>OZ007600.1:226908447-228158447 GCA_963931845.1 Maratus michaelseni
AATTTTCGTGGTTTAGCTATCATCTTTTTTCAGATGGTTTTATAAGTTTGAAATTGCAGAAAAGTTTATAACTTGGTTTTATATAACATCTTAAAATCAGCATATTTATGTATATTTTTACAAAAATACATTTAAGCAATACGAAAATTTAATTTAGATTTTGGAAAATATTCTATACAAAATAATAAAAAGTATATTCGAATTTACACCTTTATATTGAAAAGTATTTTACTTATAAATATGAAAGATAAACTTCAGGGCGACTATTAGAAACAAGCGGGTAAGTGTGATCCAAGATCGCACAAAGGGTTTCATTTAATATATTCCATTCAAAACTCTTTACCCTTTAATAAATCCAAATAAATTTCAATTTTTAAAAAAAGTCATGTTTTTTATAAATAAAAATTTATTGGTCTATTTTTTCGTTTTTTCGAATATCTGAACCGGCCCGATAACAGGCGAAGCCCGCTATTATACTCTGTCATAATAATATCTGTCACGTAGAATAAATGCAATATTTAAAAATAAATCTATTTCAAAATTAAACAATGAGAATTTCAAAATGTTAAAATATGCCAATATTTCCATAATGGTGTGTTTTTATCATGATTCAATACGTTCCTCAAACTCTTAAGAGGCTACTTCACTCAGACGAAAACACCCGCTAGCTAATGTTAATCCTATGAAGGAAATATTTTAAGATATCTCGTTCGCATTTCAATATTTTTAAATGATTTTTTTTTTGCATTGGATAGCTGAGGTCAATCTCTATGAACGCTCCTTTGTACTTTTTCGATTTTTGTTGCAGTTTTTTTTATTGAGGATACTTTCACTTTTAAAACCGGTTCCGAAAGTGAAAGGAAGGAATAGTGTAATTAGTATAATTGGTGCCATCTTGGCGCAACTGTATAGGAACTGGCCTGGATAATACGTAAGTACCGATATTAATAATGATATAATATACAGGGATTCCACTGGTCTGTTTTTGCATATCATTATCTCAGGAGAAAATTTGCCGTGGTAGGTTTAATCAACATTTGCAACAAAAATTACGTTCCGAGTAAGTGGCTGCATAATGTGTAAGAAAAATGTAAAAAAAAAAGATTTTTCTTAGAAAAAAGTGGTATTTAAAAAATAGACCGAGTGGGAGGCCTAAATACACATCTCGATCGAAAATCGACAAATCTTTCGAACGAATGTGGGCGTGTCCAGCACTTTTACACATATAATATATTTGTATAAAACGGTTTTAAAACTCAAACATTTCTATTAAATATTTGTTAATCAACACTGTTTTACCTGAATAAAGAGTCGTGAATTTACTAAAACATTAGTTACACAAGTTATTATTTTTTTTTTTTTTTTTGCGCGTGTAAAATCAATTTTACAACTGGAAAAAAATCAAAACTATTATTTTTTAAATTGGAAAATGATCTGATATGAAATCCATGGGTCTATATAAAGAAATATTAATGTCGGTTAAAAAAAAAGAGATATTTTAATGTACTTTTAGTTCTTGATGTACAAGATAATTTACATGGAAAAGTTTCAGAACGATTTTAAAAATCATTATTTATACATCAGAAATAAAATAATATCGTTAGAAAATCAGCTACTACTTTTTTTTTTTTTTAAACTGCGTAAATTGCCCAATATAAATTTCTTTTTCTACATAAATTTTTTTTCTTTCTTAATCTAAGTGGTAGTTAATGACTTTTGAGCATAGCAAATAACGTTTAATCATATTTAACAACTTGTTAAGAGAAGATAGTTTGTTGGATACCCCGCCATTATTAACAATGTATCTAAATTTTAAAATTTTAGTCACTAGAAAGTTACAGTTTTGTGAATTATATTAACCAATTTATCCTTAGAATTATTTTTTGAAAATCTTATCTTTAAAACATACAACTATTTCCTTAATCATATATTATTAATGATTGAAGCTTTTTTTGGCAACCGTTGTTCAATTATAGTTTGTTTTTGCCGGTCCGTTCATGGTACAATACCAAATCTAGTAATTATACTGTATTCAGAAACAAAGACAAATCATAATAATGAACAGCTACAAATAAATAGCGAAATGAGTTACCGTTGATTTTAGATTCTGTATTTGACACACTGAAACAAAAAATAAAAAAAATCATACTGTTACTTTTGAATGCATAAATTTTAAAATAATAATTTACTCCTTACTGCATCTAAAATATCTGTCATTACGTAAGAAAATATTACTTTTTGAAATTAGTGGTACGAAACATATAAATATGTGCTGGGTAGAAAGCCTTCCATAGGTAAATAAAATCTCAATATTTAACAACATTTATCTAATAAATCATTAAACTACCTGATAAATACAAGAGTTTTTAACGCTTTTCAACACAGTTGAAAAGTGTTTATGACTTCCGTTTTTCTGTCCGTGCTCTAACTCACTACTATACCAACTAAATATACTTGAGTTACCATGATCGTATTGTATGATGCTGGAGTTCATGAACACATCCCCTATTGAAAATGGTGTGTATATTTCGTTTACAGGAACACACAAAAGAATTCCGTTACATTATGATCTATAGAGAAAAATCGTTTGCAATTAATTCTAATACAGTTAACCAATTTCAAACATAATGAAATTAAAGTGCGTTTTTGAAGTGTAATACCCAATTGGATAGGAATTGCATAGGAATGCATAGGAATGAATGTATATCATTCATTTATAGGGACATACAAAATAATTTCTTTACATTTGGCCTATGGTTAAAAATCATTAGCTGTGCAGTTTTAAGATGTTACAGTATTTCAAAGAGAATGAAATTCATGTGTATTGCTCAGGTGTACTAAAAATGCATACTATAGAATATGGAGAGCATATATTTATTTGTTCATTTGTAGGTACACAAAAAAGAAATCGGTTACAACACAGTCTATGAAAGATAATTGCCAGATGTGTCTTTCCGAATATGGTGTGCGTTTTTAAGCTTAAACAATTTTGAGTACAATACGTGGATATGTATTTATTATATGGCTCATATACAGGCCTGCGCAGAAAGAATCGTAAGCATTACTGTCTATAGACGTGAATTGCTTGGATTTTTTAAAATTATGTTATGCATTTTCTATCTTAAATATATTTACTATACTAAAATATGTTTGTAGAATATAAATAACTTCATATATAGGGCTTCGCAAAAAACTGGATATATTGTCGTCTATTGATGGTAATTTCTGGAAGTGCAATGTTAGTAGTGGTTTGCATATCCCAGTTGAATTTAATTTTAGCTTTTTATATGGCAGGTATAAAAATCTATAGACCATATACAGGATTGCACAAAAAATGTCAAGTTACATTCTATGGGCAGTAAATGCCGAAATCTTTTTTTAAAATGTCTTATGTATTTTATAGTTAATCTAACTTTTAGAAAACCCTGTGGCGTATACATAAATCAATACATTATATACAGGGCTGCTCAAAATAATTTAAATATCATAGTGACTATGGGCACTAATTGATGAAATCGAGTGCCAACTGTGTTATGCGTTTTTTAAATTGCTTAGTTAGCTATATTTCCCCCCCCCCTTATTAAATAACTTACATAATTTAACCTTATTAAATAATTTATATACAGTGTACTATAAGTGTTGGAAAGTGTTTCATAATTTATGCGGACGCACGATTTTCCTTTAACTAAAAATCAATTTGAGTTGTTGTGTCTTGCCATGCGTTTCATAATCAATAAGATCGTTAATGACTTTCGATCATGGCAATTCAATGTGAGTTATCTGGAATTAAATGTTAGAAAGGATCATTAGTTGGACATACTTACCTATTAACAATGCATACAGATTATAAATTATCAATTAGTAGATATAATACGCATATGAATTACATTGACAGCTGTGTCGCATGTTTAGTAAATCGGAGGAATGATACGTAGAGTTTTATCCAACAACGGTTAATGCGACAGTTTTATAAAAGTATTTCGCAATTGGAAATAAAAGCATTTTTGACGATGCACATAAAAGTCGGTTTTGTAGAACGCATTTATCAAAACAATTCAATTTTTATGACACTTTAACCGCACTTGACAGTTTATCCGTCACGTATATGTGCCGGATGGCGTAAAATTCTGAAATTTAAACACAACTACTTACGAGTAGTAATTTTCGCCTTATGTAATCACTGACTTTCAGAGATTAAATAAGAAAAAAAAAACATATTTACATATCATATTAAGTGGTACGTAAACGTTTAAAGAAATTATACGGAATGCTAACCGCGAAGGGGATTTTTTTTATAAAATGTATCAATTTTAGCTAATGTGCCGGCATGTTCTGTATGTACGTACGTATGTATGTGCGTATGTATGTACGTACGTAAAGCGATAACTCTTTATAGAAATATCCGATTTGCTTCAAATTTTGTATGTAGGTTCATTCTGATAAGGTGCTTTCCTGATTAATTTTGAGGGTTCATTGGTTAAGTATAAAGTAGGGGAACGGGGGCTAATAACCCCCTTAATTTAGATAAATAGGTTTGTTATGCATAATTATCCGATTTGCTTCAAATTTTAAGTATAGGTTCATTCTGATAAGGCACTTTCCTGATTAGTTTTGGGTGCTCATTGGTTAAGCAAAAAGGGGGGACGGGGAGTGATCTCCCTTCTTAATTTAGATAAATGGTTTTTTCATACATAATTATATGATTTGCTTCAAATTTTGTATATAGGTTCATTCTGATAAGGCGCTTCCCTGATTAGATTTGGGGGTTTATTGATTAATTATAAAAGGGGGGTTCTGGTTAACCTCCCTTAATTTAGCTAAATGGGTATTCCATTCAGAATTATCAAATTTACTTCAAATTTGGTACACAGGTTTATTGTTGTTTTCTTTATTTTTCGAGGGGAATTATTCTTTGTAATAAGAGTATAAAATACAATTAGTGTAAATAGCCTGTGAGATCAATGCCAACATTTTAACTGGGCACTTTTTTTTTAATTATCTATGTACCTTACTTTTAAGAATTCCTTGAACACCTATTCTGAAATATTAATAACTCTTCCAGAAATTTCGATATGTCTAGCTTAATTATTTTTGATTACACGATTATTTATCTGATTTCTGTCACATAAATCATATTTTTTCAAAAACCTCAAAAATCCATCAACGTCTCCTTAATATGTCGATAAAAAACTTTCTTCCCCGTTCTTATTTTCCTAAAGTTTCTGAATAACATTTTTGAAAGAACATATTGATTGGAGACAATATTTAGTTGACAAAAAAGGTATTTGGTTTTAAAAATGATTAATGATATGTCTTAATTTTGATCAGCTTCTGTTATGAATTTAACAAACCGTTATACCGTAACTAAATTTTCTGACATAACGTCAAAATAACTGAAGATTTATGAACTGTTTCATTGCTTTATATAATGTTACAACGTAACTTATCTGAAATTAACGATATTATAAAATATAATACAATGGGAAGCATTTTTATTACATACATAAACAAAAACTTTTGAAAATCATGATTTATGTTCCAGAAATAAACACTTTTAAATTTGAATAATATTAGAATTTGTAATCAAGAATTTGTTTTAAATTTTCAAAAATTAATAAGAAAATATAGCAGAAATTAAACGGAATTCATGTAATATGTTTTGAACATTTTCCGTTGAAAAGTATTTATGATTTCGTTATCGGTATGTCTGTCTATCTCTTTGTACATGCTGTAACTCCTGTAAATATACTCGTATTATCATGTAATGTATATACAGTCCCTGGCCAAATTATTAGACGCAGTTGTTTTTATTATAATTTGTTAAATATCTGGAAAGATACATGAGGTTTTATCTTGAAACTTTAGGAGTGTAAACAACATGATAAACGTCATATATTTCCGAGAAGATTTTTTCTTGAAACCCCATAAGCGGCCGTCAACAAATTGAAGAAAAAAGAATACGTTTTTGATAACCCTGTAAAAACCAATATCACAAAATCGTTGAAACGGTATCACACGCTTAGGAGACTTATTGTAATAATTTGGGTTCATTTTTATGAAGATAGCATGTATACTCGAAGAGAAATTCAGGTTTTTATAAAAACAGTACCAAATTTTACTAAGTTTTTTGCTTATAATTTGCAGAGTTTTTAATATGAAAACAAGTTATTTTCAGAAAATATGACAAGCAAAATTATACACAATACCCTGCAATCAGAATTAAAAAATAATAAAAATTGCATGAAAAATGAGCAGGTTTACTAAATATTTTTTCAATGCGCATGCGCGAATTCAATCAAAATATACTGTACATAATATATTAGCTAAATATATAGACCAACTTTTATGAAAGTCTCAAAAACATAGCTTGAAAATTCTGATAGTGATCGTCCATAGAATAAGCTCGAAATTCGCTGTTCCCAAAAGGAAGCAAAAAAGATGAGGGGTTGTATCCAAATACACTGGCTTATGAAAGTTGACATAATAAGAATGAAGTGTTTCTCATTCTATATTTGATACAACCCCTCATCTTTTTGCTTCCTTTTGGGAACAGCGAATTTCGAGCTTATTCTATCGACGATCACTATCAGAATTTTCAAGCTATGTTTTTGAGACTTTCATACATGTTGGTCTATATATTTAGCTAATATATTATGCAAAGTATATTTGGATTGAATTCGCGCATGCGCAGTGAAAAAATATTTAGTAAACCTGCTCATTTTTCATGCAATTTTTATTATTTTTTAATTCTGATTGCAGGGTATTGTGTATAATTTTGCTTGTCATATTTTCTGAAAATAACTTGTTTTTATATTAAAAACTCTGCAAATTATAAGCAAAAAACTTAGTAAAATTTGGGACTGTTTTTATAAAAACCTGAATTTCTCTTCGAGTATACATGCTATCTTCATAAAAATGAACCCAAATTACTATAATAAGCCTCCTAAGCGTGTGATACCGTTTCAATGCTTTTGTGATATTGGTTTTTACAGGGTTATCAAAAACGTATTCGTTTTTCTTCAATTTGTTGACGGCCCCTTATGGGGTTTCAAGAAAAAATCGTCTCGGAAATATATGACGTTGATCATGTTGTTTACACTCCTAAAGTTTCAAGATAATTCCTCATGTATCTTTCCAGATATTTAACAAATTATAATAAAAACAACTGCGTCTAATAATTTGGCCAGGGACTGTATGTTATTTAGGTTTAAGATGATATGTCCGGCATGAAGTACGTAGAAGTTATAATTCGCTTATAAGGACACTCAAAATAAATCTGTTACATTGTGGTCCATGGGTAACAATCATTTGTAATGTATTTTAATGATGTTACGTTATTTCAAATATATAGAAATAGATATATGACAGTTTTGGTTACATTGGTCTTTTTTTACAGCGTACTAAAAATAAACTGAGGTTTTTAACTTCTGTATTTAAAATACCACTATCAAGAAAAATTATAAATTCTAAAATATAAAGTAGAAATACAAATAAAAAGACAATAAACGGATGGTTATATTAGATCTAAAAATATTTTTTTTTATTATTTCACAAATAGCTTGTTTTTTTAAAGTGGTTGTGTTATCTGAATTAATTATATATTTTTTTCTGTTTGTTGATATTACACATCTGTTTCCGATATAAGCGTAATGTTATTTAGAATAATTTTATTCACTTGTAAAAAAATTCGAGTTGACTTTTGCCCACCTTTAACTGAGAAAAGCTTCGCAAAGAACAAATAATATCAATCCTCATGTTTAAAAAATATATACATGATACTGCGCCATTTAAAAGATAACGAAATAATGTTTTCATTTTTTCTGATATTTTTTTTCTTTGTACAACTTAGGTAACATCTGGAGATGTTCCCGTTTGTTAAAGAAAAGAAAATATTTTTGTAAAACATTAACGTTTATTTACTTTATTTTTTGGAAGAGATAAGAAATTTTTCAGTGGCAGAATCATATAAAAACACATTAACTGTTTTTTTATTAAGTCTCTGAATAAACTCACTTTGTTTTCACAAGACAACCTTAAAAAGTCATCTAACGTGAAACATTAATCAAAAAAGAATTAAAATGTCTTATATTTAGGTTGAATTTAGAAAAATACAGTTTGAAGGGAAAATATGATGTATTTTGCAGTATAATAGACACATGGAAGTATTTTATGATTAAAATTTGTTTCGTTTTCTGTTGTCAATGCGAGTAGAAAATGTTATTTACCTGAAAAATTTTGGAAATTGCGTAAATTTAAACATAAGACAGTGATAAATTATACAATTTTAAAATAGTTGGCTAAAAATTTCATTTCCCTCTAAAGCATATTTTACTTTATTTGAATATTTTACTAGGATTGTGTAGTAAAATACTTCGCTGTGCATTAAAGTTTCATAAAATAAATTAAACTACATCTTTGCTTTTTCATTTTAAGAATTTAAAGATTTTTCTTTTACAGTGAGAGAAACACATGCAAATATGTTGAATTTTTCTCAGTTTGTCAATAAAAACAATTAGTCGTTACAGATTAATTGTATGATGCATTTTATGGTGTTATTTATGTTTTATTTATAAAAATATAAAAGCAAAAATAGTTTTTTTTTTTTTTTTTTTTTTTTTTTTTTTTTTAAGTACACCCTTTCATAAGCGTTCGACATTTATCTTGAAAATCACGCATGATTTCGTGACAGAAATTCATGCATTTTCCAAAAAAAAGTCCGTTGCGATACATTAATTGGCGTAAACACATAACTTGATTATCGGAAATTCATCGCTTTCTTTTACGTTGGATACAAAGAGCGAGCTAGTGAATTTATTATATTATGAATTAACATAACTTTAGCCGTGTTACTTTGTTCAGATACGGCAACAGGAAAGAGAACAAAAACACTCTTTATATTTTTTTAGGATTTCTAAATTGATTTCGCAACATATAATCCTAATTTAATTAATATAAAACTGTTAATTGAGGGAGTCCGGGCAAGAAAGTACCAAGCCACATTTTTGAACTTCTGACATATTTAAATTTGAAAATTTGATCAAATACTCAAATCATGATATATAACCTAATGTTTTTTCATCAATGTCTTAGTAACATTTGAGATATTCTGAGTAATAATTTGGCATTACTTTAAAGATATTACTATTACGTTTTCTGTAAATTAGCTGTCTTCATTGGGGGCATAAACACGTCGGGCAAAAACGAAACCTGTCACATAGGCTGCCACGAAGTGACATTAGAAACAAATTATATGTTTGATATTATAATTTACAATATTAAGCATCAGATTACATTGTTATATTTATTTCACCTAAAATGTGTCGTGGCACTTTCTTGCCTCGACCCTCTCAATTTATTAAAGCGTATTTCAAACAATATATATGTTACACGCTTTCTTTTATATTTATATTTTCCACTTACAGTGTATAAAGTATTTTGTTGTTGCAACTTCAAAGCCAGTTGACTTTTTTGGTGCATAATAAAATCCATTCTTCTTACAACTCTTATACAATTGTAATCATACAGAATATGTGGCGATTTATCACCTGTTGTGTTCTAAAGTCTTAAAATTGAGTTTTTAATTTATAATTAAGTTTTAAAATCATTAAAATGTTCTATTGCCGTTGAAAGAACACCTTTGTTCATATATTTAGCAATTCCAGCCTGTCAGTAAGTGAGTTAAAAAACATTAAAAAATTCAATAGGTTACTTACAAAAACCATGCGCAGTTACATAAAAGAGTATAAAAAATATTTATGTTCCACCGGGAACCCACTTTCAGTTATACTATGTTTGAGTCAGTTGCCAGTTTGCCGTAATACGCGTTTATATTTTAACGTGATTATTTTAGATCAAAATAACACTAAAACGAGGTAAATAAATAACATATTTCACTCTAAAAACGACATTTTCAAAATTGAGCAAAAAATACTCAAATCTGATGTATCTATATGTAAGAATAATTTTACACTCAATAAACTAGGGAATTAATTAAGAATTTTTAAAATAATACCGAAGATTTTTTTGAGGAACTGTTATATACGTATATATGATAGGTTAAGTAAATAATTTGCAGCTGGAACTCAAAATTTGAAAACCTATAGCAAAAAGAAACGAAAAAGCTTAAAAAACTATATTTTAAATGTTATAAGAAGCAAGAAAGAAATATATAAACGAATTATAATAAGTAATCTTAAAAAATTATGAAAAATAACAAGCTGATTGCTCTAGTAGTTGATGAGTTAATATTTTAACCAATTCAATAAATTCTTATGCATATGTTTTTTCTCCTTTACTAAGACAAAACCAAAAAAAAAAAATCATATGCACAAGAATTTCAATGTACTGCTACTGAGACGAATGACCGACATATCATAATTAATTTACTAAAATTAGTAGAGGATCAATGACTAGTGGAACATTTAAAAAATATATATGTTAAGGACACATCTTAGAATATAATACTGTAGTGACCAGGACAGGCAAGAAAAGGTGTGGTAACCGAGAATATCCTTTATCTAACTAAATGCGATATTTTAAAAAAATAATTTCAAAATTAAACAAATTGTACACCTTCAACATGTAAAATATGCGAATATTTCCATAATCGGATTTTTATCATGATTCAATATGTTTCTCAAACCTCAAACTCATATATTTACTATTCTCTATTATTTATATTGATACTCGCTTTGTCTTTTTCTCAAACATTTGAAAAATTAGTTAAACTTCCCATATGACGTCAGATTTTCGTTATAATTCTCTAATGACGTGATATTAATCTGCTTTGTGTACACAAAGGTGACTGTTTCGAGCGCTATCATAGTTTAACAAGTGGGTAAGTGTGATCGAAGATCGCTCAAAGGGTTTCGTTTAATCTTCCTTTCAAAACACTTTATTCTTTCTTTAATAAATCCAAAGAAATTTAATTTAGCAACCAAGAAAAAAAAAAAAAAAACAGTAATGTTTTTTATAAAGTAAAAATTTACCGGTCTATTTTTCCGTTTTTTCGAATATCTAAACCAGCCGGATAGCGGGCCATCCCGCTATTATATTCTGTCATACTAATATCCGTCATACGAACTAAATGTAATATTTAAAAAAGATAATTTCAAAATTAAACAGATTGTACACCTTCAAAATGTTAAAATATGCGAATATTTCCATAATCGGATTTTTATCACGATTCAATATGTTTCTAAAACTCATATATTTACTTTTCTCTATTCATCATATTGATACTCGCTTTGTATTATTCTCAAACATCTGAAAAATTCGTTAAACTTCCAATAGGAAGTCAGATTTTCTTTTTAATTCTCTAATGACGTGACATTAATCTGCTTTGTGTACATACACATACTCATACTCCTTGTATTATTGAGAAATCTTAGACATTTTCCGCTTTATTACCACTATGACGTCAATCAATTTTATTTCATACTTATCTTTTTTTCAATTTGTGAAACGTTTTATTTCATTTTCATTTTTCACGTGGAAATCGTCTGATAGAAAATTAATTATTGTAGAAAGAATTTCATTGTGGATTTTAAATTTTTGGCATCTGCTATAATGAAAAATGTTTAAATTTAATAGGAAAAGGCTGTTAGAATTTTGGTTTTTTATCTCTATTTATTAAAATAAGACGAACTTTTCAAATTTTAATATTTTGAGCTCTTCACAGCTGGTATTCATCCATATACACCAAGTTTCAACTCTGTAAGTTATATAGTTTTTGAGAATGGCTCTGTGACGGACAGACAACGCAGCGGGAGTAATAGGGTTTCGTAAGATGAACGAATCCCTAAAAAAATACATTTTTTTTCTTTTTTCCAGCCTGAAAGTTTTGTTTGACCAAATACAAGATTTACTAGTCAATAACTTATCTCAGCAAATTTCTCTTTCAGAATCTTCCAATAAAAATTATTTACTGTCTGTTATTTCTACTATTGAGGTATGTGATTCGCCTTCCTCAAATAATTATTGATACCCCAGAAAGAAAGTTGTCATTCTACCTGACAGAGCTGTATATATACCTGCGATGTCTTCCTTTAATTCTTGTAACAATCAATTTTTATTTGAGCCGAATACGTATGAGTCACAAACTTGTGCACATCAACGCATAGTTTCTTCAGACTTTATCTCAAAACTAAAACTAATAAAAAGCCAAGTATTTATTTTTCTGTTCCTGTAACTAATAATGATGAAGAGGCAATTTATATCAATAAAAATTCTGTTTTGGGAGTCATTCATGAAATAGGAAAAAATCAAGAAAATATTGATCCTGGAATTATTATTTCTCCACATGAAATTTATTTAATTCAAGCATTTGGAAATATTTTAAATTTAACAATGTTACAATTCAAAATTAGTATTTGAATATATTAAATAAGTAAACTAATTTGTTATAAAGTTATACGCAGTTTTAGATATCAAAATAATTTCAAATCCTACTTGAAATTCTTCATCCTGATTGTGACTTAAGTCCGATAGTCTGATAAAATTAGAGTTCGGACTAATCTTGAATATTTTTTTATATAAAAATAACAACCGACGATCATTGATATTTCTTTTCAAATTACGTAACATCAGTTTATAAAAATTTAATATACGAGAAGCCCAATTCGTGGTGTTTTAGCAATGGCTTAACTGGACAACAATGTGAACGTGATGACTACAATAAAATTAGAAGTTCTCTTTGCCGGAAACCCGCCCGAATTGATAAGTATATTTGTGATTCACTCGTGATAATTTATCAAATTAATGAAAAAGTTATAGAAATATTAAGTTTTATATTTCTTGTATCTAATCTATCTAATTTTATCTAATTTATTAATCTATGAAATGTAAAAAAAAAAAAAAAAAATCCTTGTGAAATATTGTATTAAAAAAAAAAACAGAATTTCGTATTTTTTCGCACATTTGTTCCAAAATTTAGATTAGAATTGGAAGTGAGCGTGATATAAGGGAATTTGAGATTCGTTGCTCGCCTGAAGAATGTCTAGACATGTGCATCAACCATTCTTTCAGGATAATGATGGACGATTGCTCGATAATTCTACAACTGAGAACAATCGTCATTGTAGAAAATAACAATTCCGATAGTCATCAATCTATTATAATTCAACAGTAGAAATGTTCTACAATTGTAGATTGTTTCACCGAGAAGCTAAAACTTGAATTTCAAAATTTAGCGATTATTCCAAGAAAGAATGTGATGGTAATGACGGATTATTGTTGGATTATATGAAATCGGAATTTTCCGGTATTCAATTCAGCATTTAAATTTAAAAATATAATAAATTTAATATAATTTTTGTATTTGCACATAATTACATTCTGCATCAATATTACAACTAAAATAAATTTGGTTTATTTACATATTATACGAAGGGTATATTTGTGATTCTCTCGTGATGATCTCTCAAGGCAATGATAAAGAGAGAGAGATATTACGTTTTATATTTCTTTTTATCTAAAATTTAATGTATGAAATGTAAGTAAAAGATGATGTCCTTGTAAAATAGTTTATTCCCTCAATCAATTAGAAACTCTTTTCATATCTAACACTGTACAACATCTGTTTTTGTAATAAATCTAACATTATTCCGAACAAATTTATTCCATGGAGAAACTGACTTTTACTCAGCAAGATAACATGATAAAAAACAGCAAAATTGCTGTGCAAAAAAAAAAAAAAAAAAAAAAAAAAAAAAAAAAATCTGAATCATTTATAAGGTAACGAAATAATGTTTGTTTTCTCTTCTAGCATTTTTGTTTTTTCATTTTGGATGCACATATCATTGGTGAGATGTATTTGGAAATGTTACCGTCTATTTCAAGAGAAAAAAAATATCATGTACTTTTGTATATACATTAAAGAAAGATACGTAGAAAAAAATAATAGGAAAAGATTAGTTTATTCTCTAAAGTACACTGAAAAGAGATGATAAAATTACACCTTTTTTCTTACTGTAGTCAGGGATTCTACAATTTTATCACAATGTTTAATAGAATTATTCGCTTTATTTAATGGCAGAAAAATATCAGAAATTTATTATAAGTAATAAACGCGTTGATTGCTAATTCAGCGATTTTAATTATAAATAGAATTTTTCTAATTTTAAATAATGTTGTCAGACACATTGGAATTTTTAAAGAGTGTATTAATTAATAAGTTTGTTGTTGTTTGAAAAAATATTATGAATATGGTGAATATGCTGAATGTAAAGAAATATTATTTTAGAATTAAAAATGCTTAATATAATAAATATTAACACAGATTTAATTAAATAGCATTTGTTTTGTTTTATTGATTATATAATAATAATTAATTTTTGAGTAACTATGCTCGGAGTCAGAGATCCTTTATTTTGTTGAAGCGGGTACGATTTTGCATAATTTGTATAAAGTTATTATTTACGTACTTTTAAATAAAGAATTAATATTATTAAGTAATGAATCGATATTTTTTATATCTCTAGAGCTGCCAAATTTAAGGAAATTTTGAATACCAGTATTTTCGTTAGTAAAATATTGCTTTATTTAATCGGAGGATACTGAGATTAAATAAAGTAATACTTTCTGTACGAAAATACTGATATTAAAAACTCCGGAGACATTGCAGCCCTGTATTTAGCTCGATATTGCGTAATGATTAGTCAACAATGCAACAATGTTGTTTTTGAAGTGTAAAACAACTTCAGCATATATTTTTCTGATATCTTTTCATAATGTCAATTTCTCTTCCTTTTGAATCTCACAGTACTGACACCGCAAACTATATCATCCAAAATTAAAGAAGGAATTAAAATATGAAATAAAAGGAACCCAAAATATTTCCCTGTTAAGACTTTTTTAATCTGTTATGTTATACCCCTTTATGAAGTTTTATCAGTCGTCGCTTCTATATAAACTAGTCGGATGTACCAATCCCAAAACTTTCTTCTATCTCATACAAGTTTCACATACACCAAAAACGAATCAACACCAATTTCTGTCAAAGTCTAACTGAATCTAAAGTTAAAATATATTCCATGCATTAGTTCCTGACATATGACTATCGCTAAAATCGTGTAAATCATAAAAAATACTGCATAGCAGCGCCATCTATTGGAAGATTTACACCAAAACCTAATTAACAACAACTTATGTCAACGTCTAACTGAATCTGAAGTTTTATCAAATTCTGTGCATTAGTTCCTGAGATATAGCTATCGTAAAAATCAGGAAAAAGGTAGTGTAGCAGCACCACCTGTTGGACTGTTTACACCAAAACATAATACTCGTTTATTTATGTCACAGTCTAACAGAGTCTGAAGTTTGATGAAATTATGTGCATTAGTTCTCGAGATATAGCTATCAGGAAAATCTTGAAAAATATAGCAGAGCAGCGCACCTATTGGGCGATTTACACCAAGACTAATCCGCACCAAATTTATATCAGGGACTAACTGAATCTAGAGTTTTATTAAAGTCTGTGCATCACTTCTTGAGATAGAGCGCCCACAAAATTTTTGTCACATACATACATACAGACAGACAGACAGACAGAGTCACAGGCTCACAGACAGACATTTTCTAAAAACAGTCAAATCGTGTTCAGGACCTTCTAAAACGTACAAATTCGTCGAAAACCGGATGTCGAAAATTTTCATGAATCCAATACTTTCTTCTTGTAAAGATAGAAGAAAGTAAAAATATAAATTATATCTTTCAAAACAGCTTCACAAATGTTTTTGTTATAACTTTTTCATTTTTTAGAACAAGTTTAGTTAATTGTGGAAAATGACTGCTTCGTTATTCTCATGGAAAAAAATAATAAAGAACAGACAGTAATAATCCTGGTATTTCAAACTATTACATATAATAGAAAATCTTTATAAGAAAACAATGTAGCATTTCACTTAATTTCTTTAACTTATCCATTTCTAAAATCTTAGGTATGGAACTGCCGCAGATGTTAGCGTTTGTTTGATTGAAATAAAATAAACTTTTTGATTTTAGTTCCACAGAAGTTAAGCACGAAATCTGCTGTTACAAATAAAGTACATAATGTAAGAGATAAAAGATGTTATAGTACAAGGTCTGTAAATGAAAGAGAATTCGTTTCGTCCGTGTTTTATTTTAAATCTCTAATGTGTTCAACTAACAGTAAAAAAAAAAAATATATATCAGAAAGAACTTGGTTAAGATCAGTATTTTTTTTTATATTGTAATACTTTGTTCAAAAACAGCATTGCTAGATATGAATGAAAGCAATAGTTATAAATTCTAGAAAAAAAAAATAGAAAAAAAGTATTTTTTTTTTTTTTTTTTTTTTTTTTTTTTTTAGTAACGTAGAAAAAAAATGGTTTCAGAAAAGGAGGGATTTTTTTATCGTATAAAAAACACACTGAGCATTTGTCAGAAAAAATACTTTATTGATAAAATATTAACATTTAAATAAAAATCGAAAGATATTGTTTCTAAAACAACAATTAAAATAACAGTAATTTTTAAAACATATTTTAAATGAATGCATTATTATGACATATATTTTAGCGAAACATATTTTTTAGATATACGGAATTCGACAATGTACACTCATTTTAGATAAATGTGATTTTACAATAATGTTTTTTTTTTTTCGTTTTTTCTCCATACTTACTCCACCTTTGATATACTTGATAAATATGACCAATATATCTTACTTGACACACATGTGATTATTTTTTTAATCTCGTACAGCACTATTTTATACGAAAACAATAATTTTTTATGAAGAAAATAAAATACATTTCTTTATTATTTTGACTTCTTTATTACGTAGTCTTGTCCATCATACGTAGTCTTGTAATCTTGTAATTTTTTTTTTAATGAAGTTTCATTATTTTTTTAATCTTGTACAGCACTATTTTATACGAAAACAATAATTTTTTATGAAGAAAATAAAATACATTTCTTTATTATTTTCACTTCTTTATTACGTAGTCTTGTCTATCATACGTAGTCTTGTAATCTTGTATTTTTTTTTTATGAAGTTTCATTATTTTTTTAATCTCGTACAGCACTATTTTATACGAAAACAATAATTTTTTATGAAGAAAATAAAATACATTTCTTTATTATTTTGACTTTAATATCTCAGAATTTTTTATGCTATAATAAAAAACTTTATAACTAAATGTATGGATATCTATTGTCACTTCCTACTTGAATCAATATAGTTAATTCATTCGCTGCCAACCACGATATACTCGTGGTATTTCAATCTAAAATTATAAATTCGTACCGGAAATTTCCAAAGAAAAATTTTTATTTTATGTAATCACGAAATGTCTGTAATTAAACAAAGTAAATATTGCTGTTAGTGTTTTCTGGTATGAATTCAAACTTTTTAAATAAAATAAAATTCGGGTAATTTTAACCCGGCAATGAACGTGTTAAAAAAACACTTAAAATATCTTTTACTATAAAAAAAGGTCATTTGTAATGTGTAGTCTTAAAACTGAATGAAATTAACAATTTACTGAATAAATTTTCAATATAATTTCAATTTTTGATGTGTTTTTTCTTTTTTTTTTTTTTTTTTTAATCGGGTAATATGTACCTACTTTTAAAAGATAGAATTCAAATAATAGCTCGACATTTTTCATTGCTAGCTTATTTGCGTAACGATTAGTAATCAATGCAATGATGTTGTTTTTGAAGTTTGAGACATATTCAGCACATATTTTGCTGATTTATTACTTATTCATCATACGTAGTATAGGGTAAGTCTTGTAATCGTTTTGAAAATAGTTTTTTTTTTTTTTTTTTTTTTTTTTTTTTTTTTTTTTTTTTTAACGGATTTACAAGTTTCAGATACTGGAGATTCCGAAAAACATATTTTTAGAAAATAAAAATTGCCGTCCGTCAGTCTGTCTGTGTGTCTGTATGTCTGTAAACGCTCTATCTCCCGAACAAATCGAGATAGAGACGTGAAATTTGGTGTGTACTTAGAATGTAATAATGGGAAGAAGCTTATTGAATTTCAGTAACCTTGATTTTCCGGAACTATTTTTTTCGGACTCTCGAAATATTCGTTCTGATAAAAGATACATAAAAATTTTCAAAATGGTTTATTTTAAGGAGAGAGTATAAAAGACAATAAAAAAACATAAATTTAGCATATAAAATGAAGTCAATCGGATTATTAGTTACCGACATATTTGTAATCCTATTTTCCACAATCTTCGATTTTTCCTGACTCTGTATTTCATTCAAATTTCAATTCAAAGATATATTTTAATTGTAAATGAGACGCTTAATCCGACGCAGCAAACCGTTTGTTAATATGATTATCAATGTTGGAGTAATAGAGCATTTAATGTTTATGACTTCATCAAGCCACGATTTTATTCGAATTGCAATGCATTTTATAAATAGTTTACACATGTTTTATTTTCATATTTTATATTATGCATATCCATGATGGGTAAGTATTACGGTACGACGAATTTTTGTAATATCATTTTTTTTCTCTTTTGAATTGACAGTACTGATTCGTCACTACCATGTCAAACTATCAAATGTAAAAAAATGCATTTTTCATTACTTTTAAAAATGGGCCAATTGTCACCACAAAATTTTATTAGAATTCTTCGCCTAGTAAGAATTCTAATAAAATTTATGTAAAAAACGGGGTTGCCAGTTTGGTTTTCTTATTTATTTAGAGATGCTAAAATACCGTAAACTTTGAGAGAAAAATGTTTACTTTAATTATTCACAACATGTCCATCATTAAATAAAGCAAAAATTTCTGTTTGAAATTTATGGTATGAATTCCGAATTTCTGAATGAAAACGGATACTAAACTGGCAACTCTGTTGAAGAATACTATTATAATTTAGTGATGACAATTGGACCATTATTAAAAATGATGAAAAATACATTTTTCCTGATTCGATAGTTTGACATGGTAGCGACAATATAGCAAACCCTATCATTCAAAATTAAGAAAAAAAGAAATTAAGGGGTCTCAGGACTCTTAAAATTGGAAAAAAAGGAAAAAAAAAAACAATGTCCATTTTTAACATTTAATATCTTCAAATGTATAGGATTTAAAAACACAATTTTTATTGGGATGAAAAGATATAAGCGTGTTCTTTCATTTCACATATTTAACAAGTTATAAGATTCAGAATTAATATTTATAGGGGCTTCAAACTGTCAGACATTTGTCGAGCAGAAAATTGACATGACAGCTTACGATTACAAAATAATTTTTGCATCTAGAATAAAAAAATTGGAGTCTAATTATACTTCACATTGTAATAATTACACTGAACCTCAATAAATTTGGATATAAAGCATTTTTATATTTTTAATGCAAAGTTGTATTGAGCTAATACAATTTTTTTTTAAATTTTAAACATTATAACCACTTAAAAAATTTTTTTTGTTGTAATAAGAATGAAATTTTATATTTAATTTATGTAGACTAACATGACACATATTTTTGGAAAATTTCATGAAAAAATATTGATAAGTTTTTGAGATATCATGCGCGTTGTGCCCAAAAACATCATTCTGAGAAAAATGATGTATTGTTTCAGCTTTGAGTAGGTATAATTCTAACAGCCATAACGTCTGTTCTAATGGGAATTTCAAGAAAACATTTACACTAAAATGTTCCTGAAAGATATTAGTTTAATATAAAAAAAATTAAAAATTCGAAAATTTTGAAGGATTAAGAGTCCTGAGACCCCTTAAAACGCGGAAAAAAGGAAAGATAAATCTTTCATTATTTTTTTTTATATAATACGTGTACCGCTTTATGAAGTTTCATCAATATACATTTCTATAAAAAGAAGATAATTTGTATGTTTCAAAATAGTTTCACAACCGTTTTTGTTATAACTTGATCATTATTTAGAACAAGTTTAGTCTTTTGTCGAAAATGACTATTGGCCAGTCTCAAAGAAACACCGCAATAAAGAACAAACAGTAATAATCATGGTATTTCAAACAATTACATATAATACAAAATCTTTATAAGAAAACAATGTAGCCTTTCACTTATTTTCTTTAGTTTTGACATTGCAACAATAAAAATCTTATGTGTAGAACAGCCGCAGATGTTAGCTTTTGTTTGATTGAAATAAAATGAACTTTATCATTTTTGTTTCACAAAAGATAAACAAAACAAAAAGATGTAATTGCAACTAACATAAATAATGTAAGAGAAAAATATGTTATATTACTAGCTCTGCGAATGAAAATGAAGAATTTGTTTCGTCCATTTTTTTTAATTTATCTGTTATGTGAAATATGTAGCAATGAACAATAAAATAATATAAACATGAAATAAAAATCGTGCGTCAAGCATAGATTGTGAAACATTTTCCAGAACTCTTCCAGAATAAGTTGCAAAACTACTACATTTAATAACGTAAAGAAGATACCCAAATAAACAATTTAAAAAAGAAAAACACATAACACATTTGAAATCTAAATTTCAGTATTTATCGTCCATAGCCCTAAAGGTACAAGAATTTTTTTATGAAGCCCTGTATATGATCTGCAGATTTGTATATATCCTGCACAGTATGCTAAAAAAATTTATTAGAAAACCCGTCGAACAATTGAGAAATTTCCTTCAGTAATTTTTACCAATAGAAGGAAATTTACCTGACTTCTATTGTATATCCCTGTATGTCTTATACAGGTTTTTATACACGATAATTTTTTCGCTAAAATGAAATTCAGGCAAAATTCATAAAACAATTAAAACCAAATTTCCAGAAATTACTATCCACAAATGGCAATGTATCCAGTTCTTTGCGTAACCTTTTATGAAGATGTATTTAAAAAAAGAAAAACACGTAACACATTTGAAATCTAAATTTCAGTATTTATCGTCCATAGCCCTAAAGGTACAAGAATTTTTTTATGAAGCCCTGTATATGATCTGCAGATTTGTATATATCCTGCACAGTATGCTAAAAAAATTTATTAGAAAACCCGTCGAACAATTGAGAAATTTCCTTCAGTAATTTTTACCAATAGAAGGAAATTTACCTGACTTCTATTGTATATCCCTGTATGTCTTATACAGGTTTTTATACACGATAATTTTTTCGCTAAAATGAAATTCAGGCAAAATTCATAAAACAATTAAAACCAAATTTCCAGAAATTACTATCCACAAATGGCAATGTATCCAGTTCTTTGCGTAACCTTTTATGAAGATGTATTTAAAAAAAGAAAAACACGTAACACATTTGAAATCTAAATTTCAGTATTTATCGTCCATAGCCCTAAATGTACAAGAATTCTTTTATGAAGCCCTGTATATGATCTGCAGATTTGTATAGATCCTGCACAAAATGCTAAAAAAAAAATTATTAGAAAACCCGTCGAACAATTGAGAAATTTCCTTCAGTAATGTTTACCAATAGAAGGAAATTTACCTGACTTCTATTGTATATCCCTGTATTTCTTATACAAGTTTTTATACACGATAATTTTTTCGATAAAATGAAATTCAGGCAAAAATCATAAAACAAAACCAAATTTCCAGAAATTACTATCCACAAATGGCAATGTATCCAGTTCTTTGCGTAACCTTTTATGAAAATGTATTTAAATTCTACAAACATCTCTTAGCATACTAAATATAGGTCAGCTTGAAAATGCATAATTTAATTAAAAACCACTTTTAAGCAATCCCCGCTCATATTTAATAATGCTTAAAAATCCTTCTGTGTAGCCCTATGTATGATGCATAGAATTTTTACACATCACGCGGCATGCAAAGATTTAGTTAAACTTAAAAACGCATACTATAACTGAAAACGAACTAATAGACAATACTTATTCCATACAGTCTGTGTGTCCCTGTAAATGAACGATAAATTATATGCACATCATCTGCCAGCATCTGGAATTGAACCTTAGTAATGTATATCAATTTCATTAAATCTGAAACAATGTAACACAATGAAAATACTCTTCAAACGGTTTTTCCTCGTAGACCACTATGAAACCGAATTCTTTTGTGTGACCCTGTAAATGAATAATATGTGCTTTGTACACCGTCAGGACCGTGCGAAGAGAAAACTGCGCCCGGGGCAAAGTTTCAATTTAGCGCCCCCCCCCCCCTTCATCTTCTTTTTGTGACAAGGAAACACAAAACTGATAAAGTACAGAAACAGAAATAAATTCTATTGAATAAACATTTCTTGTTTATGTTGGAACTTTAAAAGGTTTAATTTTAATTCAGAAATTGCAAACAACTAAATAGCATAGGAGAAAATTGCACTTATTTGTTGGAGACATCATGATATTTTGAGACAGAAAAAAAAGAATGACAAAAAGAGAAAAAAATTCCCCAGAAAATGATCGATGACCAAAAAAATGAATAAATAAATAAATTAAACCGTCGTTGGTAGCATAAATTTGGCGCCCCCTCAATTTCCGCGCCCGGGGCGAAGGTCCCCTTCGCCCCCCTCTTCGCACGGCCCTGTACACCGTATTCTACAGAGAGCATATTTTAGTGCACCTAGAAAATTTATATCAATTACATTATGTTTGTAACATGATAAAATCATTAAAATACACAGCAAAAGGTTTTTCTCTGTGAACATAATATAGTGGATTTCTTTTGAGTATCACTGTAAGCGAACTACAAATACTACACACTCTGTATTCTACAGAAAGTACGTTTTAGAGTATCTGAGAAATTCATATCAATTTCAAAATTCTTATAATAGTTTAACACTATTAAAAAACACCGCAAACGATGTTTCTCTACAGATCAAAATGTAACGGAATTCTTTTGAGTTGTGTTTCTCAACGACCCTTAAATGCTATACACTTAATTTTCAATAGCAAACGTTACATGAAAAACATCATTTACATATATTACACCCAGAAAAAGGAATTGATTAAAACTACAGAACATGTTTTGTTGAGTACATTTTGGTTGTTTTAGCAAATTTCAAGTAAACTTTTTTGTTTAAATATAGGTCAATGGAAATTCTTGAATTTTGCTAAAACAACCAAAATGTACTCAACAAAACACGTTTTTGTAGTTTTAATCAATTCCTTTTTCTGAGTGTAATTACATGGACATCCGAGTATATTTACAAGAGTTAGAGTACGGGCAGAAAGACAGGCAGAAGAAAAACTGGCCGATAGACAGTCAAACCGAATTCATAAACACCTTTTCAACTATGTTGGGAAGTGTAAGGAAAAAGCCTGGTTATAATGAATATTTTTTTTTCGTTTTAAACATTTTTTTTTGACATAGAGAAACACTATTCCTAGATAATATGGAAACATTAGTTATAAAAAAAAATGCAATAAAGTACCCATTGGTATTTTTTAAGATTATTTTTTATCTCCACAAAAAAAAAAAAAAAAAAAAAAAAAAAAAATGGGATTGCGATAAGAATTTTTTTTTTTTTTTTTTTCATATGAAAGGCACGTTTTACTTGTGTTAGAAAAATAAATGTTGATAAACAAAGTATTTACAATATATATATATTTTTAAAGTTAAAAAGAAATTATATCTGAAACAACAACAAAAAGCAAAAATTTTTCAAACGTCTCCTAAGTATATGCACTTTTATGATAAATCATTCAGCAAAACACGTTTTTTTAGATTTTAAGAATTCGATAATGTAACTATTTTTAGCTGCCTTTATTTTTTTTTTTTTCAGAAAAAGCAGAATATTGTTTAGTTCTGCTCTAAAATTTTATAGTTTTTTTTTTTCAATTATAGATACTTAAGGCTTCGGCAGAAAGTACGGGCAGAAAGACAGGCAGAAGAAAAACAGGCCGATAGACAGTCAAACCGAATTCATAAACACCTTTTCAACTATGTTGGGAAGTTTAAGGAAAAAGCCTGGTTATAATGAATATTTTTTTTCGTTTTAAACATTTTTTTTGACATAGAGAAACACTATTCCTATATATATATGGAAACATTAGTTATAAAAAAATTCAATAAAGTAACCCGTTGGTATTTTTTAAAATTATTTTTTATCTCCACAAAAAAAAAAAAAAAAAAAAAAAAAAAGGGATTGCGATAAGAAATTTTCTTTTTTTTTCATATGAAAGACACGTTTTACTTGTGTTAGAAAAATAAATGTTGATAAACAAAGTATTTACAATATATATATATTTTTTTTAAGTTAGAAAGAAATTATATCTGAAACAACAACAAAAAGCAGAAATTTTTCAAACGTCTATTAAGTATACGCACTTTTATGATAAATCATTCAGCAAAACAAGTTTTTTTAGATTTTAAGAATTCGATAATGTAACTATTTTTAGCTGCCTTTATTTATTTTTTTTTCAGAAAAAGCAGAATATTGTTTAGTTCTGCTCTGAAATTTTATACTTTTTTTCAATTACAGATACTTAAGGCTTCTCACCCGTAAAATCTCAAATTCACCTCGCTATTGTTAAACCAATGGGTGTGTTATGCATTCGTATTTTTTAACTATCTTCTTAGGAAATTAATATTTTTAACTTCAATTTTCTGTGTACTCTTTTTAAGCGATGTGTTATTTTTTCTTAGTTGTCAAAATATTTTTTAAATATATGCTTAATTTTATTTGAAGTGTTAAAATCTTATTCAGTTTCGCTAAGATTTTAGAGCAAAAAATTATAAATTAAGCACATAAATCTTTTAAGGATAGTACAGAGAAAACAGAAGTTTAAAATATCATATATTCTAATATGATATATAATATGATAGATATATATAATATGGTTATATATATATATATATATATATATATATATATATATATATATGCAATTTTTTTCTTAAAAATGTGTCTCACAAATTTTGTATCCTACCGTTTTGGAGCACCAGAAAACCATTGGGCTAGGTCACATGTTCGAGAAAATTGGATTAGTGGGTCATTTTGGTCATGGGTCATTATGGGTCAAGATATTTTTATCTTAAAAACGGCTCAGAAGATTTCAACTAAATTTAGTATCCTACAGTTTTAGGGAACGAGAAAATCATTGGGCCAGGTCACATACTCGAGAAAATCCGATTAGTGGGTCATTTTTGGGTCAATGTGGATCAAGCTAATTTTATCTAAAAAACGGCTCAGAATATTTTGACTAAATTTTATATCCTACGGGGTTCGGGCACGAGAAGACAATTGGGCTTGGTTACATGTTCAAGAAAATTTGATTAGTGGGTCATTTTGGTCGTGGGTCATGATATTTGAACTCAAGGTTAATTTTGACCGAGCATTGCTCTGTCTTCCCTGCTCGTAATTTCCTGAAGGAGATATTTGAAAAATACGAATTCATCACACGTCTATTGGTTTCGCATTAACAAGAGGAATTTGAGATTTTACTGATGAAGAGCCTTAAGGGGGTTCCGGGTGTCAAAATTCTTAAAGTAATACATTTTTTTTATTTTCTTGATAATGCAATACTACAAAGTTAAATAATTTAAATAATGTAAACCGCGTATTTCTACGATGATTACATTAGCAGATATAATTTTTTTGTGTTGTACTATCAGTTCTGGGCTGGCCATAACTCAGAATGGATTTTCTCAGAATTTGTCATGTTTAAATAGATATATCTAAATTTTCTTACCAGATATGTCTATGAAATTTAGTACAGAATTTTACATTTTATTCTTAATAAATTGTCTCCAGGATTTTCTTATTTTATGTCAAAATTTTGAAAGTACAGTTCTTGAAGCAAACATCACCCACATAAACAATCAATTTTTTTTTAAACTTTTAAATTTATTATAAATTTTGTAACTAATATTTTTATAAATCCTAAACACAAATTAACAAAAAGCCTTTTCTGCACACAAAAGTTACCTCCCCGGACAACCTTAAAATACTACCGTTGAAATGTGATACGAAATGTGATTAACATTTAATAATATATGAATTAATATTTTAGAGAAAGTCAAGGAACATTTTTGAATAACTGAATTATTAATCTGAATGTACTCGGATAAACTCGCTTCCTTTCTAGAGCAACTACCCGGAGTAAGCACCCTCAGTTGGTGACACAGCGCAAAGGATTTTTATTACCGAAGACCAATAGGCGGAATATCATTGATTAGTATGTGATAATTCTCAAACACTGTTCGGTCTGTTTAACTCTCATGTGCTAAATATGGCATCAGTTCCCGCAAACAAACCACCCAAATATTTTGTTTGCATTTTACTCATATGGCCCGATCGACGATATTTGCAATATTTTTTAAAAATACACTGACAAAATTCTCAACTTGGGAATTTCCTATGTGGATATCTATGGTATTGGCTGGCCGATCAACGAAATTTGTTATTTTTAACTGGCTCTGACGAAATTGCAATTTTTTTCACAAGAGAAAATGTCGAAATTCATGACCTTTTTTTTCTGCCATCCATGAAAAAAAATTGAATTTTTTTCCTGTTATAAATTTAATAAATTCACGGGCCACAACATAACCTATCGTGGGCCACAGTTTGTGCATCCCTACTATCATACTATTAACCTAGACAATTATTTAAAGCTAACAAAATTTTAATGTTTTGTGCAATCGTTTTGTGCAAACCATTTCCGAGTCTCGATTTAATTTTGCTTATGTAACATAACGAATAGCAATGTGATGTTTCAAGCTCATTAGAAACTCATTGATAACACTTTTTTTACAGAAAATTTCACACATGTATTATTTTTTTTAAATATTAATTTGAATGTTTCGTCCATTTGTTGAACTATTTCAAAAATTGAATATTGAGTCAATATCCTGTCATTTTTGACAGGCGGTATATACTAGTGCATACATATTGTCCTACAAAGTCTAGTTTGAAATAGGATAAGGTTCTATAGAACACATGTACGTATGATCCAAAATGAAATCCAATTTATAAAGAAGGAAACAACCCGTTTTCGATAATGACTTATAATCTATATTTCAATGAAAACAACAAATTTATCGTTAAAAAAGGTTAATGTATGAATATCTCTTTCTCGTTTCCACTTTTTACCCATCTTACGTAGTATAGGATAAGTCTTGTAATCGTTTTGAAAATCGAAAAAAAAATTTTGACGGATTTACACGTTTCAGACACTGGAGATTCCGAAAAACATATTTTTAGAAAAAAAATTGCCGTCCGTCTGTATGTCTGTATGTCTGTATGTCTGTGAGTCTGTGTGTCTGTGTGTCTGTAAACGCTCTATCTCCCGAACACATTGTGATAGAGACTTGAAATTTAGTATGTACTTAGTATGTAATAATGGGAAGAAGCTCATTGAAATTCAGTAACCCCGATTATCCGGACTCTCGAAATATTCGTTCTCATAAAAGGTATATAAAATTTTTCGAAATTGTTTATTTTAAAGGAGTGAATATAAAAGACAATAAAAAACATAAATTTTGCATAAAGCATGAAGTCGATCGGATAATGAGTTGCCAAGATATTTGTAATCCTATTTACCACACTCTTCGATTTTTTATGACCCTGTATTTCAACCAAATTTCAATTCAAAGATATATTTTAATTGGAAATGACACGCTTAATCAGATGCAAAAAACCGCTAGTTAATAGGATTATTGTTTTTGGAGTTATAAGGATGTTTCTTTTAAGCAATTCAGTAATCGATCCTTTAAAGTTTATGACGTCATCAAGCCACGATTTTATTCGAACTGCAATGCATTTTATAAGTAGTTTACACATTTTTATTATAATATTTTATATTATGTATACCCATGATGGGTAAGTATTACGGTGGCCCCCAACGACTAGTTTTCTATTTAAGAAATCAATATAATCCAAAAATGAATTTTGAATTTCCGAGGAAACAACTATATTTCTCTTTAAATCTCAATAGCATATGTGATACATTAAAGAACACAAACAGGCAAGTCAGAAGTTAAATACAATTGTAAAATATTACAAAAATATTCCCTAGTATATAAGTCAAGCTATTGGTGCACAAACGAGTAAAAAACTTGGCTGAACGATTTATCTATCAAGCGTTTAGAAAAACACAGACTTTATACTAAACATATCAATCCAAAATTTACTTCTATTGCTTCGAGTAACTAGGCATTGTAATAAATATCCGAAGTCTTTTCGAAAAATCTATTTTTTCTGAAGCTTTGGGGAATTATTCAGAAAAATTGTTTAGTATATTTTGTGTTGTGAATAAATTGAATGAAATAATATATTTTGAGTTAATACCGAAGACTGTTTTCTTAGATGTATATTTTGAGAAACTTGTTTTTTGTGTTTTCAATTTCAAATGCGCTATTCTTTGTATGCTTTAATAATGAAGAATATTACGCAATGTATCCTTTATTATTTTTATTTTTTTAAAGTGAAAATTCGTTGTTCCAATAAATTGCTAAACAGTTTCATTTCTGAAAATACATAGTAACAGCAACAAAAAAATAAACGGCACATTATTATAATTAATATTTTTTTTCATTATCTTAAAACATTGTCATACATTCTATATTAAATATATTTTTCTATGAATATCATTTGCGAATATTTATTCACATTTTCTTTCTACAAATATTTTCTATCTACAGAAGCTGGCAGAAATATCATGTTTCCGCTGATAAGAGTTTTGGCATAAGTAGACTTATTATACTTTGTCACGAGCAAGAAAAATATATTTATGAAAGCAGGAAAATGGTTTCTGTTCAGCCAAAATTATTCGAATACTTTTTTTACTAAGTTTAATAATAATCCAAATAATAATATATATATTATATATATCTATATATAACCTTAATATGACAACGCAGAAACAGTATACACAAATGGGTGAATAAAAATCAAAATGTAATAGGAACAGATACCTGTTTGAATACAGTTAGAAAAATGACACTTTCAAGCATGAGTAAATCGATGTTTTTATTTCATTTTGAAACTTTTTGTTTCAAATAGGACGACCCAATGCATTCTATTCTGACGTACCGGAAATACTCAGAATATTGAAACATGGACATACTCAAACCTGAGCACATAGAATTCAGTTTTATACACATTTTTTGAAACATGGACATACTCAAAACTGAGCACATAGAAGTCAGTTTTATACTCATTTTTTGAAACATGGACATACTCAAAAATGATTAGGGTAAGTTTATACTCATTTTTGAAACATGGACATACTCAAAAATGACCACATGATGTTTTATTCTTGAGTGTGTGCATGTTTTCAGAAATGAGTATAAATATGTTTCAAACTTGAGTAATTTTGATTCGGAGTCATTTTGAATATGCGACATACTCAGATTTGAGTATTTTTTGCTCAGTTTTTAAAATTTCATTTTTAGAGTGTAATATTAAAAAATATAAGAAGAAAAAAATACATTATATGACCAGATAATTCTAAATTAGTACAATAATTTACTGAAAATTGAGAAACGTTTGATTGGTCAGTATTAATTAAAATGATGTCATCAATATTACGATATAACTGAATACTACTATCACAAAATTTACGCTCATAGTGATATAAGTCTGTAAGTAATCTTGATGTGCATCTACCCTGAGGAATGCCGACTTTTTGTAAATAAATGGTATTATCTTGTAAAATATAGTTATTATACATACTGGAATAAGTGAGTGCGTGAAAGTGCTATTCATCCACATGTATAGAAAGAGTCAATTGATTTTGATAGTCTTTTAAATAATGCATTTATTACATTATGAAATCTAATGTTTATGTTATTAAAAATATCTTTGAAATCATATGTCGTTATATTTTTTACACTTTTAAGATGATTGAGAATATTGACCAATTGAAAGCTGTTTTTTATGCAATGTGTGTTATCTAGCGTAGTAGTATGTGAGTATGTTTGATTGAGTATTTATAATAGAATTTTGTTAGATTTAATATTTTATGTATTGCATTCAATAATAAGAGTCCTGAATTGAATGGGCGTTTTATTAAATTTGGGTATAAAAACGAAATACGGATAATTAAAGTTAGTTGAGGTAATATAAATTAGATAACAATAACTATGAATTTTACGATTATTTATCAGTGTGGTTTCACTAGAAGAAATAGTGGATGTAAGACGTTGATGATAATAAGATTTACATGTGATACCTTAGTTATTTGGCGATTGTCTACATACGTAATTACAAAGTTTATATATATATATATATGTGTGTGTGTGTGTGTGTGTGTGTGTGTGTGTGTGTGTGTTGCATTCTGCAACAATCGAAGAAAAAATACAGCAATCATCTCCAAATTAATTGCTGTCGTACTCGAAGTTTACTAACTGCAGCCGAGTAAAGTGTATATTGCAGAAAAGAAAAACACGATGACAGTTGAATACATTTTATTTAAACACAATCTTCTTTAGATTCCGGGGAAATGCTCTCTTTACAAATTCTACACTGTAAAAAAACTCAGAAGCGTTTCGGCACAAGGCGGAAAGGTTTCCGGAAATTTATAATAAACTTTGTGTTCTCCTCAGTTACTTGTTATTTCGGAATCGTCACACGTATTTTCGGAAAAATATTCAAAGCGGTGAATTATTCTGAAGAAGTCAGAAACGTTACATTCCATACCGGAAATGTTTTCGAATAGATAGTGTAAAATGATGGTTACTGAAAAATTCGGAAATGTTACACTCATTCCGTGTAAAGTTTTAAAATGGAATTCGAAATGAAGTAATATTTGCGCATGCTCATCTACTCCGACCTATTGCACATGTTATTATCACGTGATTTCTATTGTTCTTGAGAGGAAAGACAGCTTAAAACAGATGCAGATGGAACGTATTTATGTGCGCTGTAAGTATTCTGTTTTATAATTTCTTTTATTTGAGAGAACAATATGCTTTTAAAAAAATTAATATTATCAGATTCTATTTTATTGCATATTAATATTACGTTTGCAGTTAATCTTTTGTTGTATACACAAAGTTAAATAACTCGTTCGATAGTTTCTTTATAATCTTGTTCCATGAATCTATAATAAATATTAGATATTTGATTGATGAATAATAATGTAGTACTAGTATTAATGAAGTACAGATAGCACTGTATATACGCCTTTAACATCTTTTCGTTTTGAGATCGGTTCCGTTTCATAACTTTTCTAATGATGAAATGTATCGTTTATATGACAGAGCAAATTCCTAATTTCACTTATACTATACGTTTTTCCTTCATTTTTATGAATAAGATATTTATAAATAAATATAATTGGGAATTTTATTTATAAATCTCTCAATAAGTCTTTTTTAAAATCCGGTCTCGTGAATTCCATGCTGTAAACAGATACGTATGCATTATGAAAATGCTTTATTTCCTAAAATAGATGTATTATTTTTAATACCTTTAAATAAATATCTTTTTTAATCTTGTAAGTATAGATATTATGTCCAAAGATTTCGTATCTGTAAATAATTATTTTATTTTATGAACTGTATATTTATAAAAATATATTTATTTTCTCAGGTTATCTCAGCACTTCTCAAGTTATACGAATAAAATAATACCTTTAAATGAATATATTTAGAAGCATGATAGTTGTAAAACACTATATTAAAAATATTTACAAACAGACAAAACATTTTTATCAATATATCTATTTATAAGTATACAATTCGTGAAAATAACACAATTACCACAGATATAAAATATTTTTGAGTAGTATAACTATTTACAAGATTTAAAAAAAAATGTTGAAAGGTATTACTAAAATCTATCTATTTATAAGTATAGGGAAATTAAATATTTTCATTGAGTATCTATTTAGAGGATGGAACTCATGAGGCTGCATTTAAAAATAGAATTATTTATAGATCCATAAATCAAATTTTCAATGTTATCTATTTACAAATATCTGATTCATAAAAACTGAGTGAAAAACGTATAGTATAAGTGAAATTAGGAATTTGTTCTGTCATATAAACGATACATTTTATCATTACAAAAGTTATGAAACGGAACCGATCTCAAAACGAAAAGATGTTAAAGCCGTATATACGGTGCTATCTGTACTTCATTAATACTAGTACTACATTATTATTCATCAATCAAATATCTAATATTTATTACAGATTCATGGAACAAGAGTAAAAGGAAAATTTGGAAGCCTCTCTTCAGTAGAAGGACATACTCTCAAATTTGGAGTTATTTTAAAATGACAGAAGTATTTGTCATAGAATTAAGTTTTTTCAAAGTTTATTTCGCCTGCATAAATAACTTTAAAGTGATATCTTGAGTAGCAGTCTAATAATAAAAGGTGAATGATAAAACGAGTTCAAAAAAATATATGTTTCACACCAGAAATTACAAAAAGTTTTTAATATTGCTAATTCTACTACCATTTTAAGTTTACAATTGCTAAGTTCTGGGGATGTGTGGCATCTGGCCACGGGCTCCTCGGCTCAAATTTGTTCGAAGTCTCATCTACAAGATGGACTTCATAGGATCATTTCTATAGTATGATTAGCGAGTTCGATCACCGAACTTCGCAGCAAACCCAACCACGGTGATGTGGAGTGAGGTTTCCCCTCGAGCGAATGTAATATTAATTTCCAAAACACACAGAAACATTTCCGATGTATACAAAAACATTTCTGATGCATGCAGAAACCTTTCCTATGTATACAAAAACATTTCCGATATATGCAGAATCGTTACTGAATATCTGACTGAAATATAAAGAAACGTTTCCGAAATGCACGTAAATATTTCCAAAATATACAGAAACATTTCTGAATATCTGACCGAAATATGCAGAAACATAACAGAACCGATGGGCCACATTGCTGCCCCACCAGATAGAGTAACGTTTCCGAGTTTTTTTTTACAGTGTACACGCCAGCAACGTTTTATTTTAACATCCCTTCGACGACGAAATCCCTATGCTTTCTGTGTCTTTTTCTTCGTTATAAGCGAGGGGCGCAAGAAAACATCTCGTAACAAGTGACATTTTTTACCCAATGCATGTTCAACTTCAGCTGCGTACTCATTTTTATCGGAAAATTAATATTGAAGAAATACGCCTCTCCTAGTCTTTGGTGGGAAAGGAATTTTCTAGAACAGTGTAGAAATTAAAAAACGCGGGAAACTGAAAGAATAAGATTCGGTTTTTGCGAATTGAGAAAACGTTTTAAAAGAATTAATTTTTAGACTTTTAGGAACAAGAAATGACGAATTTACACAGATTAAAAGAAACAAAAGAGAATTAAATGCGGGAATAAGTAGAAAATATTTAAAATGATAAACAATTTAAGAAACTAGGTTTTTTAAGAAGAAATATTTTTATGAAATGTATTTTTTACATCTTATTTGTTGGGAAATAAAAGTGAATTTCAGTAGATTAAGATAAAAAATGTTTTAAATGTGGACAGTAATGGGATATTTTTAAGAAAGGGAACAGTTTAATAAACTAGGGTTGTAAATTGAATATTAATAAAAGGATTTTTTATTTTTTTACAACAAAATTAATACGGTATGGAATTTTAAATTTTGTAATATATATATATATCTATATATATATAGATATAGATATAATGTATACATGTAATATATATATACACTGCTCAAAACAATTAGGAGAGCACATGGTTTTAACGAAAATATACAAATACTTACACCAATAAGTAACTCAAATTAAAACGTCCATAATTTAAAGCATGGCAGGAAACAGAAACATAAAACTTCATATGCAAATTAAAGTACATGACGTGAAAAACCAGAAAAAGGAGATAAGTGAAGAAATCAGGACTTCGCAGAAATGTCTGTTTCACTGTCTCAGTTGCGAAATTCAATTGCTCAACTTTTGTTTTGAGAAAGGGTGATTTGAAAATGTCACAAAAAAGTGATTTACCGGAATCCATGGCTTTGCATATTAGAGATAGACTTGAATCCGGGCAAACACAATGAAGTGTAGCAGAAGCTGTTGGAGTTACAAGAAATGTCCTTGCAAGGCTGTGGAATCGATTCCTTAAAAATGGAAATGTTAGATGTCGACCAGGGCAAAGTCGACCACGTGCACCACAGCAACTGATGACCGATGTATCCTGTTAACAGCTCATCGAGACAGAAAAGGGGATGATACTCAGTTTCAAAAACGGTAGCTCTTGGCAACACAACGTAGGGTGTCCAGCCAAACAGTGCGAAACGTGCTTCATCAGGGTGGTCTCTATGCACGTAGGCCAATGATCTGTATTCCGTTGACCACAAGCACTGTGCGGCCCGAAGAAGTTGGGCTGCTGAATATCAAAATTGAAGGCAGCAGATCGGAGTCAAATGCTGCTTCCCTATTCAGTCTGGAGGGTGACACTCGACGTGTTTTTGTATGGAGGGAAAGGGGCACTCGAAATAACCCCACATTTGTTCGTGAAAGATCACATTACAGAGAAGGTGGTGTGATGGTAAGAGCTTGAATCAGCATAGGTGGATGTACAGAACTGCATATCATTTGGAATGACACTTTGACGGCCCAAAGGTATACAGACGAGATACTGAGACCTCATGTCATACCTTACGCTTTACCCATGGTGATTCCTTTATTTTCATGCATGATAATGCCTTATCGGATACAGCTCGTCTGTTGGAGAACATGGTTGAAATTGAAACAATACAGCGTGTGCAATTGCCAGCATGCTTTCCTGACCTGATTCAGATCGAGCATGTTTGGGACACACTCGGACGGCGCATTGCAGCAAGACGAAGGCTTTCTTTTATTGTCTGGGACAAGGAGATTGCAATTCTTGAAGAGTGAAATACTATTCTTCAAAGTCTTATCGATAACCTCATCACATCCATGGAAAACAGGTGTGCAGAAGTCTTAGCTGTTAGAGGGGACCACACGCCGTATTAAACAACTTGCATCATTACTAAACAATACTTTTTTTGTAATTTACATTTACCTAAATTGTTGCTCTAAACCATCTTTTCATGTTCTTTCCATCCTTTCAAATAATTAAATCTCCCTTATAATTTTTTTTGCGTCTTATTTTCTGTATTGCGCATTGATACATGTGTACTCTCCATTTTACACCCATGCATGGCTGTATCGCACGGTTCTCTTCTTTTATTTGCTTGCTTCTCTAATTTTTTTGAGCAGTGTATATAAACACCTAATATATATATATATATATATATATATATATATATATATATATATATATATATATATATATATATATATATATAACCTCCTGAGACCCCGCGTCCATCCTATTGGACATTTTCATTTTTCGTATAAAATGTTTAATTTCAGTTGGAGCTGGTAAAAACTTACTCTCCATTATAATGGATAGTCTAGTGCTGCTATCTATATACCGAAAAGGTCAAAAATCGCTGTAAAATGTTTATTTTAATCATTTGAAAATGGCTGCGAACAGGAGAAAGATTGTTAAAGGTGAATACACAGTTTTAACTCAAATTTCATATATATTTTAAAAGTATTTTGATATTAATGCACCATATATCTAATTTTAAATGTTTTATTAATGGAATTAAACCGAAGTTTAAGTAATTGAATCTACATTTTGGAGAATAAACGCATGTTTTTTTCGATGTCCATTGTATTCGATATTGTGTCTTCATCAGTTTTTTCCATTCATATTAGGATCTTTTAGAATACTGAAGGGAAAGATTGTTTTTACTCAAAATTCCATACTGTATTGAAAAAAAAGTAAATACAAAAGTAGACATCATACATTTCTATTGACAATTAAATAATTAATTAAATATTGTCCTAGAAGTGTATAATTCTACTGATAAAATGCTTGTTCCATATTAGTACATTGCTTAATTTTTTATTTTAGTGAAACGTGATTTTTTTTTGCAGTATTTAATAAATAAAGAGACTTACTTACAAATAAGCTTTACTTTTAATATATTTTTCTTTTCTTGTTCATTGCAAGATTTTCGAATTATGTTTTTTTTTTGTATATTGTTTCTAATTAAATTAATTAACTTAATCAAATTAAAATAACCAAATTTGAATAAAAATATAATTAAAGATAACATTATAAGATTATAAATAAACTCATTTTTATTTCTTTTAAACTTCTACTTGGCATTCAATTGCCAATTGTGATAGCTGTGCCACTAATTAATACAATTATTTTAAGAAATAAAGGGTTGGTGTTGAAATAGATTTAAAACAAAATTCTAATTGAAAAGTATTTAAAATTACACTAAATTGACCTACACTTTTCTGCTTGATGATGTAAAACTTGAAATTATGCGATGCTTAGAATAGATGGATGAGTAATAAAAACACACTTCTGAAGATAGAAAAGTTTGCAGTGAAATAAATAGGACTTAGAAATAGGTCGCCAGAAATCTGATTTTTGATGCCTATCTTTTTAAGAGATATTTGGAAACTGGCGTTTTTTAGATCTAGAGATAGTTATTGAAAAAAGTTTGGAAGCAATAAAATGAATAGTGATGTGTCAAAGCTTGACATTAGTGATGAAGGTAAGAAGGAGGTAAAGAACAAAGAAATTGGTTTCATGCAAATCCATCCAATTATTATACCTCAAGGTACTTAGTGCGAATTAGCTTTTGAGGAAAACGAAGTTGCGTTATTCAAGTCATGACGCAAACTCAAGCCCCAACACGTCTCCACCTAGCAACCTAGTCGCCACCAAAAGTTTGGTTGGTTGATTGGTTAATTTTATGATGGACGATTATCTACACAAGGGATATAGGCCCTAGGGGGTGCCTTCCATGGGGGGGACTTTCTAAGGGATTTTAACCCGTATTTACGGCAACGTTCGCAGAAAAACACGGAAAACTCCGAACGGTTAGGTCGACGAGTGTGACAGGGGTTAGAACCCTACACCTCCCGTCTACCAGCTTTAAGAGCAGAACCTCTCAACCACTGGTGGGGCCCCAAAAGTTTGAACTTGTGCAGTCTACTCAGCTTTAAAAAGAGTATCCAACAGTTACCTAAAATAATGGACAAATAAAATTCGTTGGGAGGCAAAATCAAATTTTATTTTTAAAACAAAATTGTAAATTAAGTGCAGTTCTGTTTGTTCTATATCTGTTTAACTACCAAAATAATTGCTTTTCAGAAGCCCATTCATAAATCATTCAATTTTAAGCTGATCTATTTATTTTCTCCGTGTAATTAAGTATTTTATAATAATAATAATTATTATTTAGTGTCTAATTAATTTTTTTAATTAATAATTTTTGTCTAATTAAATTTTGTGTCATTATTTTGAGTCTAATTCCGTTTTGTGCCATTATTTTTTGTCCAATATTGTTGGGGTATTTGATAAAGTGATAAATAACCAAAAGAATGAATTTTGTTGATTTCAGAAATTGAAACAATTTTACACAATTACTTATTAAAAATCAAAACAGAGAGATGCTATAAACAAAACAAACCAAATAAATTTTGAAGAACTACGAAATTAATTAAGTAAATGAATAAATTTGCCAAAAGGTATCAACAAAATTCTCATTCATCACCATACCGTCTATACCCAACAAGTGGTTTGACGAATTGGAACATTGCTATGGTAAATTAAATGAAATTCATTAAAACTTTATAGAATAGATTTGGAATAAGAAAGACATAAAAAAGGGTCCTGTAATCCTTCCAGAATTTGAAAGGCACAAAAAAAAGGGGAAAGAAGTTAATTAAAAAAAGGATATAGATAATTAATTAAAGTTACAAAACATGATCATATCAATGTACCAATTTACCAGAACCATGCGAGTGATTTTGTATAGTGGCTAGTAATAAACCAAGAGTAGCTAGATAAAACATAGTTTTCCTTTTTAATAAGAATTTGGTGTAACTTAATTACCTTAAATGCAGCTAATAAACTTTAAGGATTAACTTAATTACCTTAAATGCAGCTAATAAACTTTAAGGATTAAACATAGTTAATATAAAATTTTTCTTTTACATTCATCTTCAATTCTTTTACTTCAATTAAAAGCAGGTTAAATTTATTTTATTTATTAAATCTCTTTCTCTATAAAGGAAAATAAAAGTACTTCATAATATTTTTAAGAAGCAATTTAATATTTAAAGAAAACCAAATTAATAAGCATTTTCAGAAACAAATCAAGGATTTAAATTTTACTTATTTTATTTTAATTGATGAAGGAAAATTAAATGAAGTCACAATCAAAGTAAATTAAAATTAGCAAGGTTTAAATATTAAATAATTACTTTCTCTGATTGTTTAAAAATTAAACAAAATTCATTATCCATTAAATAGTAATGTTAAATTTAGAAAAAAAAAACAAATGAATTTCTATGATGCATACAAATAAATCACAGACAGAATATCACCACGAATTTGATTTTTTATTAACTTATAAAAAAAAAGAATTGTTAGATAAATAATCACACATATATATGCATCAAGGTAAATATATATATATATATTCATGGTAAAATAATAATAATAATAAAAGGCACTTATTCATTAACATGGAAAATATTTACCAAAAGCTCACTGGCAGATTCAACACTCGTTACTCTGAGATTTAACAGTCCTGGTAAACATACTAGTAATGTCCCAGGGTTAGCCGTCTTACTTTCACAAACATGGGGCACTACACGAAGAGACTTTAGGCATCATATCTCTTCTGTATGGAATATGGAGCAGGTAATCAGCTATACGATTTTTCTTTGAAGATATGTTTCGGCGTTATGCTCTGTAGTTGAACGGTGTCAGCTGTAAGGGGCTAGGATTACCCTTTTTTTTTTCTCGAATGCTCCGACTGCACTTCCGATCAAAGCTTTCGACATACTCTTTTTACAAGCGACAGTCCTCCAATTTATCTAATATATGCTTAACTGCCATCGAAGAGTATTGGCTCCAACAAAAAAAATGCTCTCAGCCGTCATAGCTCTCGGTCGTAGGATCTTATTCAAACATAACTATTATAGTGACTCACTGTCTTATCGGTCAGAGCTTATTTCTATCTCGAAGCACCAGACGCTTTTTTTTTTTTTTAAGCAGGCATCTCACTCACCGGTAAAACTTCGAATGCCTCTCAAATTCTCTGGCCACCACCAGGAAAACTCCAGGGGGGGGGGGGGGTAGAGAGGAAAGGCCCCAGCCTTCCCCTAAAAAACTCATATACCGTATCTCCCAGGCTACAATCTCCCGCGCTAAACTATACCAGGGAAAAAAAACATTCCCCGCGAATACGTTACGTAAAACCATTGGTCGTCGCTCTCTCTTGCGGGTGGAACTACTTCGCATAGGGGTGATGGCATGTGTACAGCTGTTCCGTTTTCGCTCCCTTCTTTCGACCTCCCACGTGAACTGTTGTTTACATAAAACGGAATAATTGGGCTCGTAAAAACGAATAATAAAACTTTAACAATACGGGCCACTATCTGCCGCCCGAGTCCTGCTTTTTCCACGAAAGATCTACAGAGCAGATTAAGGCGACCAACACCGCTAAAGTTGTTTACGAAAAAACAGCAAAAATGGAGTCATAAAACTCCTGACAATACAAGCTAATATACGTTGTCTGGGAAATGGATTTTTTTATTGCCCAAGTGTCCGAGAGCATTTGAAAATTTCCCATGGTAACAAGGACCACCCCAGTGAAATTATAACTTACAGGGGAAATATAAAAATTATGATTTTAAGTTAAAGAGACAATGAATTTGTTTTAGCTTAGACATTTAAAAGAAAGAAAAGGTATTTTAACTCCATTATTTCAGACTAAAATAAAGAGAATATTAAATAAAAAACATTACGATTATTATAAAAGGAGGGGGGGGGCTACAACTTATATAGAAAAAATAAAGAAAATATGGAAAATTTAGAATAAGTGAAAAAAAACCTACCTTAACAATATTAAGAATTTTCCATTCGGATTCATGTAATTCAATAATATGTTTTTCACAAGACAAAGACAAAATGTCCATTTTATTGACGCTAAAAAACTATATTCATATAAATATATTATATAAATGAACATATCTATTGATTTCTAGTCTCAAAAGGAGCTATAATCTCAATTATGGTAAAATTTGTGCGAAAAATACGAGCTTGGGTCTCAAGAGGATATATATATATATATATATATATAACTTTAAGTAATATTTAACCATTGAAACATAAGAAACTGACCATATACATTATATATATATATATATATATACATATATGCAATAATAAAAAAATTTCGCCCTATTTCTTTAGTTAAATTATTCCAAATTCTTCAATTCTTTTTTCCCTCTCTTTTTAAAATATCTCTTAAATCTATTTTGTATTTTATTCCATAACTTAATCAAAATATTCTGTTATTTATCATTCTAAAAATCTTAATCTGTTAAAAGCTACACGTATTTATTAAAACCTTATTCTCTTAAATTGCAACACTGCCTCTAAACGCACCTGCCTAATTTCTTCTTTTGAGACATTTAATTTTTAGTCTTTGGAACTTTTATAATACCATTTTTATTTCTATTTAATTCATTCGGCATCCCATGATTCCAAGCGGTTTTCGCGCCCAAAGGCCTTTTTACCTTTTTAATTTGCCGCTTCTGTTAAAGAGTTTTAATCATACGTCAGAGACACGTCTTCGTGGCCTCATTTTTTCATCCATTAGCGAGAAAGCTCCGCCTTCTTTATCCCCCTAGCGCCCTCCGAACATGGATGCGAGTGGACCAGCTTGTTCGCGCGTTTTGTACCTTTGGGCCAAATTTTGAAGTATTTATACGGTTACACTGGCTTCGGAGACAGAATTTACACGAATTAGTGGTTGTCATCTAATTGCCGTCACTGGGGAGTCTACACTAATGCATCGGTAATATGTTCTTCAAGCTCTGCTAATTCTCCAAGATCTTCAAATGTGTTCAGTTTTTAATGAAGCGAAAGTTGGTGGAGTTGCTTTCATCTCTGTGATCACAATAAAGCCACTGCTCATCTATTAAGTAATTAAGTCTTCTTTTTAATGGTTTTGGGAAATTTCTTCTGGATTTCACTGCCTCTGCTCAATTTTTACGACTGCTAATACACTACGATTTCCGATGTGATATACTTCGAGATTTGTCTTCATGGTGAGTGACTCGAAGTGATGCCCTGTCCGGGTGTCATGACTACATTTCAACGATCTCGACTGCGGCTACCTCGATATGATTATCAGGTAATTTTAGTGGTTTCGGACTGAGATGTTCCGATTGTCTGGTGGAAAGAACGTTCAATTCGACAGCAATAGCGATCGTCTATAATGTGCCAATTTTCGACAGGAATGTATCATATATATATATATATATATATATATATATATATATATATATATATATATATATACATTTTCTTTGAGATTTTTTACTATAAGAGATATAATTTTTAAAATATACTTTTGATGTTTCGTAAGGTTATAACGATAGTGTGAAAGAGTTGTTTTCGTTACTTCATTTATTTAAGTAAACATACATAGCAATTACATGTAATTTAAAAAGAATATACATCAAGAATACATATATTTTGGTATTCTAATTATCGTGTTTATTGGATATGTTTTTGGACCTATTATGGTTCATGACAAAAATATTTTGAATAAAGGAAAAAAATTTTGCTTAACATATTTCTCTTAAATACTCAAACACGTTACTACAAAATACCTTGTGGTTATAATATAAGTATCTCTATTTCGAGCTGTATGTAGCTCGAAGGAATAACCCGAATGGAACCAAAATCGGTACACTTACTATTCGAGAAGGGGTAAGAAGAATGGAACAATAATAAAAAATAATTGCAATATTCACCGACAGATGGCGCTATTGATTGTGAAATGTAATGTGTAATACAAGAACAAAGAATTAAGGCGTAAAACCGTGTGGCATACCTAATTTATTGGAAAATGTAACAGTGAGTGTGATTACTCTTTTGCATGGTGGTGCCGATCATGTTCAGGTTCCACATGACCATTGTGCTGGAGGGCACAATCCAGACGGTGCACGACGTGCTCAACTGCGGAATGTAACGAATCGGAAGTGATGTTTCACACGTGTTCTGATGTGCGATAAAGTCATTGAGGTTTGCGACGTCTGCATGGTACATAATATTACACATTACATGTCACACTCAAAAGTGCCATCTGTCGGTGATTATTGCAATTATTTTTTTTATTGTTCCATTCTTCTTCCCCCTTCTCCAATAGTAAGTGTATCAATTTTGGTTTCATTCCGGTTATTCCTTCAAGCTACAGACAGCTCCAAATAGATATACTTATATTATAACCACCCTGTATAATGAATTTTGAATATTAATGTGTGATATACAATAAATAAAGGACATAAAGTACTGTATAAGGGACATTTTTGGACAAATACTTTTTTATTTTTTGTAACAGGCATGAATAGTATTCAGACCCATATATAAAAGGAATACAGTTCTAAATGGTAGAATAGAAATAAAACTGTCAATTTTAATTTCCTCTTTTAAATTTCAAAACAATCCCAATTCATCCAGATTTAAAACATCTTATTTAGCTAAAAATTTCCGAAAAAATCTGGGAAATAAATTTCTTTTTAAATGTTTTTATTCAAAATGAAAAACTTTTATCAAATTTTTTTAAATAAGTGATAAGACGTTTTTCATATAACAAGAATGTTTTACTATTATTGTAATACCAGGGTTCGTACGCTTTTACTACAATTTTTAATGGAATATTTAACCTTATTTCAATGCAGAAAAGCATCACATATCCTGCAATTAAACAAAGCGTCTGCAATTTCTGCTACGTAAATATTAAATTGAAATTTTATATTAAAGCATTGTGGTAAAAGAGTACAAATCCTGTGTAAATATTTTCGAAAATATAAAATGTAATTTTTTTTAAACAAAATATCGTCGCCATTTAAGCAAATGTAAATTTAGAAGCCTAATCATCTATATGAATTTTTAGTTGAATAACTAATAAAAAAAATGTTAGATACTTCTTATGTTTAACCCATTCGCTGCCAACCACGAGTATACTCGTGGTTTTACAATCTAAAATTACGAATTCGTACCGGAAATTTCAAAAGAAGAATTTTTATTTTATGTAATAACGAAATGTCTGCAATTAAATAAAGTAAATATTGCTATTAGTATTGTCTGGTATGAATTCGGACTTTCTAAATAAAATAAGATCCCCATTATTTTAACCCGGCAGTGAACGTGTTAATGTATCTCTATCGCGTACACTTAAAACAATATAAATAGTTCAATATTTGTTTGCGGATAATATTCCATGACGAAATTAATTATTAATCAATAAAGAAATACAGTTATATAAATAAAACAGATATTTAACAGACATGTAATCGAACTACGTGCTTAAACTACTAATATCTTCAGACACAAACAGGCTGCTGTCTTTAGTTATCTTTGGATATTTCTTCAGATGTTAACTCTTTGCTTGCGGCAAAAATGAAAGTATCCATTTTAATAAATTTCAAAATTTTATTTGAATACTTCAGTGATATTTTTTCTTATAAAAATACTTTTTGACGTTATTAGTGGGTATCTAAAATCATATTAATCCTTTGATTAATTACAATTAATGTTACGGGTTAAGACATATGTCGTCCCAGCGACCGTTTGTTTATTTTATTCAAACCACCTTTTTTTCAAAAATAATCTCTGTCATACACTTACACTAGACTATTTTCAAAATAAATCTACAACAAAGAAATATTTTCGTATATTGTGGTACGAGTCAATATAAAAATAGTCGACAGTCCAATCCCGTAATCAAAAGGTTAAATGTATAAAATCCATTAGAGTTTTAAATAAAAAAAAGTGGTTTTAACCTATGTTCCGTAACCCGAGACGCCCTGGTTGGATCCCCTACTATTAATAATTAACCACTGATGTATTGTGTACTCTTCATGTTGTTCTTATTATAAAAGTAACTAAAATCAAAGAAACAAAACTAGCAAATGTTTTCTAATATTTTCTAATGTTATGTAATATTTTCCAATAGTATATTTAAAGTCAGACCCTTTAAAACAATTCTTTATAACTTTTCTAACTTAAACTAATTTATCTTTTCTTAAAAATGAATGCATATTGAACGCACATATGCATTTTTTCTAATTAAGTCCACATCATAGTATTTTCCTTGAATCGCACAAATTACATTAGAAATAAAAAAGGCAAAATAATTCATTCGCCTTTCAGCTTCGGATATCACAACACATCTCAGTTATTCTGAATATTAATATTTAATCTCTGACGAATTATCCTGCTCTTCATCTTGCTCTAATTTTGAAACTCTGTAATATCGAAAGAGAAATGTTAAGAGAATGCCAAACAAAACAGTTCAAAATTTCTGGACTCATTCCCGATTTTCCGCAGAAGAGACGATACGCCCCGAAGCCGTTACTGATTGAATTATGACGGTGAGAAGCAAATATTTTAAATATTTTTCTAATATTTTGAAATATTTTTCTGTAACACCATTCAAAACTGTTCTTTTTAACTTTCTAACAGTACCTAATTTAATTTTTCTTTAAAAGAAAAACAATGCTTTCACACACATATATATATATTCTGATTTAGTACTCATCATGGTAATTTCCTAGAATCTCATAAATTACATTAGAAATGAAAAAGGCAAAATAATTCATTCGCCTTTCAGTTTCAGATATTGCAATACATCATCTCAGTTATTCTGAATATTAATATTTAATCTCTGACGAATTATTCTGCTCTTCATCTTGCTCTAATTTTGAAATTGTAACATCGAAAGAGAAATGTTAACAGCAGGATGCAAAACAAAACTAGCAAATGTTTTCTAATATTTTCTGATGTTTTGTAATATTTTCTAATAGTACATTTAAAGTCAGACCCTTTAAAACCATTCTTTATAACTTTTCTAACGTAAACTAATTTATCTTTCCTTAAAAACGAATCCATAATGAACGCACATATGTATTTTCTTCTGATTAAGTCCACATCATAGTATTTTCCTTGAATCGCACAAATTACATTAGAAATAAAAAAGGCAAAATAATTCAATCGCCTTTCAGCTTCGGATATCACAATACATCATCTCAGTTATTCTGAATATTAATATTTAATCTCTGACGAATTATTCTGCTCTTCATCTTGCTCTAATTTTGAAACTCTGTAATATCGAAAGAGAAATGTTAAGAGGATGCCAAACAAAACAGTTCAAAATTTCTGGACTCATTCCCGATTTTCCGCAGAAGAGACGCTACGCCCCGAAGCCGTTGCTGATTGAATTATGACGGTGAAGTTCAGAGGACGACGACGGTTGGATTTACATGCGTTTGAAGAAAAAGAGAGGGGAGAAATCAAGAATACGGAAGGATGGGATGATAGAATCAGCATGAAAAATTAATCGCTGGGAGGCACCGTACCTAACACGCGAGATGTCGAATAAAATTAAAGGAAAAAACTGGCTAGCGGAAGGAGATGAATTTTGTATTAATATTTATTTAAGGGGAGAAAGCTTTACGCTTTTTGATAGAACCCTTACAATGAATGGGTATGTGTAAGAAACAGTATTTTTAATTATATTAATACCAGAAAAAATATATATATTATATGCTTTTTTGTTAAAGTTTGAGTATTTTTTTCTGGAATAGTTCTTTTATAATTATTAAGAAAATGTGGGCTAAAGCAATCCATCAAATTTCAATTAAATGGTGATTGACGAAAAAAGAAACATTTTTCGTGTTAAAATTATAATTTTTATATCATGAATGTGGGTGAAATGCATATCATCATCTTCGTCACTTGTTCAACAAATATCACAAAATCATGAGATTGATTTTACAACAGCGTTTCAATGACTATGCCTGTGTAGCAAATATTTTAAATATTTTTCTAATATTTTGAAATATTTTTCTGTCACACCATTCAAAACTGTTCTTTTTAACTTTCTAACAGTACCTAATTTAATTTTTCTTTAAAAGAAAAACAATGCTTTCACACACATATATATATTTTCTGATTTAGTACTCATCATGGTAATTTCCTAGAATCTCATAAATTACATTAGAAATGAAAAAGGCAAAATAATTCATTCGCCTTTCAGTTTCAGATATTGCAATACATCATCTCAGTTATTCTGAATATTAATATTTAATCTCTGACGAATTATTCTGCTCTTCATCTTGCTCTAATTTTGAAATTGTAACATCGAAAGAGAAATGTTAACAGCAGGATGCAAAACAAAACTAGCAAATGTTTTCTAATATTTTCTGATGTTTTGTAATATTTTCTAATAGTACATTTAAAGTCAGACCCTTTAAAACCATTCTTTATAACTTTTCTAACGTAAACTAATTTATCTTTCCTTAAAAACGAATCCATAATGAACGCACATATGTATTTTCTTCTGATTAAGTCCACATCATAGTATTTTCCTTGAATCGCACAAATTACATTAGAAATAAAAAAGGCAAAATAATTCAATCGCCTTTCAGCTTCGGATATCACAATACATCATCTCAGTTATTCTGAATATTAATATTTAATCTCTGACGAATTATTCTGCTCTTCATCTTGCTCTAATTTTGAAACTCTGTAATATCGAAAGAGAAATGTTAAGAGAATGCCAAACAAAACAGTTCAAAATTTCTGGACTCATTCCCGATTTTCCGGAGAAGAGACGCTACGCACCGAAGCAGTTGCTGATTGAATTATGACGGTGAAATTCAGAGGACGATGGTTGGATTTACATGCGTTTGAAGAAAAAGAGAGGGGAGAAATCAAAAATACGGAAGGATGGGATGATAGAATCAGCATGAAAAATTAATCGCTGGGAGGCACCGTACCTAACACGGGAGATGTCGAATAAAATTAAAAGGGAAAACTGGCTAGCGGAAGGAGATAAATTTTGTATTAATATTTATTTAAGGGGGACAAGCTTTATGTTTTTTTTAAATAGAATCCTTACAATGAATATGAATGTGTAAGTAACAGTATTTTTAATTATATTAATACCAGAAAAAATATATATTATATGTATTTTGATTAAAGTTTGAGTACATTTTCCTAGATTCCTTAATCTTTTTCGCTTTACTTTATTATTCAAAAATTTTTATCATCTCATTTCTTAATTTTATATCTATCCTTTTTATTGTAATTATTCCTTTATCTTGTAGTTAATATTATATCTTAACTTTTTCCAACGGCTTAATTTAATACAAGACAATCTACTCACAATAGACTGGGCGTTAAGTAAAATGCAACTCTGAAGACCCTTAACCGACATCAACTGTTCGGCAACTGTCTGCAACTTTTTCTAGACTTGTTATTTCATAATTATTAAGAAAATGCGGGCTAGAGAAATCCATAAAATTTTAATTAAATGTTGATTGACGAAAAAAAAGCATTTTTCCTGTTAAATTTATAATTTTTACATCATGAATGTGGGCAAAATGCATATCACCATAACAAATTCAAAAGATTAATTTTTCCTTTTTTTTTTACTTCATGCACTAAACAATATGCCAAAAATAAATAAAATAAAAATAAGATTATATTTAAGACGGTGAAATCCAGACAACGGTATAAGTTACAATTTTTTGAGGTGAAGGAACGCAGAGAGATCAGGAATACGAAGGATAGATTGATAGATTCAGTAAGAAAATGTAACGCATGAGTGGAATCGTACCTAACACGCGAAAATTAATAGTTTCGCTGTCAAATAAAATTAAGGAAAAAAATCTAACTACAAGATTTAGATAAATTCTGCATAATAATTATTTAATGGTGAAAAGTTTCACCATTTATCCTACAACAGCGTTACTACGACTATGACTGTGTAGCAAATATTTTTTTATATTTTTTCTAATATTTTGAAATATTTTTCTGTCACACAATTGAAAACTGTTCTTTTTTAACTTTTTAACATTACCTAATTCAATTTTTCTTTAAAACGTAAACAATGATTCCACAATGAACACACATATATATTTTTTCTGATTTAGTACACATAATAGTATTTTCCTTGAATCACACCAATGACATTAGAAATATAAAAATGGAAATAATTAATTCGCCTTTCTGCTTCGAATATCACAATACTCAGTTATTTTGATATCTCAAGTTATTTTGAATATTATTATTTTATCTCAGATGAATATTTTTCATCTTGCTCTAATTTTGAATCTCCGTAATATCGAAAGAGAAATGTTAAGAGCATGCCAAACAAAACAGTTCAAAATTTCTGGACTCATTCCTGATTTTCCGCAGAAGAGACGTTACGCCCTGAAGCAGTTGCTGATTGAATTATGACGGTGAAGTTCAGAGGACGACGGTTGGATTTACATGCGTTTGAAGATGAGAGGGGAGAAATCAAGATTACGGAAGGATGGTATGATAGAATCAGCATGAAAAATTAATCGCTGGGAGGTACCGTACCTAACACGCGAGATGTCGAATAAAATTAAAGGGAAAAACTGGCTAGCGGAAAGAGATAAATTTTGTATTAATATTTATTTAAGGGGGGAAAGCTTTACGCTTTCTTTTATAGAATGATTACACTGAATATGAATGTGTAAGAAACAGTAATTTTAATTTTATTAATACCAGAAAAAAATATACATTATATGTTTTTGATTAAAGTTTGAGTACAGTTTTCTAGAATAGTTCTTTCATAATTATTGAGAAAATGTGGGGTACAGAAATCCATCAAATTTAAAGTAAATGTTGATCGACGAAAAAAAAAACATTTTTCTTGTTAAAATAATTATAATTTTTATATCATGAATGTGGACGAAAAGCATATAATAATTTTCATCATTTGTTCAATAAAAATCACAACTTCTTGAAATTGATTTTTCCCGTTTTTTTTTTTTTTTTTTTTTTTCTATATACATTAAACGATATGCCAAAAGTAAATAATTTAAAAATAAGATTATATTTAAGACAGTGATGTCCAGACAATGGTATAATCTACAAATATTTGAGGTGAAGGAGCGCAGAAGGATCACACATGAATACGTAGTATGGGTTGATAGATTGAGTAAGGATGTGTAACTCATGAGAGGAAGTTTACTAACACTTGAAACTTAGTAGTTTTGCTTTTAAATAAAATTAAGGAAAAAAAATCTAGTTACAGGATTTAGATAAATTACATATAATAATTATTTAATGGTGAAAAGTTTCACCATTTATACTAGAACAGCGCTACTATAAATATGAATGTGTAGCAAATATATTTAATTTTTTTTTTCTAATATTTTGTAATATTTTTCTGTCGCACCATTCAAAACTGTTCTTTTGAACTTTCTAACATCACATAATTTAACTTTTCTTTAAAGCGAAAATAATGCTTCCACAATAAACTCACATATATATTTTTTCTAATTTAGTACACAACATAGTATTTTCCTAGAATCGCACAAATTACATTAGAAATAAAAAAAAGGCAAAATAATTCATCCGCCTTTCAGCTTCGGATATCACAACACATCATCTCAGTTATTCTGAATATTAATATTTAATCTCTGACGAATTAGTCTGCTCTTCATCTTGCTCTAATTTTGAAACTCTATAATATCGAAAGAGAAACGTTAAGAGGATGCCAAACAAAACAGTTAAAAATTTCTGGACTCATTCCCGATTTTCCGGAGAAGAGACGCTACGCCCCGAAGCAGTTGCTGATTGAATTATGACGGTGAAGTTCAGAGGACGACGGTAGGATTTACATACGTTTGAAGAAAAAGAGAGGGGAGAAATCAAGAATACGGAAGGATGGGATGATAGAATCAGCATGAAAAATTAATTGCTGGGAGGCACCGTACCTAACACGCGAGATGCCGAATAAAATTAAAGGAAAAAACTGGCTAGCGGAAGCAGATGAATTTTGCATTAATATTTATTTAAGGGGGAAATTTTTTACGCTTCTTGTATAGAGTTCTCACAATGAATATGGATGTGCAAGAAACAGTATTTTTAATTATATTCATACCGAAAAATAAAAAACTAGTCATTGGGGGCCACCGTAATACTTAACCATTATAGATATGCATAATATAAAATATGAAAATAAAATATGTGTAAATTATTTATAAAATGCATTGCAATGCGAATAAAATCGTGACTTGATGACGTCATTAACTTTAAATGCTCTATTACTGAATTACGCAAAAGAAACATCCTCGTAACTCCAGAAAATGTTAATCATATTAACTATCAGTTTACTTCGTCGGATTAAACGTCTCATTTCCATTTAAAATATATCTTTGAATTGCAATTTGAATGAAATACAGGGTTACGAAAAATCAAAGAGTGTAGAAAATAAAATACCAAATATCTCGGTAACTAATTATTTGCTCAACTTCATTCTTTATGCAAAATTTGTTTTTTTTTAATTGTCTTTTGTATTCACTCCTTAAAATAAACAATTTCGAAAATTTTTATATACCATTTATCAGAATGAATAATTTAAGAGGCCGAAAAAAAAATAGTTCCGGATAATCGAGGTTACTGAAATTCAATAAGCTTCTTTCCATTATTAAATACTAAGTACATACCAAATTTCACGTCTCTATCTCAATTTGCTCGAGAGATAGAGTGTTTAAAAACACACACACAGACACACAGACAGACGGACGGCAATTTTTTTTCTGAAACTATGTTTCTCGGAATCTCCAATGTCTGAAACGTGTAAATCGGTCCTTTTTTTCTATTTTTAAAACGGTTGCAAGACTTACCCTATACTACTTATGATGGGTAAGTAATATGTTTTTTACATTTTGTCACTAAAGTTTGAGCACACTTTCTCTACAGTAGCTCTTTCATAATTATTTTAAAAATACGGGCTAGAGAAACCCACTAAATTTCACTTAAATGTTGTATGACGAATAAACAGTTTTCCTGTTAAAATTATAATTTTTACATCGTGAATTTGGGCAAAATGCATATCATCATTGCGTCACTTGTTCAACAAAAATCACAAATTCATCAGATTAGTTTTTTCCGCGTGTTTTCTTCTCCATGCAACAAACAATATGCAAAAAGTAAACAAAATAGGAAAAAGATTAGATTTATGACGGTGATATACACACTACAAGCGTTTGAACTGAAGGAGCGTGGATAGATCACACACACACACACAGACAAGAATACGGAAGGATGTGTTCATGGATTCAGTATGAAAAATTAATCGATGATAGGAATTCTACCTATAACTCGAGACTCTCGAGTGCAGTCAAATGAAATAAAGAAAAATATCTGGCTAGAGGATGTAGATAAATTATGTATTCCTAATTATTTAACAGGGATAAGTTTCTCCATTTATTATTCAACAGTGTTACTATGAATATGATTGTGTAGGAAATATTACTTTTAAATGCTAAAGGTGTAAAATTAACAACGTAATATAAATTAAAATAACTTTTATTAGTTGTTTTACATGTTTCGACTCTTTCCGAGTCATTTTCAAAAACAAAATGAGAATATTGTAAAGCTGCACGGGCTTTGAAGTTATTATTTACATGTACTTTTTAAAAAATTACGCACGTTATCTATTATTTTTTTACTTGATTGTTTATTTCCATATCTTTGACCATGGAGTAATTCTAGCCACAGTTTCGGTAAATTAAAAGATGCCGCATCGTTACATATTGTATTTTTGCGCGTGAGTATCTCTATGGTTTCTCTTATTATGGACGGATAGTACAGACTGGAGGGAAATATTATTTTACTTTCATTGAAATTTATTTGGATGGTTTCTTCTTGATATAATCTTGCCATGAATATTATAATGATTCGCTGGGAGGCACCGTACCTCACACGCGAGATGTCGAATAAAGAAGAATTATGAAGATTATATATTCTTTATTATGAAGATTATATCAAGAAGAAACCATCCAAATAAATTTCAATGAAAGTAAAATAATATTTCCCTCCAATCTGTACTATCCGTCCATAATAAGAGAAACCATAGAGATACTCACGCGCAAAAATACAATATGTAACGATGCGGCATCTTTTAATTTACCGAAACTGTGGCTAGAATTACTCCACGGTCAAAGATATGGAAATAAACAATCAAGTAAAAAAATAATAGATAACGTGCGTAATTTTTAAAAAAGTACATGAAAGTAATAACTTCAAAGCCCATGCAGCTTTAGAATATTCTCATTTTGTTTTTGAAAATGACTCGGAAAGAGTCGAAACATGTAAAACAACTAATAAAAGTTATTTTAATTTATATTAAGCTGTTAATTCTACACCTTTAGCATTTAAAAGTAATATATCATTACAAGGTGTTATAATTTATTATGTTGTGTAAGAAATATTTTTAATTGTATTTGCATAAAAAATATACAATTAATTATTTTATATTTCTGAGTTTCAGGTTACATTAGGTTACAGAAAATAATTCTTTTTGAACATAATTTTCACATATGTTAAGAAAAGTCAATAGAGAAAGTAACACAATTTCAAAAATGATATTAATTTACAAAAAAAAAAAAAAAAAAAAAAAAAAAAAAAAAAAAAAAAAAAACCCTCTTTCATGCTTAAATAGAGCATTTCTACTGTATGAATGTAAAAGAAATACCACAACCCTTTGTTTTTTTATAAACTTTCAAAAAATTCATTAGATTTTATTTCCCCCCTCATTATTTGTTTTGCATCTTAGGATATCTTAGTAAAAATAAATGAATTAGAAATAAATTAGATTTTGGGTTTTAAAGTGCGGAAGATCGAAGGATATACATGGAGTATTTTAAGTGTAGAGACGAGAAGTATGACAAGAATACCAAAGGATGTTTAATTGAAGAAACGAGGGGATAGGACAAGAATACGAAAGAATGTGATGATAGAATCATCATGAAAAATTAATTGCCTGGAGGCACTATACCTAACATGCGACAAGTCGAATAAAATTAACGGTAAAAACTGACTACATGAAGGAGACGAATCGTTAATATTTATTTAAGGGGGGGGGGGAGTTTTACGGTTTCTTTATAGAAGCCTTTCTATGAATATGAATGCGTATAAAACAATAGTTTTAATTATGCCCAAACCAGAAAAAAATTGGAATAATATGTTTCATGTACTTTTTCTCATTAAAAGTTTTGATACACGTTCTTTACAGTAAATAATCTGATTAGAAAAATCAACTAAGTTTCAAATAAAACTTTATTTACGAAAAAGAAATTTTTCCTTCTAAAATCATAATTTTACATCATGAATGTAGAGGAATTACATATTTGTGTTACTTGATTAACAAAAATCACAAATTCATCAGATTTGTTTTTCCTGCGTTTTATTTTCTCCATGCAATAAAAATATGCGAAAAGTATATAAAATATAAATAAATTAGATGATGCTGAAGTCCAGAAATTACTGGAGCTACAAGAGTTGAGTTTCAAAATATAATATTTAAGTTATTAAAAAATGTGCGTTGATAGATTAAGCAAGAAAATGTAACCCATGAGAGGAATTGTACCTAGACATGGCAGGTATACGAAAGGATATGATAATAGAATTATCATGAAAAATTAATTGCTTGGAGGCACTATACCTAACACGAAAATTTTATAGAATATATATATATAGTAATATCGAAATAAAACATGTTAAGAGGATGAAAAGGAAAATACTACAAATTTTATGGATACATTCCCGATTTTCTGGAGAAGAGACATTACGCCCCGAAGCAGTTGCTGATTGAATTATGGCGGTGAAGTTCAGTTGAATAGAATACTAATAGAATATTTATAATATTATAGTGAATAATTATATAATTATAATTATAATTATAATTATAATTATAATATAATATATCTATAATATATAATATATAATACAAAAATATAAATATAACTATAATGAATTATTATAATATTATACTGAATCAATGAGCACGGAGAGATCAGGAATACGAAAGTATTGGTTGATGGATTCAGTATGGAAATTAACCGGTGAGAGAAATTACCTAACACTCGAGATTTAGTTCTATAGCCGTCAAATAAAATTAAGGAAAAAAAAGTCTATCAGAAGTAGATAAAGTATATATTCATATTTTATAGAAAGAAAAAAATTACTGTAATTTATTTTACAACAGCATTTCTATGAATATGAGTATGTATGAAAAATCTTTAATTGTGATTGTACAAAACCTCTTGTTGTGCCGCAAAAGTTTTACGTGTGTTTTACGATGTTTGTTAATTGATGATTGTATAGTAAAACATCGATTCCAGAAGAAAAAATTGAAACTAAGTGATTTTTACTTCTGAGTTTCACGGTTAGTGATTGTAATATTAGCTCTACACATGTGCAGAAAAAGTCAATAGAGAAATTATTAAAATTTCAAATTGATATCGATTTACGAAAAAAACCCTCTTTCATGCTTAAAGTGACAATGTCTACTGTATGAATATAAAATAAATACTGTGTGTTTCTGATCTTTTTGTGATTCTGATAAACATTTGAGAAATTCATTAGATTTGATTTTTTCCCGCTTTATGTCTTTGGCATCTTATAAAAAAGTAGAAAAAATAAACGAATTAGATTTTAGGTGGTAAAGTTCAGAAGATCGTTGGATCTATATGTGTTTGAAGAGAAGAGTTTGGAGATATGATCGGGAATACGTAAAGTTGGGTATAACAAATTAGAACCGTAGAGGAACTGTATCTAACATGCGAGACTCAGTATTATAAAAATCTGGCCAGAGGTAGTAGATAAATTCAGTATTTATATTTAGTTATATGAAACGTTTTACGTCTTTTTAATCAATATGTTTCTAGGAATTTAAAATAAATGGTATTTGTAAATACGTTTACAAAATTATTAAAATTTTAAATTAATATTGATTTACGAAAAAAATAAACTAATTAAATTTTAGGTGTTAAAGTTCTGAAGATCGTTGGATTTATATGTGTTTGAAGTCAAGAAGTAGAGAGAAATGATCGGGAATTCGTAAAGTTGGGTATAACAAATTAAAAGTTTAGAGGCATTGTGATATACGAGATACGAGACTCAGTATTATCTATGTAATATACTATACTATGTAATATACTATGCTACTATATATGTAATATATGTAATACAATATGTAATATACGAGACTCAGTTTTATAAAAATCTGGCTAGAAGAAGTAAATAAATTCAGTATTTATATTTAGTTAAAAGAAATGTTTTACGTATTTTTAATAAATATGTTTCTAGGAATTCGAAATAAATGATATTTTAAAATACGTTTAGAAAATAATTGTTGTATACTTATGAGATGAATAATTATTTTCTCACTGTATTTTATCTTCATTTTTCTGTAATATATCTTACACATATATTAATTAAAAGTGACTGGGGTATCTAAATAAAATTTAACACGTTCACTGCCGGGTTAAAATTAACAGAATTTTATTTTATTTACAAAGTTCGAATTCATACCAGAAAATACTAATAGCAATATTTACTTTACTTAATTACAGACATTTCGTGATTTCATAAAATAAAAACTCTTCTTTCGAAAGTTCCGGTACGAATTCGTAATTTTATATTGAAAAACCACGAGTATACTCGTGGTTGGCAGCAAATGAGCTAAAATGCTGTTTTATACACTAATATATTCTTTATTGAAATGTTTTTTACATCATTAATTCAAAAGAAATGTATTTCAGAATAAACATATCTGGAATATATCAGGTTTGAAATATTTCCTAGATAATTCTTTTTGTATCCTATGAAAATATAGGCAAATATATTAAAATAGAAATAAAATAAAATTATGACGGCGAATTTCAGTCGAGGGTTGGATTTACGTTCACTTGAAGTCAAGGAGCGAGAAAAGTTGATCAGGAATATGGAAGGATGGGTTGATTGAATAAGCGTGAAAAATAAATTGCTGGGAAGCACTCTATCTCACACGCGAGAAACTCTGTATTATAGACGTCAAATAAATATAAAGAAAAAAAAAACTGTCTAGCGGAGGTAGATAAATTCTGTGTTAATATTTAACTGAGGAAAATATTTTCACTCTTTTGTTATAATTATGATTTTATGAATTTGGAAGAGGCCAGTCATTAAATAAATATAGAGAGGAAAAATGGGTTTTGGATTTTTTTCCTCTTTATATTTCATTTTAATATTTTGTAATATAACTTACATATGTATTAATATAAAGTGGGTGGCTAGAGTTGGAATCAAAAATATGGAAGGATGGATTGGTTGAATAAGCGTAAAAAATAAATTGCTGGGAAGCACTTTATCTAACACGCGAGAAACTCTGTAGTATAACCGTCAAATAAATATAAAGAAAAAAACTGTCTAGCGGAAGTAGATAAATCCTGTGTTATATTTAGCTCAGGAAAATATTTTCACGCTTTTGTTATAATTATGATTTATGAATTTGTAAGAGGCCAGTCATTAAACAAATACAGAGAATAAAAATGGGTTTTGAAATTTTTTCCTCTTTCAATTTCATTTTAATATTTTGTAATATAACTTACATATGTATTAATATAAAGTAGGTGGCTAGAGTAGCAATCAGGAATATGGAAGGATGGGTTGATTGAATAAGCGTGAAAAATAAATTGCTGGGAAGCACTCTATCTAACACGCGAGAAACTCTGTAGTATAAAGGGTCAAATAAATATAAATAAAAAAACTGTCTAGCGGAAGTAGATAAATCCTGTGTTAATATTTAGCTCAGAAAAATATTTTCACTCTTTTGTTATAATTATGATTTTATGAATTTGGAAGAGGCCAGCCATTAAATAAATATAGAGAGGAAAAATGGGTTTTGGATTTTTTTCCTCTTTATATTTCATTTTAATATTTTGTAATATAACTTACATATGTATTAATATAAAGTAGGTGGCTAGAGTAGGAATCAGGAATTTGGAAGGATGGGTGGATTGAATAAGTGTGAAAAATAAATTGCTGGGAAGCACTCTATCTAACACGCGAGAAACTCTGTAGTATAAAGGGTCAAATAAATATAAAGAAAAAAACTGTCTAGCGGAAGTAGATAAATCCTGTGTTAATATTTAACTAGGGAAAATATTTTCACGCTTTTGTTATAATTGTGAATTTATGAATTTGGAAGAGGCCAGTCATTAAATAAATATAGAGAAGAAAAATGGGTTTTGAAAATTTTTCCTCTTTATATTTCTTAATATTTTGTAATATAACTTACAGATGTATTAATATAAAGTGGGGGGGGGGGGTATAGTATTTAACTATAATTTAAAATGTTTATTTATTTAAAAAAAAACTACATTTTATGATAAAATAACGATTTTTATATGATGGATATAGAAAAAAATATTAAGATAATTAATTTTTCTGAAAAAAAAAATCACAAATTCATCTGATTTAGATTTTTACTCCGTATTTATTAGTGCATCCTCTAAAAATATAGATAAATGAGAAAAAAGTAGATGTAAAATAAAATTACGTAGGTTAATTCAGGCGAAGATTGGATTTACGTGCATATATTTAAATGAAAGAAGCTAGGAGAAGATGAGTTATATACGTAGCTGGATTGATAGAGCCTGATGTCTGAGAGGCTTTGTACTTACATTGTAAAACACGTAACAATGTAAAAAATATAGATAGATTCTGATACCAAAAATTGATTTCAATTTTTTGTATCAGAATTTATCTATATTTTTTACACAATATATTACACAATCCGCGTATTATATTACACAATAACCGTATTATATACAATAACCGCACAATAACCCATATTATATTACACAATTATATTAAACAATAACCGTATGTAGATGAAGGGAAAAACCCTCCTCCTGTACTGTTAAAAATGTGCAGCAAACTGTCCAGTCATTTGCCAATTTTTTATAGAAAATGGTTACGTAAACGTAATTAAACTCTATTCTGAGCATAATATGGGGAATAATATGATCAGAATAGAGTTGAATTACGGTTATGTAACCGCTTTTTATAAAAACGGTCAAATGACTGGAGAGTTTGCTGTAATTTTTTAAGAGTGTTCTAGCTCTGCCGAAAATCGCCGTATAAAAATGTATCTGGTAACAATAATAGTAATAACGTGTAATAATTAATGCTGTACTTACATTTTGCCTAGAGGATCCTCTACACATAGAAATCGTAACAAACATTAAAATTTACAAGACTAACACCCAATTTTGACGTCATATTCATATGCTTCGGTAAATTATAACTGTAGATATGAATGGGATGTCATTCGGTGAAGTAGTTCAGAAATTTTGCAGGTTTAAAGTTTAGAAGTCCTAATGTTAAATTCCTTTTCAATCGTTGAAAAAAATATTGCAATGCGATCTGTTTTTCACTACAAAAACTATTTGGCATAATAAGCTGAATTTTGGATTCGCATATTTAAAGTTTCTAAATATCGTTTTCCGTTAAAAAAAAAAAATAGCTTACCAATATTTTTTTTTCGAATATGAATTTCAAAACTATTTTCATTAGAAATAAATAGTAGTTAGTCTATTATTTTTTTTTAAATTTTATAACCTATATTTTTTAACAAAAATCAGTTTCTGGAAGTTTTAAATATGTGAATTAAAAATTACAGCATATTTTGTCAAGTAGTTTTTGAGTTACGACTTGAAAATTACCAGCATTACAATCTGTTTTGTAACGAAACCTTTTCCGAGGGCTTTCCTGAATTCTCAGAAAAATATTTGTAAAACTTAAAATAATTTACATTTTCTTTCCCCATTTGTTTCTAAAATACACTTCATATCTCTTTATTTTATATGTCCTTCTATATTAAAAAAGTAATCTGGAACTGAGCCAAAAACGAAATGGACCAATCAAATTCTGCGTAGATATTCCGGGTTATTCTCATCGCTTTTTTACTAGGGACTTTTTTGAGGAGCTATTACTTTTTTTTTAGCCATCCTACGGATTCGAAAATCATACCACCAGACGCGAAATATAGCAAGCTTTCAGAAATTAAAGAAATTATCACGGTCGGACAATAAAACTCAAAAAATCCTTAAAAATCGAGTAAAAAAATCTTTTATCGAAAAAGTCATTTTTTTATATTGTTGCCAATTTCTAAATAAGCGCAAAGGATTATGTTTTATCTCAAATAAAAAATGTATTTGCGCGAGACTATTAAAAACAATAATGAAAGTTTAAAATAATAATTAAATGATCACGTGTTGAAAGCAGGAAATAAAGAAAATTACGTCATAAAAATTGTGTTTACACATGAATATTAAAAATAAAAAAGATGAATTAAAAGAAAAAGCATTATAACCTGATTACAGAAGAAAGTCGCCGTTCGTGATATCATCATCATCATCATCTTTTTAAAACAGGATACATTACCAGGTTTTAAGAGGCTGTGAAATCAGAACGGGAGTTGGTGAGCGTAGCGATCAGGGTGCAGAGCTCCCTAGTATCTTAAAATACAATTTTGTTAAAAATATTTTTGTCTAGAGTCGATTTAAGTTGTTTTTGGGAAATGGAAGAATACGGGCAAAACGCTTAGAGGGTTAAAAATAATTTAATAATGGGAGTATGAAAATTTAAATCTACGTAATTCCTAAATAATTTGACCAAATGACTTCCCGTTCTGTATCCGAAGGTAAACTTTACCGAAAAATTTAAATATGATGCCAAAAATTAAGTGTTAGTACTAAAAATTTTAAATTTTGTTACGATTTATTTTTGAAAACGACCCTCTAAGTAAAATGTATGGATAGCATTAACTAGTAGAAGTTATTATTCATTCATTTGTATCAGTCACATTTGTATATGATGATTTGCAACAGAGTTTGAAGGGGACATATTGTTTTCTACGACTGTGTACAAGATTCATCTCTAAAGTACAGAAAAACATCAATAGTACAGAAAAACATCGATAGTACAGAAAAAACATCGATAGTACAGAAAAACATCGATAGTACAAAAATTTCTGTATGTGCAAGCATTTCTTGTGTATTCAGAAAATTTGTATCAACAGTTTTCTTGGAATCTCATATTTTTGCTGGATTCCTGTTACAGTGCATATATTAGGTGTATATTTTGACTTTTCATCTAATTTGTCATGTTTATGCACCTGATTCGTCAAATTAAAATGTACATATAGAGAAAACAAGTTTCATGCTTGTTTCTTTGTCTTATTACTATGAGAGTTAACAAAAGTTTCCATTCATTTAAATTTAAAGAACAAAAATTATGCACTTTAGGTTTCGTTAATGTTTCTCTGCAACACATGATATAACGGCGTATTGCCATTTCTAACTCTTACTTGATTTAACTAAGCCTTGGCTTCAATCAGGTATACTACAACTGTTTCTTTGGCATATTTAGCAGAATAATGTAATATGCTATTTCCTAAAAATTCTTTATTATTAATATTTTTACCATTATGTAGTAAAGCAGTTCATACTAGTAGAGCAGCATAGTGCAATGGTCTACATTCTAAAAAGTCGGAATTATTAATATTTTTACCATCACGTAGTAAAGCAGTTCATACTAGTAGAGAAACATAGTGTAATGGGCTATATCCGAAAAAGTCTTGGTTAATAATATTTTTACCATCACGTACTAAAGCACTTAATACCAGTAGAGCAGCATAGTGTAATGGGCGACATTCTAAAAAGTCTGAATTATTAAAATTTATACCATCACGTAGTAAAGTAATTCATACTTTGTAGAACAGCATAGTGTAATGGGCTATATCCAAAAAAGTCTTGGTTAATAATATTTTTACCATCACGAACTAAAGCACTTAATACCAGTAGAGCAGAATATTGTAATGGGCTACATTCTAAAAAGTCTGAATTATTAAAATTTATACCATCACGTATTAAAGTAGTTCATACTAGTAGAACAACATAGTGTAATGGGCTATATCCGAAAAAGTCTTGGTTAATAATATTTTTATCATCACGCAGTAAAGCACTTAATACCAATAGAGCAGCATAGTGTAATGGGCTACATTCTAAAAAGTCTGAACAATTAATATTTATACCATCACGTAGTAAAGTAGTTCATACTAGTACAGTAGCATAGTGTAATGGGCTATATCAAAAAAAGTCTTAGTTATTAATATTTTTACCATCACGTAGTAAAGCACTTCATAGTAGTCCCAGTTTATACTAGTAGAAATAGATAAATTCTGTAATAATATTTATTTAAAAAACAACTTCCGCGCTTTTCATTCTAAATTTTTTCGTGTTTTAGACTAAAATTATTATTATTATTATTTTTATATATATAAATGTTTAATACAAAAATTTGTGTTGTGAGAAATAAAAAATATCAAATTTCATGAAATATTCCCTACCATATTCCTTTTTGCCTCTTATAAAATTTGGAAAATAGTTAAAAATAGATTTATAATAGTGAAATTATGATGACTGATGGTTTTATATGCATTTCAAGTGATAAAGCGAAGAACGACGATCAGGAATATGGAATGATGAGTTGATAGAAATGAGTATGGAATATTAAGTTTGGGAGCCACCGTGCCTAACACGCAAGATTCAGAAGTATTACCGTAATAAAATTAAGGAAAGAAACTGACTAACGGAAGTAGATAAGTTTTGCATTAATATTTATTTAAGGTGGTTCTCCAATGATCTGCTGAACAACGCAAAACTTTCTGATACAATTTCTGACTCATTTTTAAACGCAATTTGGCAGACATGAGTATTAAAGCGATTTGGAATCGAAATGAGTTTTTCATTTTTTGATCAATAAATTACTTATCGTGTTATAAGCGATTCGGGTCACGTAACAATTCGTTTTTCTCTTTTCTGACCCTGAAAATTCGTGATTACGGTTTAAAACGCCGACTTTGACAGTGTTTTTTGAAAGATCTTCTGCCTTTATCAGAAAATAGAAAATGTGTTTCGTTTACAAAGTTTCTGAATAACAACACCTGCCCATTTCAATCGTTTCTTTACAAATATGAATTAAAAATATGTGTCTGAAAGTGGTCCCTTTGGATTTGAAAACAGCCTTAAGAGGGAAAAGTTTTACACTCTTTTGTGCGAGTGTGAGCATGAGCTCTTGCGAGTGTGTGCATGTGCGTATGCGTTGATAAATTACCATATATTTTATTAGTGAAACCAGATCTAATATACCATCATATACAGGGCTTTACAAATTTGATAAAATCTGGTATCCAGAAAAAATATACTAGTCGCCAGAAAAAATTATTTACCCCCATCCTCTTACCCGTCAGTGATTTAAAATAAAACACAAGAGTTTTTTAACACAAGAGCGAACACAAGAGCACTTTTTTATGAATTAATTGTGAAAAAATAATAACACGCATAGTTTAGAATCATTACTTACATAGTTTAAAATAGTACATAATTTAGAAAGATTAATATATAAACTATATTTTCTGAGCATTGTTTAGCATTGTATTCAATTTTAGATGTCACAGATGCTGAATTGACACTCTTTCTTACTGTTTTATTGAAATATCCTCTCTTTCCTCCCCCCACATTTAATCATGTGACATATACTAGCTGTGTATAGCTGGAAAGAATGGTGTTTTCTGTGCATGAGTTGGAAAATGCCTCTTAAATTTAATTCTTCCATTAACAGTACGAGAGACGAGGAAGATCACCGCTTACCGCGAATCAGCAGGGATGGGGGAGAGAAAAAGCGCTATTTGTGCTCAATTCTTATGTCAATTGTTTTACAGAAATCACCCGAAAGATTAAATAACTTGGTCGCCAGGTCAAAAAACGTGGTAGCCAGTGGCGCCCTGGCGACCGCATTTGTCAAGCCCTGATCATGTATAACGGATTGTTATCTTTTAATTGCTGTTTTGATTATATATCATAAGATTTAAAATAAATAAATTTTTACGTATCTTCTAAAATTTTCAAAAAGTGCTACGTAAATATTAGTATTTCCAAATGTATCTTATGTACATTTTCTTTTTATTAAACACCATCAATAAAAAAACTTCTGAATATATTTTCAGCGATTATTATATCCTTCCAAATTAAATTCCGCAAAAAAAAATGTCTCCGTATTTTAAACCTCATATGAGTGAGTGCTCTGTGAAAATCACTGCTCTCTACTGAGTTGTAGGGCAAGCTCCTGGGCGCCAAACTCGTAGTAAAGCGAATTCTGGATCGTTGCCATAATGTGTTGTACAAATCTTCGGAAGGGTGCCGGGGCGACTGGCCAAGATCTGTTTGTTATTTTTCACCGAGCATACCTTCTTAAAAATAGGTGCGAGGAGGACTTTGACTTCCACCCCAGTTCTTTGCAACGTATTCAAGACTAGCCTCTAAATTTTTAGAGGTCAAATGACGTTGACTAGAATGAGGTGTTAAATTTATTCGACATAGATATCGAAGGATTAAAGAAATTGTTTTCGCGTTTTATTTCCTAGTGTGTTTGAAGTGGTTTTTTAGGTGCGTTCGTAATTATATAAATACCTCCCTCTACTGTCATCCTAATACCTACTGTCATCGTCCGGTCCGTCCGTCTGTCTGTCCGCATATAACAACGCAAAAACTACCCAATCGAATGGTTTGAAATTAAAGATATATTACATTTGCGGAATTTTGTCGAGACATTTCAAATTTTATGAAAATCGAATCAAAACTTTAGAAGATATTAATAAAAATATTTATTAAGAAATTTGAATAAAAAAAAAAAAAAAAAAAAAAAAAAAAAAAGAAATCAGTGTTTTTTTCTTATAGGAGCTTTCGAGGTTTAACAGTCAAGCAACCGATATACTTATTTTATTTCAGAATTTTATTTGCAGACGATATAATTCATTTCACAGAATTAAAAATCATCAAGATCTGAATATTTATATAACTAGCTATAGTACGTACGCACCTCATTTGTCACGTTTGACGTACAATTTCCAACTTGTATCTATTATAGCAGGGGTTCCCAAACTTTCTTGTTACTCGCCTCACCTCAAAGTTTAAAAACATTTTGTACCCCACCTCCCCCCCCTAATATTTAAATATGCAAGGCCTTTTAAGTAATTTATTTTTTGGAACAGGCGCATTTGCATACACGCATGTAAACGAAAGCAATAAAGGTAAAATTCCTAATGTGAAAGTGAAGTAATCATACAACAATACTTTCGTTTGCTGTCTAAAAAATATACATTTTTTAGTGAGTGTATTATAAACAGTACTTTAAAAGTCAACACGATTTGTGACACTGATTTGTATCATTGAAAGACGGTATCAGGATTCCAAATAGTTAAAGTTAGTTTCAAGCCCTTCTCTGCACTGCTAAAATTTTGCAGGAAACTGTTCAGTCATTCGACCGTTTTTATAGAAAATGGTTCCGTAACCGTAATTTAATGCTATTCTGACCATAATAAAGCCAATAATAAGGTCAAAACAGAGTTAAATTACGGCTACATAACCATTTTCTATAAAATCGGTCGAAAGATTAAACAGTTTGATGCAAATCTTTAACAGTGTGTGCGAAGATCTTTTTACAAAGTTGTTTATATATTATAGTTGTTATGATTTTTCTTTGAAAGTTATAAAGTTATAAAGATCGTTATATTTTTAAAGCAATTAAAATTAATGATACATAGTTAAAAATCTGATCAATAATTCTACACTGTTAAAAATTTGCAGCAAACTGTCCAGTAATTCGATCGTTTTTATAGAAACATAACCGTAATTTAACTCTACTCTGACCATATTATTGCCCATGTTATGGTCAGAATAGAATTAAATTACGGTTATGTAACCGTTTTCCATAAAAATGGTCGAATAACTGGACAGTTTGCTGCAAATTTTTAACAGTGTACTAGTTACGAGTTGATCGCGATACATTATGTGGTAACTGCTGTGTTACAGGTAATCAATTGTTTGATTAAAATTATGAAATCCATATTTCTTCCATCATCTTGTGAAAATGTTTTATCTATACAAGATTTAATATTTTCATGTTTGTAATGTTGAATGGTTAACAAAATTATATTCAACCAAAGCGAGTCTATGAAATTTCGGGGACACTGTGAGAATGGATTGATCCATTAGCTTAAGGCAAGTTGCACTCCAAATTCCTCGATGTGTGTGCGAGTCAATTTGGGCGTCTTCTCTAGCGTTAATCACGCGATATACATTAAATCATAATAATATTTTCAATAAAGCTTATTTTATGTATACCGGGTTGGACTAAAAATTGTCATTTCGTCTTTTTTTCAAAATCTGATGATCGTAGAGATGTGGTTTTTCAGACATTTTTATGTACAATGTGCAAGCATTCTGGTTCTCCACATTTTCTACAGTCTTGGCAAATGTTTATGTCTGTATTGTATGATAATTAATGAGTTTATTATATAATTATGTAGCCAGTATATTTTTAGAAAACTCATCCGATTCCATAGTCTCTCTTATTGATGAGGACTTTTTTAGATTAATTTCATGCTTTTTTGTATTTCATATTTTATATTTTACGAGATTTTTTTAATTTCTCTTTATATTTTTCTTTCTCACAATCGAAAATTCTTTTAGAAACTCAGGCTCTGAAAAGTCTATATTCGCAATATCTGATAATATATGTTTTTTTTTTAATCTATACGCACAGTAATTATTTAAACAGCATATGTAAATGTATACAACTGATCTGATCCTGTGGATTGGCTATCTTGAAAAGTTATTTACACTTAATAATAAAAATTGGCTTCGAAAACTTTAGAACTATAAACCTGTCAGTGGTTATTGTCTGTGTGGTTCATTTATTACTTATTAGGTAACATCGAATATTTCAATCAGCTACAATACATATTTGCTTAGTTAGAATTTGCTTTTATCGTACAGTTACATAAAATATATAAAACTCATTGAAATAATTATTTACAGTTATTTTTTATAACGTATCAATAAATTCTTTAATAATTTTTTTAAAGCTTTTAACGTCGCATAGTATCTTTTTTTGCTTAAAATGTAACCTACTCTTGTACATTGAAAATAGAAAATTAGAAATCTAGCAGAAAACTTTTTCTTGATATATATATACTTCTAAGAATTTTATATCTTATGTCTCTATTATTCATTTAATATATTTTATGACATATAAAAAATAACTTTTGTGGAATATTGTGCATTTTTTACACTCAAAATAAACTAGAAATCAGCTCTAAATAATGATGCTTTGAAACAATCATTTGTTTTTTTCAGCTTACGCAATATACTTTAATCGATATCATTTCCCCTAAAACATAACTTCCATTAGTGTTTCTGAATTACATGTTTTTTTTTCTTTATTCTTTGTTCTAAGTTTTGGCAACAATTCTTTCAGTGTTTCATTTCTCTTGATTATGGTTACAGTCGAACGAAATGTTGATGATATTTCTCAATTAAGGAAAGCAGAGTTTTCGCATAAGCGTGAACTTTCTATTGCAGGAGAATTTTCAAATGTCAGCCCTTTTCCTAGAATAACAAACATTATACAAAAATAATCTTCATTATTTCTCCAATTTAAGGGGACGAAACCATTCGCAAAATTACATGTGAAGTATTTCACATTGATGTACTTATAACTTTATTATTGAACAAAAAATAAAAACAAGAACGAAAAAACATGCATCAAGCATAAATTATGAAAGACTTTCCAACACTAAGAAAATATTACTTGTAAATATGTAGATCGAGAGCCTCAACGTCAGCTCGAGGCGTCATTGTATATTAATCTCAATTTGCATAATATTTAATACTGTACAATCCGCAATTGAATTGTTTTAAGTTCTATATTTATTTATGAGCACAAAAGATTTTTCAAAGCTTACGGAAGTTTTAAAAGTGTCTCATTAAATATAGTTTTATGCAATGATATTCCCATAAACTGCTTTTCTTGTAATTTTATTAGAATGATTTTCTGGGGGGAACCGCCCCCCTGAAATAGATGTGTTTTACAACTCTAATTTATTCAGATTAACCATCTCCTTGTCTGAGAGATTTTATCCCATTCTTAAAAGAATACTAACTTTTCAAACACGAAACATCCACATCTGTTGCAGAAATTTATTAAAATCTCATGAAAAAAATGTACTCATACAAATGTAAACTCCTATTACGAGAGTTAAATGCAAAGTACACGCCCTACGTGTTTATAATATTTTTTTCTAAACTAATTAAATGAGAAAATTCATCTAAATAAATCTTCATCTATTTCAATAGAATACTGAAAATCTCCAGAAAAAGGCTATTTCGAAAATAAAAATATTGCATCAAACTAGTGCAATTTACTTGAATTTTATTATTTTAATACGTTTTGAAATACAGTTGCTAAGCAACTAATAAATTAAAGAGGAACAAGTAAATACAAATGCTTTTTAAAATTTGTATAAAATATGAAAATAAAATGTTTATATTTCCAGAACAGATCCAAAAAAATTTCCAATAATTTAAACAATTAATTTCTAAACTCTAATAAATGTATCGGCAAATTTTCAAAGCTATTGGATACATTTAAGTCCTCCATATAAAAAATTCAGAATCCGTAAGTTTACGTTTAAATCCATTATTCAAATGTGCCATTTTCATTTAACGAAAATTTTAAAAGTGTCCCATTAAATATGGTTTTTGTGTCTGTAACAAAACAAAAAATCGATATTTGAATGTTTAAAACTTATGGTTCCATTTAAAAAAATCTGTTGCATGTTATAATGTTAATATTTCTTAGCAATGAAAGTTAACAATAAAAAAATTAATAAATAAAAATTAACCATTTCTAAAGCAATAACTCCGATTTGAAAAATATTTACTCAGATATTAAAATGAATCATTACAAGCATGTAAAAAATAAGTAAAAAAAAATTTCGAAGATAAAAACTAATAAAATATTGACAAAATAAATTTTTAGTACAAAACTCTAAAGTATACGGCTCCTCGGACAATATCCCAAGCTTGACGCGCTAGGGTGGCTTGTGTGCTCTGACAACCCTGGGAGCTATGTCGGTGGTAGTCAAACTACCGGCAGGATCACCTAAGCCTGGCAGTTCATCGTAGGATAGGAGACAGACTAAAAAGGATACCACCACCGGAGCTAAGTCCGACTTCCACCTTTGGTGCTTCAGTCTGTAACCACAGAAGCTGCCCATTTTCTCCATCCATGAATAAGACACACTATGATTTTCATGCTGCCTCGGTCGTCGCACGGTTATAAGTATTCGACTGGAGGGACCTCTTGCTGTTGGTTATAACAGGCAGGAACAAACCACTTTTGCTCGCTTTCGTAGTGGGCCCCTTAGAAGTATGAAATTTTCCGAGGACACCAAATACTTTGAAATATGCACCAAGTGTTCCACTGGCCAGGCCTCCCGTGATCATATCTTTGCATGCCTGGGACTCGACAAGAAGGATCTTGCTGATGATCCTTTATGGTGCTGGATTTCTTTAGGGTGTATATCCTGAACCTGGTATAGCCTTGCTGGCCTAAGGGAATGTGCAACAACAACAAAGTAAGTACTTATGTACTTACTTTGAACATACCATTGTGAAAAAGTCTATTTTTGGACGCGTCCAGAATTTTTCATAGAAAAATTTATGAAGTTCATTTCAGTAATAACAATTTGAAACTGCTCAACTGATCAAAATATCAAAAAATGTATCAAAATCAATATAAAAAAATGTATATAAATGTCTTCACTATTTATTGTTCATTTTACCAATTTTCTTTCAGATATTATTTTTTTAAAAAAATTTCACTATAAACGTCCCCCATTTAAAAAATGTAAAAACAGTTTCCAATAAAAAATCTTCACCACTCCACAAAAGCGCTTTCGCCCCAGCTAGGGCATCATCAGTTGTGATCTTCAACTATCGGCCTCTCCGTTATATATATGACTGCTGATTGAAGAGCTCCCCCTATCGGCATTCAATACGCTCTCTCTCTTTATCTCCCCCTCTTCCAACATTTGTTTTCCAGCGGCAATCAAGTAATCAATGAACCATGTCATTGCATGCGACTTTGGATTATTGATTTCTATTGATTCTCTTATTAAAGCGTTATGTAAATTTTCGTAGTTCGCTATTTTCTGTATCTGTAGGGATTCAAGTTTTATTGGAGTTTTAGTGTTTAATCTTGCAAGAGCTGTTGACTGTTTATTTAGTTTTATATCTCTGATATGTTCTTTCATTTTTCTTCTATTTATCTCTTCGTCTTTCCTATGTAAGTAACCTTTTCATTTCTGCTGCTTAGACAATTTATTTTGTATATTCCTGCTGTTTGTATTTCCTCATATTTTTCTATTTCATTTCTTATTGATTTGAAGAGGGATGGATTGGGTGTTAGTGGGACTATTTTTCCTAATTTTTCTAATTGTCGTTTTATTTTCAAAGATACACCTTTTATATATGGAATAGGAGGAGTGTATGTTAGATTCTTCTGTGCTGGTTTCAATAAGAAATCAAATAGAAAAATATGAGGAAATACAAACAGCAGGAATATACAAAATAAATTGTCTAAACAGCAAAAATGAAAAGGTTACTTACATAGGAATGACGAAGAGAAAAATAGAAGAAAGTCTGAAAGAACATATCAGAGATATAAAACTAAATAAACAGTCAACAGCTCTTGCAAGATTAAACACTAAAACTCCAATAAAACTTGAAAACATATAGATACAGAAAATAGCAAACTACAAAAATTTACATAACGTTTTAATAAGAGAATCAATAAAAATCAATGCATCCAAGGACGCATGCAATGACATGGTTCATTCATTACTTGATTGCCGCTGGAAAAAATGTTGGAAGAGGGAGAGAGAGAGAGAGAGAGAGAGTATTGAATGCCGATAGAGGGAGCTCTTCAACCAGCAGTCATATATATAACGGAGAGGCAGAGAGTTGAAGATCACAACTGATGATGCCCTAGCTGGGGCGAAAGCGCTTTTGTGGAGTGGTGAAGGTTTTTTATTGGAAACTGTTTTTACATTTTTTAAATGGGGGACGTTTTTAGTGAAAATGTTTGACCTTGTTTTTTTAAATAATGTCTGAAAACAAAATTGGTAAAATGGACAATAAATAGTAAATTTACAGACATTAACAAATGAACACCTGTTTTTAATAAATGTTTTCATTCATTTTTATTTTACATATGGATTTATTACAATAGACGAAACTAGTCAAACTATGTTCACAATTCTACTTTACCCGTCATCTATTCATCTATAATTTTATTATTTATCAACGTTTCAATTGGCCACTAAATGTCAAACTTTCTTTATAAGATTAATCAAAAGATAAACTAATTTATATAAATTTCTTCCTTCATTTTTATTTTACATCCACACATATTATAATTGAAGAAACTAATCTAACTCTGTTCAGAATTCTACTTTACCGTTCATCTATTCATTTATAATTTTATTCATTATCAACATTGCAATTGGCCACTAAATGTCAAATCTTCTTTATATGAATAATAATAAAAAAACTAATTAATATAAATGCCTTCATTCATTTTAATTTTACATCGGCATTTATTACAATAGATAAAACTAGTCAAACTCTTTTCAGAATTCTACTTTATCCTTTATCTATTTAATCTATAATTTTATTATTTAGCAACTTTTCAACCGGCCACTAAATGTCCAGCTTTCTTCATATGAATAATCAAAATACTAACGAATTTATATTAATTTCTTCAGTCATTTTTAATTTTTCATAAGCATTTATTACAATAGACCAAACTAGTTAAACTCTTTTGAGAATTCCACTTTACCCTTCATCTATGCATCAAAATAAGTTGATGACTGTCATCCGAAATAACTCAATGTATCTAAGTTATGAGGAATGAAATAATAATTTCGCCATGGAAAAGGTTGGGAAGGAAAATATTACTAGGAAAAGAACTCGGTCCATAAAAATGAAATCTGTTAAATGTTACAATTTTATAATTTTACTATTAAGCAACGTTTTAATTGGCCACTAAATGTCAAGATTTCTTTGTATGAATAATCAAAAGAACAATGAATGTATGTAAATTTCTTCATTCATTTTTATTTTACGTAAGCATTTATTACAATAGACCAAACTAGTCAAACTCTTTTGTGAATTCCACTTTACCCTTCATCTATTCATCAAAATAAGTTGCTGACTGTCATCCAAAATAACTCATTGTACCCAAGTTAAGAGGAATGAAGTAAGAACTTCGCCATGGAAAAATTTGGGTAGGAAAATATTAATAGGAAAATAACTTGGTCCATTAAAATGAAATCTGTTAAATGTTACAATTTTATCATTTTACTATTAAGCCACGTTTCAATTGGACACTAAATGTGAAGCATTCTTTATATGAATAATCAAAAAAACAATGAATGTATATAAATTTCTTCATTCATTTTTATTTTACGTAAACATTTATTACAATAGAACAAACTAGTCAAACTCTTTTGAGAATTCCACTTTACCCTTCATCTATTCATCAAAATAAGTTGCTGACTGTCATCCGAAATAACTCAATGTTCCCAAGTTATGAGGAATGAAGTAATAATTTCGCCATGGAAAAGGTTGAGAAGGAAAATATTACTAGGAAAAGAACTCGGTCCATTAAAATGAAATCTGTTAAATGTTACAATTTTATCATTTTACTATTAAGCCACGTTTCAATTGGACACTAAATGTGAAGCATTCTTTATATGAATAATCAAAAAAACAATGAATGTATATAAATTTCTTCATTCATTTTTATTTTACGTAAACATTTATTACAATAGAACAAACTAGTCAAACTCTTTTGAGAATTCCACTTTACCCTTCATCTATTCATCAAAATAAGTTGCTGACTGTCATCCGAAATAACTCAATGTACCTCAGTTATGAGGAATGAAGTAATAATTTCGCCATGGAAAAGGTTGAGAAGGAAAATATTACTAGGAAAAGAACTCGGTCCATTAAAATGAAATCTGTTAAATGTTACAATTTTATCATTTTACTATTAAGCCACGTTTCAATTGGACACTAAATGTGAAGCATTCTTTATATGAATAATCAAAAAAACAATGAATGTATATAAATTTCTTCATTCATTTTTATTTTACGTAAACATTTATTACAATAGAACAAACTAGTCAAACTCTTTTGAGAATTCCACTTTACCCTTCATCTATTCATCAAAATAAGTTGCTGACTGTCATCCGAAATAACTCAATGTACCTCAGTTATGAGGAATGAAGTAATAATTTCGCCATGGAAAAGGTTGAGAAGGAAAATATTACTAGGAAAAGAACTCGGTCCATTAAAATGAAATCTGTTAAATGTTACAATTTTATCATTTTACTATTAAGCCACGTTTCAATTGGACACTAAATGTGAAGCATTCTTTATATGAATAATAAAAAAAACAATGAATGTATATAAATTTCTTCATTCATTTTTATTTTACGTAAACATTTATTACAATAGAACAAACTAGTCAAACTCTTTTGAGAATTCCACTTTACCCTTCATCTATTCATCAAAATAAGTTGCTGACTGTCATCCGAAATAACTCAATGTACCTCAGTTATGAGGAATGAAGTAATAATTTCGCCATGGAAAAGGTTGAGAAGGAAAATATTACTAGGAAAAGAACTCGGTCCATTAAAATGAAATCTGTTAAATGTTACAATTTTATCATTTTACTATTAAGCCACGTTTCAATTGGACACTAAATGTGAAGCATTCTTTATATGAATAATCAAAAAAACAATGAATGTATATAAATTTCTTCATTCATTTTTATTTTACGTAAACATTTATTACAATAGAACAAACTAGTCAAACTCTTTTGAGAATTCCACTTTACCCTTCATCTATTCATCAAAATAAGTTGCTGACTGTCATCCGAAATAACTCAATGTATCTCAGTTATGAGGAATGAAGTAATAATTTCGCCATGGAAAAGGTTGAGAAGGAAAATATTACTAGGAAAAGAACTCGGTCCATTAAAATGAAATCTGTTAAATGTTACAATTTTATCATTTTACTATTAAGCCACGTTTCAATTGGACACTAAATGTGAAGCATTCTTTATATGAATAATAAAAAAAACAATGAATGTATAAAAATTTCTTCATTCATTTTTATTTTACGTAAGCATTTATTACAATAGACCAAACTAGTCAAACTCTTTTGAGAATTCCACTTTACCCTTCATCTATTCATCAAAATAAGTTGCTGACTGTCATCCGAAATAACTCAATGTATCTCAGTTATGAGGAATGAAGTAATAATTTCGCCATGGAAAAGGTTGAGAAGGAAAATATTACTAGGAAAAGAACTCGGTCCATTAAAATGAAATCTGTTAAATGTTACAATTTTATCATTTTACTATTAAGCCACGTTTCAATTGGACACTAAATGTGAAGCATTCTTTATATGAATAATCAAAAAAACAATGAATGTATATAAATTTCTTCATTCATTTTTATTTTACGTAAACATTTATTACAATAGAACAAACTAGTCAAACTCTTTTGAGAATTCCACTTTACCCTTCATCTATTCATCAAAATAAGTTGCTGACTGTCATCCGAAATAACTCAATGTATCTCAGTTATGAGGAATGAAGTAATAATTTCGCCATGGAAAAGGTTGAGAAGGAAAATATTACTAGGAAAAGAACTCGGTCCATTAAAATGAAATCTGTTAAATGTTACAATTTTATCATTTTACTATTAAGCCACGTTTCAATTGGACACTAAATGTGAAGCATTCTTTATATGAATAATAAAAAAAACAATGAATGTATAAAAATTTCTTCATTCATTTTTATCTTACGTAAACATTTATTACAATAGAACAAACTAGTCAAACTCTTTTGAGAATTCCACTTTACCCTTCATCTATTCATCAAAATAAGTTGCTGACTGTCATCCGAAATAACTCAATGTATCTCAGTTATGAGGAATGAAGTAATAATTTCGCCATGGAAAAGGTTGAGAAGGAAAATATTACTAGGAAAAGAACTCGGTCCATTAAAATGAAATCTGTTAAATGTTACAATTTTATCATTTTACTATTAAGCCACGTTTCAATTGGACACTAAATGTGAAGCATTCTTTATATGAATAATAAAAAAAACAATGAATGTATAAAAATTTCTTCATTCATTTTTATTTTACGTAAACATTTATTACAATAGAACAAACTAGTCAAACTCTTTTGAGAATTCCACTTTACCCTTCATCTATTCATCAAAATAAGTTGCTGACTGTCATCCGAAATAACTCAATGTATCTCAGTTATGAGGAATGAAGTAATAATTTCGCCATGGAAAAGGTTGAGAAGGAAAATATTACTAGGAAAAGAACTCGGTCCATTAAAATGAAATCTGTTAAATGTTACAATTTTATCATTTTACTATTAAGCCACGTTTCAATTGGACACTAAATGTGAAGCATTCTTTATATGAATAATAAAAAAAACAATGAATGTATAAAAATTTCTTCATTCATTTTTATTTTACGTAAACATTTATTACAATAGAACAAACTAGTCAAACTCTTTTGAGAATTCCACTTTACCCTTCATCTATTCATCAAAATAAGTTGCTGACTGTCATCCGAAATAACTCAATGTATCTCAGTTATGAGGAATGAAGTAATAATTTCGCCATGGAAAAGGTTGAGAAGGAAAATATTACTAGGAAAAGAACTCGGTCCATTAAAATGAAATCTGTTAAATGTTACAATTTTATCATTTTACTATTAAGCCACGTTTCAATTGGACACTAAATGTGAAGCATTCTTTATATGAATAATAAAAAAAACAATGAATGTATAAAAATTTCTTCATTCATTTTTATTTTACGTAAGCATTTATTACAATAGACCAAACTAGTCAAACTCTTTTGAGAATTCCACTTTACCCTTCATCTATTCATCAAAATAAGTTGCTGACTGTCATCCGAAATAACTCAATGTATCTCAGTTATGAGGAATGAAGTAATAATTTCGCCATGGAAAAGGTTGAGAAGGAAAATATTACTAGGAAAAGAACTCGGTCCATTAAAATGAAATCTGTTAAATGTTACAATTTTATCATTTTACTATTAAGCCACGTTTCAATTGGACACTAAATGTGAAGCATTCTTTATATGAATAATAAAAAAAACAATGAATGTATAAAAATTTCTTCATTCATTTTTATTTTACGTAAGCATTTATTACAATAGACCAAACTAGTCAAACTCTTTTGAGAATTCCACTTTACCCTTCATCTATTCATCAAAATAAGTTGCTGACTGTCATCCGAAATAACTCAATGTATCTCAGTTATGAGGAATGAAGTAATAATTTCGCCATGGAAAAGGTTGAGAAGGAAAATATTACTAGGAAAAGAACTCGGTCCATTAAAATGAAATCTGTTAAATGTTACAATTTTATCATTTTACTATTAAGCCACGTTTCAATTGGACACTAAATGTGAAGCATTCTTTATATGAATAATAAAAAAAACAATGAATGTATAAAAATTTCTTCATTCATTTTTATTTTACGTAAGCATTTATTACAATAGACCAAACTAGTCAAACTCTTTTGAGAATTCCACTTTACCCTTCATCTATTCATCAAAATAAGTTGCTGACTGTCATCCAAAATAACTCAATGTTCCCAAGTTATGAGGAATGAAGTAATAACTTCGCCATGGAAAAGGTTGGGTAGGAAAAGATTACAGATAAAAGAGACAAGTGACAGAGCGATTTGCTTCTTTGTGCTTTCTCTTTTTTCATGTTCTACCCTCAGGCAGCAGTCGGGCAAAAGAGAAACTTGCATCTTCATCTTTAATAATCATTCTATTTTTAGTTTTCCGTATTTGCGATTAGTTATTTCTGTTTCTTTCACTAGCACGTACTTTTTCTATTTTTACATATAACTGTTTGTTGATAATATATCTTTTGCATAATATAAAAGAATCTACAAATAATCAATTGTTTTTGATTCAACGACTTCTAAAAATAATTTTACCTAGTTTTTTTTGTGACTATGAGGTATTTTGTTATATCTGTACTTAAGCGTAGTAATAATGAATATTTGAAAAAGAAATTGTTATTAGTACAATGACTTACGACGAGATTAGTTCTAAAAATACATTTCTAACGATTTATACAAAAGAAGCTTTGGATTTGAAAGGCCATATGGAAATATAATTTTAGATATTCATATCTTTTGAGCCATTATTTGAGATTCTTATAATTAACGATGCTTTGAAATCTAATCAAAACTCTTTTGTTGCAATTTTTATTGTTTCAGAAATATTTAAATTATATGTTGTAAAACTGCAATTCATTCTATATTTTATTTTTCGTAACTGCGATTAGTTATTCCTGTTTCTTTGACAAAGCACGTAATTTTTCTATTTTTACGTTTACCTGTTGTTGATACTATATCTTGCGCATAATATCAATGGATCCTATGAATAAATCAATTGTTTATAATTTAATGACTTATTAAGAATTTAACTGGGATACTTTTTAATATTTTTCTTTATGAATATGAAAATATAGTGTTACATCTTTATTTAAACGTAGTATTGTGAATCTTTAAATAAGTAATTGTCTTTCACACAATGACATACTGAAAGATTATTTCTTAAAATACAGGGTAAGTCAAAATGAATATAGCGATTACAAACGGCTATAATTATTTAATGGAAAAGAATTTATCGATAAGATCAACACAGAATGTAGACAGAACTTCAGAATTTTGTATACATACGTCATAGATGTTCTATGTGACTTCCCTTGGTCACACGGACAATATTTAGACGGTAGTCCATTTCACGCCATACATTCTGAAGCATTTGTTCAGTCACCGACGCAAGCGCATTACAAATGAGTACTTTTGAGTTCTTCAATTGCTTTGGGCATGGGAGGCACCACACCTGTCTTTCACTTAACTCTATAGAAAAAGATCGCAGTGTGTCAAGTCCGGAGGCCAAATCAGAACAGGTCAAGTCTGAACAAATGCTTCAGAATGTATGGCGTGAAATGAACTACCGTCTAGATACATGTTGTCCGTGTGACCACGGGAAGTCACATAGAACATCTATGACGTATGTATACAAAATTTGGAAGTTCCGTCTACATTCTGTGTTAATCTTATCGATAAATTCTTTTCCATTAAATAGTTATAGTCGTTTGTAATCGCTATATTCATTTTGACTTACCCTATATATTATTTTTACATTGATGAATAGGATACATTATAGTTTCGAAAGGCCATAATGAAATATAGTTTTAGATATTCATATCTGTTGAGACATTAATTTGAGTTTATAATAATTAACGATACATTGAAATTTAACCAAAATTCCTTTGTTACATTTATTTTTCTGTTTCAAAAATGTTTAAATGATATGTTAAAAAACTGCAATTCATTCTATTTTCAGTTTTTGGTATTTGATATTTAGTTATTTCCATTTCATTGATAAAACACGCACTTTTTCCATTTTTCTAGTTAACTGTATGTTGATAATATATCTGAATAATGTAAACATTTTGTAAATGTACATTGTCTTTATATCAGTAACATACTTATAAAGATTGGTTCTAAAAATACATTTCCATTTTTTAAATGTCTGAGAATTATTTGGCGGATCTTTACATTTGCATAGAATTAGTAGATCTATTGAGGAGAAATTGTCTTTATTATAATTAAGGAAAGAATTGTTTTAAAATTGCATTTTCGATTATTTTTACTTAATACTAAATACCTTTTTTTTCCAAAATACCGTATAGAAATGTAATTTTAGATGTTCATATCAGTTAAATCGTTATTTGAGTGTTTCAGACATAGCAGTTTATAGAAATCTATTCAAAATTACTTTTGTTTCAACTATTCTTTATTTTATTTAAACAGACAAGTTCGTAAAATATAGTTCGAGATACATTTTATTTAATATATATTCTAAGAAGTAGTGCATATTGTTCTTCTGCCTCGACTATTTTAGATATAGATTTCCAGATATTCGTCGGTAATATATCTACCGGTAATATTGTACGCCTATTGATGTATCTACCAATAAAGAATTCTCTTCTTTTACGATATACTACAAAAAGATTGATTCTTAAAATACTTTTCCAATTATTTTTATTTGGGGAGAACAAAGAATATGTTTATTTTGAAATGTGAAATAGAAATATAGATTTACTTCTATAAATATTTGTATTTTTTATTTAATATTATTTTATCCCTACAATTAGAAATGTATTCAAATCGAAATAAACGCATCAGGATCCATAAGTCGTGTTTTTGGCCCATAAAATAAGCCTAAACTCGATTTTGTTATACTGACTTAATTATTTCACTTTTTAATATTAGAAGGTTTATCCTATACGATTTCAACAATAGTTTTTGCATTTTGTTCGGATTTATATGACTTACACAAGCTCAAAGTTCGTACTGTTTGTAGGTTTTAATGAAAAATAAGCAATTTCTCCTCATTTTACCTCAATTATTTATATGAGCGCAATACTGCAACACTTTCTTCTTTACATATATTATAAACTACACCAGAATGTACAATATATGTAAAAATAAAAGTGTTGCAAAGCTGCGCTCACAGTAAAATATTAAAAAATATATTAAAAATCGTGGTAAAATTGGGCGAAATTGCGTATTTTTCATCAAAAACTACGAATAACACGAACTTTGAGCTTGTGTAAGTTAGATAAATCCGAACAAAATGCAAAAAGTAGGGTTTAAATCGTACAGGATAAACCTTCTAATATTAAAAAGTGAAATAATTAAGTCAGTATAACAAAATCGAATTTTAGTCTTATTTCAAGGGCCAAACACACGGCTTATGGTTACTGATCCTTTATGTGCCTTGCGCTATTTTCTGTTATGTTATGTAAAGCGGAAATCAAAAGTTAATAACTGTATTTCGCGATATATTTATTTTAGCATGTATTAAATTTTAATCGAAACAGGTTTTTAGCTGTTTGTGAATCACGTATTTCAAATTATACATTAATATCAATGGACCAATAAATAAGCAACTGTCTTCCTTTCCATGCCTTATTAAAAGAACACATTTCACAAAAATGGATATGCAGTTTATTTTTTGTTGAGGAAATAAAGTTCTTTCTACGGTTGTTTGCCCCCGGAAATATAAATTTAGATACTGCAATCCGTACAGCATTATTTGGGTTTTCAATAATTACAAATCAATTCAATCTAATCATACTAGTCATTCGTTGTAATTGTTGTATTTTATTTTTAAATATTGTTCAATTTATATTGAGAGAATTTCATGGTTTCTTCAAACGATTCGTAATATATAACAAGTTGAAAATTGTACGTTAAACGTGACAAATGTAATGTGTTCGGTTCGTGCTAGAACTTGTTTTATAATGTAAAAAAAGCATAGTTATTATTTCAGTGAAATAAAGTATATTGTCTGCTATGAGCGAAATTAGGATGCCTTTTTTTATTACGTTTCTTATTACATATTTTGCTTTGCGGATGATTACCTCCTTGGTTTAATATATCTATGACTCACGATGAGTGAATCTTTTGTTTATTTACTTTAATGGATTGATATATTCGGCTGTTAACGTAATTTTCACTGAACTTATCTCAGACATTTTTTAATGTAACTCATCTTTCAAGCAAAACGATTTTTTTTTTAACGATCTTTCTAAAAATGCAACTTTTATGCAAATTTATTCGAAAAAATAATTTTGAATAAAAATGACCGCTTGGTATATGGAAAAAGATGGAGTTAGACCGTATTTGTTTTCCTCATTCACATGACTTTTCCTATATAGATTACGTATAATAGGATTTAATAGAACAAAGACAACTTTTATTAATATCTTTGTAAGTTTTGATTCGATTTTTATAAAATTTGAAATAACTCGTCAAAATTCTGCAACGATAATATATATTAAATTTCAAACCATTCGGTTGGGTAGTTTTTGCGTTGTTATATGCAGATGAACGGACAGACGGACAGACCAGATGACGACTATAGGTGCTACATATTTATATAATTACGAACGCACCTAAAAAGCAAAGTGGAATAAACTTAATAGGGTTTATAAGCGCTGTGAGTATTTTTCACTTCAGAAATTCACAAATTCATATTTCAAATTGAAAAGAAAAACAGTTTTTTTTTCTACCTGTTTTGATAAAAATATATTCATATCGCAAAAGTTGCCTAAGACGTTCTACACGATTTTAGAACGAAAAAATATATACATAAATTACTTCTCTTCCCTAGTTAAAAGTCTTTTGACTGTCAGAATCGTTTAACGATAGGCATCATTCATGCCCAAGAAGTATTTTTTCCCCAATGAATATGTGAATGAACATAAAAACAGTTTATAAGCGCTGTGAGTATTTTTCACCTCAGAAATTCACAAATTCATATTTAAAATTGAAAAGAAAAACAGTTTTTTTTTCTACCTGTTTTGATAAAAATATATTCATATCGCAAAAGTTGCCTAAGACAGTCTTCTACACGATTTTAGAACGAAAAAATATATACATAAATTACTTCTCTTTCCTAGTGAAAAGTCTTTTGACTGTCAGAGTCGTTTAACAATAAGCATCTTTCCTGCCCGAGAAATCTTTTTTTTCCCAATGAATATGTGAATGAACGTAAACACAGTTTATAAACGGTGTAAGTAATTTTCACCTCAGAAATGCACAAACCCATATTTCGAATTGAACCCTTTTTTTTCCCTATCTGTTTCGATAAAAACATATTCATATCGCAAAAGTTGCCTAAGTCAGTCTTCTACACGATCTTAGAACGAAAAAATATATACATAAATTATTTCTCTTCCCTAGTGAAAAGTCTTTTGACTGTCAGAGTCGTTGAACGATAGGCATTATTCATGCCCAAGAAGTCTTTTTCCCCCCAATGAATATGTGAATGAACGTAAAAACAGTTTATAAACGCTGTAAGTAATTTTCACCTCAGAAATGCACAAACCCATATTTCGAATTGAAAAGAAGAACCATTTTTTTCCTACCTGTTTCGATAAAAATATATTCATATTGCAAAAGTTGCCTAAGTCAGTCTTCTACACGATCTTAGAAAGAAAAAATATATATACATAAATTACTTCTCTTCCCTAGTGAAAAGTCTTCTGGCTGTCAGAGTCATTTAACGATAGGAATCATTCATGCCCAAGAAGTCTTTTTCCCCCAATGAATATGTGAATGAACATAAAAACTCTTTTTTATGCAATTTTCGAGATATATATTTCTTTTATATAAAAGCTGCGGTGATATTGCTGTAAGTGCTTCAGAAAACGTCCGAAACATCAGTATAAAAAATATCTTAAAATATTTCGATGATATTAACATTCAGATAACTATAAAGTTCATGTATATTTATCTTTATATATTATACGAAGTACTTCTTTCAAATTCCGTTTAAGAAATGAGTAATGTGTCAAGTACCTCATTGCATTCTTCAATTGAAAATAAAGAAAGTAGTGGCGTAAAAGTAATACATAAAATAAACGTTTATTTTGTTAGAATATTTTGTAACAATTATTTTCACGAACATTAGAAAGATAAAAAAATAAATGAACAATACATTTTCGAAATAATATTTTAGGATGAAAAACAATCTTTAAAAATACAAAAGTACCAGTTGCTTTACCAATTAAGTAATAGTACTTTTAAAAATTATTTAGAAAAATTATTTCATGTAAGATGTATAGATTCATGGTATATAACATATTAAAATATAGGAATATGTGGAAAAATTAACAATAACTCTGATATTTCCTATACTATTAGAAAAACAATTTTGCATTTTTAAAAAAATTAATAATAGGTCAGTACTCGATAACAGTTATTATTTTTTAACTAAAAAGTTTCCTTCAGCACGTACAATTAGTAAATTTGCACAGTTTAAGCGATTTGAAATCGATTTCACCTTTCTCGCTCATACACTAATTTCTAAATGTCGCATAATTTCTATTTTTGCTCTATGAAATAGTAAATTTTGCACTTGTTTGAAAATTATAGTAGTCAGTTTATTCACTTTTATTACTATTAAATAATTTGAATCCTGAATGTTTTTGTAAATCCATCTGAACAATGAACATTGCTTTACAACAATAATGTAAAATAACTAAGGATAAAACGTTTCCACAATTTTACAATCGATTGCCAAAAGCAATTTAAAAAAATACTTTTATTTCGCTTTGTTTTAAATTTCATTAATCTTTCGTGATTGGGTCCATTTCCAAATAATGCCAACATAGCTACTATGTCATTTAATATGAATATGAATACATTAAAGAAACTGGGTCATTCATTAATAATCAAAAAATCAATATTTCAATTATTAGTTTTAAAAACAAAGCCCGTTAACTTAGTGGTCAGTGCGTCGGACTACCACGCTACAAGTCCTGAGTTCGACTCCTGACTTGAGTAAGGTGAACTCTGCCTTTTATTCCTTCGGGGTTGATAAAGTGAGTACCATGATTTCTTGGGAACTAAACACTCAGTGGGGTTGGGTTGACCACCCAACCCCCCTGCCGATTTCATTCGCATTTTTTTTTTTTTTTTTTTACACCAGGCTACATAATGAAAGATTACATCCATGGTTTTATATTTTAAACGTTCACGGTGAATGAATCTCTTGTGTTTAGAAAATCTTCAGAAATGTTAAAATTGTTTATAATGATGATGTTACAGTATATGTTTGTAAGGTGCAACATTACAAAATTAACAATCACAATGGATTATAAATTGGTACCAAAAAAAGTACAAACCCCTGGTATAGAAAAATGTGAAGCGGGTAAACCCGGAACTGTTGATGACAGTCAAATGCTTTGCGTTTTTATTATATAGATTTGCTATTCATAAATGAGATATTGTATCGTATTTAACACAGGACTTTATTGTTGTTTTTCTCTTTTTTCACCTATTTATTTAATTCTAAAAAAAATATTTTTATATTTTGTTTAACATTTTAATTTTTATTTTTTGTAATTACGGGCTATTGTTTTTTTACTTAAAAATTTAGGAATATAAGTTCATACTGTCTTAAACGTTTTTTGTTTCCTAATGTAAAAAATAGCTTTTATTTAAATGGTTATTATTTTTAAATACATCCTAAGGAAATACATCATCGAAGTAATATTTTACGAATTATTATAATCATAGAGGTATAATAATTAAACAAATTCAAACGTTAAATTATAACGTTAGCAAGTCTAATAGTGTAATTGAAACAAAATAAAATAGTAATTGTTTAAATATTTACTGTTTTTTTTTAATATAAATATGCTGTATGCATCTCCGTATATAAATTATAAACTTATCGAAAATATTGCTGACTAATTAAAAGGAAACCCGAATATATTATGATCCAAAATATCAGCATCTCTGATTTTAATTAAATTATATCTAAAATATTTATTTTACCTTCTGCCATTGTACCTTTATATTCTGATGGAATAATTATTATTTATAACTGTGAAGGACTATGCTAAAATAATTTAAAACAAGGTGGAAATAGTACGTTAAACGTGACAAATGAGGTGCGTTCGTTTCGAGCTATAACTAGTTTTACAATTTAAAAAATCATCGTTATTATTTCAGTGAAATAAATTATATCGTCTACTATGAATGAAATGAGGATGCTTTTTTTTTCTTATTACGTATGCCATGTTTACAGATGCGATTTTTTTTTTTTTTTGTCACCAGACAGGGCTGTAAATTTACCATAGAGATCATGATTTGCGAATGATTACCGCCAGCGTTAATATTTCTATGACTCACGATGAATGAATATTTTGCTTATTTACTTTAGTGTATTGAGATATTAGGCTGTTAACCTAATTTTCACTGAAGTAATCTCAGAATCTATAAATTTTTTAATGTAACTCATATCTCAAGCAAACAATTTTTTTCAACTATCTTTCTACAAATGTAATTTTTATACAATTTTATTCGAAAAAATAATTTTTAATAAAAATGGCCGCTTGGCATATGAAAAAAGAAATGGTCAGGCAAGTATTTGTTTCCCTCAGTCACATGACTTGCTCAAATAATTTTTTTGTAATGTTAAGGTGCCTGACTACGTACGGAGCAATTTTTTCCAACAAAGCTAGTTAATTATTTTTTGAACTTATTTTTATTAAGATTATGACTAGAAACTGTGAAAAAAGGTAAAAAATATTTCATTCATTGATGAAATTTTGGTAAATGGGGGATTTTGTGGAAAAATTTAGTGAAATTTGGCCCAATACGCAAAACACGCTACAGAAAAATATATTGTATGTATCTTAATTGCCTTTTTACACTTCATACTTATGACATTGGTGAAGGCAATGATCTAAAATCTAAGAGATATTTTGAATATTTCAAAACTTATAGCATATCGCACCTTTTTACCTGATGATTTCCTTAAAATTCATCGATGTCTTTTCTCGAAAACATCCATAAAACAAAAAAATATTTATTCTAAAATTAAATCTGTAGTTCATTGCCTTCACAATAGTATAAACAACTTACATTTTAAATTTCATAGTGATATTCTAATAACTTTTTGATAAATCATGTTTTGCGTATGGAATTTTCACCAAATATTATATTTTCCAAAAAATGCATTTAAAGTTGAGATTTATGTTTTACTACAAGAATTTACACAGTAATATGCATCTAAACTTCATTGTTTTTATGAGCCATACTCTTTTTTTTTAAGTACTGAGTCTTTGTTTATTTCTAGAAGGCCATAATTTTGCTTCCCCCTCCCAGTTAGTACCTTTAAACAGTACTTCCGGTCATTTAAACAGTACTTCCGGTTTGAGTGATAGCTGTTGAGTAGTTTAAAAACCGCTACAACTCCAGTTCTATTTGTCATACAATAAAAATAAATACAGTTTTGGAAAGGTAAAAAGTTGGGCTTTAATAAAATGCAATAAAACCATTTTGACAATTTTGGTCGAAAACCACTTTTTAAACGTAGTCAGATACCTTAAATCCTTATCCCTTACAGACAGAAAAAAAAACTTTCATTTAGTACTTTCGCTATATAATACATTTTAGTAAAATAAATAAATTTAAACGTATATTTCAGAAGTAACATGAAATATTTTATTTTATATTTCATAACCCTCTTTATCCTTCGAAAACATGGTTGTTTGAACTTGCAAAATTAAAAAAAAAAATAGCTGTATGAAACCTCAGATATATGTAAACAAACCTGAGATGTTGCATTTGAAATATCATTTTCACAAGTTTGATGGGCTTTCCAAATTCTATTTTAAAACTTTTTATTGAAAATCCTCTTAAATATTCGCTACATCTTCAAAATTCTATGAAACATTGTATAAGAAAAATATTTATCCAACAAAAGTTACTGTCAAATCTGTCAAAGTATTAAATCCGCGTTTCTCTGAGATTAAAATGAATTTATACTGCTTACAATATGTTATCCCTTTTAACAAAATATGCTGGAATGCAGTTATTGAATGTATTTTTGTAGTGTTGCATTTCGTATAAATTTATATCTTGTATGTAACCTTTTCCTACAATATAAAATTTATTATTTTTTACGGTATGTTTCATTGTATTATTGTATGTTTTAAAATTGTATTATTTATGTTTATGTTATCATATAATTTATTTAATTTATTGACTGCTGGTCTTGACTTTTAATTTTATAGTTATTCATAGATTCAAACTCTTATGCCTTTTCATATCACTAAAATTTAATAGTCAATTTTGCTTTATTTAATCACTAAAATCTGCGATTAAACAACTTAAAAATTCCCATTAAATTTTAGTGATAACAAAAAATGCGCAAAGGTTGGAAGCTATGGTTATTTTTTGATGTAGTTTGGCTTCGCTTATACTGCAAATCTTTATAAACTTTTCAGAACACGCTCTAGAACAGTTATTTTGTCACCAAAAAAGGTGACAAAACATTTGGTGACAGAACATTTTGAAGCGCACTTTTAGGAACAGTTTTTAGAATACTTCTGAGAACACTTCTATTTATTCTTCTTTCTGTTATATTAGAAATTATTTCTGATAATCACAATTTGAGTATTATATATATATATATATATATGATCATTTAAATTTCTTTCAAGAGCTTTAAATTTCATAGTATTTCACTGAGATTGACAGTAATTTAATTTGTCAGTAATTTTACTCGTGTTCTAAAGCATATGTACATCAAATTTCGTGCAAATGGCACAAAAAAACTATAGATTTGGATGAGCATACACACATATCTAAAACGGTTTATAGATATATAGATATAGTCCAGCTGCCTAAATTACCATAATAAAAGATTGTGATTGTATATTAATGCAAATTTTCACACAAATTGATTTCAGACATATTACAATTTCCAACACTATGTCTGAAAATTATATTTATGCATTAATACGCAAAATAGAATTTTATAATTGTTTGAGACTTTGTTTGCGTGATACAGTTTTTCGCTTAAACAAACAATACAAACAAAACCTCAAGGCGATATCGTTGCCAGTCAGGCAATATTAATAAGCAACAATTGCTGACACGAACAATGGGTAGCGTGTGGAGGAATGTGCACCATTTTGCTTTAAAAAAGTTAAGAATCTCTAAGTACTCGAGCAGAAAATAGAAATACAAAATCTTTGAAAGACTGAAGATATTTCAAATATCGCATGTTGTTTTCTTTCTTTGTTTTAAGAAGAAATTATTTTCCAATTAGAAATTACGATTTCGTTGTTAACATTGTTTAAAATTGTGAAAATCAGTTCAGTATTATGCATATTTTTAATTAAAAATATATAGAAAATTCATATATTAGGAACGTCAAATTCACCGTCTCATACTTGTAAAAACACAATGCAAACACATTGATAAACATTTGTTTGTTACTAAAATAGGTGCAATAATTAAAAACGCAGTTTAAAACATTAAAACTATTTATGATGTAAAATCAGATGTCAAAATACATTTGCGCTTTCGGCTAAACATTAGCCTTCATAAGGTGATAAAAACCAGTCGAAAGACACATTTCCCAAGAAGTGCACTGGACAGGTGGAACACGGGCGAAAACAACAAACCATAAAATGGAGGCAGTGAAGGAAGATGGGACGATACCACTAAAACATGGGGGGTGGGGGGGGGGGGCGTCAGCAAAAACCAAAAACCCCAGTGACACCAAGTACATTATACCAAATACGTGGGATCTGAAAATACAATACGTCATTACATGTTTTATCACATCTTTTAAAAATTTCTAGGGACTATCTGATTATGCAACTATTATACTGTGAACCATGTGCAATTATTTTACCCTTACTGAAAAATACATCAATTCCTTTAGCTTGATTTAATCTGGATAAAGCGGTGGATAATTTACCATTTTTCATGTCAGCTGTATGTTCTTTAATCCTTTACTTTAATTTGCGAGTTGTCATGCCTATATATGAATATGTTTTAGAATTACCATTAACTTTAAAAGGAATAATATAAATGCCAGATTTATCTCCGTTATCAATGGGGTCAATCTTTCTATGTACCATCTGATGAAGGCTAATGTGTAGCCGAAAGCGCTAATGTATTTTGACATCTGATTTTACATCAGAAATAGTTTTAATAGTTTAAAACTGTGTTTTTAATTATTGCACCCATTTTAGTAAAAAATAAATTTTTATCAATGTTTATGTATATTTTATCAATTTTTTAAAGTGAGTTTAAAGTACTATTTGGCACAGGTAAATGTCTGCTTAAATGTTTATGGTAAATCTATTACATAAATTACAAAATGGATATATATTAAGTGATTGCAAGATATATCATGAATCTGATATGAAAAAGTCATTGGTAGAAAACTAAATGCAAATTTTTAAAAGTCATTAATGTTTCTATACTAATGGTATAGGAACATTAAGGACTTTTAAAAATTTGCATTTAATTACCATTAGTATTTTATCAAACATTTTTTAATCTGTAGAAAGAAAGAAGAACTAATGGCAGTAAATATATGACCATAAAATGCACAGAAAGTTAAAAGAGAATTTCTGTTTATTTGTTTTGAAAATATATTTCAAATTTCCTAATTAATACTTTTTATGAATTTCTTTCCATTTAACCTTTTTAACAGTGGTAATAACTAGTCTGATTTTTTTTTCAATATATTACTTTATTTACTTTTCAAAAATTAAATAATCTAAAAATTACGAATTTTTGCGCTTTAACTTGCGTTATATATGTTTCTTTATGTTAAAAAAATTAGGTAATTATTACGTACATTAAACTAATGCATATAGATTTCTTTCTGATTAAAAATGTCTTCTGTTATATTTAATTGCACTGCTTTTATTTGTATCGTAACGAGAATTATTGAAGGTAAAAAAATATACACGTAAATAATTGAAAGATCTAGATGTCTTCTAATATGATGAATAATTAATCTTCATAAAATGTGAATATGTATTGCACTCTTTTCCGCTCATTGTCTATATCTCAACGCAAGTCTTTTTCCGTAGATAAATTACATAATTGTAATGCAGCAGGAAGTAGAAAGACAGCTACTAACTGAAATGTAATCAAAAAGGAGGAAGGTGTTATATTGTGCATTCTCTGAAGAAAAGCAATCCTTAGACGGATGAATTAAATTTCAAAGCTTTTGATTAATTAATATACTGGGAGATTAACAATAATTAAATAATCTTTCAAATATCCAACTATTAAAGTAGATATTTTTAATAAAAGAGTTAATTAACGGAATAAAATACTAGAATTTAATATTTACTACATTAAAATATTTCTATACCTGTTTAACTTTGCTTCTCCGCATATTTCATAAGAAAATATTTATCATGCGTGTTTCGGAAATAAATAAATTCGATAAATTAATATACCTGGAAATTAAAAATAATTAAATAATCTTTGAAATATCCAGTTATTAAAATAAAAATTTCCAATAAGACAAAGAACTAATTAAAGGAATAAAATACTAGAATTTAATATTTACTAAATTGAAAAACTTTTAAACCTGATTAACATGGTTTTTGCGTTTATTTCTTAAGGATGTTGGTCAATGAGATCTCAAATTTTCCTCGCTAATGTTAAACGTATGGGTGTGTTATGCATTTGTATTTTTAAAATATCTCCTCCGGAAATTAGCATATTTAACTCCTTTTTTTTCTGTATACTAGTCTTAGTAGATGTCACTTTTTTTAGTTATCAAAATAGCTCTAAAATGTATACTTAATTTTATTTGAAGGGTTAAAATTCTAGTCACGACCGGTGAAAGATTGTAACACGTCAAAAAAGTAAGTATATATTTTAGAAATATTTTGGAAAAAAAAACAGAACACATACAAAATATATAAAAAGTAGTAATTTTATATGTAGATATTGTAAAAATTACATTACACATCCATAGGCTTAATATGAGCAATGCGAATTTGAGATCGAACTGACTAACAGTCTAACGAAAGTATTTATCAAGTGTATTTCAGAAATTTATATAATATAAGCTTAATACGTTCACTGCCGGGTTAAAATTACCGGAATTTTATTTTATTTAGAAACTTCGATTTCATACCAGAAAATACTAACAGCAATATTTACTTATTTAATTACATAAAATAAAAATCCTTCTTTCGAAATTTCCGGTATGAATTCGTAATTTTAGATTAAAGAACCGCAAGTATGCTTGCGGTTGGCAATGAATGGGTTAAAATCGTTGATGTTAATTTCTATGTAAGGACAGGTTATCATATACATTATATTTGTTGTTAGAAGAAAATTTTATCATATACCTTTTCTTGCATAAAATTAAAACGAATTAGACATTTTTATCATTTTGATACAATATGCATTATGGCATTATACAGCTTGACATGAGTTTATTTATAATGTAATTGATAAACTTTTACATCTTAACATTTATTTATTTAATCTGATTACATGTAGTAAGTACTTCGGGCTAAAAGATTGACATGAATAGAAAAGTTTTCAGTGTGTTAATAGAAGTTATTCTTCAGTCCGACACAAAATAACAAAAGCAGAGATAAAAAAGAACTACGAAAGGTGACATTGTAAAAAAATAACCTATTTATTGCTCTGAAATTTTGCATTTTATTGTTTTATTTATGAAAGTTTCTACCTCAATATTTCATATTAAATGTTAATACTAAATGCTAATGATGTGTATGTAAATATTAATACTGATCGAAAAGTTGCGCAATCCTTGAAAAATATTCTGTTTACTAAAATACAAACATGATTCAAATTACAAACATAAACTAAGTTGAAAGAGTAATAATACTGACACAAAACTGAACGAAAATTAACATTGTTACAGAAAATATTCAAAATGTGACCCTTTTTATCGGATACAAAGACGTATGCGTTTTTTTTTCAAATTTGAGGTCACTCAATGTTAGAACACTTATTTTTTTTATCTCATGCTGAATGTTTGTTTTCAGGTCAACGATGGATTGTGGAATGTTTTTGTAAACAAATAATGACAGCTGACGCACTTACAAAACCCTATCCCAAGCCTGAATTTCATAAACATCCTAATAATCCGAATATACTATCTTATCCCACACATGAGATTACGAGGGAATGACGGAAAACCCACATAAATTTAACTTTATTCAGCCAAATAAACTCAGAAACACATAGCACCACTGAAAAATCATGTAGAAAAAAACCTTTATGCAACAACATGTGTAACATTTTGACGTATTTGGATTTTTTATCAATTTTACCTAATTAACTTCTTTCTCTTTCTTAAGGACTCGAAAAACTTTCTACTCACTTCGTTAAAATGTAGATTAGAAAGAAGAGCTGTTATTTTAAGCTCTTTGTAATGTTAATTTTTAATCTAATATTAAATTTACTTAATTCAGAAAAATGAGTGGTCTAATAATATTTAAAGCCTAATTCAAACATTACAGAGATTTATCAGAGATCAAGTAGATGACATTATAACTGAGTGTGCAGACTTTATGAATTATTCTTTATAAATCACATTAGTAAGAGATAAATAAAATAATAATAAAATGGATAAAATGAAAGGAATTTTTAAGAAGATTTAAAAAGGTAAGTATCATGTTTACTTACCTATAATTTACTGTATTTATTCTCGACGAACTGAATAACTAAAACTATTACAACTAATAAACTAGACAACCGTCGACAACAACAATATACTTTTTTACAAAGATTAAATTAAATTCGATATTCATGATACTTTATATAAACTTAGCAATGCATATAAGCGAAAACTAAAACTTTAATAAGTTACAAACAATGGATGAAAACTATTCAGTGAACAGAATACCTTTTAATTATGTACATCATGTTATAAGCGAATTGCATAGAAACATGTTTAGTGAGTTAATAGATGTTTTTCTTTTAAAATGAATAACGACCTTAAGTAAAATTAAAAAAATATATTTCGTGAAAAAAATAGACTATTTATTTTGCATTTATAAGCTTCTTACTTAATCAGATACATTACATTTTTCGTCAATTTCACCTTGAATTATAAAATAAATAAATATAGTTTCTTTAAAACACCAAATCTTTAAAATATTTTATTGAATTTGGAATTATACTTTTATGGGAAATCCCAATTATTTTTTACTTTTGATATAATAATTCAAAGAACAATGCAAACTAACAAACAAAGTAACAATAAAAGTAGATAATTGAGTAAAAAACTTCAAGTCATTTTATAGCGCAAGGATTCTAAACATGAAAAGACTATGACAGTCCGATAATAAAATATTGACAATAAATATTTCATGATTAAAAATGAGATTAATTTATAATGCTGATTGTATTAAAAAATGATAATGTATATTTTTGCAAAAGAAATCGATAATATATCGTTGAAACAAAAATTTATAATACATATTTGAAAACAAACGATACTGTATTTAAAAATAAAACTTGCAAGAACAAAGTAAAGATTATATTATTTTGACAAGGGTTCCATTTCTTTTGACAAAATTCTATACTAAATGCCTAACTCTGAAATTTTCCTTTAGGTTAAAGCAATCTGCTAAGTTTCCTCAAAAAGGTTATGTGGAATTTGGCATTTATGACATTTTGAAAAAAAAAGCAGTAGAGCAAAAAAGAAAAAAAACATCAACCGTAAAACAAGCTTTATCACGTCACAAACAAAGCATAAAAACTATTCATTGGATCTCATTGCTTTTAGTAAGAACCTAAGGCCAAAAAAAGAAATTTTTAGAAACGTTTTTCGTTGAGTTAATAGAAGCTATTTTTCAAACGGACTAAACATGACAAAAGGTGACATTCTAAAAAGATATTTTACGAAAAATTTAATCTATTTCTTATTCTTCAATTTTGGATTTGGTTTTACTCAAATATATTATTCTTTTTATGAATTCCTTATTTTACATTATAAGAAATGAAATATAAAATATAAATAAAATACTTCATGAAACATTAAATAAGACATTAATATACCAATAACACATTTGAGGCCGTGATGTCATATACGACCCATAAATTCGAATCTTGCTGATGTCTGTGTTTTAAAGCCACGTTGAGATAAATAAGAAAAAAGGCTTCATAAACATGACTACAGTACTCAGTATACAGTAATGCAACAAATAAAGGTTTATTTGGAACATACATAAAGATTCGACAGCATTGGTCACATAATTATTAAACACGATTCTTACAAACGAAATCGAATTAAGATATGTCACACAATGCACATATGTCAACACTGTATACATATTACGAAATTTAAAGGTCCAGCCTATCTTAAGTACTCTATAAATTTTAACCATCTAATATAATTTTTAATACTAGTTTATTAAATTCTCCCCTGTATTTAAAAATATTCCCATAATTCATATAAATGCGTACGATATCATTTTTTTACCAAAACCTATAAAAACAGTTTACGTATTGTTATTTTATTCTTTTGGATACCATCTAACTAAATTCAAGATATTGCCATTTCTATTTCAATCTTAAACGCCGATGGGATTTTATTTCCCTACTGAATTATTTGTCGTGTAAATCTCATTTTCACTTTTCCACTTTTCCACCATCCTCAGTAAGAAAATTCTGATGATGATCATAGAAGTTGACCGAAACGTCCATTTGATGCAATTTTGTAGTATAATTTTACTTAAATATTTATACACCATTCAGTAAAAACGTGTGGTTTACTATACACAAAATTTTTTATACAATAATGCTTATGTACATTTTATATTATTTTACAACCTTATCATTATATTATATTTTTTTTCCAACGGAAAGTTATAATTTGTATTTATTGTCAATAGATGGCGCCAGAACAGTATTTAGGAACGAAATCTAAAATGCTGGTAGATCATCGCAAAGCCTCGAAAGGTATCATCGCTATTTCTGAAAAAGTGCTTACAGGAATAAAATGCTTACAGAAATAAATTAAAAAAATTCTTTAAATATTTAAAGACTATAATATGCTTTTACAAATATTTTAAGAGCATAATTGGATATTTTAATGAAACGTTCAAAGAGTCATTCACTTTTTTCTAGATATGGGATTTATGATTCTGAATGGCAACAGTATTTGTTTGTTTACATCAGGTAATCCGATATTTAATCTGTTATTTTTAATTTAAAACTTAAAACATTATAACTGGATATAATATACATGTTTTATACGAAAATATGCTGAACAGACATGATTTTAAGTAGAAGAAATTATCATTTAGCTTCATATGTTAGCATATGTTTTTCATTAAGCCTAACATGGCGTTTAACTACGGTCGATTCGCAGATCAGAATGGTCCTACCTGGAATGGTTACAGACAGTTTCTTGCCTTCGTATTTTATTATAAGTAGATAGACAGTTGTGCAATCGAATTCTTTTGAGGGTTCCTGTAAATGAACGATGGATGTTATTCACACCCTATTCTATAGAAATAATCTTGTAGTGACCTCAGTGATATATATGTAATCGTCATTTTACCTTAGTTAATTTATTCCAAATTCTTTCAATTCTACCTTATTTTAATATATTTTAATAATATCTTAGATATAGTTTATATTTTAATAATTCCATGTCTTTAATCAAAATACTCTTTTAATTCTTATTCTAAAAATCTTACTCTGTTGAAAGCTACAATTCTTTGTAAAAACCCTATCTTATTCCTTTATAATTTGAGACATTAAACTTTTATTTCTTTAGAACGTTTCTTAATATCATTTTATTTTTATTAAAATTATCATTCGATATCCCATGATTCGTTTCAACTTCCGCGTTTGTCTATGCACTTAAAAGTTATGCCGAGAATAATAAAGAGTTACACAACCTTGCAACCCGCTCATTGGTTAAATTACCCCTGCATTGACGAAAGATTCCTACGCCTCGCCGGAAATAGAACGCGTTACACAACCTTGGAGCTCAGAATTTTTACGTTTTTGACTTGCTAAATAAAACCCGCAACTTGGAGGAGAATATATTCGATTTGTTGTACTTCTAATTTAATAACATCTTCATTAAATGATAAGCAAAAAAAGAGTTAAATTTAAAATCATGTACCAGTACTGAAAACGCAATTCCAGCAATTATTATCGATAGACAGTGTAGTGGAATCGAATTCCTTTGAGGGTCCCTGTAAATGAACGATGAATGTTGTGATCACCCTATTCTATAGAAATCATCTTGTAGTGATATTTATTAATTTCAGTGATACATATTAATTTCAATATGTTTGAAAGTTTTGCTAAAATACACCGTAAAAGATTTTTCCCTATAGACCGCAATGTAGCGGAATTATTTTGAGTGTCCCTGTAAATGAACGGTAAATGCTACACACTGCTTTTTCATTGCCGAACATGCCGTAGTAAACATCAATAATGTATATCAATTGCATGGCAATCCCAGTATATTTACGCGAATTAGAGCGCGGACAGACAGAAGACAGGCAGACGGCAGACAGAAAAATCGAATCCCTAACACTTTTCAACTATGTTGGATAGTATTAAGAAGTATGTTTTAATTATCAATTTTCAATTACATTTCTGGCTCTTTCAATTTTGAAATTTAGTTTACTATTTACTATATGAAATTAAGGAAACATCTAACTTTCAGTTGGATACTGAAATAAATATCTCCATATACAGTAATCTCTATAATAGTTACAATTTTGTTTTTATGTAAAAGAATTTTAGTTTATACCTGATATTCTATTCGCAAAATCAATAGTTTATCGATAAATAAAAATAACTGACAAAATTGAAGTATAGATTATTTTCTTTTGAATAGCATCTCAGTTCTTTGCAAGATCATATACCAAATGCATAATGCTGAAAATTTGCTTGAGGCTAAAGCAATCTGCTGGGTTTCTTTACTAACATTATATGAATTTTGGCATTTATGACATTTTTTGAAAAAGCAGTAAAGCAATAAAGGGAAAAAGACTTTTCAAAATCTTTATCACAGCACAAACAATGCGTGAAAGACTATTCACCAAATGTATTTTTTTAGTAAGTACCTTAGGCTAAATGCGGATTGTATAGAGAAGGTTTTAGCGTGGTAACAAAAGCTATTTTTTAAACTGAGTAAAAATGACAATAGGTGTCATTTTTTTAAAGAAAAGTTTGATGGAAAAATATATTTTCACACCTATATCCCACATTATTTTTTGATTGAAATATATTGTATGTTTCTATACGTCTTTTTTGTTTTAAAAAGAAGTAAAAACTAAAAGTATATTCATTAAAACACTGGTATCTCCAATATATCTAATAGCAAACTAATCTTAGGCGAATATGTTTATTGTCTATATTTATGTTAAAACTTTCAACACTGCATTGAATAATGCTTTAATATTGAGATGTATAAAAATATTTCACAATTTCATAGCCATTGTTTTCCTTGTAAAGTCCACTTTTCTCTAAGTCGGTCGTTTCATTAAAAAATTTTCTAAACTGAAGCTAGTATTTGTGTAGCAGGGGTGTTTCGACATTTATTTGCATGTTTTCATGTGCATCTGCCATATATTTGCACAAAACGAGCTGTGTTCTACCGAAAAAGTATTTAAAACATATAATGACACCAAATAAGTCTACTAAACGTTATTGATGTAATAACTAGTGCTTTTTTTTCAAAATAGCATAATTAGTGGGAATAAAATGTCAGAAGTATTATTACTTTTCTATTCTTATTTATATAGATTCGCAAGTGTAAACTTAAAAAAAGAGTCGGTCCTTATAAATTGAAGTAGGCTTTGTAATACATATGAAAAACTGCTTATAGAATAGATAAACTACCTTTTTTTCAATTAATATTATGAACGAACATATTCAAAATTTCACAATAAAAACCAAAGTAACTTTTTTTTTACAATAAGTATTATTATTAATTTATTAATATTATTATAACTTGGACCAATAAGAGAGTATAACAATTTTTTTCGCAACAATAAGGGAAATCATGCAGTTAAAGTTAAAAAGAATAAATAATTTACGTAATAAAGTGGTTACGTAACAATGCGGATCTGATGCGGACCTTGACATCATTTCATGCAGTTGCGCCAGTTGGGCACATAATTAGCAAATATATCAATAAACACATTTTTTTTTCTTTTTGTAAAATGTTTTTTTTAAAATCTCGATTTTTTTTAAAAACATGTTAAAAAAAAATATATATGGCTTCTCTATTTTTTTTTTAATTAATAACCCCAATAGTGGAGTAGAATACTGCAAGCTTGTTCTACAGTATATTATCTCACGTTCAATATCCTACTGTATTACCTAATAGATCTAACCCACTACGTAGTTAATTTTAAATAGTTTGTTAAAATTAATATTTATGTATTACTAATTAGTAAGTTAGTGTTTCATTTTATTAAAACTTATCAAAACGCAAATACTGCCTTCACTCCTTGCAAGAGTACCAGAATTTTTCTCTTCCAAGAAAGGTCTCCTTAAAGCGCATACTTAGAAAATTTTGAAAAAAAAAATGCTGATGAATCTATTCATGCAGTATGTAAAAAAATTCATGCAGTATGTATGTAAAAAAAAACAGTGAAATATAGCTGCGGAATCCCAGTAGAAAATCTGCAAAAAAATAAAATACCTTCGAGTATTTGGCACAAAAAGACGAGATTTGGCTAGCAATACTTTTTTCCTAGCAAAACGCAAACAATCGTTTGTATTTTGGGTTCAACATTTTCAATTATCTGTACATTTGCAGTAATATTAATTTAATTTATTCTTTAAATCAGGTTAAATATATCAGTCACCTTTTTCTCTCTCTACTTATTACCGATTGAATGAAACTTTGCATTGTTTTATCCTCCATTACACGATTTGTTCTAATTTAAACGGCTTCAACGGTTATATAAGTAATTTTTAAGTGTATTTTAAAAGAAAAAGTCCGATGACGAACGCATTCGTTATAGACACTTCCAAATCAAAAAGTCGTTATTTCCATTAGCAACAGTACTTTTTTTTAATTGACAATGTTCAGAATCGGGCTTATTTTTGAGCTTGAAACAATTTCAATAAATTTAAATATTGTTTTAAATCGTAAAATACGATCGTTAAACTTCATTATGTATACATATAAATATGTACAAAAAGCTACATTTACAAAACTTTATTTATTAAGTAAGCTAAACTTACTTGAAAAAGTTTTCCTTAAAGAGTATTTGACATAAAAGCGTATATATTTTTTTTTATTCCGTCGCCAACCGGTGATAAATCGCCAAATAAACGAAAATTTCATATTTTTTTTACGGACGTTATATCGAGGTTCCGCTTCAATTTGTTTTATAGACGTATATACTTTCATGAGAAGAATATTCTGTAATTTTCTCTAAGTTTTCTGAGTACGCGCTTATGTAGACATTCCTTGTTAGAGAAATATTAGTGAGCACCACCCTTAGTTATAGATATATTTAAGACCATACAACTTTATATTCTTAGTAATTTGCGCAGTTTATCAATTGATACTCACTATAAAAATTCATGTACAATCCACATTTATATTTATACAACTATTTATACTATTTATTTATACAACTTGTTTAAAAAAAAATATCACCCTACATATCATCTTTCTTTTATAAAAGATTTATTTGACATAATTGACATTGAATTGAATTGTTTATATTACAGTTACAGATTTGCTGAAATTCTTTTGTTTTTGTTTTATTTTTTCAATGAAATATCATTTTTATCGATAAGGAAAAATAAATAGACTGTTGTTTGATTTATATTTCCTTTCCTGTAGAAATCTTCAAATAAATAGATGGTTCTACGATTTCGGTTATTGGTTTTGAATTTTTCATACAAAAAGCTATAAATAGAGAAAACAAACACATCCATATACTGTCGTCCGTCATAAAAATACATGGTTATCAAACTTATCAATTTATTTTAGTTGATGCGTGAAATATACTGTATTGTGTTTTTTACGAATAGTTATTATATGCGTATGTATGTGGTAGGGATAATAAATTCATTTTAGATTTTCTTTTAGGTAGATTTCGTAAGAAATACTACCTATTACATTCTCCCCTATGTTGGAATTTCTGGAATTATTTTGCAGATCTACGCCATGCAGATCTACTATCATGTCTTGATAGTCATTAGAACCACCCCTAGTTCTAAACTCGATATATATAACTTTTTTATGGACACGATAATATGTTCCTTTTAAATGCTAAAGGTGTAAATTAACAGCATAATACAAATTAAAATTGCTTTTATTAGTTGTTTTACATGTTTCGACTCTTTCCGAGTCATTTTCAAAAACAAAAATTTTGTTTGTGCATGTAATAATTTTGTTTTTGAAAATGACTCGGAAAGAGTGGAAACATGTAAAACAACTAATAAAAGTTATTTTAATTTGTATTATGTTGTTAATTTACACCTTTAGCATTTAAAAGGAATATATTATTACAAGGTGTTATAATTTATTATATTGTGGACACGATAACTTCAATAATTCTGCATAAATCTATTCCAAACTAATACATAAAATCAAGGAGCATAAAATCTCAATCAAGTTCGTTAATGGGCAAAATCGAACCAAGGAGGGAGGGAGGGGGCTGAAAATTTATTTATGACAGATTTTTCATATCGTTAAAAATGGCCTCAAGGGAGGGAAGAAATAGGATTTGAGAAGAAAAAAATCCATAACTTCGTCAATTCAGAGGATATCAAATCCGCTTAAATTTATTATAAATCCTCTTAATATTATCTACAAATTTTATATTGAAAAGTTTTTTATACGACCGACCCTTACAACAACAAAATAAATAAATAAATAAATAATGGGATTTTTTGGATTTTCAGGGATTTTTTACAATATACTAAATTTCCGTTAGGGTGGATTTCCAAGGCAGGTCATTTTTCGTACACACTAACCCAAGTCCACATGAAACGAGTAAGAATTTTTCAATGGTATAAAATAATCCCTTGCATTGATAAATTTAATTCAGTCTTTAACTTTTTTTTATAGAATGCAGAGTTTTCAGCGGATTTTAACACCGCTTTTCAAAAACTTGATTAAAAATTGTAAAAATAGTATACTGTGATTAAAATATTAATATATTGAATATTTGGTGAGATATAGGTATTTTTATGAAATAAAATTTAACTGCGTATGCGCGAACTACAGCAAAGATTTTTTGTCATGATTTGATAGTGAATACTGTAATACAACTCATGCAAAAGTACTCATACAAGACCAGTGAAATATCGTGAAAACTCAAAACGTTATACAGCAATTATTGATAAATTGAGAAATAAGTCCCATAGATAAACACTGAAAAAAATTAAGTCAAATATGTTCTTTACATTCTCAAAGTTCAAGGGCATTCCAGGCATTCCAGTAAAATATTCGACAAAACGTCTGAAATTGGTCACTGCCTCTTAATTTCTGGACTCCAGTGTATATTATTAGAAGGTGTATATTAGAAAGTATATTTTTGTTACATTTCTTTTTATCTCGCACTGGTAGTTACTTGATCTGTCATTAAAAGATATGGCACAAAAGGTGCCTTTTCAAAAATAATGTATAAAACCAGTGTCTTTCGATTCTTCTTGGTCAATTTGTGAAAAATGTCCCCGCATTATCCGATGCGTAGAGCGCATTACGCAATTACCTTATCATTATTTGCATATAGAAAATACAGGGAAAAACGAAATTGATCTGATTAACCGAAAATATGTCTTAAGTGGAGACGTACTAACCAGAGTCCAATGTAGTATCTAAAGAATTTCTCAGATTGTAAAAATATCTTGATTCGAATAAAAGAAATTCGAATAAAATTATTTCATGTAACAGGAACTTGATGTTGATAGATTTTTTAGCTGATATATTAAGGTAGATTATGGAAATGATAATAATATTCAATACATGTATTTGACATTTTAAGAGGAAAATTAATCTGATATTAAGTTACATACCGTGCATGTTCCAAAATGATTTCTTTAACATGTAATTCCAGCAATCCGCTTAAAGAAATGATGTCAACAATACACATTTGTCTCTTGAAAATGATTTATTTGACACATTTGGTATTTAAATGAACTGTTTTTGCTAGTTGCATCTTTTGTTGAATAATTTCTTTTTTCTAGTTTACCAAAAAAAAAAATCACATTTTTATCAGTAAAGTAAAAGGTTCTTGTTTCTTTTGTATTTTCTTTCTTTACCGACATCCAAAAATGTCTTTCAAATAAATATACGACTCTCCGATTTCGAATGCTGATTTTGAATTGCATTAAAAAAATGTTACTTTATTTTTGCTAATATTATCTTAAGAATTATATATCACTATGGAAATTAACTTTTAAAAATGCATCATATTACTTCAGACGATACGATTTCTCGTTTCAAAGAAAATAGTACATTTTGTACAAAATTTTGGGATTATAAGTGAAAAGTTTTGCAATTTTAAATACATGTAAAGATATAAAAAAGTCATATCACTGTAAAATTACAAAGCAAGTCATATAATAATTTACGCTAAAAATGTGTTCGTATATAACTAGAAAATGAAAATATTATACATTTTTATTATCATGTTATTTCGAAAATGTCTTTCAAATAAATATACGACTCTCCGAATCGAATGTTGATTTTGAATCGCATTAAAAAAATTACTTTAATTTTGCTAATATTATCTTAAGAATTATATATCACTATGGAAATTATACTCCTAAAAATGTATCATGTTACTTCAGATGATACGATTTCTCGTTTCAGAGAAAATAATGCATTTTTTTGTACGAAATTTTGGGATTATACGTGAAATGTTTTGAAATTTTAAATACGCGTGAAGATATAAAAATTTCAAAATCACTGTAAAAATACAAAGCAAGTCACACAATTTGCGCTAAAACAAATTTGTTCGTATATAAGTAGAAAATAGAAAAATTATACATTTTTATTATCAAGTTATTTTTAAAATACCATGCGAAACATATCGCTTTCCTATGAACAAAGTATTATTTAATATAATATGTATTGAATCTATTTACATATTTTGTTGATGCCTTTTTATTATTTTTCCACGGAAATCTCATTTCATCGATAAGGTAAAATAAATAGACTGCTGTGTGATCTATAATCCTTTACCTTTAAATATCACACAATATCAATAAAATATATAGACATTTCTCCGACTTCGGTTACTGTTTTTACATTTTTCGTAAAAAAACTGTTGAAAATGCGAAACAAATGTACATTCATATATTGCTTTTCACGTCAAAATGCACTGTAATCAAACTTTGCGACTTATTTTCTTTTAGATTCATAAAACATAATTTCTTATTAGCCACACACAGGGTGGCTTATTCTTTCAATCTCTATCATTTTTCATGTTTATGAAAAGTCACAGCAATCCATCGTTGCCACAGATTAATCTCGGAAAGTGAAAGATTTGAAGTTACTTTAAAAATTAATAACTCGAAAAGTATTTGTCACAAAATTGTTTTACAAACTGCGTTAGAATGGTAAAAAATTGTATTTTTCTTGATATAAATTTCAAATCTAATGATTTTGTCGTTTTTCAAATATTAGATTTCAAAAATTACAAAACTTCACAATGCAGTACCGTAGCGAAACTTTTACGCGTAAAAAGATAATGATAAAGGCATTGTGGCTCGACGTGTATCGTGTATACTGGCCATAGCATGAGTAACGAATTATAGTAAACTTATTATTCTGTTAAAATATAAAAGTGAATTATGTATATACATTTTTAAAAAATAAAGAAAAACATTTTATCACAAACATCAACAAAATTTTTTCTTCTATTTATTCCCTTATTCCAAAGATATCGTTTTATCGTCTGCTGCCATAGCAACATGAATTAAATTTCATTAAAAAAAAATTGCTCAATGGTAGAAAAATATTTTTCTAAATTGAATGGTTATTGAACAACTCAACACTTTAACAGGGGAATTTTTATTTGTTATTTATATATTTTAAAATTGTTTTTTGTCATTGCGTTTTTATTCTGAGTTACAGCTAGTTTATTTATTTCTTAAAAAAAAGCCGTGTGTGGCAATCTATATTCGGCCTTATAGCAGAATTTTCCCCTCTTGTGTTTTCTCATTCTTTTATTTAACTTGGTTAACGTATGTAAAGATGGATATTTACAATCAATTTTTCGCTCACTTCCTTATATGATATGACTAGCTAACCCGCCCGGCGTTGCTCGGGCCCGAGATAATTACAATCTCAGAGAAAGGCGTTAACCCCTCCTTCCCCATACCCGCAAATATAATGAATAATTTGTACAAGAGAACCACCGTCACGTACATTAACGCGATCATTAAAAAAAGAATTAAACTCAATTTCAAATCTATATCTTAATTAGTTACCTAAATATTTGTTCATTAGTAAAATTTGGCAATTATTTCCTTTCATTTTCGCAAACTAAATGAGAGGGATCGGCCAGAGAAACAGATCTCTTTGTAATTCAGTTTTTAATGAAAGCCGATCCCTGTCTGAAAATTTCTCGGATAGTTTTCACTGGCGCCGAAAGATTTTTCGCAGTTTTTTGCGTAAATTAAAAAAAAATTACTAACCGAATTTTTCAAAAATCACATAGTCAGATAGAGAATATTTTTTTACATATGCTCAGAAATTTGCAATTTGATATCTCAATTAGTTTTCTTAAAATTCGCTAATTAGTTAAATAATTTCGAATTCGTTCATTTCCGGTCGCAAATCCAATGCACCTGTCCGTTTCTTTCGCCATTTTGATTTAAAAGATGATATTTTAGAAGCGATGGTTAATGAGAATCTAATTAATATCTAGGCTAATTATCAAAATATTAAAATTCTGAGGCTCAGGTGCACATGGTCAGACCTTGGACTATCCACACTTAAATTTCCAGACTTCTAGGTGGGCTAGATTTTGCTAGCCATCGCCAACAGACACACACACACACACAGACAGACACACACACACACAGAGCGAAACTTTCTTTTATTAGTATAGATTATAAAACAAATTAATACACGCAAGTGCGTTTCCAATTTGAATGCAACATTTGAGTATTTTTAGATCGTAATTATGAAAAAAACATTTTAACAAGATTCGTACAGGCCAGAGAGATTCTCAAAGAAAATCCTAGTAGTTTCGTATAGAAAAACTCACCTTATGTAATCGCGCGATTACATAGAACGAGTTTTTTCTGAAAAAAAGATACTGGCATTTTCCCTGAAAAATTCCCTAATCTGTAGGAACCCTGTTTAAGGTATTTTTTCGTTACCCGGAAGCAGACGATAAATCACGAAATGTTACAATCGAATTGTGTAATAATCTGAGTACGTAACATTTTACTACTTTTAAATTATAGCGTAATTCACGTAGTTAATGAATTAATAGTTTATATATAATTTAATATAATGTCTAAAATACTTAACAAAACTTCTATCAACGATTTGAACAGGTTATTTTAAAAATATCACGCAAAACAAATTCTGCTTCTTCTTCTTTGATTTATTGTGCATCTGTATTTGTGTATGTGTATTTGTCCATGTGTCATATTTGTGTATGTGTTTTGTATTGTGCAAATTTCCTTTAAAAAAAAAATATATATTTGGTTGTCATAACTAATGCTGAATTGAACTGTTTATGATAATTACATATTTTGCTGAAGGTTTTTTTTTAGTATTTCAGTAAAATCATATCTTAGTGATAATAAAAACAAATAGATTGGTGTTTAATTTATATTTCTTTCGTTTAGATATCTGAAAATATCCTTCAAATAAATTTACGGTTCTACGACTTCGGTTACTGATTTTCAATTTTTCCCACGAAAAGCTATGAACATAGAACACATTCATATATTGTTCTCCGTCATGAAAGTACATGGTATTCAAACTCTTCAATTTGTTTTAGTTCCTGTATAAAAAATACGGTTCTACGATTTCGGTAATCATATTTTTAATTTTTCGTATTAAAAGCTATGAACATAGAACACTTTCAAATATTGTCTTTCGTCCTGAAAGTACATGGTTATGTTTATAAATTTTACAATTTGTTTTAGTTGATGAATCAAGCATATGTTTTTACGATTCCAATAATTGGTTTTAAATTTTTCGTACGAAAAGCTATGAACATAGAATACATTCATATATAGTTCTCCACCAGAAAAGTTCATGTTTATCAAACTTTGCAATTTGTTTTTATCCTGCATGAATATTTGGTTCTACGATTTCCGTAATTGTTTTTGAAGTTTTCATACGAAAAGCTATGGACATAGAATATGTTCATATACTGTTATTTGTCCTGAAAGTACGTTGATATCTTTGGAGACATTGCAATTTGTTTCTGTTGATTCATTCAGATATAAAGTTCTACGATTCCGATAATTTGCTTTACATTTTTCATACAAAATGCTATGAACATATAATACATTGATATATAGTTCTCCATCAGGGAAGTTAGATGGTTATCAAACTTTGCAATTTGTTTTATCTCCTGCGTGAAATTCTACTATTTACATAGTACGAAAAGCTATGACCATGGAATATGCTCATATAGTGTTTTCCGTCGTGAAATTAAATGGTTATCTTCGGAAACTTTTTGATTTATTTTAATTGGTGCATGAAATATACGGTTATACAATTCCGATGGCTTTGAATTTTTCATACGAAAAGCTATGACCCTGTAATACGCTAATGTAGTGTTTTCCGTCATGAAGTTACATGGTTATTTTTGTAATCTTTTCGATTTATTTTAATTGATGCATGAAATATACGGTTATACGATTCCGGTAATCGCCTTTGAATTTTTCATACGAAAAGCTATTAACATAGAAAATATTCATTTATTGTTCTCCGTCAAGAAAGTACATGGTTATCAAGTTGTGCAAGTTGTTTTAGTTCCTGTACGAAATATACAGATCTACGAATTTGGTAATTGGTTTTGACTTTTTCATTCGAAAAGCTATGAAAATAGAACTTATTCATATATTGTTCTCGATCATGAATGTAGTGGTTATCAAACTTTGTAATTTATTTTAGTTAATGAATGAAATATAGTTTATTGTAATGTTGCTAATATTAAGCACATTAGATTAAATGTGATAAAGAAAATGAATACGTTTTAGATTTTCTTTTTCATAAGGGTATCTGATAAATAAAATAGTTTTACTCTAAAACTCTTAATAAATTTCAGAAATCTATATTCTAATCAGTTCATATGATACGAACTTGAAACTATAAATATTTTAACTAATATACTAATGTAGTTAAAAGAAATCATTTTTAATATTTTCATCTTTTAGAGAATGAAAAATCACATCTTTCATATACGTACGTAAGCAATTGCATGAAATTGTTTATAAAAATATCAAGGGACTATAATTCATATTTTTCGTTCGGAAAAGATTTATTTGACATAATAGGTATGTAGCTGAATTGTTTATATTAGTTATATCTTTTGGTAATAAGCTTTTTTATTTTTAGTTTTCCAATGAAATCTCATTTTTCTCGATAACAAAATACAAATAGACTGTTGTTTGATTTATATTCCTTTTTCCTTTAGCTATCTCAAAATAACCTTAAAATAAATAGACGGTTCTCCGATTTCGATTATTGGTTTTGAATTTTTCATACAAAAAGCTACGAACCGAGAAAACAAATATACATTTATATATTACTCTACGTCATCAAAATACATTGCCTTCAAACTTTAGAATTCGTTTTTACTGACGAATGAAAACATACTTTATTATGTTTTTTGGGATGATTTTTTATACATGTAAGAATTTGAGATAGAAAAACATAATATATTTTACATAATTTTTTTTTTGCACTAAATAGTATAGGAAGAAGTATGCAAAGTAGTTTTAAGGTAAGTGGAAAATATAAAAAGCAAACCAGGAGTACATGTATAACTATAAATCTCTTAGTAATATTGATTGGTATTTCACCTTTTTTTTAAAAATACTAGGTATCTTATGTAAAGCTAAAATTCTAGATGTTCGCACATAATATTAATACTAAAGATATTGTACCGACATTTTCAACAGAATATCTTTTTATATGTAAAATTCCGTGGCATATAGGGAAGTGCGGCATGAACACAGGCAAAAATAAACAGCAAGTCAGATGTGCTGAAACATAGAAAAAATCACACAGCACATACATAGCTTACAGTTCACTTATTGAACCAAAGTGTTGGTTGTCTAATTTAAAAGGAGTCTTTTCGTACATTAACAAGGACGGAGGACTTTAGCTATTATAATTAAATGTAATAAAAGACAGCAGATTGCGTTGAAATATTGTCACAATTTTTGGATTTTCTAAAACTCCATTATCCGCGAAAAATCACAGAAATTAAAAATATATGTATGGAAAGATATGGAAAAAACGGAAAACAAGGAAACAATCAGAGAATCTTCATTGCCATTTTGCCTTTCCCCAAGAGTTTCTGCGTTTGTTTCCATGTATTTTAATATTTTTTATAAATAATTTTTTTTGACTGATTTTGGAGTTTTAGAAATTCCTAAACAGATGTCTGATGACAACATTTAAATGGAATTTGTTGAGGGCTGTGCTATTACTTTAAGTATGATAAAACAGCGTAATATAAAAGCATCAAATTGCATTAAAATGTTGTCATCAAGTAGTTTTTCAGGCGTTCCTAAAACTTTTTAATCACTATAAAGCTAAGAAAACTAAAAACATATCGACATAAAAACATGAAAATGAAGGGAAACAAAGAAAGTACCGGATTGCCACTTTGTTTTTCACTATGAGTTTATTTGCTTATTTCCATTTATTTTAGCATGTATTTTTTATATATTTTCCGCTGATGATGAAGATCTAGAATCCCCAACGCAGATGTATGTTGGCAGCATTTAAACGCAAATTGTGTTTTATTTAAAACCCTTTTGTTATCATAATTTAGTTTTCCTTTTTCTTCTTTTTAGCACTTTCCAACCTAGTTGAAAAGTGTTTATGACTTCGGTTTGTCTGGCCGTCTGCCGTCTGGCCGTCTGGCCGTCTGCCGTCTGTCCGTGCTCTAACTCCGGTAAATATGCTCGGATTGCTCTGCAATTGTTATATGTTATTGTCGTTATCTATAGCATGTTCCCTATTTCAACGGAAGTGTGTAGCACTTATAGTTTTTTTACAGGGACACTCAAAAGAATTCCGTTACATTGCGGTCTATGGGGAAAAATCATTTGCGGTTTATTTAAATAAAGTTTCACTATTTTAAACGCATTGTAATTTATATATATTACTAAGGTGCATTAGAAGAAGCTTAATATGGAACAGGGTGTGCATAGCACTTATAGTTACTTTACAGGGACAGTAAAAATAATTCCGTTACATGACATCTATGGAGAAAAATCGTCTGCGGTTTATTTAAATAATGTTTCACTATTTTAAACGCATTGAAATTTATATAGATCACTAAGGTGCATTACAAGAGACTTACTACGGAATATTGTGTGTATAGCAGTCATCGTTCATTTACAGGGACACGCAAAAGAATTCTCTACTGTCTGTTAACAATAATTCCTGGAAGTGCGTTTTAAGTTATTGAACGCGATTTTAATTTTAACTTGCTTTTTGTCTATTACGTGTTGTGTATAAATTCTGTAGATCCTATACAGGGCAGCACAAAAGTTCGCGAAAACATTTCTGTTTATTGACAAACTCCAGACGGAGAATTTTAAACTGTGCTACGCGTTTCCTAACTGAACTAAAATTATCATCCTATGTAGTATATATACAAATCTATAGATCCTATACAGGGCTGAATAAAAGTATTCGGATATTTTACCGAATATTGTATATGTTGGAAATTCTTGAAATTATGTTTTTAAATATGTTATGCGTTTTCTAAATTGTTTACTTAGATGTTAGCTTTTAGCTTATTAAACGGTATGATTTGTAAAATTATTTTGGAAGCGTTGGAAAGTGCTATATAATCTATGCTTGACGCATGATTTTTCGTTCTTGTTTTGCTTCTAGGTTAAGAAATGCACCGCACACGATTTTATTTTAAAATAATGTTAAAAAAATTCAAAAAAATAAAAGGAAATTATTTATTTGCAATGCTATAAATGTTTTTACTCAAAGCGATGTTTTAAAATTTCTTTAAGCTAAACCAACAAACTTTCAGAAGTGATAATACGGGGCATAAAAATATATTTTCTATACGAAACCAGGTCGCAACCAACACTTTGTTAAAAAATACGGCGATTTGAATTTAATAATAATTTATTTTATTCTTTCAGTTAAGGGTTTTCTATGCTTGTTTTTAGATTAACATATCTCTTTACCTTTGTAAAAATATATAATATACCGATTTTACTCGTGTAGGCTGTGCAGTTTTTATCCCAAAAAATTATTTATAAAATGGGAGTGCGGCTGATACACGAGGATTTGATATTTGAAGAGCGCCTCAGGAGAGTGCGACATTGGCGGTGGAAATCATGTAGAATTACAACATTTCCACTTAATTTTTAGAAATATTATTTATATCATACGAATTGAAATTTTTCGAAATCAGTGAAAAAGTTTCGAACCCAACTGAAGTCATCCCAAGACATTCATCAAAAGACATCCCAAGTTGGCTTTAGCCAAAGCTCTGCCTATTGAGCATGCGCAAAATGGACCGGCTACTGGCTAACGCTCTGCGTATTGAGCAAATTGGACTGACAACCGGCGGCCGCACTTCCATCAGATAACCTTATTGACCATAGGATCTGGTCTTCCATGTAGACAATTCAACATAATTGTCAGTATAGAATAGTATATCTACGTATCCATCGTTTAATAAGAGTTCCATTACTTGAGATATATTCTGTTGAACTGTCTACATCGCTTGATGCTATTGCCAATCAAGTTATCTAATTGAAATGTGTCGGCCCGTTGTATATCCAAGTAGTACAATAGGCAGAGTGTTGTCAATTTACGCCAATGGTCAAGAGTTCGACTTCCCGCCTGAATGCTTTTCCACTCAGTTGGGAAAAGTTCAGTTCATATAATTCATATTCAGGGGGCGGTGATGTAAGTCCCATAAATATCCGTTTCGCAGAACGTGAGTTATAAACATTCGGAATGAAATTTCTATTTACATTATATATATATATATATATATATATATATATATATTTATTTATTTATTTAAAATAAGGTATTAAAACTCAAGGTGCGCATGTTACACGAGGACACGGCATACACGATTAAATGCAGTATTTATTTACACAATCGGCAACTAAATGGTTAACAACATATTTTTAATCTAATAAAATTGGTTACAAGATCATAAATATTTTTCTGTATAAAATAAGTAAGAATTTAAGAAATTATAATGTATGTTACTATTTTTATCAAAATTTTTCAGATAGATATATTTGAGTCAACATATCCTTTAATCTTTGAAACAAAAATGCTAATACTTATAAAATGAACTGATAAAAACAGCATCTCTAATAAAATATTTGTTTGTTTGAATTAAAGAAGAATGTTTCATACAAAAGGATCAAGAAATTGAAATTGAAGAGAAAGTCATTCTAGTATGTAATTGACATAAAACATTACAAAACACTGTCAAATTTAAAATTGAAATGTGTATCAATATATGTGTCTATTTCTAGGTGACATTATTTTTATCCTCTGAAGCGGCAACAACTCTTTTATTTCCATTACAAAAAAAGAGAAAATGAATAAATAAATAAATTGAAAAGGCGTCATTCGATTTATCATTATTTCTACATTTCAAACAAAGCAAATACAATTATCTTTCTTTCCAAATTTCTATTATATATTATTGTTTGTTCTGGTGTTAAAATAAATTTATTTGATAACATGCATTTATATCCATTACTTTTTCAGCATACTTCAGCTATTTGTAAACGTAAAAGAATAGTAAAAATCTTTTCAAAAACTTTTTAACAGCGAAATTTTTATGTAAAAGAATTTTATTTAACGAAACAGTTCATTTGTTTATTTATTACAGACACGACAAAATTTAGCTTTCCGTAAACAAATTACTTTCTTTAAATATATAAATAAAAGCAATGAATAGCTATTAAATAAGAGCAAAGGGAAAATATCCATATTATATCACAAATTCATATTTGTAATTGTACTTTTTTTCATTTTGTAGTTAGTGCCTTTAAAATTTCGCAGAATCTAAAAGGTTTATTTCAAATAAAATTAACATCAATTGTTATATTTAATATTTTTTATTTATTTATATATTTATTCTTTCATTTTGAATTAACAGAATTATTATTATTTTTTTAATTTTACAAAAATATGTGATGCAGTGTGCGCGCGAATAATTGTCAATAACTTTGCAGTTACTTATTTTACGTAATTTGTTTTTATTACATTGTAAAAAAATTGTATGAAACTGTCCAGTCCTTTCATCCGTTATTGTAGAAAACGGTTACAAAACCGTAATTTACCTATATTCTGTTCAATCACTGTTAAAATCTGCATCAAACAGTCCATTCATTCAATTGTTTTTGTAGAAAACGGTTACATACTCTATTTTATCTATATTCTCTTCAATCAGTAAGAAAAATCTGAAGCAAACTGTCCATTCATTCAACCGTTTTTGTAAAAATGGTTACATAACAATAATTTATATATATTCTGTTCTATCAGTGTTAAACATCTGCAGCAGACTGTACTGTTATTCAACTGTTTTTATAGATATTATTATTAAGATCTCTCATTGGTCAGAATGTAGATAACTCACGGTTGTGTGACCATTTTCTATAAAAACCGTTGAATGGCTTGACAGGTTTTTGAAGATTTTATTATTTTATAATAAAATAAACAATAATTTTATATTAACAATAATGCATTTTTTTACCCGTTGTTATTCAACATTTTATTCATCGTTATACATTCTTCAATCCAAAGGATGTGAATTATCACTTTACTACACAGCGTACAACCAACAGAGTAAAAAAAGTTCCAGACCATGGATCGAACCCGGTTACCGTGGTATAGCGCACCAAGTGTTTTACCACTTAAGCCACTAGGACGATATCCTGTCTAGCATTCTCTCACTCTTATATGGTAAGGCTACATCTTCTGCAGCACAAGATGGAATGTCAATCCTGAGCACAACTTTACTGGCATGCATGAGACAAATTAAACCGAGTATCGGCGAATATTTATATATATAATTAAGTTTTCAGCAGAGCTGAAATTACGCTGAAAATTAATGAATACAAAGGATGTGTATTATCATTTTACTACACATCGTACAACCAACGGAGTGAAAAAACGTCCAGACCGGGGATCTAATACGTTACCTTGGTATACCCCGGATACCTTGGCATGCTGTGTAGTAAAGTGACGACACAGAATCATATAGTAAATACAAGGTTCGAAATGCATTCATGGCGCGGTGGTGTACACAGAAATATCAGAAATAAAAATAAATAAGTAAAAAAACGCCACGTCAGTGAATATTCGTTTTAGTAATAAAATTACATGAATTTACATGAAAAATAATTAATGTACAGTCGTGGGAAAAAAACTGCACACCCCCCCACTAACTCTGCAACAAATTGTAGTAGAAGGAAGTGAATGGTACCACACGATTGGAAATAAAGTCTACTTTTAAATTATATATCTAAAATTTGCCTAAGGAGACATCTACATATTAAAACAAGCCTAAAATTTATTTTTTTTCAATGGCAACACCCATTTGACATGATATTTTAAATCTTCGGTTCAAACTATGCCTAGATACAAAATTTTAAGTCATTTGGATGATAAGTTTTCGAGTTATAAACATTCAAATTTTAGAGCCTCTAATGTTAAATTACATTTTCATATTTTTATTAATATCTCCTGAGATTATAATTCTAATGTGTTAATTTTTTTTTTTGGTTATAATACTAAAAAGCCCAAACATAAATATGTCAAATTTGTAATTTTTATAATTTTATAATATGAATTATAAATTATGAAATTAATATTCGAAAAAATTATGAATTGCAACCTACAATTTTTTTGATGGATTTATATTTATTATGTCCTGCTTTATGTGTATTCAAAATTTAAAATTTTTCTACCAAGTAGTTTTCAAATTACGCTTAAAAAACGGCAAGATGCTGCTTTAAGGGGCCGTCTATGATGTGCATTAAAGCATAGTTAGAACAGGGATGGGAGCGCTCTGACTCGAAATCCCGATTGACACCACTAAATTTTAATAGTATTTGTTACCTTATTCAAGAACAAAATTTCTGAAATTCTTTACGTTGGAGAATACTATTAAAATTTAGTGGTAAGAAACGATATTCGGGTCGCAGCGCGCTCATCCCTGTTTGAGGAAATATTATACTCATAGGCTGGGATTAAAACAAGAATTTCTCAAATCTTGTTAAATTGTTTGCAATATTACACTAAATGGTTGTTAGATAAAGTATTAACGCGAAAGTATTTGTTACTTAAAAATGCTAATTTAAACTTTTATTAACTTTTGTATATCAATCAAAAATTGTAATCTTTACAAATATGTATGGATGTTCAGTTTTTATTCCATTAATAACGAACTTAAAATAATTAAACTTTTTCTTCTATAACTTTCGTATTTAGATCTATTCGATTAAACAGGCTAATTGAAAAAAAAAAATACAAGTTATTTTTATGGTTTTCTGATAGGCAAGATTATTTCCCAATCGCTAGCAGTGTGCAAAAAAAATCTAATAATAATAATAATAATAATAATAATAATAATAATAAATGGCAAACGGTAAGTTTTCTTGCCAAGAGGCATTAATGAGTTAATTGTAAAATTTCAAATGAACTACCAGAATAGGTTTAATCATAGAATTATTAACCCTATTCCAAAGGAGAATAACGAATGTAAAGTTATTCAGATGTCTTTATAACATAGATTTAGTTTTAAGTCTTCGAATAAATCGGAATATAAATCCTGCGACACCCCCCCCCCCCTCGCTACTAAAAAAAAAAGCAATGTCTGGATTTATTTTCAGACTAAAAAACAATTTATCTGCGTTTTTTTTTTTTTTTTTTTTTTTTTTTTTTTTTTTTTTTTTTGCTTTGATTCCTTACGCTGCTTTATACTATTTTTTTAAATTCTACATTTTGTATTTGTCACTATTATTCACGTTTCTGACAATAAACTAAAAAAAAGGCGAGTTAAATAGACGCAAAATCTGAGAAACAACATTATAAAAGCACCTGTAAAATTCCAATAACATTTACATATGCTAAAACTATTTTAATTACAAATAATCTTATGGTTTTTTAACCCCTTCGTGAAGTGCGACTATTACAGAATTTTTAATAATTTACCACCGGTTTTTTAAAACAGAAATTTTCGTCTGATTGAATCGTGGAAATGCTAAGATATAGCAAGGCAAAGCTTACAATAAAAAATAACTGGTGGGAAAAATCGAGGATTCTGAGCATCTTATGCGTCACGTATACGTGTCACTTGTCCCCAAGGGGTTAAAATCGGATAATTCAACAGTTGTAAACATTATTTTACCGCATATAACAATAACCGAAACTTATTAAGTGAGTAAAATGGTCATATCGGTAAAACATAATACATTAAAAGAAGTGACATTCTGCAGCATTTCAACAATCGAGAACCGAACTTCAATTTTGATACAGCCCCTTAAATATGCTCATTATAAAGTAATTAATTTATCAGAAACTAATCGTAGGAATTTAATGAAATTTGGTATCTAGGCATAGTTTGAACTGCAGATTTCAAATATGTTGTCAAATTTGAGTCTTGCTATTGAAAAAAACAAAGTTTAGGTGTGTTTTTATATGTAGATGGCCCCCTAAGCAAATTTTATATACATCATTTAAAAGTAGACTTTATTTCCAATCGTTTGGTACCAGTCACTTCCTTCTACTATAATTTGTTGCAGAGTTAGTGGGGGGTGTTCAGTTTTTTTTCCACGACTGTACATGAACAAAAGTAACATGGGCCAAAGGAAATATTTGAAGTTTTGTCCACCGACTTCAATGCAGGTTCTTCTCAGTTCTTCAACGCATGGAATTCCGAATATTGTGGAATATTTCAGGCATGTCTCGGATTTCCCCAGCAGCTACTGTGATTCGTGCAACCAGCCCTGTCAACGGATGTGTCATAAATCATATTCCCTTATAAAAATAAATCAAGCCACGATAGGTCTGGTGATCGAGCAGACTACGGAACCATGCCTCCACGTCCGATCCACTGTTCGCAAAATTTGACGTGGTTACGAACGTTACGGCTGAAATGGGCTCCATCGCGTTGGAACCACATTTTCTGTCGTATCGATGCAGAAGCCTGTTCGTCATCCAAAAGTTGTGGCAACACTTGCTGCAGAAATATCAAATATTTATTACCGGTTAGACTAAAAGTCAACAGGTAAGCTCCGATGAGGTTATTCTCTACAATGCCGGCCCAAACATTAACCGAAAACCATATCTGCGCTGCACGACGTGGTTTTGCATGCGGGTTATAACCAACCAGAAATGGGCGTTTTGTGCGTTGAGTATTTTTTCCCTTGTGTCTGTGAACAACACATAATAGTGAAACAGGGATCCGTAACACATTTTTGAAGATACCATTGTACAAAGCAATACGAAGTTCATAATCACCAGGTTGAAGTTTCTGAACACGCTGCATGTGATACGGATGCATTTCGTTGTCTCTGAGAATCCCCCATACGCTCGAGTGGAAAATCCCGTGCACTAGACTTCACGTACTCAAACTTCGAACTCCCCTGTACCCGATGTAGCACATTCTCACCGATGTTAGGAGTGCGTGCTGATCGTGTCCGATTCATGACAGTTTTTTGAAAAGAACCTGTTTCAGCTAACCTCCCGTTCATCCTTGGAAATAAATTATGGCAAGGAGTACGCCTCATAGGATATCAATCCTTGTACAAGCGCTGGGCCCATGGCCCACTACAATCCGCAGCCCAGTAAGTCAAGAGCAAATAGGCTAACTCTGCGTTGGTATAATTAGCCATCGTACTAATTCTGCGTCCTTGGAAATAAATTATGGCAAGAAGTACGCCTCACAGGATATCAATCCTTGTACAAGCGCTGTGCACATGGCCCACTACAATCCGCAGCCCAGTAAGTCATGAGCAAATAGGCTAACTCTGCGTTGGTATAATTAGCCATCCTACTAATTCTGCGTCCTTGGAAATAAATTATGGCAAGAAGTACGCCTCATAGGATATCAATCCTTGTACAAGCGCTGTGCATATGGCCCACTACAATCCACAGCCCAGTAAGTTAAGAGCATATAGGCTAACTCTGCGTTGGTATAATTAGCCATCCTACTAATTCTGCGTCCTTGGAAATAAATTATGGCAAGAAGTACGCCTCACAGGATATCAATCCTTCTACAAGCGCTGTGCATATGGCCCACTACAATCAGCAGCCCAGTAAGTTAAGAGCATATAGGCTAACTCTGCGTTGGTATAATTAGCCATCCTACTAATTATGCGTCCTTGGAAATAAATTATGGCAAGAAGTACGCCTCATAGGATATCAATCCTTGTACAAGAGCTGTGCATATGGCCCACTACAATCCGCAGCCCAGTAAGTCAAGATCAAATAGGCTAACTCTGCATTGGTATAATTAGCCATCCTACTAATTCTGCGTCCTTGGAAATAAATTATGGCAAGAAGTACGCCTCACAGGATATCAATCCTTGTACAAGCGCTGTGCACATGGCCCACTACAATCCGCAGCCCAGTAAGTCATGAGCAAATAGGCTAACTCTGCGTTGGTATAATTAGCCATCCTACTAATTCTGCGTCCTTGGAAATAAATTATGGCAAGAAGTACGCCTCATAGGATATCAATCCTTGTACAAGCGCTGTGCATATGGCCCACTACAATCCACAGCCCAGTAAGTTAAGAGCATATAGGCTAACTCTGCGTTGGTATAATTAGCCATCCTACTAATTCTGCGTCCTTGGAAATAAATTATGGCAAGAAGTACGCCTCACAGGATATCAATCCTTCTACAAGCGCTGTGCATATGGCCCACTACAATCAGCAGCCCAGTAAGTTAAGAGCATATAGGCTAACTCTGCGTTGGTATAATTAGCCATCCTACTAATTATGCGTCCTTGGAAATAAATTATGGCAAGAAGTACGCCTCATAGGATATCAATCCTTGTACAAGAGCTGTGCATATGGCCCACTACAATCCGCAGCCCAGTAAGTCAAGATCAAATAGGCTAACTCTGCATTGGTATAATTAGCCATCCTACTAATTCTGCGTCCTTGGAAATAAATTATGGCAAGAAGTACGCCTCATAGATATCAATCCTTGTACAAGCGCTGTGCACATGGCCCACTACAATCCGCAGCCCAGTAAGTCATGAGCAAATAGGCTAACTCTGCGTTGGTATAATTAGCCATCCTACTAATTCTGCGTCCTTGGAAATAAATTATGGCAAGAAGTACGCCTCATAGGATATCAATCCTTGTACAAGCGCTGTGCATATGGCCCACTACAATCCGCAGCCCAGTAAGTTAAGAGCATATAGGCTAACTTTGCGTTGGTATAATGGCAAACTGACGATTCCTGAAAGAACGCTCGAAATTTTCGCGCAACGCTATCTACCGCGTCAAGAAAGCTTTTACGACCCTACATTCCTATATGATTCAGAGTCGTCGTGGTGTATCCCACCCTTCTTAGAAGTCCTGAAACGTTGTACTGAGACGCCCTGTATAAATACAGTGACCCACTGAGAAAATGCATTTCTAATAAAATATTTGTTTGTGTAAATTAAAAGAAAAACTTTCCAATTAAAAAATAATAAAATTGGAATTGTAAAGAAAATTATTCATGTACGTAATTGTCATAAAACTTATCAAAACGATGACAGGAATTGAAGTGTATGTCTATATACGTGACAAGTTACTGCTCAAAGTTGCATGTTAATATTGTTTGAAACAGCGACAAGGTTTTATTTCCGCTGCAAAAGAATTGGATAAATTAAATAAAAAGGCGTCATTTCGCTTAGGATTTCACCAACTTCCTGCATTAACAAAAAAAATTGCAATCTTCTGTTTCAAAGCTTTTGTTATTTATTTATTTTTAAATATTGTTATAATTACGTATTAAAATAATTTTATTTGAATGTATGCATTTACATTCATTATTTGATTCGGTTACTTCCGTTTTTGGATCCAAATTTAAAAGAAAATGTAAAATATGCAAAAAAAAAAAATAAAATAAACAGGCAGAAATTCTGAATTGAAAGGAAAATGGAAAATATGTAAAAAAGATAAAACAGTTTAAAAAGAGAAATTCTTAAAGGATTATAAATAGTAATAGAATTTTTTTTTAGAAAACTGTCTTTTTGTTTAACACAGAAATGATAAAAAATTATTTTAACATAAAAAAATTATTTTTAAAAGTATAAATTTAAGCACAAAAAATACAAAAACGTGTTTTTTAAGAGAAAACACGCTGAAAATTAATAGAATTCGATTTATCATAACTGGATAAGTTTTTAATCGAATTTTTACTAATTTATTTGCTAGTGTATCCAGAAAGGTTTGATTTTTTTTGTAATATAACTTATTGGAACTAGAGACCGTATATATATTTTTTATTATTTAACTTTTAAACAATAACTCTTTTGACATAAAGGGATTTTCATATGAGGAAGAACAACATTTGTAACATTTTTGCAACTGGAACTAACCGTCTAAAAGTAATGTTTTAAGATTTAGTTATTATTGGTAGATAATAAAGGACTCCCTGTATTATAAATAATTTTTTTTCTGTGACTCTACTTTTATTTTAATAGTTACGTGAGTCATTCTTTTCATAAATGATCGTATAAAATTTTAATGAATTTTTTTTACGTATTTTAATTTTTTCCTCATATCTATTGGTTAGTGTTGTGCCTATTAATCGTCTAATCGATCACTGTTTAGTCATGATAAAATTTTTAATCAAGTTCATGGGTTCGAGTAATTCGATTAATTTTTTTTTCAAAAGTCGACCTAAATTATTTAATTAAGAAATTAAGATAAAATTAACTATCGCAATTTTCTCTAGAAATTAATTTACCTCCGATATTTCACAAAAAACTATTCTAAAAACTTATATCAAATGACTGAAAAAAAAAGTTTGAATTATCTCTGTTTTGAGATGAGTACCTTTAATTGTTCTCAGAAACGGTAAATCTCTGTGAATACGCCGATCACTCAGTTATTATTTATCATTACGAAAGAAACATACACAATCTCAATAAAATAACTTAATAGCAGACTGTAACTCTTTTAATTTCTCACAACACTAAATAAAATGGTCGAGAGCCGAGATTTACACAACTTCTCTGATCGGCATCTCGAACCCAACTCACAATCACAAGTTTTTTTTTTAACATTTTACATAGACGGCGCTTCTAGCGGCAACACTCTGCTTACGGGACTATTTAAAATAGTATCATGTGCAATCGATTAATCAATTAAGAATCTTCCATTAACTGAGTTAAATCGACTCCCACCCCTGCTACTGACCTACTAAAAATAAAATATGGTATTTATTATTTGCCTTAAATACAGAAAGGAGTTCAAAAGAAAAAAAATTGGAATTCAAATGAAAAAAATTTCGCATGAAAAGAAAAAGAATTTATAATCGAAAAAATATATGTAATAAATATAAAGGATTCTGTAACTCACTTTGTAGTGGACTATCAACTCTTTTATAAAGGGATCTAGCCTATAAAGGGATCTAGCCTATAAAGGGATCTAGCACATATAGCCTGTGTGCGCAAAAGCGCCATCTATTCTGTATTTTACTCTAATTTTCCAAGTATGTTTAGGAATCTCGAAGTTTGCGGTTTCTGTTTTACACTGGAAGTTTATGCAAATTTAGCTTCGTTGGTCGATCTGCATAAAGTGAAGCGAAAGGATGTTTTGGCGGATTTGAGTCGACTCCTCACTGGTTGGTAATCAAGGCGTGCGCGGATGAGCTAAAGTCGCGTATTCGCCACATGTGAAGCAGAATTGAAGCTTTCTGTGAAAGTTAGCCGTTTGGGTGAGACCAAGGCAATACTAGATACCGGGCTTGCTCATTCATTCTCATGACGTCACAAATAGTGGCTGGCCAAGACCAGCAATTGCTACGCCCATCGTTTTGTGCCAATCGCTGTATGTCTTTCGTCGCAGCCAGCCACCATTTGTGTGCGTCATGATAATGAATGAGCAAGCCCGGTATCTAGTGTTGCCCTGGTAAGACACTTTGAGTTAAAGTATTGAATAAACGCTCTTCGGCAACTACGTGCTGCTATTTTAGTAGAAGTTTGATTGTGTTAACGATTTTGCGAGTATTTCTTCTATATCACCCTATTATCACACTATTATTATTCAACCTTGCATTAACTGAGCGCTGGATTTCTTAGTGATTTGAACTGTCAGTGATCTACACGAAAGTAGAATTTTGTTATTTTAGTAAAACTTCTAGTCATTAGTAGTGAAGCTTAAGTTAAAGATTGATCTTTGTTAACTCCTTAAGCATCATATTCAAGTTAGTGATAGTATGCTGAATACCAGCTATGTTAAATTTTGTCAAAAAAAATAATTAAATATACAAAAATCATACAGGAAATTCTAAAAGAATATTTTTAATTTATGCAATCACGAAAAGTCTGTCATTACATAAAATACAAATTACTACTATAACTTTCTGAGATGAATTAAAAATTTTGAATTTAAAAATGGCCAAACTGGCAACCTGGACGTACGCACATAAGTCCTGTTATTTCAGATAGAGGTGTTCATGACATACGCAGGTACATCGTTTTGCTTAAGGGGTTTATCTTCGCAAGGTATAGGCTAAATACGACAAGTGACTCTTCCACAATCTTTGACCATTTAACTTCGATAAAAGTGTTTTTTAACATTAAATTGGAGTAATGACTGAACTTGCAGGTAGAGGCCTTTCCCGGTACGCTACAATCTTTTAAATCAAAAACTACATTAACCAGTGTTTTCATTAACGATCATATTTTCTTTTCATTACGATTATTTTACGTTAGTTTAAAAACTTTAATATCAAGCTTAATGTAACTGTATATGGTCTTAAATAAACTTGAATCGTTCATATAAAAATGGAATGAAAAGAAAACGTTTAAGTAGGTAATTGTCAAGGAAATATATTTAAAAATGAACTAGAAATCGAAATATATCTACTAAAAAAATATTCTGTAACTTTCTCTTTTTAATAAAACAGCTACGTTTATTATTTTTTCATAAATGTTCATATTAGGTTAAATTGACCTGCTTCTACATTAGTTTAAAAGATTTCGATATGAAAGTTAGTGTAACTTTAATTTTTCCTTAAATAAACTATAATTTTCTATATCAAAGATGAAAAAAAAAGGTACAAAAATATTGATGCAGGTAATTGACATGAAAATAATTTTAAAAAAGAGCTTGGAATCGAAATAGATCTAATAAATAAGTACCACCATGCAATTTGCATGTTATTAAAAAAATGTCACATTTAATAGAACTTTAAAATTGCTTTAAATAGAATCTTTAATATAAAAAGTTAAAATATTGGAATTTAAAAGAAATCCATCCATGCATGTAATTGACATGAAAAGATATCAGAGCGAAAAAGAATTTTAAATAGAAGGATTCGTAATAAATGGAAATTTCCTTGTAACTATATTTTTAAATTAAAAGCTAAGTGTATACTTTTTTTTCATAAGTGATCATATAAATTTTTAATGAAAGTCTTTTCATCTTATTTTGAAATTTCACTATGTCTAGCGATCTATTAAAATTACTAATGTTATACTTAATCGAAATAATTTTACCTTAAATAAAAAGAAATCTTCCATATGAAATATTAAAAAATTGGAATTCAAATGATAGTTATTCATGCATGTAATTGACATGAAAAAATATAAAAGTTAAAAAAAAAGTAATATCGAAATATACTTAATAAATATGAATTTCCAGCAAGTACCTTTTTAATTTTATTACATGTATACATGCGGGTAATATTATTTTCATAAATGATCACATATTTTTTATTGAACTTATTCATGCCTTAATTTATACAATTCTACACATCTAACGATGCATTTAAAAATTAAAAAATCATATTAAATAATGCTTTGTTTTTTCTAAAAATCGATAAACACATGGTATATCAAAGGCTAAAAAATGAAATTTAAAGAAACCATTTCAAAACTCTTTCGAAATTAAAGATAAATAACAATATTTCTGGCCATCGATAACAGTGCTTTTCGCCATGCAAATGCTTTTAATTTCTATCGCATTCAAATAAGCATATCAAAGCTATTTCAAAACTACCAGAGAAAGTCATTAAGTAAGTTACAAAAGATTATTAAATGATAACTTACAATGATACTTACTTCAAAATTATTTTTATTTCTCAACATATTCTCCACCAATATTTAGGCACTTATATCACCGATTTATCAGTGCCCCAACACCAGCTCCAGAAGATTCTTTGAGTTGCTGTTTCATACCACATTAGGACTATAAGTTGAACCTTTTCATCATCTGTGAACATCATCTTGCTTCCAAGATGGTTTTTTAGTGGACTAAATGGATGAAAATCGCTTGGGGCTAAGTCGAAGCTGTATGGTGGATGTTGAAGAAGTTTCCAACCAAACTTTTGAATTGTCTCCTGTGTTCAACTTGAAGTCCCAATGTGGCTGAGACAGCAACCCAAAGAATGTTATGCAGCTGGTGTTGAGGCACTGATAAAACGGTGATATAAGTGTATAAATATTAGTGGAGAATATGTTGAGAAATAAAAATAGTTTTGAAGTGAATATGATTGTAAGTTATTATTTAATTATCTTTTGTGACTTACTTAAAATCTTACCCTCGAAAAATAAAGATAAGTAGCAATATTTGTGAGCATCGATAGCATTGCTTTTCCCTGTGGAATTTCTTAAATTTCTGACACGTTTGAACAGGACAGCCCTTTAAAAAGATTTTAGTCTAGACCGCTCCCTGTAGAAAAATGCTAACTGCTGGCCGCAAACAAGTGACAGGCCCCATAATACCTCTGATACTGCTACCCCCATTGACCGCTAATCCCACCACATGATTTGGCGGAAAATATTTGCTATAACCGTACATATTTTTCGACTCTTTGCTTATTGCTGAGGAATAATTCTTAACAGCGATTTTAAATTTCATCTGTTTCTACAAATATTAACAAACATGCACTGAAGTTTACTTAAGGCAATGTGCATATTTAGGGTTTCGTACCTCAAAAAGAAAAAAAAAAAAAACAAGAAATCAATATAGGATCGCTTTGTTGTCCTTATGTCTCTCAAGACGTATTTTCTTTAGGAATGGCCCATTTTCTTCAGTTATTTCGCCATTTCTACATCCCGGTTAGGATCCTGGCTCCTTGGGGCCCGATCCGGGGCCCTTGAACTTTTTGTGAGCCATGCATTTTCACCCCCCCCCCCTAATTGTGTCATCCTCTCAGTGCATAACGTTAAAGTTCAGTATTGGTCTCCTCTCCTCGGGTTACCGCCGTCATATTTTTATTTGGGCCCTAGGGCCATTTTTAAAGAACTTTTTAATATTTTATTCTAATGATCAAGTTATACCCTATGTTTAATTTCGACTAATTGATGACTTAAAGCACTAGGACCTTTTAAGATGATCCCTCTTAGGGCCCTGCTCAAAACTATCGGCCCCTGTTGGACCCGTTACTATAGTTCCTTTAAAAGTCATCCGATTTGCTAGTTTTTTTTTTAACAACTTCTGAAAACTTCCAGCTACTACTTGAATTTCAAAATTTTCTCGGAACTCAGGTACCACCAATTTTGAATATTGATCTCCTTCTTGGGACCCTTGGTGAAACTTCTTTACAAATATCATACTAACTTGACTCCTTTTTAATGTTATTATCACAGGCCCGGGCAACGTCGGGCGGTTCAGCTAATTAAAAATAAAACTATGCCATTCAGTAACATTATTGTATAATATGTGGTAAGGGATTGAAAAAGCAAGTAAGTCTGAATTATTTATCTTAACAAAGAAATATTATTGAAGTTATGTGTTTAATTTAATAAGCATTTTATTATTAATTTTATAAATAGTAAATTTATTTTCAAAACGAGAACATTTTGCATTTTTTAGCACTTTCCAACCTAGTTGAAAAGTGCTTATGACTTCGGTTTGTCTGGCCGGATGGCCGTATGGCCGTCTGGCCGTCTGGCCGTCTGGCCGTGCTCTAACTCCCGTAAATATGATCGGATTGCTCTGCAATTTTTATATGTTATTGTCGTTATCTATGGCACGTTCCCTATTTCAACTGAAGTGTGTAGCACTTATAGTTTTCTTACAGGGACACTCAAAAGAATTCCGTTACATTGCGGTCTATGGGGAAAAATCATTTGCGGTTTATTTTAAAAATGTTTCACTATTGTAAACGCATTGAAATTTATATAGATCACTAAGATGCATTAGAAGAAGCTTAATATGGAATAGTAGGTGTATAGCACTTAGAGTTACTTTACAGGGACAGTCAAAAGAATTCCGTTACATTACGTCTATGGAGAAAAATCGTCTGCGGCTTATTTAAATAATGTTCCACTATTTTAAACGCATTGAAGTTTATATATATTACTAAGGTGCATTACAAGAGGCTTACTACAGAATAGTGTGTGTATAGCAGTCATCGTTCATTTACAGGGACACACAAAAGAATTCTCTACTGTCTGTTAACAATAATTCCTGGAAGTGCGTTTTAAGTTACTAAACGCGATTTTAATCTTAACTAGCTTTTTGTCTATTACGTGGTGTGTATAAATTCTGTAGATCCTATACAGGGCAGCACAAAAGTTCGCGAACACATTTCCGTTTATTGACAGAAACTCCAGAAGGAGAATTTAAACGGTGCTACGCGTTTCCTAACTAAACTAAAATTTAGCATCCTATGTATATATACAAATCTATAGATCATATACAGGGCTACATAAAAGTATTCGGATATTTTTCCGAATATTGTATATATTGAAAATTCCTGAAATTATGTTTTTAAATATGTTATGCGTTTTCCAAATTGTTTACTTAGATGTCATCTTTCAGCTTATTAAACGGTAATGATTTGTAAAATTATTTTAGAAGCGTTGGAAAGTGCTACATAATCTATGCTTCACGCATGATTTTTCGTTCTTGTTTTTATTTAACTGTTTTCTTTTAACTAAGATCTTCTGAAAACAAAAGTATTTTAATAATAATGTTTTTCTCTAAAAAAACAACCATCTTACTGATGCTGCGTTTTCAATTTAAGACTGATGCACATTTTTTTTTTTCTATCATGATTATCGTCTATTTATTTTTAAATCACTATTTTTGATATGGTTTTATTATTTTTTTTTATATAGCAATATATAACCGTAAGTAACAAAAATATAAGCTTTTCTTCTTCTTTTCTGGTTGTCGTTTGTTTATTTTTCAATCTCTAATTTTTATATGTTTTAAAATATTTCTTATTTGTATCGATACTTTGAAGAACTAAAAATATAAACTTATTTCTAAATAAATATTTGTTTCCCTAAAGTAAACAAGAACTTTTCATAAAAATGGTTAGAGAAAATAGAAGTCAAAAGAAAATCATTCATGTAGTCAATTTATGTCGTAATATAACAAACCAATTGCGAATTTAAAATCTAGAAATATTTCAGTACTTGTGACTGAGTAAAGGAATGAGAAGTTTAATAAAAATATACTTTACATTAGTTTTTTTCTATTACATTTTTACCTAATTTTTAAATAAATACTTTTGTTATGATTGTAAAAGATTTCATACGTGTATCTACAGATTAAACTGTTGAAAACATGAATATAATAAAAAATAAATAAAATAAAATATATATTGCTCTAAAACAAACAATGTAAAATGTGCGAAAAATAGAAGTAACAAGAAAATATGTATGTAAATAATATCGAAGTACGTGAAAGCAATAAGGAATTTAAAATCAAAGTATGTTTCAATATAAAATTATTTTATCTAAAAAATGTATTTTTTACATTAAATGATAAATTTTAGTTAAAGCGTGTTACATTTTACAATAATGTATACTTATCTTTTAAAGTATATTTTGAGTTGTAATTAAGTATATTTTGAGCTATAGTTAAGTATATTTTGAATACAGTTTTGAGTTAAGTATATTTTGAGTATATGATTTATTTTGAATATTTTTTAGTATACGTGTTTATTTTCCAGTCGACCGTTTACAGATAAACAAAATCTGTCGCCAAACAATATGATTTAACGCCAACAATGATGTCATGCTGCCGATTGCGGTGCTACATGTCACACATGATGTACATATTACATTTTTATTTACTTGGTGAGTAAGCAAGTTTAGTTTTTTTGTTAAAGAGTATAAGTTAACTGCTATTTCTCTGTTTTTATCTCCAATTTTGAATTAAGATAATAAAAATGGGGAACCTTCTGTATATGGAACATATAATGTATTGAAATATATTTTGTTTAATTATGGGATTCTGCTAGTAAAATAAGCTTACATTAATAGGCACAATGAGACTTTTTCTAAAAGACGAATAAACAATGGCGATGCGATGTGGAAAAGTATGACAACTAACCTATGAAAGATATAACGACGACTTCAAATCTACATTTGTGACTACACTGGGGTTTATTTATAGCTTCTCCAAAGAGTTGATATCGATTGAACGGGCAAAAGAAAAATATATCACACATGCTGCGTTTAATTTTTATTTTTTGATTAACTATTATGTGAGTTGTATATTGCTTTGTAGCTGTGGTGTTTTGACTTAGGAAAAAAACATGTAGATGGCAACACCAGTAATCCAGGTAAAATGATTTGTTAAAAAGTCCTACGCCAATTCCCCAAGAACTATTTACTGTACTGCTGTAAAAGGGTTCAGAATGTTTTAATTGTTTTGTCAAGTGGAGTTCGTTTACAAAAAAGCGTGTTTATATTGCTTACCACAATTCATTTATATAATGTAGTTATGTCATTCTTTATTATATTAAATTACGAAAATGCTACAGTTAGTATCCGCAAGTTTATCTAATATATTTAAAAAATGGACAGTAGAAGAATAATCCGGGTTATATAAAGGCCGGGAAAACCGGGATCTGCATGATCAGCATTTTAAATCATATTGTTTAGCGACAGCTTTTCTTTACCAAAAATTGTCGATTGTGAAGTAAACAATTGCTTTATTTTATTATGTTTGTAAGGAAATTGCATGGATGTAATTAAACTATGAACCACTAAATTAAAAATCAAATTTCTAAAAAAATATTTGTTTGGCTAAAATAAACAAGGATTTTTAGCATAAAAAGTTTAAAAAAATTAGATTAAAAAAAATAACGAATCGGAAATCGAAACAGTTTTTACTACATTTGACTGTCCCCAGGTTACATGATTTTTAATCATAAAAAGTCTACTGCAAATTAACAAGTTCACAATATATTAAAATATATTTGCTGTCTAAAGTAAAAACAATCTTAGCGAAGCTACAATTTAAAAGTAATGTATATACATTTCCTTTTTTATAACATTCTTATATGCATTTATAAATCAGAATTTTTAATGTATTCGTAAACGATTCTGTAGATTTATCTAACTTATCTAAAAATAAATGCACATTTTTAATAAATATATTTGTAAGTAAACAACAGCGTTTCATATAAGGCTTCCAAAAATTAGAATTCAAAAGAAAATCATTCAAGCACGTAATTCATATTGAAATATAAAATTACAGTCATGAATACGAAAGCGAAATATGTTTCTGCATTTGTAACTGCCTCCTGCATTCATATTTTGTTTACACTGAAACATCAACCATGTGTATCTTTTTTATATCTTACTACAAATGAATCAATACAATGCAAACGAGTTGTTTTATATATGGGTGTGTATTTACTGAAAAGAAAATAAATACATTCGACTTTGAATCATACTTTTCATTTTTTATTATTTGTATGCATATATATATATATATATATATATATATGCATATATATAAATATATGTATGCATATATATATATATATATATATATATATATATATATGTGTGTGTGTGATAAAGTGACATATTGGAGCTTTAAATTCAGTTGGCGAAATTTGTTTGGATAGGGTTTCCATGTATCGACGTACAGGCATAAGGCCGGATAGTTGTATCACTCAGCTGTTACGAAGAAAATGTGTATACTCCAGAAGTAAGCAATCAAATGTTGAAAACAAAGCTTGATTACATAATCAGGAACCAAGCAGGAGAAATTCTAGAACAAGTTGTGATTTAAATGGATACAAAATCATCGCTATGTGGCAGTCAGAGTTTCAAATATTTTTTTACATGATGTGGTCTTATAATTAATCTGATGGTATTATCAATGAAAAAGTTATTAAAAGTACTAAATATCTTATTAGGTACGGTATAAATATCACTGGGTTTGAACATGACAGTCATAGTGGCAACTGGACGTCTCGAAAAGTTTCGAATAAACTTTCGAACTCTCTAACTTCCAAAAAACAACTATCTCTCGTTCAATGTCTCTCTCATTTTTGCTGAGCGTGCGTATTTTAGTTACTCTAGTGAAAAGTTACAATCAAGTCACCTGACTTCCCTTCTCCAATCATAATCGCTTTAAGAAGGACTTATTAACACTTCCGGTGAAATAATCTGGAGGTAATTTTACTACCGTAGCGCGCAAAAACTCTTCTAGAACAATCTATAGCCTCGAAATCAAATACACAATGTGTACACAAACAATAAAATCTGATCTCCAGAGTGCCGGTCAAAAATAGATTTTGGATTGCCAGACGATAATTTTCGCTTACGCTATAAAAAAACAGAAAAGAAAAAAAATTAACTTATTGATGCGGAATAAAAACAAGAATATTAAAGCATTGAAATATTATTATAGATATTTTGATATTTTAATAAAAAAATCATTTTAAAGAAATAGGTTTTTTAGAACGGGATAATTTAGGAATTACGACATTTTAGCAATTAAGAAAGAATTTAGAGGGGTTTGATACACATGGGAAATAATAGTGAATTTTGATAGGGATTTAAATAATAAAAGTGTTTTATTTAAGGAATATAAGTATTTATCACCATTTTTAGATTTAAGCAATTTGGAATAAATATTATTAGATGGACCAACGTCTTATACCTTTATATATGGAGACTAGCTGGCTTCGCCCGCTAGCGGGCCCCTAATTTACATCGCTGCCTCGAAACTTTTGTATTCTCCGGCTCGCATCCCCCTCGAACCGAACGAACCTCCGACCCGGGTCCCCGCTGCCTTCGGCACTGTACACCGGTCGTGCTACGCACGCACCGGATAATCCCTTAATTTGCACATCGAATAGTATAAACCTCTAACTGAACTAATCTCCGACCCTTGTCCCCGCTGCCTTCGGCACCGTATACCGGTCGTGCTACGCACGCACCGGATAATAGCTTAAATTGCACATAGAATAGTATAAACCTGTCACTGAACGAACCTCCGGCTCGGGTCCCCGCTGCCTGCGGCACCGTATAGCAGTCGTTCCGACCCTGGTCCCCGCTGCCTTCGGCACCGGATAATCCCTTAAATTGCACATAGAATAGTATAAACCTCTAACTGAACGAACCTCCGGCTCGGGTCCCCGCTGCCTGCGGCACCGTATAGCAGTCGTGCTGCGCACGCGCTGCAGTATACGTTAGTTCCACCTTCCGCCGCGAGATAATGTGAAATCAAAGTATAAAATCTGATATTATTATTCGAAAAAAGTGTAATAAACTCAGAAACTTTTAAAAATGTTATAGGGGGTCCTTATTACTTTAATTATGATGTTTGGAATCAGTTTGGTGGAAATCCGTAACATAGTTTCTTAGTTATAGAAACGGACCACAGTTAAAAGAAAAAAGCGGGGGGGGGGGGTGGCGATGACACTGCTTTTCCTCAAACAACTTATGTAGACTACCTGAGTTGTAGTTCAAAGACAGTGAGCTGTAGAAAAACTTAAAACTAAAAAAAAAAAATCGATAACGGGCGAAGCCCGCTTTTCCCTATCATAATATCTGGTTGCCACTCTAAAACAAAAACTTAAAATAATAATGCAGTTTTTAGACGCGGCCTACTTCTTAAAATCCTAATATCTAGCCGGCACTGTAATGGAAATCTTTCTTTTGCTTTAATTATACAAATAACGATGATTAATTATACAATAAAATAATATATCGGCTCGTTATGAAGATATGACAATAATTTTTAGATATTCTGAAAGCAGAATCCGTTTAGCGTCGCCCTGTCAAAGTTTGGAATTGCTGCGTCCCTTAGAATCAGAGATGCCCCCCCCCCCCTCTGTAAAACCCCAGTTGAACGTCACGTGACCTGACCTCCGTCGAAGAAAATCCTCCTGGCCTCTTGAAAATCCATCCAGACAATCGTCTGCGATCCGGGAAACGCAGCGCGGAAAGATAAGAAAAATATTTTTTTATCGGTCGATTTTTAAAGGATTTTTTCGGTTCTAATCGTCGTACGGTATGATTTTTCGAATTCATGAAACCTGACGACGTCCCGGTTGCGTACGTGCGACTTCCGAATTTCTGGCCCCCCGACTTCCGGAGATATGGGTCGGACCTGCGCTGCGGTTTGGGGCTTAAATCGCTCCCTGGGAACCCCGTCGTTTTTTCCTTCCCCGATCCGACGGAGACTGGCAACCCTGTTCGCAGGCGAAAATGTTTGCTGTTTTGCGTTCCTTTCCGAGTTGGGTTTCGGTCGGTAATTAAAACAGTTTCGTCGATTAATAACGCCCCGGGTCCGGTTCGGAAGCCCGACCCGATCGAAACTTGAGCGTCGCGCCTTTTTTGCGAAGTTTTCGGTCCGCGTCCGGCGTCGGTGCGTCGATTAGTCCTGGAGTCTTTGCGTGTACAAAGGTGGAGTGCACAGACAGAAACAGGCACACACAGACGTTCACGGACATTAATAATATACCCGATTGACAGATTGGTTTAAGAATAGGTTTTAATTTAATAAGCCGGTATACTATATGTAATACTAGCTTACCCGCCCGGCGTTGCCCGTGCCAACACAACCTTAAATGTACCTGAAATCAGTGTTGAACATTTTTTTATTATTAAACAAATCTAATGTTGGGGGCCCCACTACCTTAGACAGCAAACACTGGGCGTGCCATACACAGTCCCATATATTACTGTAAGTCCAGTCGAAAGAGCCATACCCCTTCATGATCCAGCCCATAGAACCAGAGATAGAAAAGCACCCCTGGTGGTGAAAATCGAAAAGCTCTATCTATGTAGAGTCGAATGAGCCATACCCCGTCGTGATCCAGCCTATAGAACCAGATATAGGAAAGCACCCCTTGTGGTGAAAATCCGAACTAAAATCAGTCAGCTCTATCGATGTCAAGTGGAAAGAGCCATACCCCATTGTGATCCAGCCCATAGAAACAGAGATAGGAAAGCACCCCTTGGTGGTGAAATTCAGAACTAAAATAGGTAAGCTCTATTGATGTTGTGTCGAATGAGCCAAACCGTGTCGTGATGTGACCCATAGAACCCGAGTTAGCTGCAAAATCCTTTAGTTACACCTTCCACCGCCAGGGAGCACAATATGTTCTATACGAACATAACTGAATTCATTAAGGTTATCGATGTCGAGTCGAATGAGGCATACCCCATCATGATCCAGCCCATAGAACCAAAGATACGAAAGCGCCCCCCTGTGGTGAAAATCCAAACTAAAATCAGTAAGCTCTATTGATGTCGGGTGGAAAGAGCCATACCTCGTTGTGATCCAGCCCATAGAAACAGAGATAGCAAAGCACCCGCTGGTGGTGAGAGGAAGTTGATGTAGAATAAATGTGATATTTAATAAAAAGTCGTTCCCACCCCACCCCCTTTATCTCGCCATTTTTGCTAATTATTACAAATATACAAATGTTTCTTAATTACATCTAATGTCCCGATCTGATAATGGGGTTTCCCTATCTACCTATCCTAATCCGCTTTTCCCTATCATAATAGAAAAAAGTATATTTTATCAAAGAATCGCTGGCAAACGCAAATTTCGTCAAAGGTTCGCAAGAAAAACACGAATTTTATCAAATAATCGCTGAAAAAACATGAATTTCGTAAAAGGATCGGTAAAAAAACAGGAATCTCGTCAAAAGGCAGCAGAGAAAACACGAATATTGTCAAACGATCATTAAAAAAGCAAATTTCATCAAAGGATCACGGAAAATGCGAATTTCATCAAAGGATTGCGGAGAAAACGCAAATTTTGCCAAAGGATCACAGGAAAAATGTGAATTTCGTCAAACGATCGCTGAAAAAAAAACAAAACACTAATTACGTCGTAGGATCACTGAAAAAACATGAATCTCGACATAAGTATGTGGAAAAACACGAATTTCGTTAAAGGATCACAAAAAAAGCAAATTTCGTCAAATGATTGCAGGAAAAACTTGAATTTCATCGAAGGATCGCAGAAAAAATACGAAATTCGTCAAAGGATTGTGGAAAAAATGCAGATTTTGTGAAAGGTTCACAGAAAAAACTTTCGTGAAAGGGTCGCAGGAAAAATGCAACTGTCTTTATTAAAAACAGCACACACACAAACCTATTCTGTCTTCCACAATTTAATTTGTAAATATGAAGTTAAAAAAAAAAAATCCCTGTTTTCTCACATATTATGAGTTTTATCAGCAAGTTAAAACATTAAGTAAATATGAATGATTTGCGGAGCTGTTTCTATCAAAAATTCAATCACATCGCCCAAAAACCCTCAACAAAAATAATTATAAAGAGTGCGATGACAACATAAATTTGCATGTCCGTTCTTGGGCGATTCTTATAAAACACAAAATTTGTCACAAATGGTGATTTTTTTACAACATGCTTACAAATTAAAATGGTTTATAATTATTTAAAAAAAAACTCGGCCAGAAATAACATTGATTTTACATTTTTAAAGACTTATTCTTTATAATTATTTTGAAACAGCTCCGCAAATCATTCATATTTATTTATTGTTTTACTTTCTGATGAAACTCATAATGTGAGAAAACAGAAAATCACAAAGTTGATCAATCAATAGTTGAAAAAAATCTCAAAAATCATCAAATGGTCTCGGGGGGGGGGGGGGGGGATGCAAATATCGGCAAATAGCTTTAAAAAAAATCACAATTTGTCAAATGATTTGGGGGGGGGGGTAATTGTGAAATTTACCAAATGGTTTTGAAAATAATCAAACGACAGCAGGGGTAAAAAATCTTTTTTCAATCAATCATCACAATTGGCGAGTGTGACTATTAAGATGGCCAGTGGTGGCAAAACAGTCAATCGACAAATTTTTAGTATTACTTGCAGATTGGTGAGTGCTAATTTTGTCCTACATGTGAGTGATTCTTATGAAACTCATGTCACAAAATGCACATCATAAATATTTCACGGACTGGGAATTTATAATCAGTTCATCAAAACAATTTAATAATTACTGTCAAATCTCGTTAATCCGCCCCCTAAATGCGACGGAAAATCGTAAAATAACCAGGGGGGGGGGCGCTTGCACGGTATTAGAATTGTATTATATGATATTTATGGATGGTGGTGGTGGTTGGATGCTACCGGCCGATCGTCGCAAAGTATGCATTCTATAAAGTGACAAAAGAAACAAATTTGGAAAAAAAAATCCGTTCTCAGGTGATTAAGATTTAATAATTATTTACTGAATGTTTTCATTTTATTCAAAGTAAAGTTCAAGAAAAACATTAGATTCTTGGACGACTAAAAAAGTTCTTAAATCATAAACATCACTCAAAAACGCCCCAACAAAAAAATCATGAATATATAGAAACAGCTCAGAAAATCTGTTTCATTAAGAATATTTTTCTTGGGCGACTAAAAAAGTTCTTAAATGAAACTTCTTAAATGGAGTTAAAAATGGTTCTTAAATGGAGTTCAATAACAAATCTTAATGAGAACATACATCTTAACAATTTATCGCATGTTATGAATTCATCAATCTCGGGAACTAAAAATGTAGTCCAAAACAATTACAGGAAAAAAATTGTAAACAATAAATTACGCAAAAATTTAATGTAAATTGTTTGTTTCCATCAAAAATATTTAATTTGTAAGTATGAGGTAAAAAAAAAATCACAATGGATTCCTAACCGCCCAAGAACTCAAATTATTTACTGAATATTTTCATACTAAAAATGCTAAAAAAATGAAACAAACTAACTAAAAATACAGTCAAAAACAGTTTTTTAAAATATTATAAGCGTTGCACAAATTATTTACTGAATATTTTCATACTAAAAATGTTAAAAAATGAAACAAACTAACTAAAAATACAGTCAAGAATAGTTTTTTTAAATATTATAAGCGTTGCAGATACATGAAGATATACTTTCTGTTCAGTGAAGTGTAAGATGAAATAGGCCTAAACCCCAGTGACAAAACTAACTATCGGGAACTTAATATGATATATATTGCATATTTCAAACTATTTTTGAAATATTATTAGCGTTGCAGACACACGAAGATAGTTCTGTCACTGGGTTTAGGACAATTTCATCTTACACTTCACTGAACAGAAAGTAAATAAATCGTCGCTGGTAGCTAGATCCATAGAGTAATGGAATATCTTTAATCTGTGGCTAGATCCTGGATGCTGCACCTGCTCTCATTGGCTGGCTGCTTCGTTGCCACGGATGGTGTTGCCGAGGCTATTTCATGGGAGGAGCTTAAAATAGCCTCGAACCCAAAATTCCATATACACGTTTTAATTTTTTTTTTAAAATCTAAATTAAAATGTAAAAATCCGACCGTGAGGTATACTGTCCGGTGATAACATCTACACATGACAAAAATTTCTGAGTCCTAGGTGGTATAATTACGGAGAAATCCGCGGGCAGGCAGACAGACACTTACTCTTTTATAGAGATAGAGATTATTAAAAGGAAAAATCACTATTATTAATGTTGGTAAACGTCTGCCTGTGTGTCTGTCTGTAAACGGATAAAAGTCGGGTCGGAGACGCCGGACGGAAGCGCTTTTTATGTCAAAAAATTCAGAAAAATCCGGGCATTCCGGAGTTATAGTTTTCGAAGGAGTCGGCCCCTAATTAAGAACGTTATTAATTAAAAACCTCATCAAAATTAGCAAAACAAGAAGCAGTTTTATCGAAACCCGAAAAGAAAATTTCCGTTTTGATAATCGCAGACATCCAAATTGTCGCTTTTTAACGCATCATCGAATAAAAAAAAATCTACCGGAGGTATCGATCCGAAAATCGGGGTACACACGCGGGCGATTTTTGTCGTTCCAAAAAGTCAATTTTTTAGCTCACAGGCTATCAAAGCCTGAGAGCTTATGTGCCCGCCGGTTCTGTATGTATGTATGTATGTATGTATGTATGTATGTACGTATGTACGTACGTAACGCGATAGCTCTTCATAGAAATATCCGTTTTCCTTCAAATTTTGTTTATAGGTTCACTGTGTTAAGGCGCTTCCCTGATTAGTTTTCGGGATTGATTGGTTAAGTTTAAAGGGGGGAGTATCGGGGGGGGGGGCTAATCCCCCTTAATTTATATAAATGGGTTTTTCATGCAGAATTATCAGATTTTGTTCAAATTTTGTATATAGGTTCATTGTGATAATGCGCTTCTCTGAATAGTTTTCGGGATTGATTGGTTAAATATAAAGGGGGGGGGCAGGGGGGCTAATCCCCCCCTTAATTTATATAAATGGGTTTTTCATGCAGAATTATTCAGTTTTCCTTCAAATTTTGTTTATAGGTTCACTGTGTTAAGGCGCTTCCCTAATTAGTTTTCGAGATTGATTGGTTAAGTATAAAGGGGGGGGGGACGGGGGGGGCTAATCCCCCTTAATTTATATAAATGGGTTTTTCATGCAGAATTATTCCGTTTTCTTTCAAATTTTGTTTATAGGATCACTGTGTTAAGGCGCTTCCTTGATTAGTTTTCGGGATTGATTGGTTAAGTGTAAAGGGGGAAACGGGGGGGCTAATCCCCCCTTAATTTATATAAATGGGTTTTTCATGCAGAATTATCCGATTTTCTTCAAATTTTGTATATAGGTTCATTGTGATAATGCGCTTCTGTGAATAGTTTTCGGAATTGATTGGTTAAGTATAAAGGGGGGGAACGGGGGGCTAATACCCCCTTAATTTATATAAATGGGTTTTTCATGCAGAATTATCTGATTTTCTTCAAATTTTGTATATAGGTTCATTGTGATAATGATCTTCTCTGAATAGTTTTCGGGATTGATTGGTTATGTATAAAGGGTGGGAACGGGGAGGGGCTAATCCTCGACTTAATTTATATAAATGGGTTTTTCATGCAGAATTATTCCGTTTCCCTTCAAATTTTGTTTATAGGATCACTGTCTTAAGGCGCTTCCCTGATTAGTTTTCCAGATTGATTGGTTAAGTATAAAAGGGGGGAACGGGGGGGCTAATTCCTCCTTAATTTATATAAATGGGTTTTTCATGCAGAATTATCCCATTTGCTTCAAAATTTGTTTATAAGTTCATTGGGTTAAGACGCTTCCCTGATGAGTTTTCGGGATTGATTGGTTAAGTATAAAGAGGGGGGGAATGGCGGGGCGAATCCCCCTTAATTTATATATATGGGTTTTTCATGCAGAATTATCCCATTTGCTTCAAAATTTATTTATAGGTTCATTGGGTTAAAATGCTTCCCTGATTAGTTTTCGGGATTGATTGGTTAAGTATAAAGGGGGGGAACGGGGGGGCTAATCCCCCCTTAATTTATATAAATGGGTTTTTCAAGCCGAATTATCCGATTTACTTCAAATTTTGTATATAGGTTCATTGTGATAATGCGCTTCTCTGAATAGTTTTGGGTGTTCGTTGGTTAAGTATAAAGGGGGAGGGGGGCTAATCCTCCCTTAATTTATATAAATGGTTTTTTCATGCAGCATTATCCGATTTTCTTCAAATTTTGTATACATATATTCATTGTATTAAGAGGCTTCCCTGAATAGTTTAACGGGTTCATTAGTTAACTATGAGGGGGTAACGGGGGGATTACCCCCACCCCCTTAATATATTGTTGATTTCTTTAGTTTTCGAGGGGCCTATTTCAAATTATTTGAAATACGAGTATAATATACAATTAGTGTGAATAGCCTGTGAGCTCAATGCCCTCAGTTTAACTGGGCAGTTTTCTTTTTATTTGAAATTCGGACAGTAACTTTTCTTTGTTTCGGCCAAAAACTGACCAGACATCCAACATTGACCCCAGACGGGAAAAAGGTTGCTGTAAAGAATGCCGGGTTGACACATCCGAGATCAAATCGCTCCATTCCTTTTTGAAACAAGTGGAAATAATGACTCTACATTCACGAAAATTTGCGCACATGTGTATAAAAAAATCGCAAATTCAACAAAAAAAAATTCGTAAAAATCGACCAGTAATTTTTAAAGATATCAATTAAAACTCATTAATGAAAATGGAAAATAAATTTATTTCTTACCGAAGAGGAAGCTTTACTGAAATTGGCAGGTGTTTTGATAATATCAGTGGAAGAATAGGAGACATCCCGACGCTTCTGACAAAAAAGATAAATTGATAAAACAAAGCATTTGAAAAGTATTAATGTTTTTATAGGTGATATAAATTTTTTAATAATATCGAATTTTCGAATATGAAATATATGCATCTAGGCTAACATTTCAGGGATTCAAAAAATTTTCGAATTCCGACCATAATTTTTTATTTTAGCAAAATCCCGATTTTTGTATAGGGAAAAAAAAGAAAAAGAAGCTAAGGAATTAGCTATTTCTTTTCAAAATATCTTCCGTCGTATGGGTCCATCGCGAAGCGGTATGGCTCATTCGACTCGACATCAATAGCGTTTACATATTTTAGTTTCCAGTTCCACCACCAGGGGGCCCTTCCGTAAATCTGGTTCTATGGGCCCGATTACGACGGGGTTTGGCTCTTTCGACTGGATTTCAATAGCTTTACAGATTTGGGTTAGTTAGCATAGAACAGATTGCGCCCCCTGGTGGTGGTAGGTGTAATTAAAGAATTTTGCCGCTAACTCGGGTTCTATGGGTCACGGTCACGACGCGGTTTGGCTCATTCGACTCGGCATCGATAGAGCTTATATATACATCGATAGAGCTTATATATATATATATATAGGAGGGATTTAAGGTCCATGTCTCTGGACCATACACGTTATAATGCTTTGCACGATTTCATTAGAAATTAGTCGTTTAGTTTTGGGGTAGAATATTACTACTTCACAGAACATATTCAAAATTATTCATATTTATTCAAAATTATTCAAAACTATTCAAAATTATTCATCCCTCGCCCGAAATTGACTTCTGGTGAAGATCACCTAGAACACCAACGGTGTAAATAAATAAAAGTTCACGAATACTTGAAATCATGGAAGTCAAACAGGCTGTTTTACAGGCTAACGAACATAATACAGGGTGTCCCGAAAGTACTTGACACATTTTAAAATTCAATAAAAAATTAAACATTTGGCGCACGAGAGTGCGATTTAGACGAAAATGCTTCTTATAATCAAACATTTTATTTAACAAAATTAAAAAATTAGTTGGAAAAATTTCTTATAGATGGCGTTACTTCTGCAAAGCTACCGAAGAGGTAGAATGCCTTTATGCATAACACTGGCGAAATACGCACAGTGCGTATGCACAGTTTTTGTCCAAATTTTATCAATGTATATTCCAGAACTTAACAATACTCGCCTTCATGAGTTCGATAACACGAGTGAAACAAGTTAACAAACATTAGTTTGAGGATAACAGTAAGCTGTTTGGCGATTCGCTTTTTTTACAAAATCGTCTCGACCAATCGAAATTTTTTGTACGTATCTCGCTATTATCTTACAAAGACAACCTATAAATCTTGGCGAGTTTTCTATTAAAGTGCGTATGCACAGTTTTTGTCCAAAATTTGTCAATGTATATTCCAGAACTTAACAATACTCGCCTTCATGAGTTCGATAAGACGAGTGAAACAAGTCAACAAACATTAGTTTGATGATAACAGTAAGCTGCTTGGCGATTTGCTTTTTTTCCAAAATCGTCTCGACCACTCGAAATTTTTTGTCTGTATCTCGCTATTATCTTACAGAGGCAATCTATAAATCTTGGCGAGTTTCCTATTATCGCCAAACTAATGTTTGTTGAATTATCTCACTCGTCTAATTGAATTCATAAAGGCAAATAAAATTCTGGAATGCGGGTTGTCATATTTTGGACAAGAACTGTGTATACGTTCTGTAAGTTTTTCGCCACTGTTATCTAAATAAAAGCATTCTATTTCTTTGGTAGCTTTTTAGAAGCTTTCTTCATTCTATTAAACATTATAATACGTTATCTATATGATAAAAGCGAAAGTCATGTGATTGAGGAAAACAAATACAGGCTGACCACTTCTTTTTTCACATGCCCTGCGGCCATTTTTATTAAAAAATAAATTTTCGAATAAAATTGACATAAAAGTTACATTTTTAGAAAGATCGTTCAAAAAAATTGTTTGTTTGAGAGATGAGTTAAATTCAATATTTTTAAATTCTGAAATAACTTTAGTTGAAATTAGGTTGACAGCCCAATATCTTAATCCATTAAAGTAAATAAACACAAGAAATTCGTTCATCGTGAGTGATAAAAATATTAAACCATGGATATAATCATTCGCAAAGCAAGATCTCCATTGTGAATTTTTCAGGGCTGTCTGGTGTGGAAAACAAAAATCCGCATCTGTAAACGTGGCATACGTCATAAGAGAAAAGACATTCTCATTTTGCTCATAACAAACGATGTAATGCATTTCACTGAAATAATAAAACGCGAATAACTTTCGATTCATGCAGAGTTCAAATTGGATGTACAATGGAAATACACCTTATTATGAATATCGTATTTTGCTGTTTTGTACATTTTTTTTAATTATTGAATTTTTGTTTCTTGCATGACTTTTAGATTACCTGTATGTAAAAAAATAACGATTTAAAAAAAATAATAACATTATTTTTATTATTGATATATTCTTTTTATACTTTTAACCGCTAAGCATTAATATGTTTTATCTATAAATTTTTCGTGTTTTTATACAATAAAGAAAGAGCTGTCGATAGTAGTACTTTCATAATTTAAAATATATACTTTACTTTCATTTTATGATAATCGTCTATTTATTTTAAAATCAACATTTATAAATATAAATTTTTAATGATTTTATACAACAATCTATGCAGAAAATTACTAAAAATATGTTCTCGATAAAATATTTGTTTGCCTAAAGTAAAAAATATAATTATTTATATAATGCGAAAATCTTTAATATCAGACTATATTAAAGCAACAACGGATTTGAAAAAAAAAATGTTTCAATAAAGAAAATCTTACACAACAAAATAGATTTTTATCTTAAATAAAATTATTCTTGCTAAAACTCTGTTTACGCTATTTTATTTCTTATTCTATAATCACCTGCTCTTTATTTTTAGATAAGAATTATTTACATATTTTTTAAAAGATATCATACGTGTAAATAATCTATAATCGATACCAGAAAATAAATCCTCTTTCCAATAAAATATTTGCTTTCCTAAAATAAACAAGAAGTTTCCTGTAGGAGGTTTAAAACAATGGGATTCAAATAACAATCATTCATCTACGTAATTTATATCGAAATATGTTTCAATATTTGTCAGTGCCTCGAGGGTTCGTGTTCTTTTTTAAATTTTGAAATGTCAACCATACTTTCATTTTTAATCCTAAATAAATAAATAAAATCAAAGGCGCAATTTGATTTATGATTTTAATACAAAACAAGAATGATTCTTGCTTCAAATATTTTTATTTGTGATTTCTTTTTTAACGCATCGAATTTGATAGTTTATAACATGAATTTATATTCAAAATTTGTTTTTTAAATTGTTCAGAAAATTTTATTCAATTTAAAAAAAAACCTTCCAATTTTATTTAAAATATGATTAATAAAAAGATTATATGTGTATGTAGCAAATTTATTAGACGTTTTTATGTTTTCTATACAAGTGAGATAGATATAATTTTTTTTAGAGATAAACATATCATATTTTGCAATAAATGAAATAAATATATGACGGACGTCATGCAGGCGTAAATATTGTTTGTGGCATTTGCGATTCAGTTTCATATTCTAATTTTATAAGAAATTGTTATAGATATTTTAAATAAATTTATATTAAACTTTAGTGAAAATTTATTTTAAATATTCTCATACAATTCCAACGACAATTAATAAATAAAAATGTCATTTTAACAAAAGATTAAGTGTTTTTTATATATTAACCGATTAGCTGCCCACCATGAGTATACTCGTGGTTTTTCAATTTAAAATTACGAATTCGTACCGGAAATTTCAAAAGAAGAATTTTTATGGTATAAGTAAAAAAAAAAAAATGAATAAATGTTCTATATAACCGACATCTCATTTGGAACACAACCAAGTATTTGTTATTCAGGGATTTTTATACGATATGATGATAAAGTATGACCGTATACTGACACGTTTTATGGCAAATAAAAAGCAAAGAATGTCTGCATTTGTTGAAGAACAATAAAAAAAAAGGCATATTTGAATATTTTGTTATTGAAAGCAGTACGATCTCATAATACGTGAATAGAAATTTATTGTCTTCTTTTATCTTTTATTTTTGAAATTATTACGTTAAATATTTATCTTTATCGGTTGAATTACAGATCATAAATCGTACTATAGAAAGTTGAATTTAAAATGAATAATATATACATACAACCAATATTTCATTTGTATATCATCCCATTGTTTATAATTTGGAGATATTTATACGGTTTGATTATACAATATTATTTTATATTGGGCGTTTTGTAGCAAATTTCTGAAAAAGATTATATCTGCATTCGTTACAGAATAACGTTAAATAGAATGAAAATAGTGCTTATTATTCTATTTAAAATTCACTGGTTGATAAAATAGTGTTGAAAACAGGAAACAAAAATAAGTTTAAAATAATTTGTTTTATTAATGAGATACGAAAATAAACTGTCGGGAAAAATTAAATGAATAAGTTACATAAACACTTATGTAACATTAATGATTTTTCATTTGTGACCTTCAGAATTTGCTGAAGGTCTTTATATCTGACATATCTGCAAAACGCAGAATATCGTATATCGGTAAAAAGTAAATTTAAATATTAATGTATGAAATGTCATATCAAAGGGTGGGCGTAAGATTGTTTGTATTTTCACAAATTTTTACCGAATCGTAGAAAAGATTTACAAGATGTATAAACACCCCTGACCAAAATGCCTGCTTTACATATTTACAAGCTTATTGATCCCGTTCCATACTTTCAATTAAACGCCACTTTCAATAATCCGTCAAATATCTGCGGAAAACGACATATTCTATTTTTCACTAACGAAATGAATATTGAATTTGTTATTTTTGTGTACCGGAGGTGCCCACCATTGGACTACATTTTACAACCTATCAACCAACTACCTTTCATTTTACTTCAATTAATACAATCAATATAAAATATCACTTTATAATTGTTGCTTTAATTTTGAATGAATTTATTTCTCCACTAATTAATTTTTCAGCAGAGTTGAAAATACGCTGTTAATTAATGAAATACACAGGATGTGAATTATCACTTTACTAAACAGCGTACAACGATTGGATTGAAACAATGTCCAGACCGGGGTTCGATCCCGGATTCCTTGGTATAGCGCACCGAGTGCTTTACCAATTAAGCTTTCCATCTTGTGCTGCGTGGTTGTAGCCTTGCCATATAAGAGTGGGAGAATGCTAGACTGGATGGCTTAATTGGTAAAGCGCTTGTTGCGCTTTATACCAAGGAATCTGGGATCGAACCCAGGTCTGGACATTTTTTCACTCTAATGATTGTATGCTGTTTAGTAAAGTGATAATTCACATCCTTTGAATTTAATTATGTTTAATATTTGAAACATGACGCGAGATTCGGAAAATGCTCTTCTTTCAACAATGTTAAACAAGAATGAAAAATCATGCGTCAAGCATAGATTATGTAGCACTTTCCAACGCTTCCAAAATAATTTTACAAAACATACCGTTTAATAAGCTAAAAGATAACATCTAAGTAAACAATTTGGAAAACGCATAACATATTTAAAAACATAATTTCAGGAATTTCCAACGGATACAATATTCGGAAAAATATCCGAATACTTTTATTCAGCCCTGTATATGATCTATACATTTGTATATGCTAGGATGCTAAATTTTAGTTTAGTTAGGAAACGCGTAGCACAGTTTAAAATTATCTTTCTGGAGTTTCTGTCAATAAACGGAAATGTGTTCGCGAACTTTTGTGCTGCCCTGTATAGGATCTACAGAATTTATACACACCACGTAATAGACAAAAAGCGAGTTAAAATTAAAATCGCGTTTAGTAACTTAAAACGCACTTCCAGGAATTAGTGTTAATAGACAGTAGAGAATTCTTGTGTGTGTCCCTGTAAATGAACGATGACTGCTATACACACACTATTCTGCAGTAAGCCTCTTGTAATGCACCTTAGATATATATATATATATAAATTTCAATGCGTTTAAAATAGTGAAACATTATTTAAATAAACCGCAGACGATTTTTCTCCATAGACGTCATGTAACGGAATTCTTTTGACTGTCCCTGTAAAGTAACTATAAGTGCTATGCACACCTATTCCATATTAAGCTTCTTCTAATGCACCTTAGTGATATATATAAATTTCAATGCGTTTAAATTACTGAAACATTATTTAAATAAACCGCAAATGATTTTTCCCCATAGACCGCAATGTAACGGAATTCTTTTGAGTGTCCCTGTAATAAAACTATAAGTGCTACACACTTCCGTTGAAATAGGGAACATGCTGTAGATAACGACAATAACATATAAAAATTGCAGAGCAATTCGAGCATATTTACGGGAGTTAGAGCACGGACAGACGGCCAGACGGCAGACGGCCAGACGGCCAGACGGCCAGACGGCAGACGGCCAGACGGCAGACGGCAGACGGCCATACGGCCAGACAAACCGAAGTCATAAGCACTTTTCAACTAGGTTGGAAAGTGCTAAAAACGAGGAAGCAAAGGGGAAAAAATCATATTTCTTGTAAAAATAGCTTAAAAGTATGAAGTGTAGACTTAGTATATACTTAGTATACGGATATTTAATAGAAAAAATAACAGATTCACATTTAGAATATTCTAAAACTAGGGTTTGTAAGATCGTTGAATTGAATACAATTATTCCCGAATATTATTTCTCTACTTATTTAATAAATTAACATTATTACAAATTCTTTTATTAAATCCTTTAATCATTTAATCATCAAGGGAAATATAGCGATTGAGAAAAATTAGCACTAAAATACAAGGAATGTACAGATATAGTAAAAAAAATGTTTACTTTCAAGAGTGTTAAAGAAAAGAAAAAAGTATATTGTTTGATTTATCTCAAAATATATTTACTAAAATTTAAAAATGCGTATTATGACGAAATTATTATATATTCAAGTATAATAATGCCCCTTTTCTAAATATGTTATTATTGCACAAATTAAAACTAATTCTCAATTTCTAAAACTGTTTGAAAGAATTCTAGAAAGTGTTTCATTTATAACTAAAACGATATTATTAACTGAAATATTTCTTTGTATTTTTAAAAATATGTAATATGTATTAATATTAAAAACACCAAATAAAATAAATTAAGACGGACATGAACACACTTAAAAAATAAAATTTATAAAAAATATACTTAAAAACAATTAAAAATACAAATTAGTAAACGTTTCGCCAAGCGACACGCAAGGCATCATCAGTACAAAAACAATCTATTGCATAACAAACGATTGGACAAATCAAGGACAGTTAAAGTTAGTTATTTTAAAAACAAACAATATTCATTAGGGACAGAACGAGCTTCATTCAAAGTCTGCGATCGCAATTGAGTGAACCAACCGTCAAGGAGTAATCTACCATGATAGCTGTTGCAACCCGATTTCAAAATACTGGCGTTCGCAATTAGCGGGATGTGATTCGTTTGAAGTGAATGCTGGACAATTTTTGAATCCAAATTACTATTTTTTAAAGCACTAGTATGTTCTTTTAGGCGAATTTCCAAAGATCTACCTGTTTCACCAATGTAGACACTATTGCAATCTTTACAGAAACAACACCGGGTAATTTAGACTTATCATATTGAAATTTATGCTTAGTGAAAAATGAATTCACTTTATTAATTGGTTTAAAAGAAACCCCAATATTGAATGATTTTAGAATGCCAGAAATTTTATCAGAAATGTTCTTATAATAAGGGATACAGATAAAAGAGTTTGGTTTACTACGTTGAAAAGGGGGGGGGGGGAGCAGAATTTGCAAAATTTAAAGTATTTTTAAAGATTTTTTTAACAAGACCCATAGGATAGCTATTATTAACCAAATCGCGATAAACTTTACATTTCTCAATTTCAAAATCATTACTGGAACTGCAATATCTAATGGCCCTGAAGGGTAAAGTCTTAATAACGGCTATTTTATGGCTGAAAGGGCATATTGAATTAAAATTAGTATATTGACCAGTATATGTAGGTTTTCTGTAAACAGGAGTGGTGATAGATTGAGAGATATCAGCAGTGTGTCTGCGGATTAGAATGTCGAGAAATGGTAATTCAGCATTATTTTAAATTTCAACAGTAAACTTAATAGGGTCACCAATAGAGTTAGAAATCGTGAGAATATTATTTAAATCTGCTTCTTTCACTATCAAAAAAATGTCGTCGACATAACGTCTCCATAAAAGAATACGTGAACCAAGTTCAGAATTAATCTTATTTTCAATATTCTGCATTACAAGTTCATCAATTACAACAGAAAGGGGAGACCCCTTAGCGGTGCCAGAAATTTGACTATAAAAGCAATTATTAAATATAAAACAGTTTGAGGTCAAACGAAACTTAACTAATTCAACAATCTCTTCGACATTAAAATCAGTAGGGTGTGTAGGAGTGGGCCAGATATCTTTAATTACTTTACAGACCAGATAGAAAGGGATTTAAGTAAACAGCGAAACAACATAAGAGAAGCCATGATATAACCGGTTGGGAAACCGGAATACAAACCAGTTATTTTTTATTGTGAGCTCTGCCTTATGTAATCCTAACATTTCTGTGATTCAATTAGGCGAAAATTTTTGTTTTGAAAAACCGGTGGTAAAAGATTAAAAATTCTGTAAAAGACCCTCGTCGCGAAGGGGTTAAATATGCGAATGCATCCTACGTCCATGGAATTAACATTAGCGAGGGGAATCGGGAAGTTCAGTGACCAGCGGCCTTAATCCAAAATCCTCTCGTCCAATCAAAATTATTCACTATATTTTTTGTTGTTGTTGTTGCAGGCAAGTGTAGGCTTACAGAAAGTAAATTAATCTAGAAATCTAGCTGCTTTCATCATAGCAACTGTTTGATTGTGTCACTCACAGTCATATAAACTGGCTTAATGATGTCATTCACAATTTCCCCATCGCCCATTATATATTAGGCTTACGAAATGACAAAAATGACGGTTGTCGTATTCTGACTTTGTACTTTCGTACGTATTCGGACTTTGTTGTGTTTGTGCGTAAGCCCCTTGAACATTAGGCTTACTCACTGACACAAAAAAGCTGCTGTCTTATTCGGACTTTTTTCAACGTTTGTACGGTCCCTTGAATTTTAGTACTAGTATTATCTAAAAGTTTTCTTCTTTTCTTTCTGAGATTACATATGGCAAAGAATACATTTAGATAATACTGGTATTAACATTCAAGGGACCGTACAAAAGTTGAAAAAAGTCCGAATAAGACAGCAGCTTTTTTGTGTCAGTGCGTAAGCCTAATGTTCAAGGGGCGGTGGGGAAATTGTAAATGGAGTCATTAAGCCAGCTTATATTACTGTGGGCTTATTATTCATGGGGGTATTTCTCTTTTGATCTTAAAAAGTCATTTGATTGAAAAAAGTAATTAATATTAGTGATATGTTTCTTATAATGAAGAATCGTACTTATGAATGTGTATATAAAAAATTAAAACATGGAACTCTGTAATAAGCGAAAAAAAAAACTCAAGCATATTAACTATTAAACTAAAGATAAACTATTCTGCAACTGCTTAATCATTTTGTTTAAAACTTTTGCATTAATAACATACAATTATTTTGGGAACGTAATAAAATGAGAAAGAAATAGCATGCTTAACGAACTTTACAAAAGTTAGAAAGATATATTTTCGAGAAACCCTTTTATTTTTACGCTAAATATCAGGTAAATCTTCCGAGAAATCCCGTAAAATTACCAGGCAATTGACTATATGAAGTGATATAGTCACAGCAATTTTTAAGCAAGCTTTTTCCCTACTTTCGAAAATTTAAAATTTCTTCATAAAATGTGTGCAATGAACTATGTAAATGTGCTGCAAATGTGTGAAATAAACTGAAAAAGGTATGTTTTGATTGGTTTTACTTTTTACATGTTTAATACGTTTAATTTTTCGTATACGAGAAAAGCTTAATTTTTTAGGACAAAATAAAAGTAAATTTTCGAATGGATTAGTTTTTTATCTATATGAAATTTAAATTTAGTACAATTAAAGCTATAAAAATATTTTCTGGCTGTCTCTTTTTTGAACTAGAAGGTTTCTAAGAAGAAAAAAATATCTGCATTAAAAATAAATAATCCTTGAAACGCATGAAAACTTTTTTTGTTGATCCATTTTCATCAAGGCCTGCATTTACGATTTAAATCATTAACAATTTTAATGCATCAAAAGTTTCGAAAGCGTTTTATGTCAGTATCCTAATTATGCAATAAAAAATTCAAGAGAAAAGTTTGTAATTGCAAAAGTTTTCAACTTTGAAATAAAATGCAATGATCATGAGAAAAAAATTATTTCATATATTTAGAAGAAAACATAGCTTGAAATCCTGAAAAGTTTTATTTTCGGTCCATTAAATTTGAGCTTTTTTTGTGATGTGATTTTTTTTTTAAAGTAGTCTTTTGATTTATTTTTTTTCACACTTTTTAACGTAGTTGAAAAGTGTTTTTGGCTTCTGTTTGTCTCTCTATCTGCCCGGTTTTCTGTTCGTCTATCCGTATTCTAACATCCTTAAATGTACTCGGATTGTGATATAGTTAATATAGGTTATTGAGGTTTACTGTAGCATAATTGCTATTGAAAAGGGAGTGTGCAGTATGTATAGTTAGTTTACAGAGAAGTAACTGGGGAGATTGGCGCGGGAGAGGATCGAACCAGGGATCTCATGAACAGTGGGCGAGAGCGCTAGCGTCAAGAAAAGGGCCAAGCCAGTTACTTTCAGCTAGTAACTCGCTTTAAACTGTTCATGTGAGATGAGATCGCTACACATTCCATCCCCAGTGACGAAGACGTCTTGCTAACGTCAGACGAGCGATATGCACACGTGAGTGATGCTGTCGTACGCATATGTCATGCGCGGGATGACAGGTTTTGTGCTGTGAGAGTTTCATAGACTTTGCTTGCAGGGATGATTTATTTAGTGCTGTCATCTGTTGGTTGTGAGATGAGTTGATTGTTGTTGTTGAAGGTTGTTGCGTGTTTGTCTCGGTTCACCATTCCGGAGATTGACGCAAGAGAGGATCGAACCAGGTATCTCGTGAACAGTGGGCGAGAGCATTAACGTCACGCAAAAGGCCAAGCCAGTTACTTTCAGCTAGTAACTAGCTTTGCACTGTTCATGTGAGATGAGATCGCTAACCTTTACATTACACTCAAAGTAATTTTTACATTACGATCAATAGGGAAAAACCTTTTGAAATGCATTTTAACGATGTTATAATATTCTAAATGTAATGAAATTGTTATGCATTTTTGAGGTGTACTAAAACATGTTTGCTGTAGAATATTAAGTGCGAAGCGTTTATAATACATTTACAAAATCAAACAAAAGAATTACGTTGCATAATTATCTACGGGTAAAAATCATTTACAATATATTTCAACGATTTTACATTATTTCAAACTTATTGAAATTGATATACATTACTGATGTGCATCATATGATGCTTACCGTATCCATTACAAGAGGGAACTGTGACTATCTCTGTAGGTCTTCACGTTCCTCCTGTTCTGGTAGAGCAAGTGCGGGTCGGGTAAACCCAACTTAAGCCGAGGGCCTGGCTCCCTCTTGGGTGTCCATCTCCGAAGGTATTGGGGCACCCCGGAGCGTCCCCAAGTGTAACGTGGTGGTTTCTCAAGAGGGCTAAGAATCACCACAATCGCAACGACCTATGTCGTCATTCACTTGAGTTCAATGTGAGTGATGCGCAGGTGGCGGTGCTGCCATTTGTCGCAGCGCATACAGGAGAATCCTCCTGGTCGTGCGCGATAAAACTCCCTCAGGACTTGTGTGGGACGGTTCACGTGCCTGACGGGCGCCACTCTGCGCAGCTCAGTTTTATTTGATGCTTAGCGTAAAATATAGTGTGCATAGTATTTATCGCTCTTTTACAGGGATATACAAAAGAATTCTGTTAGAATGCTGTCTATGAGCGATATATGCTGGAAGTACTTTTTTAAGTTGTGGCATCAATTTTTAAGTTTAACTAAATGTATGCATATTTCGTAGTATGCATAAATTCTATCGATGATATACAGGGCTACAAAAAAAACTTTCTAAGTATTACTGCATATAAGCGTGAATTGCACAAGAGTAGTTTTTAATTGTGTTATGCATTTTCATGTTGAATTTTAATTAGTATGGTAAGTTTGGGGAGATTGGGGGAAAAATTGGGGAGAGAAAAATTGGGGGAGATAAATAAGTTTATAGACAGGGCTACACAAAGAAATGGATACAGTTTCGTTTATAGTTGGCAACTGTTGGAAGTGCTTTTTTAATTGTGTTTAACGTGTGTTTGGGGACCACTTGTCTAGACCTATAACATATTTAATATACGTTGTTAAATATTTTGAATCTATGATATTTAAAAGCAATATCAAACAAGATCATTTATTTTTTATCTCAAACATGAATATTTTGTGAAAATTGTATTTGTTTTAGTGAAAAGAAGAAAAATTTATTAACTTTCTTGATCAAAATGTATTATTAATACTTTCTAACGTAATTGTTAAGTATTTATATTTTAGATTTATCTCCTTGTTTTTGAATGTGAAATCTAACTGAAGTAAAATATCGCAGGCAGATACAGAATCTAATATACATTGTTAAAGTACAACACAGTATGTTACCTGTTGAATACTGCTTTTGAAAATCTTGAAATTTTCTTCAATATGATAAGAAGAATATAGATTAATTATACGTTTTTGTCTATACTGAAGTGTAATCTTTAACTGCATTTACAATTTGATTTGAATTTGAAACTTGAAATAGTATTTTGAAAAGAAACTTTATTTAAAAATGTTAGGTTAAAAGATATCTTGAATATCAATCCTTAGCCTGTCTGTCAAACTATCGCTTTGATTGCGATAAAATCATGATAAAAGTATTCAATTAATTGTTTTATAATTTACTTTGAGAAAAGCTAATGATAATTAATAATGAAAAATTATTAAAGTAATGTATATATATGTAGTACTGAATACGCGATTATTTAGATTTGTAAATAATTGAAAAAAACTCTATTGAACTTGGAAATAAACCCAGTTTTTGGGTATAAACAGGGTTTTGGGGGAATAAATCGCGTCTTTTGGGAATAAACCTTTGAGCAAACCGGGTATTTTGTCTTGAAACATGGGAATAAACCAATTTTAACAACTGTAGATGTAACAAATGTTTATTTACTTTCTAAAAAAATAATGACAATTTTCTAAAAAATGTGAAACATTTAAATTTATTTTAATACAATAAAAAGTAATTCGTCATAAAAATAGTTATTTAAAAAAAAAAAAAAAACTTTAGTTTATTCTACTTAGAAGAAATTATAAATAAAAATAAAATCTTTATAAAAGAAAACGAATATCACGTTTACACCAAAATTATATACATGTTTAATTATGCTGTTCAAAAGTATTCTAACTGTAATAGAGATGAATTTCATTTTTAAATTATGTAAAAATGTTATGTTTTTAGAAAATAAAGCTTACATTTTACGCCATACCATCGACCTCCGTGTTATCCTGAAAGAGTAAATGTAATAATAGCAATAGTTTCTAAAAATAACTTTAATTTTCAAACAAGTTATCTTAACAAAACTTTCTGAATCATTTTGTAAAATGAACGTGATCAATCATTTTGCTATTTTAAATACGCCGAGTCGTTAATTTTACTAAAAGATTTACCTTCACTAACAAGTATTACTGGTATTTTTAGAAACAGTGAGAAGAGAATCGTTGATTTGTTTGAAAATATATCGATTTAGAATAGCTTAATTTTGAAACTAATAAAATAAATTAAGAGGCATTTTCTAAATTTTGAAAAAAAATTATTTTTTATCAGAAAATATTGTGAAATCATATATTTTTCAGGATTAAGAAATTGTTTTTTGCATATGGATATTACTACACTTATAATCAATAATATACCTAATATTGATATTATTATTACATAATAAGAATAGCGATATCTAAACAATATTTAGCGATAGTTAATCGATAGTCAGTAATTTAATCGATAATTTCATTTAACAATATAATTTAATAATTTAATACATAATTTATTAATTTAATCGATGAATTTTTCGATAATTTAATTTAATAATGTAACTTAATAGATATCTTATAAGTTAATCGATCATTTAATTTAATAATATAATTTAATAGTTTAATAATTTAATTCATAATTTAATAGTTTAATAATTTAATTCTTAATTTAATAGTTTAATAATTTAATTTGTAATTTAATAATTTAATCGATGAATTATTCTATAATTTAATTTAATAATATAACTTTGAAAAAAATTTGAAAAAAAAATATCTTTCGTATCAGAAAATATTGTGAAATCATATATTTTTCAGGATTAGGATTTTTTTTACATATGAATATTACTATACTTTTAATCCATAATATACTTAATATCCATATTATTATTACATAATAATAATAACAGCGATTTTTAGCGATAGTTAATCGATAATCAATAATTTAATCGATACTTTATTTTAATAATATAACATAATAATTTTTACAAAATTTAATAATTTAGTCGATGAATTATTCGATAATTTAATTTAATAATATAATTTAATAATTTAATAATTTATTCGTAATTTAATAATTTAATCGACTTATTCGATCATTTAATTTAATAATATAACTTAATAATTTAATAGTTTAATCGATAAATATCGATAATTTAATTTATTATTAATTATATAATATCTCAATTAGTATAACATCTCAATATACCCAATATTATTATTATATACTTATAATAAATAATATATTTATCATCGTTTTTGCATATCGACATTACAAAACTTTTACTTTATACTTATACTATAACCACAAGCTGCAAAATAAAAGTTGCTTTCTTCTAAATATCCTTCAGAAATAACTTATTAAACTATTGAGGATACTTAGCATTAATTAAGTGTTATTATAAAAGTTTGAAACTTTGAAAATTAAGGAGAAAAAGTGAAGGGAACTTTGATTGAAAGTTCTGATTATGTAATGCGTTCTCAGATTCTTTTAAATATACTTTTTCTAAGTGAAGTGATAACCATTCCTTTCAAGTGATACTTAGATTTTTAATTCATTTATTTTGGATAATAAGCCAATTTGCTATAATTAAAATGGTGTCATGGTGTCATTTCAAAAAAATAGAAAGATGTTGATAAATGATTTCAAGTATGAAATTGTACCTACCATTTATCTTTTCCGGTTATTGAAAATATTTTTAAAAGATAGAAAAGATGTTTTGACCAACGCCACGTAACGCCAACCCAGCCTGAACCATTTATACTAAAATAATAAAATATGAAGAACAGGTATGTTTTATAAAGTTGGTACGTAAAAAAAAAAAAAAAAAAAAAAAAAAAAACATTAAAAAAATACCACTTAAAATGTAAAAGAATTTATTTACACTAACAACACGAAAACGTAAATAAAACCTTAAAAAAAGGCAGGTTTTTTATTAATTTTTTAATTCTAGTTCTTGTTTTTGTTTTTATTCCTTTTTTATTATTAAAACCGTCCAAATCATTCACAATCAGGGTTTAAATACTCTTGAACACTTGAAAACATTTTTCAATGTCAAAATTAATTTCGACGACTTAAATAATTTTTAAATTATAATAAAAATACTAATTATGATTATATGACTGCGTTAGGATTATAGTATTCTTTTAATATCAAGTATATTAGGAGAATCATCTAAGTTTATAATTAAGGATAATTCCCAAGATTAAAAAAAAATAACAGAAACTATTCTGATAAAAATTTGTTTACTACTAATTAAAAATAATATATCCTCAGGCATATCAAAATAAAAACAGGCATATAATTGGGGAAAAATGAGTATTTTACAAAGTTCTTGTCTTTTTTTTTTCTTTTTTGGAAATGAAAGAAAATTATTATAATTATCTTAATTGGAATATTTAAAAATATTTACCATTTTGAGTTACTTCGATAAGTGCTCTTTCAGAAATCATTGAAACACGTTTCGTAAAAGAAATATCTTTTAACAGGTAACAAAACATTTTGTTAATTTTTAACTTTGTTAAAAATAATAATTTTTTTAAATAATTTTTTTAAAATAATTTTTTTTGTTAAAATGTATCCATGCATTTCAGAAAAGTTGTTGAATAATTCTAAAATATGTTATTAGCTATTTCGGTTGATTTATATTATATGTATTTTATAATATTATAAGGAGAAAACATACAATAATTGTCTATGAAATGCGGGAAGGAATTGGTATCGTTTACTTTCGGCAAAATGAAGAAGCGGCCCTTACAATATCCTCATCCCGGCATTTGTGTAGTTTCTGTGTTAGGAAGTTTTTTTTTTTTTTTTTTTTTTTTTTTTTTTTTTTTCTGGTTAAATGTCTGTAAGCTTTCAAAATACCTATAAGAAGGTCACCCTGAAATTTTTGAGACGCTGCTAAATAGTATAAGTTAGTTTTACCAACTCTTAGGCGTGTTCAAAATAGTTCTCTCCAAGATCAATGCACATATGTAGGCAAGTTTTTCAAAGATGAAATGCCTCAAGCCATCATTTCTTCGAATAGATGAAAAAAAAAAATGCCTTATAGTTTTATTAATATCATCTTCGAAATAAAAACAACGCCCACGTAAATTACTTTTTAGATTACAAAATAGCCAAAAGTCGCACATAACAAGATCAGGGGAATAGGGTGGATGTTATATCTATTTTATGGGTTTTTTTTGTTCAAGAAATTCTACTGTAATACTTGCTGAATGAGAAGGAATTGTCATGGTGAAGCATGAGTCTCCTAACATTCGCCTCTTGATGAATTTCTGAAAGACACTTAGTGGTGTACCAGTTTGTTGTAACTGTTTTCTGTTTCTCCACCTGTATGGTTTTGGACCAGCCTTGTACTACTAAAGAACACGGCATACATTATTCTTTCATTGGTCTTTCTCGTTTCATCATTGTTGGTTTGGTGCCATCTACAAAGATCCACAATTTACTTTCTTCACGTGCTGGAACATCGAAAAATGTAAGTACGTCTCGTCACCCTTTATTATTTTAGAAATAATGCGATACCCACCACCATTAAATAATTTTAGGTGGTTTTTTTTACTGATTCTGACACACTTTGCTTTTTGATATTCTGATCAATTACAGGTGACCAAACGACAAACTATTTTTTTCGTATGCAGTTATTCATATAGTAATTTTATTTATTTAAATTTCCAATTAAATTTTCAGTAGGACTGAAACTACGCCTTAAATCTTTAAATAGCACTACAAATAATCTGAATTCTTTTTTCACTTTGCTTAACAGCGTACAACCAACTTGAGTGAAAAGCTTGTCCAGACCGGGGATCAAACCCAGATACCTTGGTATAGCGCACCAAGTGCTTTACCAATTAAGCCATCCGGACGACATCCAGTCTGGCACTTCTTTCACTCAAGTTGGCTGTACGCGGATCCAATGTTAAGTTCCTTATATACCATTTTGTGGGTACAGCGATTATCATCGATAATATTTTTCGTGCAGCCGACACATTTTATGGGACTACAGTTGGCAAAACTCTCCCTGTGCGTATTTCATCCAGGAGAGAATTTCGACTTCTAATTTTTGTAAACCATTTGAATACTGTAGCATGAGATGGTGTTTCATTTCCAAATAGTAATCGTAGACGCTTATGGCATTATTTTTTATTTAATCCCACTTTAAAATCATACAAAATCGTAATTCGATAAAGCTCTTGAGTGAACTCCATTTTCTCATTGATTCTACGGTAGCTAAATTGCAATTGTTGCCATAAATTATTGTCCGCGGACAAAAAACTGTTCAAATTTAAATATACGACCAAATTGCTTTATCGCATATCGTCTTCCCCTGCCTCAAAAAATTTAAGTGTTACCCGTGTATATGAACACATTTGAAGTTAGCAGAACTATCTATATTATTGTGCATAGTATATATAATAAGGATATATTTTTTACAATTAGACTGTTGATAGCATTTAAAGAGTATTTATACAGTTTGCTTTCTGATCCTTATTCTTTTGGGGGAAGACCGGATATCCTTGGTATGGTAAAATTAAATGCATTTTAAAGCACTAGAAAAGATACAAAAAACAATGTGCGATAGAAAGGTAGACAACATTTTAAAATCCAAGAGTAATTATTATTTTTCTAATGCTGATGAAAATGTATTAGTTATTTTCTGGAATTTCAGTGTTTCTATTTAAAATATGAATAAAATTACTTATTTTGTCTTCAAATGATAAATTGGTATATTTATAGTTAATATAATGTTGGTTAAGTTCGATAGTTAAAGTTGCAAAGTATATTTCTGAGGCTTTTTAGTAGAAAGTCTAAATTCTTTCCTTTCTGTTATGATTAACATAACCATATGATCTTATCCCACCGGTGTGGTAAAACCAGACGATTTGACTATTTCTAAAAAATATTCTTTAAATACAAATATGATAAATGAATCTTGAATTTATAATTATATTATTGTACAAATATATGTGCAGTGTATTAACCGAAGTTCGATGAAATTTTAATGGAAATTCTTGCTTCAAGAAGCAAATAATACTAAGGTAATTGATTTTATCCTACTTATGGTGTTAGCCTACTTATGGGATTAGTGCTACAGCGATTGACCAGAAATACATCATCCAGAATAATAAAAATAGCTTATTTGATATACTTCGAAGTACTTTGTAAATACTGTGTCTGTGTAAAATATATGACCTGCAGTTATGAGGATTATAGTGATAAAATAATTGAAATATATTTTGAAGAAATATTGTTTAGTATCTGTGTTGATTTATAATAGGTCATCTGACATAGTTAGAGAAAAAATGGCTTAAAATAAAAACTAATATAATTTGTAAAAATAAATTAATTTACATTATCGCACATTCTTATTCGATATTAACCGTAGTTCGATGAAATTTTGATGGAAATTCTTGCTTGAAGAAGCAAATAATAATAAGGTAATTGATTTTATCCTACTTATGGAGTTAGCCTACTTACGGGATTAGTGCTACAGTGATTGACCAGAAATACATCAACCAGAACAAATAAAACTATCTCATTTGATATACTTCGAAGTACTTTGTAAATACTGTGTCTGTGTAAAATATATTGACCTGCAGTTATGAGGATTATAGTGATAACATAATTGAAATACATTTTTAACAAATGTTGCTTAGTGTCCGTGTTGATTTATAATGTATCATCTGACATAGTTAGAGAAAAAATGGCATGAAATAAAAACTATTAGTGCTACAGCGATTGAACAGAAATACATCAATCAGAATTTTTAAAAAAAATAGCTTATTTGATATACTTTGAAATACTTTGTAACTATCGTGTCTGTGTAAAATATATGACCTGCAGTTATGAGGATTACTGTAATAACATAATTGAAATATATTTTTAACAAATGTTGCTTAGTATCCGTGTTGATTTATAATTTCTTATCTGACATAGTTAGTTAAAAAACATGGCATGAAATTAAAACTAATATAAATTGCAAAAAGAAATTAACTTACATTATCGCACAGTTTTTGAAATAACAATTTTTTAGCAAGGAATGTAAAATAACTTCACTTACCTAAAAGAAAAGAAAAATGGCATAAGTTTCAATACATATCAAAAATTATTATTCACATATATAAAACAGACATCCACAAAATTTAATTTTGTGAAAAGTTCTTAGAAATTTATTTCAGTTATACAAAGCGGCACAAAAACATTGATCTCGGCTTTTATTTCTTAAATATTGATCATAGACATACATTATAAATTACAAAGTTTTGCAAAAAAATGTACAAAATTTTATTAAATAGATTAAAATTTTCAGGGGATTAAATTAGAAGAAATGCAAAATTTAAAATTGTATACGGTCCCCTACAAAATATATCCTAATGAGTAAAATGTGCCCATAAAATCATGTACAAAATTTCAGCTTTTTATCATAAAAAGTTGCAGCTGTATGTAAATACATAAATGCTGAATTAAACTACTTTTAGATGCCGGGATATGAGTTCGCAAAGAGGAAAAACCATGTAGGATGATCGTGATTCAAGAGTCGTACCCAAATTATGAAAGCAAACAATGATTGCTATAAAATCAATTCAATAAAATCCATCAATCAATATAATAAAAATAAATTCTTACATTTATTTCGAAGATGAAATAAAAATTCCATAAGAAACTTCCATTTTAAAGTTTTACTAATTATTTTTATTTTTAACTTTTTTATCAATGTAAAATATCAATGTTATTATCGAAGAAAGTTTTCAGACCCTATAATAAATAGTTATTGAATAACTGCACAAATATAAGTAAATCTGTGTCTAAAAAATAGTCCTAGAATTGCATTTATAATAATTTTTTTAAATACAATTTATATGAACACGAAATATAAAATACTCATATGATAAGATAAATAAGTTTAATCATATAACTGTAAACACACGATACAGCTTATTTCTGAGGTGTAAATACAAATGGCCTTGTTTTATTGTTTAACTTCGAATATATTACGCTTTCCTATATCTGTATCAGTAGAGTTAAAGATTGTAAACAATTCCGTGTAAAATTGAAAATGGATTCAATAAATGATGCTTGTAACCGACATATCATCTGGATGAGATCCAAATGTCTGCAATCGTGATTGCTTTCAAAAACAATTCATGTGTTTCATTGTAAATGAAAAACAGAAAATGTTCGTATTCTCAGCCAAAAGAGGGAATATGAGATGCAAATATTATACTGCTGGAAATATTATTACTATATTTTAGTCTGATTTCACTGACTGATAAAAGAGTATCAGAAATGAAAAACAATAATAACTTCTAGTTTTGTAAAATTCCGTAAAACATATAAATAAATATGACGTAATTTGAGTTATAGTTTTGATTTACGGGGTACTTTGAAAACAACTTTATTTTAAGTAAGTAAAACACTTAAATAAAATAGGTCAAAATGTATTTTTACTCATTACTATATTTACTGGTAAAAAATCATAATGATTTAGATAGCTCTTAATGAAATATAATAAATAATTAAATTATTATTATTATTTTGTATATTTAATTAAAATAATTAAAAAAATGAAATAAAATATGCATTTGAAGAAAAAAATACTTATAAAATAATTTATAATAATTCTTTTTTTATGAGTATGTTTCTGCACCATATTACAATAAAAGTAAAATGTAAATATTATGATTTTTAACTATAATTACATACATTAAACAACTAAATCAGACCGCTTAAAATTGCTCTAAATGACGTTGTCTTCATAAGAAACCTAAGCAAATAATTTACATTCCGGTTTATCACCCCATAGTCAGTGTTTATTATATTTATTGATAAAAAACATGTTTTGAAATACCCACAAAGAAAACATTACAAAAATTTTAACTTTTTATCTTAAATTCTTAAATTTATTTCGAAGATGAAAGAGAAATTATAAAATAAACATTTCTATATTAAACTGTGCATTTAAGAAACGTACTTAATATTTTTATTTTTAACTTTTTTATCAATATGTAATTATCAAAGCACTTTTTAAAATTTTGTAATAAATAGTAGCTGAATAAATACACAAATATAAGGAGATTTGCGTCTGAATATTAGCTGTTATCATTAATGTGTAAAATAAAATTCTATATGAATACAAAATAGCAAATATCCATTAAATAAGATAAACGAATAGAATCATATAACTGTAAACACAAAATACAGCTTATTTCTGAGGTGTAAGAATAAATGGTCTTGTTGTATTGTTTAACTTCGAATCTGTTACTTTTTCCTATATCTGTATCAGTAGTGTTAAAGATAGTAAACTCTTTCGTGTAAAATTCAAAATAAATTCAATAAATGATGCCTGTAACCGACATCTTATCTGGATAAGATCCAAATGTCTGCATTCGTACAACATTTGATGTGTTTTGTTGTAAATGAAAATAGAAAATATTCGTATTTCCTGCCCAATGTAAGAATATATGATGTAAATATTATACTACTGGAAGTATTATTTACTATATTTTAGTTTGCGTTCAGTGGCTGATGAAAGCGTATTAGAAATGAAAAGCAACAATAACATCTATTTTTTTTATAATTGCGTAAAAAATATAAATAAATGTGCCGTACTTTGAGTTATACATTTCATTTACGAAGTATTTTGAAAACAGCTTTATTTAGTGGTTTACTTTATTTACTTTAGTTACCACTTTATTTATTTTAAGTCGGGGAAACACTTGAGTAAAGTAGATCAAAATTTATTTTTTCACATTACTATATTTACTGGGAAAAAGTCCTAATGATTTAGATATTAATGAAATATAATAAATAATTAAATTATTATAATTATTTTATATATTTAATTAAGATAATTTAAAAAGTGAAATAAAATGTGTATTTGAAGAAAGAAACGTTTAAAAAAATCATTTACGATCATCTTTTTCGTGAGTATATTTCTGCACCATATTATAATAAAATAAAATGTTTTTCACTATAATTATAAACATTAAATAACTAAATCAGCCCACGTAACATTGCCTTAAATGTCTTTGTTTTTATAATAACTTTATGCAAATTATATACGTCCCGGTTTGTTACCACAAAGTCAGTTTCTAATATATTTATTGAACAAAATATTTTTGAAATACTTACAACAAAAATATTACAAAAACTTAAAAATTTTATCTTAATCCTTCAATTTATTTCGTAGTTGAAAGAGAAATTATATAAAAACCATTCCTATAATAAACTGTGCATTTAAAAAAAATACTTAATATTTTTCTTTTAAATTTTTTATTAATAATTAATTATAAAAGTACTTTTTAAGAGTTTGTAACTAATAGTTGATTAATAACTACACAGATATAAGGAAATCTGCTTCTGAATAATAGCCGTAGCACTTCATTTATCATAAATGCATAAAATAAAAATGTATATCAATACACAGTTGCAAATATCAAATATAAACAGATAGAATCATATAACTGTAAACACAAGCTACAGCTTATTTTTGAGGTGTAAAAACAAATGGTTTTGTTTTATTGTTTAACTTCGAATATATTACGCTTTCCTATATCCGTATCAGTAGAGTTAAAGATTGTAAACTATGCCGTGTAAAATTGAAAATAAATTCAATAAATGATGCCTGCAACCGACATCTTATCTGGATGAAATCCAAATGTCTGCCGTCATGACTGCTTTGTACAACATTTGATGTGTTTTATTGTAAATGAAAATAGAAAATGTTCGTATTTCCTGCCAAATAATAGAATATAAGATGCATATATTATGCTGCTGGTAGCAGTATTTACTATTTTAGTCTGAGTTCACTGACTCATAAAATATAATTAGAAATTGAAAACAACAACAGATTACAACTCTTTTATAATTGTGTAAAATATATAAATGAATGCGATGTAATTTGATTAATACGATTTCATTTACGAGATATTTAGAAAAAAATGCTTTATTTTAAGTATGTGAAACATGTGAGTTTAACAGGTCAAAATGTATTTTTTTTTCTTATTATATTCACTGGAAGAACTCGCTTGTGATTTAGTTGACTGTAGATGTAATTATTTAAATTATTAAATTGTTAATACTAATTTATATACTGAATTAAAATATTAAAAATAAATAAATAAATAAAAATATATACCTGAAGAAAAAACATTAAAAAAAAATCTTTTCTTGTGATATTTTGTATAAGCATGCTTCTGCAGCATATTATAACAACTGAAAAATGTAACTATTATATTTCTAGTATGTCGGCTTAAACTTTTATCATATTTGCTTTGACTGACAATTCTGATGTAGTTATTGTAGTGATTCTTAAGTAGCTCCAATACACTTAATGATCACGAATAGATTTGGTTTACGCTACATGATATTTAGAAGAATTTTTTGTTTCTAAATAGGTAAAGTATGTGAAGACGGCTAGAGAAAAACAAGTATTTCTTTCTATATAAATTTTGTTTCACTGATAATGTCAGACCTCGAAGCGGTCTCTTTTAAAATATATCAAATCAAAACTTAAACCATCGCTATTTATTTTGTAGTGGAAATTGTCATTTTAGATTTATTTTGTAAATGTCATAGAAACCAGCTTCGTGGTGAGCTTTAACTAGTAATAATCTACTACGAAAATATTTTTTTAAAAATTAGTTGTGTCAAAATAGAAAACACTCCGAGGCGTGTAATCTTCACATACATATTAACTACAATTGTAAAGCTTCAGGTTCGACTATTTGTATCATAATTAAATAAATTTTCAAACTAGATCAAAACGTATGCTTGCTATACCTACAATTAAAAATTAATATTTATTAAGCAATAATATATATTTTTCGAATTATAATGTATATTTTAAATGGCTAGATTCTAATGCATATTTATTGTCTATTAGAAACTGAAAATATATATACATGGTGCTCTGTCAAGAACCACAAAAAGTATGCAGAGAGATAATTTTCGCTCCGAGAACATAAAAATTTATTAGACAACTACACCTGTACACACATTAGTTTTGGGGGAAAAGTGCGAAAAAAAAAGGTTTGACGTCACATCCGATGAACCTAAAAAAAGCTTTATTGGAAATATTGGTAAATATTGGTATGGAATTAGATTTTTAGAAAAGTGCAAGAGAAAAGGTTTGATGTCACATACGGTGAACCTAAAAAATATTTATTGGAAATATTGGTATGAATTAATGTATATCAGATAATACAGGATGTTCGCACATAACGATGCTAAAATGGCCACCCCACACACCGCATAATTCTTTAGCTCAATTAGGAATATATGAATAAATACAACCCATTATTCCAGCGTCTACAAATGTAAGTACACGTGATTCAGTTGAATAACTTTCAAACGAGGAAAATTTATCTACATCAATATGTGCAGGTTTCCTCAGTATTTTCTCCTGTAGTCATAGCATCGCAATGCAAGCACACATGTTTCAAATACTGTTTACTATTGGTGCACTAGATGTGACGTCACAATTGCATTTTTCTGGAAAAAGATGCATCATGGATTGTTCTTTGGTAAAATCTTGTGTACTTCGTGCGAGGAATCTCGTTCGGTAAAATTTATGCAGTCTTGAAGAAAAAAACCCTGTATGTAATTTTAAAGAAGTTTTAATTTATTTTTCTAGCAATGAAAACATGCACTGTATAAAAAAATAAATGTTTCTTAATCTGCGAAAATATAATAAAACCACGAACAAAAATGTATAATAACCCCTTCCGCAATACCGACGATTCCAAAAAAGCGTTTCTTTATCATTAGAAACCCTAGAAACTAATATATACTTCAGATTTATAGAAGCATTTATTAAAACAAAGTTTCTTTTTATGCCACTGATTTTCTGAAACGTTTCTGAGTAGTTTTTGTAGCGTATGAATTTCTTTTTCTGAACCCTGAATTTCGGGTTTTCGTATGCTATTCATTCTAAAGTAAACATTTCCAGGTGCGTAACTAATTTTTTGCATTAAAGATAACAAAGTTACATTAATTTTAATGTTAATGTCAATGCTGTTATCATGTTTGTTGAACATGAAAATATGTACTTGAGTATGTACTTGAGAATTGGTAGCATCCGAAAATTGTACGTTCCGAGTTGAAAAAAAAATACACGGAAACGCTTCCGAAAATCAGTGTCAGGAAAATAAACTTTGTCTTTATAAATGCTTTTTTACATTACGAAAATGTATTGTTTTCTGGGGTTTCTAAAGATAAAGAACGCTTTTCGGAAACGTGGAAAAATCGGAATAGTTTATTGTATCTATTCATTTAAGGTTATATTATATTTTTCTAGATTAAAAAAAAAAATTTTCCTGCGAAATTTAATTCCGATTCAAAGGAACTTCGATAATTTTGAAATAACAGTAAATAGAAAAAGTACATTTTTTACGAATATTTCAGAAATAAATATTGGTTTGTTCGGAAAATTCGTACCGTTTGGGAAAATCAATTTGTACCGGAAAAGTCTGTCCGTTAATTATGTCTAGTAATTAAATGGTAGAATTTTCCGGTAGGAATTAATTTACCCAAACGTCACAAATCTTCCGGACAACCCAATACAAAATATTGCAAATAACTTTGTTAGAATGCTTAGATTAATATTCACCTCAAATACATGGCAATTTTTCAAGGAAATTAATTCACATTTCAATACACTTTATGTAGAGAGAAAAATCATAAGATATTTTTTTTAACTTGCTGTAACTATTCTTATTAACGATAAAATTTATGCATCATTAAAATCGTAATTTTTTTCATTTTGTTTTTTTCCAGTTGAAGAATTCAGTTTAAGAAGGAATTCTTTCACTGAATTTATTTTTCTTTATTTTACAGATTTAATTTTGTGTGTTTGAGGAAAAAAAATGAGTTTTTAAAAGAAATTCCCTTTCTTCGCTTTAATAAATTTAAAATAAAGGACGATTAAAGCTTTACTATATATATATTTTTTTCAAAACAAAACTTTTTTAACTGGAAATTTTACAGGAAAACAGAATATTTTCATCATAATATGACATTAAACTAGAACGATTAAGATTTTGAATATTTTCGAGCACTTGCTGCCTGAAAAAGATAATAATAACGTTCATAGTATAAACACCACTTACAGGACACACACACACAAAAAAAACTGTATATATACCGGGTGTCCCAAAAATTACTGATGGATTTTAAAATTCAATAACTTGCAAACGGTGATAGATATTTTAAAAATTCTTGCAGGACGGTTATGTATAATGTCAGGAGTTTTTTTTACTGCGACTCTTGATTTTAGTTCGAATTTCAAACATTAGATGGCGCTGACAGCAATTGGCGTTCAGTCCAGGACGAAACTGACGTCACACATCATTGATGCACCGCCCCCCTGAATACTAGATGGTGATTGTCGCAGGCGAATTTTTTTGTTCAGCGTTTGAACAGACCCTAGAAACTTCTACACCAATAATTTCTATAAGTTTTCTTCGCTAGTTTTTCTGAGATCAAATAAGTGTTGTCGCAAGTTATTGAATCTTAAAATCCATCAGTCATTTTTGGAACACCCGGTATATACTCAAAATTTCGTACTCATATGAAAAGTGTATTTTAGGATTATCAAGCGGGATATTTTCTACGTGAACAAAAAAATATATATTCTTTTAAACTAATTTAATAAACATTAAAAAGAAGGTTGTCATAGAAGTTTAGAAAGAAAAGAAAGCATTAACGAATTCAATCAAAGATTTCGTTCAAATACAGTATCAATTGAAGAAATTTTGAATAACCAAAATTCAACGTATAAAAATACACCATTTTTAGTCATTTTACAATAGTTTCGTTTGAAAATCATTTACACAAGCTTTGTAAATAAATGACTTTTTAACAAAATCAAAACGTTTACCTATATGTTTTTCATTTATACTCACATTTTTAAAATATGCAAAATCATTTTCAATTAATTAATAAATAATTGTAAAATCAAAGCATAAAATATTTCGCCCAATTTCTGTCTTAATAAATTTTAAAATAAATGAAAAATATACGCAATTCGTCTACGTAAACTTTTTTTAAAAATCTCTTTTTTTAATAATTGAATATACTAATTTCTGACATTTATCTCGAAAATATTTTAATATGTTATTGAAAATTGTATTAAAACATCATGAACTAGTGGTATTTTTTTAGAAGTTTAGGAAAAAGTAATGTCCTGTGGCAATGCAATTGGAAATATGATGAATATTTATTTACTGTAAATATATAAATATTTAATTGCACACTGTAAAAAATTTGGTGTAAAGTTCCTGAGAAAATTTGCGGCAGCTATTCTGCCACAGGTTTTCCCAGGAATTTCACCAAAGAAAAGTCAGGAAACTTACACAAGTTAGCTACACACAAAACATATGGAACTTTATACAGATCACCGATCGCTCTTTTACAATAATTCCGAAAAGTTACACAAAAGTCCAAAAGTATACCTGAGAAAACTAAGGAATGTTACTCACAAAACATATGGAACGTTTCCCAGTTGACCAGTAAATTCCACTTTCTCAAGTATTCCGAAAAGTTACACAACATTGTGGAAGATGTTACACCAGATTTCTTGGTATTCTCGGATCAGCAGAAATAATCCGAGAAAACCCAGGAATGTTACACAGTAAACGTCAGAAACATTACGCAGATTTTTTTTACAGTGCAAAATCAAAACACAACAATAAAACAGTGCTATGAAGGAACTTTCACCTTGATTAATATAATACGAAACACAACAATAAAACAGTGCTATGAAGGAACTTTCACCTTGATTAATATAATACGAAACACAACAATAAAACAGTGCTATGAAGGAACTTTCACCTTGATTAATATAATACGAAACACAACAATAAAACAGTGCTATGAAGGAACTTTCACCTTGATTAATATAATACGAAACACAACAATAAAACAGTGCTATGAAGGAACTTTCACCTTGATTAATATAATACGAAACACAACAATAAAACAGTGCTATGAAGGAACTTTCACCTTGATTAATATAATACGAAACACAACAATAAAACAGTGCTATGAAGGAACTTTCACCTTGATTAATATAATACGAAACACAACAATAAAACAGTGCTATGAAGGAACTTTCACCTTGATTAATATAATAATTAAAATCATACATTTATTTACTTAAAAGGTGATAAAATATTAAAATCGCATGTATGTTTAATTGCTACTGATAATGGTTTCCCTTCATTAGTAACTTAATAGATTGTTCGAACAAGTTAAATGAGCAAGACGGAAGAACGAGTTAAGTTTCTATAACGTTATTTATTGTAATTTTGATTATATCCCACAACTTTATGAGAGATTGCGATAGGCATTGTTAAAGTAAAATATCAATTTAATAGCTAAACCTCCAGCTAAATGAAATGATTTGAATAATAGAAAAATTTACCCAATTCCAAATTGTGATCAAGCAAGAGTCTACATAATTTCATTTAGGAATGAGTATAAAAAAAGTTTATCCTATGTTGATATGACATCTCCAAAATGCAGAGAAATGCTAAAAGAACATTTGTCGGATACCAAAACTGTTAAAAATGTGCAGCAAACTGTCAAGTCATATGACCGTTTTTATAGAAAAGGGTTACATAACCGTAATTGAACTCTAGTATGACAATAATATGGGCAATAATATATTCAGAATAGAGTTAAATTACGGTTATGTAACCATTTTCCATAAAACGGTCAAATGACTGGACAGTTTGCTGCTCATTTTTAACAGTGAAGTTCAATAAATCAAGTACAGCTTTGTCCAGATTACATCAAAAATAAAATATAAAAATAAATTTTGACCAAGCGAAAATAATTTTTCCAAAATCCAACCACTACTTTTCCATAATCTGTGAATTCATTGAGATTTTAATTAAAAATGGTAGTGTCATTTCTTATAATGTTCCCGCTATTTGACTCAATATTTTAGGTATTTCAAGAGGATCAGAACCTGAAAATTCAACTTAATTTTTTTCTACCCCCTCTCTTTTAGAGAAATAGACTTGCTTCGTTTGCACATTCCTAACATTATTACTTACCCATCATACGTAGTATAGGGTAAGTCTTGTAATCGTTTTGAAAATCGAAAAAAATTTTTTGACGGATTTACACGTTTCAGACACTGGAGATTCCGAAAAACATATTTTTAGAAAAAAAATTTTGCCGTCCGTCTGTGTGTGTGTCTGTAAACGCTCTATCTCCCGAACAAATTGAGATAGAGACTTGCAATTTGGTATGTACTTAGTATTTAATAATGGGAAGAAACCTATTTCATTTCAATAACCTCGATTAACCGGAACATATTTTTTCGGACTCTCGAAATATTCGCTCTGATGAAAGGTATATAAAAATTTTCGAAATTGTTTATTTTAATGAGTAAATATAAAAGACAATAAAAAAACATAAATTTTGCATAAAACATGAAGTCGATCGGATAATGAGTTGCCGAGATATTTGTAATCTTATTTTCCACACTCTTCGATTTTTTATGACCCTGTATTTCATCCAAATTTCACTTCAAATATATATTTTAATTGGAAATTTGACGCTTAATCAGATGCAATAAACCGCTAGTTAATAGGAGTATTATTTTTGGAGTTATAAGGAAAAACCTCTTTCAAGCAATTCAGTAATCGAGCCTTTTTATGACGTCATCAAGCCACGATTTTATTTGAATTGCAATGCATTTTATAAGTAGTTTACACATTTTTATTTTAATATTTTACATTATACATATGCATGATGGGTAAGTATTACGGTGGCCCCCAACGACTAGTTTTGTTTTGTTTTTGTTTTTCTGCGTATGTTTTCTCTTCCGGTCATAATCTTCTTCACCTTGAAAAAGAGCGCATGCGCGTCTCGAAAGTTCTTCGGGAATATTATGTAAACCTAACATCTTTACATGCGTTTTTAATATTTTATCACCTTTATAAGTAAATAAATATTTATGTTTTTAATTATATGTTTTTAATTATTTAATTTCAAAATTAACATATAAATATGTTTTAGCTAATCCGCAATACTTTTGTCGCAATTTATAATTCCAAAATATTACATAACATTAGTTTTTGCGATCGTTATTTTATTACAATTAAAATTAACAATTATGTAAATATTTAGTTTCTTTTTTTCTGTAAAAGACTAGAAACATTTTTCGAATAATTATTAAGTTTTAGTCCTTTTATCTCATTTTTTAATAAAATTTTCCTTTCAAATAATCAAATGGAATTAAGAAGTATAGTAATTTTGTTTACAAAAATGTATTCTAAAATTTATCATATATATTAAAAATAGAATGTAAGGTATATTTAGTTGATATCTAATTTTACTGTAGATTAAAAATAAGTCTGTTCTAAGACTACATAAATAAATGAAAGCAATAACAAATTAGGAGAGATTAAAATATTTGTCGTAAACAAGAGAAAAATACATAATTGTACTAATTTGAATGTTTAACATTTTCAGCAATTTCACAAAACAAACTTTGCAAATTAAGTTTTTTTTAATATTAAAATATACATCTGTATTTGGTTTATGTATATTTTTATTAAATTAATATATATTTTCCCAGTGGATTACTTAATAATTTCTAAATGCAAAGCATTGAATATTTCAGCATATTTTCATCTCCATAAATTTTTAAATGGCATAAAACTGTAAAATTCAAAATTTGCTTATTGAAAACTCATTACAAATTTTCTACATGTATTATATTTTAAGCTACATTTACGTATTTACTGAAATTTATTAATAAAAAAATATATAATAGATGATGAATATTTCACAAAATTTTCCTGAGCTAATAATTACAAAAAGTGTTTTAGAAGTATAACAAAAAGAACAGGTGATATATTTTGATAATTAATGAATATTTATTAACTGTGAAATAAAAAAAATGCAAAATTTCTATTAATTTTGAATAATTTTCTTGAAAAAAAAAATATTTTTTTGCTTTTAAATGTATACATACATTATTTAAAATAGTGCAAAAACTCGACTGTGGATAATGAAATTTTTTTTGAAGCAGAGTCTCGAATATTTGAGGTAATTTTTGTCTTAATAAATTATGCAAACGAATAAAATTTAAAAGTGCAAAATTCATGTCAAGAAAATCCTTTTAGTTTTTTTACATTTATAAAAGCATTTAATTATGTAAATTACTGAAATATTACTTCGAAAAATTAAATAATGATAAAATAATTTCATTAAATCTCCATGAACTAAACGTTAATAAAAAAAAACTTACGAGGAAGAAAAGACTATGCACTTTTAGAAGTTTAATTTATATTCATGTGTGAATAATAATAATAAAATAATAATAAGGAACTTTAAAATTTCATATACTTGGTATCTTAGCTATTTCTTAATACTATTTTCTGCATAAAATATAAGAAATAAATATGATAAAAATATAATCCTAAAAATAAATATTTTAAATGCATTAATTAAAAAATAATTTTATAAGCCAAATTTATTCTTTAACACATGCATGTAGTTTTTGTATATATATGTTCAAATGGGTCATTCCATGTCAAATAGCCTAAATATGGATATGGTTTCCGCTCGACCTATTCAAATTTGATGCAATCACTACAGAACATACATATAAGTCTGAAATGGACATCTGAAAACTGTCACAGTCAGAAGTAGTATAGTTGGGATACAAGAGATGTTTGAGTAATTTTCACTATTTTTTCTATCTGAGGTAAAAAGTCAATTCGGGTACAATCAAATATCTCGTAAGCGCATAAAGCTAGAATATGGAAAAAAGTGCCTACCTAACGAAAAACAGCTATGCGAAAAACAGCTAACGAAGAACAGCTACATATGAGAGTGACCACAGCGCCACAAGTGGCTAATTTTTTTTAAGTTATCGTGTGAAAAATAGAGAACAAACGTCAATTACAGAAATGTAGGACATTGGATATTTAGTATGAAATGACATCTTACATGTAAAAATAACTTTTTATAAACTGTTTAATTTTAATTTTTCGATATCAAATTAAAATGTTTTCTAATAAAGTTATTTTTAAATGTAAGACGTCTTTCCATGCTAATTCGTGGATGTTGTCCCCTTTTCTCGATTAAAGTATTTTGCTATCCCACAGGGTGTTTGCGATAGTGCTGATAAATTCCAAACTTCGACACTAGGAGACGCTGCAGACATTCTAAAATGATAGGGCATGGTCATTTTAAAATAGGTAGGCACATGTTCAACAATTCTAGCTTAATCTTTTCAAGAGATATTTAAGTACATCCGGATGTAGTTACGAATCTTTAGCAAAGTTGATGTTTTAAACCTTGCTTTTTATGCTTAATACAACAGAAGTCCAATGTGGAACAATCTTTTTCTCATCAATTGAGGTATACTATTTACTGTGGTTTCAACGATAACTAAATGAAAAGTGTAACTTTTGGTGCATTCTGAAAATGGGGTTAAAATTATGAATTTAATTTTTCAGATTTCAAAAATCAATAAATTAATAAATATTTAAGTAGATAGGAAACGACTTTAGTAGTTCTATGCCATGTCCCTGGTTAATGTTGTTGTTGTCGTGGCAGAGAAAGTGCAATGGCACTCTCTCTGAAAGAAGCGATGCCAGAGCGTCAAGAGAGGTTGGAATTTTAGAGTTGGTCTACTAATTTTGAACCAATTCCAGATGAGAGACCTGCACCTGGATTGGGACCCCCAAAGGTATCGTTTTCAAACTTGGAGGACATTGGAACCACGAACAGATTTTACGTGCACCAGTTCCCATTAACGTACAGTCCCTGGAAAATTAACTGATAAAATGACAACAAATATAGTTTGTTCATTATATAAAGCTTTTTTTTATGATAGATGCATTGTTAACTGTTTTAGTCCGATATAATTGACGGATAAAGCATTGTTGAAAACTGAAAAGAATACCATTTTTCAATACTTTTAAGCTTGCGATGAGGAAGAATAAATGAATAGACCTCAATAAAACATTTTAGAGGTATATAAGGATTTGTAGTTGTACACCAATATATACTTTTAATAACACTGTGCAACAATGAAATTCTAATCCACTGAAAACGAATATTGCCCTGGAAATCTTAATTGGTTCTTGTTTTGGAAATATAGGTCTACAAAGTTAAGATTCTTTTCAAAATATATATTATTTGAAAGAAATATCCAAAAAAGGATTAATTGTAATGTATATTTTTAAAAATCAGAAATCGAGTTCTAGTAGCTTTAAATATGCAAATCTAAAATTTCAGCTAATTACGCCACGTTGTTTTTGAGTTATGCTTTAAAAACTCGAAGAAATTAAGTATGGTGTCAGACCTGTGTATTTATATTTAAAACTTTAAAGTGTTTATTAGAATTTGAATATGGAAAAGCCCCTCCTCCCACCTCTGCTTATTTTTTTAAAACATAAACAGGAAGAATCCACAGTTATGTGAATGACATATTTCATTATTATTTGGGAGAATTTTGCGATTAAAAAAATACGTTTTTTTTTTTTCTTGACTTCACGTATATTAATTAAGAAATAAATCGACAACGTGAAAATAGCACAAATGTAAATATATGTGTAGAAAAAGGCAGATAGCTCTTTCGGAGCTTTCTAAAGGTACATCATCAGTGTAAAGGTTAAAATTACCAGAGGTAAGTGTATAAAACATGGAAGTATGCAAGCGAAGCAGCTCGCGGTCACGGGCGAAAGTTCGGTAAGTGTTGAAAAACAAACACTGGAGTCAAGGGTTTCCACGTGACAGTTGAGACCAATAACAAGTGCTTATACAGTCTGGAAGAGCTCTTCCAGACTGGCCAAGTACTTATTCACCAAAATTGTCCAGGATAGCTCAGGACATATCATTTTCAGCTTATACAAAAGGTTTGCGAGAGTTTACGCCAAAGATTCCTGGTTCGAATTCTGAACTGGAAAAATTAATTTGTTGCAAAATTATAACTCGTTTTATTTATTTATAAATTAGAATAAATGTGTTAAATTAGTATAAATATTGCACTTATTTTTTCCAAAAAGTATTTAATAGTTTACCTAAAACATAAATATACGTATGAATAAAAATATTAAGAAATTTGCATAATTTCTTAATATTTATCACCATGTGACGGTTAAAAGAACCTGACCCTTTTAATAATTTTATGAAAAAAAATAGATATATATGAATACCAAACAGGGAAACATTCATCAGATCAGATAAACAACTAGAAATATATAACTAAAAGTACAATATATTCCTTATCTCTGAGGTGTAAGAATAAATGGTTTCCTTTTATCTTTTAACGTCGAAAGTATCAAGCATTACTATTTCCTAGCATCAGCAAATTTACAGACCATGGAATGTATCATGTAAAAGTGGAAATAATATGAATAAATGATACCTGTATCCGACATTTCATCTGGATCAGATCCAAATGTCTATCGTTATTAGCTGTTTTATATAACCTTTGAAGCGTTTATGGTAAATGAAAAGCTGAAAATGTCTGAGTTTGTTGCCAAATGTCGGATGTAAATATTATGCTTTGAGATGTAGTGTTTACTATATTAGTCCAAGTTCGGTGATTGATAAAAAAATATTGAAAACAGAGAACTTTAATAATATTTATTTCCTGCATACCTACGTTTGGAAAAAATAAATCAACTGTACTTAAACATAACTTCTTACTCATTTAAAAAGTATACTTTAGGATTAGCATGAGGAATATTTCTTCTATGAAACATATTTTTTTTTCAAAACTAATTTATTAAATATTAAAAAGAACGTTGTCCCAAGAGTTCAGACGAACTCATTAACGAATTTGAAAAGATTAAATTATTTTATTTTTACAATCACAAGAATATTTTATATTTTTCCTAAATTGAACAAGTAAAAAGACACCCTTTTCAGTTATTTCACAATATTTTCGTTTTAAATCATTACCATAAATTTTCTACATTTCTAAATATTTAACCGTATGTGATTGTAAAAAGCATCTTTTCGTAAAAATGACCCTTCTGATAATCTTCGTGTAAAAATAGATATATATGAATACGAAACAGGGAAACATTCATCAGATCAGATAAACAACTAGAAATATATAACTAAAAGTACAATATATTCCTTATCTCTGATGTGTAAGAATAAATGGTCGCGTTTTATCTTTTAACGTTGAAAGTATTAAGCATTACTATTTCCCAGCATCAGTAAAATTACAGACCAGAAAATGTATCATGAAAAAGTGGAAATAATATGAATAAATGATGCTTGTAACCGACATTTCATCTGGATCTGATCCAAATGTCTGTCGTTAGTAGCTGCTTTGTATAATCTTTGAAGGGTTTATGGTAAATGAAAAGCTGAAAATGTCTGAGTTTGTTGCCAAATGTCGGATTTAAATATTATGCTGGGAGATTTTATACTGGGAGATTATTTACTATATTAGTCCAAGTTCGGTGATTGATAAAATAATCGTGAAAACAGAAAAATGTAATAATATTTAGTTCTGGCATACTTACGTTAGGAAAAAATAAATCAACTGTACCTAAACATAACTAATTACTAATTTAAAAAGTATAATTTAGGATTAGCATAAGGAATAATTCCTGTATGAAAATTTTTTTTTTCAAAACTGATTTATTAAATTTTAAAAAGAACGTTGACTCAATAGTTTAGAAAGAATGTATAGCACCAACGAATTTGAAAAGATTAAATTATTTTTTTTACAATCACAATAATATTTTATTATTTTCCTAAATTGAACGATTAAAAAGACACCCTTTTCTGTTATTTCACATAAATTTCGTAAGGAAATCATTACCACAAATTTTCTACATTTGCCAATATTTCTCCCTGTGTGATCGTAAAAACCACCTTTACTTAAGAATGTCCCTTCTGATAGTTTCTTGAAAAAAATATATATTTATGAATACGAAACAGGGAAACATTCATCAGATTAGATAAACAACTAGAAATATATAACTAAAAGTACAAGATATTCCTTATCTCTGAGATGTAAGAATAAATGGTCGCGTTTTATCTTTTAACGTCGAAAGTATCAAGCATTACTATTTCCTAGCATTAGCAAATTTACAGACCATAAAATTTATCATGTAAAAGTAGAAATAATATGAATAAATGATGCCTGTAACCGACATTTCATCTGGATACGATCCAAATGTCTATCGATAGTAGCTGTTTTGTATAATCTTTCAAGCGTTTATGGTAAATGAAAAGCTGAAAATGTCTGAGTTTGTTGCCAAATGTCGGATGTAAATATTATGCTGGGAGATTTTATACTGGGAGATTATTTACTATATTAGTCCAAGTTCGGTGATTGATAAAATAATCGTGAAAACAGAAAAATGTAATAATATTTAGTTCTGGCATACTTACGTTAGGAAAAAATAAATCAACTGTACCTAAACATAACTAATTACTAATTTAAAAAGTATAATTTAGGATTAGCATAAGGAATAATTCCTGTATGAAAATTATTTTTTTTCAAAACTAATTTATTAAATTTTAAAAAGAACGTTGACTCAATAGTTTAGAAAGAATGTACAGCACCAACGAATTTGTAAAGATTAAATTATTTTTTTTTTACAATCACATTAATATTTTATTATTTTCCTAAATTGAACGATTAAAAAGACACCCTTTTCTGTTATTTCACATAAATTTCGTATGGAAATCATTACCACAAATTTTCTACATTTGCCAATATTTCTCCCTATGTGATCGTAAAAACCACCTTTACTTAAGAATGTCCCTTCTGATAGTTTCTTGAAAAAAAATATATATTTATGAATACGAAACAGGGAAACATTCATCAGATTAGATAAACAACTAGAAATATATAACTAAAAGTACAAGATATTCCTTATCTCTGAGATGTAAGAATAAATGGTCACGTTTTATCTTTTAACGTCGAAAGTATCAAGCATTACTATTTCCTAGCATTAGCAAATTTACAGACCATAAAATTTATCATGTAAAATTGGAAATAATATGAATAAATGATGCCTGTAACCGACATTTCATCTGGATACGATCCAAATGTCTATCGATAGTAGCTGTTTTGTATAATCTTTGAAGCGTTTATGGTAAATGAAAAGCTGAAAATGTCTGAGTTTGTTGCCAAATGTCGGCTGTAAATATTATGCTGGGAGATGCAGTGTTTACTATATTAGCCCAATTTCGGTGAATGATAAAATAATCATGAAAACAGAAAAAAAAATTATAATACTATTTAGTTCTGGCATACCTACGTTTGAAAAAAATAAATCAACTGTACTTAAACATAACTTCTTACTCATTTAAAAAGTATACTTTAGGATTAGCATAAAGAATATTTCCTGTATGAAAAATAATTTTTTTCAAAACTAATTTACTAAATATTAAAAAGAACGTTGTCCCAAGAGATTAGAAAGAAAGTAAAACATTAACGAATTTGAAAAGATTATTTTTTTTTTACAATCACAAGAATATTTTATAATTTTTCTAAATTGAACAATTAAAATGACATCTTTTTCTGTTATTTCACAATAATTTCGTTTAAAAATCAATACCACAAATTTTCTACATTTCCAAATATTTATCCCTATGTGATCGTAAAAAACATCTTTTCGTAAAATTGACCCTTTTGATAGTTTCGTGAAAAAATAGATATATATGAATACGAAATAGGGAAACATTCATCAGATCAGATAAACAACTAGAAATATATAACTAAAAGTACAAGATATTTCTCATCTCTGAGGAGTAAGAATAAATGGTCGCGTTTTATCTTTTAACGTCGAAAGTATTAAGCATTACTATTTCCTAGCATCAGTAGAATTACAGACCATAAATTTTATCATGTAAAAGTGGAAATAATATGAATAAATGTTGCCTGTAACCGACATTTCATCTGGATCAAATCCAAATGTCTGTCGTTAGTAGCTGCTTTGTATAATCTTTGAAGCGTTTATGGTAAATGAAAAGCTGAAAATGTCTGAGTTTGTTGCCAAATGTCGGATGTAAATAAGCTGGGAGATGCAGTGTTTACTATATTAGTCCAAGTTCGGTGATTGATAAAATAATCGTGAAAACAGAAAAAAAAATGTAATAATATTTAGTTCTGGCATACTTACATTTGGAAAAAATAAATCAACTGTACTCAACATAACTTCTTGCTAATTTAAAAAGTACACTTTAGGATTAGCATAAGGAATATTTCCTGCATAAAAAATTTCTTTTTTTTCAAAATTAATTTATTAAATATTAAAAACAACGTTGTACCAAGAGTTTAGAGAGAAAATATAGCATTAACGAATTGGAAAAGATTAAATTACTTTTTTACAAACACCAGAATATTTTATGTTTGTCCTAAATTGAACAAGCAAAATACACCCTTTTCAGTTATTTCACAATAATTTCGTTTGAAAATCAATACCACAAATTTTCTATATTTCCAAATATTTATCCGTATGTGATCGTAAAAACACTTTTTCATAAAAATGACCCTTCTGATAATTTTGTGAAAAAATAGATATATATGAATACGAAATAGGGAAACATTCATCAGATCAGATAAACAACTAGAAACATATAACTAAAAGTACAAGATATTCCTTATCTCTGAGGGTAAGAATAAATGGTTGCGTTTTATCTTTTAACGTTGAAAGTATCAAGCATTACTATTTCCTAGCATTAGCAAATTTACAGACCATAAAATTTATCATGTAAAAGTAGAAATAATATGAGTAGTAGAGGAATGAGAGTTACAGTCCAGCAGGCGCTGTGTGCGTGGTGGAGGTGGGTACCGGAAGTAAGCCTGGCAGTGGAAGCGGAAGTGATGGAAGATAAGACAGGAAGGGATGAAAGATAAGACAGGAAGTGAACCGGAAGTGTTGGAAGATAAGAGAGGAAGTGAAGTAGGGGAGGGCTTAATTTTTTTAACCGATAAGGGAGAGAGGGGAGGGCTTATTTTTAGGGGGGCTTAATTTTTTTTTTTTTTTGCAGGAAAATAAAGGGTTTTAATCAGATTCTTTCTTGTCAGGGAATTTTTTTTTTTTAAATATGAAGTTTAGATGTGAGATATTTGTGAAATATAAACTACAACTGGGACTACTTTTGGAAATTTTCTTATTTTTAGGGGGTCTTCTAGGTAGGTAGGGGAGGGCTTATTTTTAGAGGGGATTAATTTTTTTGTGAAAAATAAAGGGTTTTAATCAGATTCTTTCTTGTCAGGGAATTTTTTTTTTTTTAAATACGAAGTTTAGATGTAAGATATTTAAGAAATATAAACTGCAACTTGGAGTACTTTTTGAAATTTTCTTATTTTTAGGGGGTCTTCTAGGTAGGTAGGGGAGGGCTTATTTTTAGGGGGGCTTAATTTTTTTTGCTGAAAAATAAAGGGTTTTAATCAGATTCTTTCTTGACAGGGATTTTTTTTTTTCATTAAAAGTTTCTTATGGTTGGTGGGAAATGTTAAAGTAACAGAATGTCAACAGTGCTAGTGGAGTTGAGGGGTAGGAACCCTGCAATAAAAATAATACCTGTAAAAGAAATATTTATGTGCTACCTTTCGCGCTCGTCGACCTAACTGTTCAGAGTTTAACATGAGATTTACTTATAATTCACCTGTAAAAGAATTTTTTTTTTCATTCTTTAAACATTAACTTAAATGTGAATGAGATTAAAATAGATGCGAGGGCTAAATTTTTAGAGAGTTAAAATGAAAATTCACTAAGAGTTGCTAAATAAAAGAAGATGATCGACTTTGACAGCATTTTTCTAAAAGTTTATTTATCGAAAAAGGAATCATACGTTTCGATTATATTTGTTAACTATTATAGTTTAACATTAAAAAGCAGGTAGACATTCACATCTTTAGCGCTCGTCGACCTAACTGTTCGGAATTTTCTTCGAACCCATTATTTTTGACTTTATAAAAGTTTCATATAAAAAAATTATTCTTTAAGTATTAACTGAAATGAGATTAAAATAGATGTAATGACTAAATTTTTAAGGATTTAAAATGAAAATTGTGATAGCCATGTAAATGAAAGTAATGCGATTACTTTGCTTCATAAAAACCTAACACGAAAAAAGCTGGTAGACGTTTACCTTTCGCACTCGTCGACCTAACCGTTCGGAATTTTGTTTAAACTTCTCTCGAGTTCGTCGACATAACCGTTCAGAGTTTTCGTCGAAATCCGTATATAGATTAACTTACAATAGCTAACTTTTTTAAGGGAAGTTTAAATAACATATTTCCCAAAGTGTCTTACAAACATTTAAGAATTTATACACACATAAGCACCTCGCCTATAGGTGCAAGGTTCTGACTTTAAAGCTACTAGATGTTGAAATTTAAACTTCTTGCGCTCGGCGACCTAACCATTCAGTGTTTTTTTTTTCAAACCTTGTGTCAATACGTGTTAGGAACCCTTAGAAAGACCTACATGGAGGCACTTATCCCTAATATAGATAATCAACCCTAAACTAACCAGTTACAACACACAAGACATAATCATTACATTCAGTTAATAAGTGATTTGACATGCAAAATATTAGATATAAAAACATACAATATGATATATACAAAACAATTTTAAAGATTTTTTTCTCTTTCATATGAACAATTTTTAGCAATAATTTAACTTGAGAGCAGATATTTGTTTAGAGTTATACGATTATAATAAATTTTCATTAGATTTGACATTATACAACCAACATTTAAAAAAAGAGAACGACATCTAGTTTTTTAACGTCACATATTTGAATTATTAACCTATTTTAGTTAAAAGTATGATACTTAAGTGATTTTATTTGAAAAATCAATACAACATTTTAAAAGCAGTCGAAAGATTTTTGCTTTTGAAAAATAACTAACATAATTTTAATTTTTTAAAGCAGTTAGGTAGATGACACTAACTTTAAATAAAATACATATTTTTTATTATTATTAAAGAAATATAAACTACTCACACATTATTATTATGCTGCATTTTAACATAACAACATTCAAAGTAATAGACATGCGATTAAGACCATTGGAATTCTACAACTTTTCTGCTGACATGTGGTCACAGAGGAAATCTTTTCATATAGAAGGCAAAATAAGATAATGATAAACATGATTCGTTATGCATATGTTGAAACAGGAAATTATTTAAGACGTGTGATTAAGACCATTTTACATGGTATTACAGAATAAATCTTTTCATAGGATGCAAGATAATATCACATAAGGTATTGATAAACGCGATTCGTTATGCATATTTTAAAACAGGAAATACATCCGTCAGATAACATTACTTTGTTTATATGAAGTGACCAAATACAAATTTTGCTGATTTAATTAATTTTATTTTGAATTTGAAAATAGTATTGACAGAACATTCAAATTTTACTTTTGCACAATATTTAAATAAGGGAAATTGTATACAATATTTAAAAAAAATTAATTAGGAATATTAGAAAAGGAGAGTGCTTTAAGGAAAATACGTTACGATTTTAAAACTTTTTTTTTAATACATTTCTAAGTTTTATAAACTTTATCGAAAAAAAGAAAAGAAACTTTTTGCATGTGACTTTTTTTAACCAATAAAATGCTAGTATTTTGAAACAAGCACCCCCTACATGAGAATGTTATTTTACGAACAAAGTGTTTAATGCTATACAATACTTTGTGATTGATGTAAAAGGTTGTGATTTTCGTCTAAGTATTAAAGTTGATATGGAACGATTCATGCAGTCTTGTGAAGGTGATAAAACCATGTCACCTTTAACAATTAAAAAGGTACCCTATTTGTGCAAGTCATGTAACAAAACATTTCCTCGAAAAGTTAACTTAGTGTTTCACATGAAAAATCATCTAAAGGAAAAGTGTTTTCGCTGTGAGGTGTGTGGTGAAGTTTTTTCGCAAAAGATTCACAAATCGCCCAAACAATTCAAGTGTAGTGATTGCAACGAATTGTTTTCAAGAAAGACAGACTTATTGAAAGATAAGAAAACTCACAACTTAGCAAAACAACATTCATGTACAAAGTGTTGTGAAATATTTAATTGTGAATCTGATTTTTTACAACATTGTGATACATTTCATAAAGCTTTACCTAACATTGCGAAATCACCCTGTTTGAAAGATTTGTTATTTGAACTGATAGTGAAGCTTATAGATTAGTTCGAACTTATAGTGAATTAAAAGACAAAATGATATGCGAAATATGTGAAGTGGAATTAACAGATCAAAACGTGCATGTATAGAATGCCTTTTACAAGTTGTTTAACTGATTTTAAGATTTCACTGAACGAGTGACTTATTGGACATTACAAAAATTTTGAAATTAGAATTGTATACATCTTAATATGACAGAATTATTTGATGTGTGTTATTTTAAATGATGAATAAAATAGTTTGATTGCGAAAAAAGTGTTTTCTTTAACCCACACTGTTAAAACTGATGTTGTGTATTTTGAATGACTTAGACAAAATGTTAATTTAAAACAAGATTTTAACATGAGATAAGAGTTTTATAATAAAAATTGACTCACCTAAAATTTTTTCAAGATAGTCTATCTACGTTTCCAATCTAAACTTGTTATCAGCTTGCTATATGCATGTTTGAGTGACTCATTTTTACCTGTGTCGAACTGTCTGTTGGGAAAATGATTGCCATTTTTAACACGTGTAGACGATTTTTACCCGGAAGCTGTTTGAACTATTAAATTTCAGATATCACCCATTTTTCTACAACATTTAAATATTTTAATGTATTTTCACTTGTATATTGGAAACTTGGGATTATCACCTTTATATCGGAACATGGAAGATAGAAAAAATAATAACTTTACACTGAGACAATATTTTAATCTAACAAAAATAGACTTAACACATTGTTAGAGGTTTTGGAAAAATATATAGTTGGTTAAAAATTTTAGAAAATTTAACATAAAGTAACAAATTTTAGAAAATAAACATTTCGATAAATGAAAAAAATTAAATTTTGGTAAACTTTACACTGAGACAATATTTTAAACTAAGGAAAAATTAGACATAACACATTGTTAGAGTTTTTTTTTTAAACTATCTAGTTGGTTATAAATTTTAGAAAATTAGCAACAAATAAACATTTCATTAGATTGACAAAAGAAAATAATTAAATTTAAGTAAACTTTACACTTAGACAATGTTTCAAACTAAGAAAAATAATAACTTTACACTTATACAATATTTTAAACTAAGGAAAATTAATAACTTACACATTGTTAAAGTTTTTTTTTTAAAACAACACAACACTTTCAAAGCAGTGGAAATAGTATACCTGTAAAAAATTCAACTTAGTGGAATTTAATAGTGAAATTTTTTAACCTCACTCATTTAAAAAATAAAACTTTATAAAATTTTAAGTAAGCAACTGTTAAACATTTTGAATGTCTTAGACAAAGTAGGAATAAATTTGTTGAAATTCTATAAAACATGAAAAATTTCATAACTTTTAAAGGAAATTTTATTTATGATGAAATAAACTCGAGGTATTTATTATATGTTACTTAAACTACAAGAGAATTGATTGAAAATGTGCTACTTTTAATCACTCACAAGATAAGACATGATGTTAGGAATTATAGATAGGTTTTTCTCCCACACATGACGTCACTGATAACATATTTACTGACCAAGTCATAAAATTATAGTTTAGGGTAGGTTTTTCTACACGAAGTTGAGTTGAGATTTAAGATATTTGAGAAATAAAAACTACAACTTTGATTACTTTTTGAAATTTCCCCCTACATAAGAAAAAAAACATAGAAAAATAAAATGAAAAGTCGTATTTGAATGGAATCGAAATATTATCCTTTCACTTAACAGTTGAATGCGTCGGCAATTACATCACAAAGATACTGATTGAATATATTGTGTTTCTTTTTTAAGGTTAAATTGATTTAATATTCAAGTTATTTCTTAATGATACACTTAAAAACAATAAACTTAATTAGCATTCAAAAAGCAAACGATCACATTATTGTGTAAAACAATCAAATGTTTTAAAAGTCACGAGTTAAAATTTGAAATGACTTATAGTTTAATTGGAATTTAGATGTGAACGTTTTAAAATGAAATAATATATATTTTTTTTTTGTATCGCTCTCTATCGGTGGGTAATAGAATTAAGAGATAATTAAAAGTTTTAACTTGAATTCGAACCCACAACAAAAATTATTTTTCGGTTTGATAATTTAGGGTAGGTTTAACTGAGCAAGCCATGATATAACAGTATTTATAGACGATTTAAGATATTCAATAAAAGAAATCATCTAAATTTCTAATTTAATTGAAGGGTTTACTGCTTAAAGTACTACAAAATGAGTACAACACGATGCATAGTTTTTTAATTAATTATATTTTTCGAAAGGTTAAATTGAATTATTGATAAACTTAGGATTTATGTTTAAAGTGAATAAATTTGATATGTTAGGTTCACTTAATAACAGAGGGTTGAATAAGTTATTTTTAATAAAAATAAAGTTTACTAAAAGTTTTTAAAGTTAAAAAAAAAAAATGTAAGTTACGTTAAAAAAGTTAACAAAAATATAGTTTTAAGAAATTTAAAGTTTACAAAAAGTTTGAAAATCTCTATGTTAATCAAAATTAACTTTTTAATTTTAACTATTGAGAAACTATAATCTGTTTATCCTTGTAACCAACTGGTGCATATCAACTATCTGCACATGTGCAGTAAAAACATACACTTTTAAACTAACTTGAGTTCGATTTTAAATTATTTGCTAATTTTTATACAGCTCGATTACCTTTCAGAAACAAAACAGAATGAAATACTTACCAAAAAACACGTCAACGTCTTATACTTGCTTTCACTTAACTAATCTTTCTACATTAGCTTTGCTAGGGGGCGCTGCAATCGCCGCTAGAGGCGCTACTAGTTTCCGGTTTGTGACGTAGTTTCCGGTTTGCGATAAGAACAAGGTTAAAATAAAACCCACGTGCATTCAGTTGGTGTTGTTTACCTGTACCTTGTTATAAGCCGTTTGCCTTCTCTTGCTCACTTATCACTCGCTTGTCCAGACTTGATTCTGTGCTGCACGACTGTTTTGCTGACTCATCTCTTGCTTTAACTGTTTGGACTTGCCTGATGTCAACTATCTCAGGTCTTTTGTCATAGCTTGAATGTACTTTATGTCAATCACTTTAATATAAAAGTTATGTCCCAACTTACTTAAACTTTGATAAAAATATTATTTATTTATAAATTATATCAAATTCTTATTTTTCTAACACATTTACTAAGTCACTTTCGTTCAAAAATATGGTAAAGCCCGATTTTAAATTGAAGTTTAGGATAAATTCCCCAAATTTTGTAACATTTTAGCTCTAATAAGAAATATTGTAAACACCCTGTACATACAAGTTTTGTAAAAATAATATTAAATTCCCAAATTTTGTAACATTTTAGCACTAATAATAAATATTGTAAACACCCTGTACATACAAGTTTTGTAAAAATAATATTACTTATAGCTAACTCGTTTAGTCCCATGATAAGAACCTTCAATTTCGCTAAAATCAGTGTTAAACGAAAATGCAACCATAGGTTTTACCGTCTAATTACATGTCTTTACATATTATTTTAAAATGTAAAGCATTATATCTGAACGAATGATATAAGAAAAAGTTAGAATAGATCACATATTTTTGTTATTAAAAAAACTTATATGCAAACACACACTTACAAGGTTACAAGGCTCGACAAACGATTCACCATGTTTTTTAAACTTAGTAAAATATTTTAAATTTATAAATTTAAATTAAAATACTTTAAAAATTCTTAAATATTCTTATTTAAAAATATTTTATTTTTAATTTAAATTTATAAATTTAAAATATTTTACTAAGTTTAAAAAACATGGTGAATCGTTTGTCGAGCCTTGTAACCTTGTAAGTGGGTGTTTGCATATAAGTTTTTTTAATAACAAAAATATGTGATCTATTCTAACTTTTTCTTATATCATTCGTTCAGATATAATGCTTTACATTTTAAAATAATATGTAAAGACATGTAATTAGACGGTAAAATCTATGGTTGCATTTTCGTTTAACACTGATTTTAGCGAAATTGAAGGTTCTTATCATGGGACTAAACGAGTTAGCTATAAGTAATATTATTTTTACAAAACTTGTATGTACAGGGTGTTTACAATATTTATTATTAGTGCTAAAATGTTACAAAATTTGGGAATTTAATATTATTTTTACAAAACTTGTATGTACAGGGTGTTTACAATATTTCTTATTAGTGCTAAAATGTTACAAAATTTGGGGAATTTATCCTAAACTTCAATTTAAAATCGGGCTTTACCATATTTTTGAACGAAAGTGACTTAGTAAATGTGTTAGAAAAATAAGAATTTGATATAATTTATAAATAAATAATATTTTTATCAAAGTTTAAGTAAGTTGGGACATAACTTTTATATTAAAGTGATTGACATAAAGTACATTCAAGCTATGACAAAAGACCTGAGATAGTTGACATCAGGCAAGTCCAAACAGTTAAAGCAAGAGATGAGTCAGCAAAACAGTCGTGCAGCACAGAAACAAGTCTGGACAAGCGAGTGATAAGTGAGCAAGAGAAGGCAAACGGCTTATAACAAGGTACAGGTAAACAACACCAACTGAATGCACGTGGGTTTTATTTTAACCTTGTTCTTATCGCAAACCGGAAACTACGTCACAAACCGGAAACTAGTAGCGCCTCTAGCGGCGATTGCAGCGCCCCCTAGCAAAGCTAATGTAGAAAGATTAGTTAAGTGAAAGCAAGTATAAGACGTTGACGTGTTTTTTGGTAAGTATTTCATCCTGTTTTGTTTCTGAAAGGTAATCGAGCTGTATAAAAATTAGCAAATAATTTAAAATCGAACTCAAGTTAGTTTAAAAGTGTATGTTTTTACTGCACATGTGCAGATAGTTGATATGCACCAGTTGGTTACAAGGATAAACAGATTATAGTTTCTCAATAGTTAAAATTAAAAAGTTAATTTTGATTAACATAGAGATTTTCAAACTTTTTGTAAACTTTAAATTTCTTAAAACTATATTTTTGTTAACTTTTTTAACGTAACTTACATTTTTTTTTTTTTTTAACTTTAAAAACTTTTAGTAAACTTTATTTTTATTAAAAATAACTTATTCAACCCTCTGTTATTAAGTGAACCTAACATATCAAATTTATTCACTTTAAACATAAATCCTAAGTTTATCAATAATTCAATTTAACCTTTCGAAAAATATAATTAATTAAAAAACTATGCATCGTGTTGTACTCATTTTGTAGTACTTTAAGCAGTAAACCCTTCAATTAAATTAGAAATTTAGATGATTTCTTTTATTGAATATCTTAAATCGTCTATAAATACTGTTATATCATGGCTTGCTCAGTTAAACCTACCCTAAATTATCAAACCGAAAAATAATTTTTGTTGTGGGTTCGAATTCAAGTTAAAACTTTTAATTATCTCTTAATTCTATTACCCACCGATAGAGAGCGATACAAAAAAAAATATATATATTATTTCATTTTAAAACGTTCACATCTAAATTCCAATTAAACTATAAGTCATTTCAAATTTTAACTCGTGACTTTTAAAACATTTGATTGTTTTACACAATAATGTGATCGTTTGCTTTTTGAATGCTAATTAAGTTTATTGTTTTTAAGTGTATCATTAAGAAATAACTTGAATATTAAATCAATTTAACCTTAAAAAAGAAACACAATATATTCAATCAGTATCTTTGTGATGTAATTGCCGACGCATTCAACTGTTAAGTGAAAGGATAATAATTCGATTCCATTCAAATACGACTTTTCATTTTATTTTTCTATGTTATTTTTCTTATGTAGGGGGAAATTTCAAAAAGTAATCAAAGTTGTAGTTTTTATTTCTCAAATATCTTAAATCTCAACTCAACTTCGTGTAGAAAAACCTACCCTAAACTATAATTTTATGACTTGGTCAGTAAATATGTTATCAGTGACGTCATGTGTGGGAGAAAAACCTATCTATAATTCCTAACATCATGTCTTATCTTGTGAGTGATTAAAAGTAGCACATTTTCAATCAATTCTCTTGTAGTTTAAGTAACATATAATAAATACCTCGAGTTTATTTCATCATAAATAAAATTTCCTTTAAAAGTTATGAAATTTTTTATGTTTTATAGAATTTCAACAAATTTATTCCTACTTTGTCTAAGACATTCAAAATGTTTAACAGTTGCTTACTTAAAATTTTATAAAGTTTTATTTTTTAAATGAGTGAGGTTAAAAAATTTCACTATTAAATTCCACTAAGTTGAATTTTTTACAGGTATACTATTTCCACTGCTTTGAAAGTGTTGTGTTGTTTTAAAAAAAAACTTTAACAATGTGTAAGTTATTAATTTTCCTTAGTTTAAAATATTGTATAAGTGTAAAGTTATTATTTTTCTTAGTTTGAAACATTGTCTAAGTGTAAAGTTTACTTAAATTTAATTATTTTCTTTTGTCAATCTAATGAAATGTTTATTTGTTGCTAATTTTCTAAAATTTATAACCAACTAGATAGTTTAAAAAAAAAACTCTAACAATGTGTTATGTCTAATTTTTCCTTAGTTTAAAATATTGTCTCAGTGTAAAGTTTACCAAAATTTAATTTTTTTCATTTATCGAAATGTTTATTTTCTAAAATTTGTTACTTTATGTTAAATTTTCTAAAATTTTTAACCAACTATATATTTTTCCAAAACCTCTAACAATGTGTTAAGTCTATTTTTGTTAGATTAAAATATTGTCTCAGTGTAAAGTTATTATTTTTTCTATCTTCCATGTTCCGATATAAAGGTGATAATCCCAAGTTTCCAATATACAAGTGAAAATACATTAAAATATTTAAATGTTGTAGAAAAATGGGTGATATCTGAAATTTAATAGTTCAAACAGCTTCCGGGTAAAAATCGTCTACACGTGTTAAAAATGGCAATCATTTTCCCAACAGACAGTTCGACACAGGTAAAAATGAGTCACTCAAACATGCATATAGCAAGCTGATAACAAGTTTAGATTGGAAACGTAGATAGACTATCTTGAAAAAATTTTAGGTGAGTCAATTTTTATTATAAAACTCTTATCTCATGTTAAAATCTTTTTTTAAATTAACATTTTGTCTAAGTCATTCAAAATACACAACATCAGTTTTAACAGTGTGGGTTAAAGAAAACACTTTTTTCGCAATCAAACTATTTTATTCATCATTTAAAATAACACACATCAAATAATTCTGTCATATTAAGATGTATACAATTCTAATTTCAAAATTTTTGTAATGTCCAATAAGTCACTCGTTCAGTGAAATCTTAAAATCAGTTAAACAACTTGTAAAAGGCATTCTATACATGCACGTTTTGATCTGTTAATTCCACTTCACATATTTCGCATATCATTTTGTCTTTTAATTCACTATAAGTTCGAACTAATCTATAAGCTTCACTATCAGTTCAAATAACAAATCTTTCAAACAGGGTGATTTCGCAATGTTAGGTAAAGCTTTATGAAATGTATCACAATGTTGTAAAAAATCAGATTCACAATTAAATATTTCACAACACTTTGTACATGAATGTTGTTTTGCTAAGTTGTGAGTTTTCTTATCTTTCAATAAGTCTGTCTTTCTTGAAAACAATTCGTTGCAATCACTACACTTGAATTGTTTGGGCGATTTGTGAATCTTTTGCGAAAAAACTTCACCACACACCTCACAGCGAAAACACTTTTCCTTTAGATGATTTTTCATGTGAAACACTAAGTTAACTTTTCGAGGAAATGTTTTGTTACATGACTTGCACAAATAGGGTACCTTTTTAATTGTTAAAGGTGACATGGTTTTATCACCTTCACAAGACTGCATGAATCGTTCCATATCAACTTTAATACTTAGACGAAAATCACAACCTTTTACATCAATCACAAAGTATTGTATAGCATTAAACACTTTGTTCGTAAAATAACATTCTCATGTAGGGGGTGCTTGTTTCAAAATACTAGCATTTTATTGGTTAAAAAAAGTCACATGCAAAAAGTTTCTTTTCTTTTTTTCGATAAAGTTTATAAAACTTAGAAATGTATTAAAAAAAAAGTTTTAAAATCGTAACGTATTTTCCTTAAAGCACTCTCCTTTTCTAATATTCCTAATTAATTTTTTTTAAATATTGTATACAATTTCCCTTATTTAAATATTGTGCAAAAGTAAAATTTGAATGTTCTGTCAATACTATTTTCAAATTCAAAATAAAATTAATTAAATCAGCAAAATTTGTATTTGGTCACTTCATATAAACAAAGTAATGTTATCTGACGGATGTATTTCCTGTTTTAAAATATGCATAACGAATCGCGTTTATCAATACCTTATGTGATATTATCTTGCATCCTATGAAAAGATTTATTCTGTAATACCATGTAAAATGGTCTTAATCACACGTCTTAAATAATTTCCTGTTTCAACATATGCATAACGAATCATGTTTATCATTATCTTATTTTGCCTTCTATATGAAAAGATTTCCTCTGTGACCACATGTCAGCAGAAAAGTTGTAGAATTCCAATGGTCTTAATCGCATGTCTATTACTGTGAATGTTGTTATGTTAAAATGCAGCATAATAATAATGTGTGAGTAGTTTATATTTCTTTAATAATAATAAAAAATATGTATTTTATTTAAAGTTAGTGTCATCTACCTAACTGCTTTAAAAAATTAAAATTATGTTAGTTATTTTTCAAAAGCAAAAATCTTTCGACTGCTTTTAAAATGTTGTATTGATTTTTCAAATAAAATCACTTAAGTATCATACTTTTAACTAAAATAGGTTAATAATTCAAATATGTGACGTTAAAAAACTAGATGTCGTTCTCTTTTTTTAAATGTTGGTTGTATAATGTCAAATCTAATGAAAATTTATTATAATCGTATAACTCTAAACAAATATCTGCTCTCAAGTTAAATTATTGCTAAAAATTGTTCATATGAAAGAGAAAAAAATCTTTAAAATTGTTTTGTATATATCATATTGTATGTTTTTATATCTAATATTTTGCATGTCAAATCACTTATTAACTGAATGTAATGATTATGTCTTGTGTGTTGTAACTGGTTAGTTTAGGGTTGATTATCTATATTAGGGATAAGTGCCTCCATGTAGGTCTTTCTAAGGGTTCCTAACACGTATTGACACAAGGTTTGAAAAAAAAAACACTGAATGGTTAGGTCGCCGAGCGCAAGAAGTTTAAATTTCAACATCTAGTAGCTTTAAAGTCAGAACCTTGCACCTATAGGCGAGGTGCTTATGTGTGTATAAATTCTTAAATGTTTGTAAGACACTTTGGGAAATATGTTATTTAAACTTCCCTTAAAAAAGTTAGCTATTGTAAGTTAATCTATATACGGATTTCGACGAAAACTCTGAACGGTTATGTCGACGAACTCGAGAGAAGTTTAAACAAAATTCCGAACGGTTAGGTCGACGAGTGCGAAAGGTAAACGTCTACCAGCTTTTTTCGTGTTAGGTTTTTATGAAGCAAAGTAATCGCATTACTTTCATTTACATGGCTATCACAATTTTCATTTTAAATCCTTAAAAATTTAGTCATTACATCTATTTTAATCTCATTTCAGTTAATACTTAAAGAATAATTTTTTTATATGAAACTTTTATAAAGTCAAAAATAATGGGTTCGAAGAAAATTCCGAACAGTTAGGTCGACGAGCGCTAAAGATGTGAATGTCTACCTGCTTTTTAATGTTAAACTATAATAGTTAACAAATATAATCGAAACGTATGATTCCTTTTTCGATAAATAAACTTTTAGAAAAATGCTGTCAAAGTCGATCATCTTCTTTTATTTAGCAACTCTTAGTGAATTTTCATTTTAACTCTCTAAAAATTTAGCCCTCGCATCTATTTTAATCTCATTCACATTTAAGTTAATGTTTAAAGAATGAAAAAAAAAATTCTTTTACAGGTGAATTATAAGTAAATCTCATGTTAAACTCTGAACAGTTAGGTCGACGAGCGCGAAAGGTAGCACATAAATATTTCTTTTACAGGTATTATTTTTATTGCAGGGTTCCTACCCCTCAACTCCACTAGCACTGTTGACATTCTGTTACTTTAACATTTCCCACCAACCATAAGAAACTTTTAATGAAAAAAAAAATCCCTGTCAAGAAAGAATCTGATTAAAACCCTTTATTTTTCAGCAAAAAAAATTAAGCCCCCCTAAAAATAAGCCCTCCCCTACCTACCTAGAAGACCCCCTAAAAATAAGAAAATTTCAAAAAGTACTCCAAGTTGCAGTTTATATTTCTTAAATATCTTACATCTAAACTTCGTATTTAAAAAAAAAAAAATTCCCTGACAAGAAAGAATCTGATTAAAACCCTTTATTTTTCACAAAAAAAATTAAGCCCCTCTAAAAATAAGCCCTCCCCTACCTACCTAGAAGACCCCCTAAAAATAAGAAAATTTCCAAAAGTAGTCCCAGTTGTAGTTTATATTTCACAAATATCTCACATCTAAACTTCATATTTAAAAAAAAAAAATTCCCTGACAAGAAAGAATCTGATTAAAACCCTTTATTTTCCTGCAAAAAAAAAAAAAAAATTAAGCCCCCCTAAAAATAAGCCCTCCCCTCTCTCCCTTATCGGTTAAAAAAATTAAGCCCTCCCCTACTTCACTTCCTCTCTTATCTTCCAACACTTCCGGTTCACTTCCTGTCTTATCTTTCATCCCTTCCTGTCTTATCTTCAATCACTTCCGCTTCCACTGCCAGGCTTACTTCCGGTACCCACCTCCACCACGCACACAGCGCCTGCTGGACTGTAACTCTCATTCCTCTACTACTAATATGAATAAATGATGCCTGTAACCGACATTTCATCTGGATCAGATCCAAATGTCTGTTGTTAGTAGCTGTTTTGTATAATCTTTGAAGAGTTTATAGGAAATGAAAAGCTGAAAATGTCTGAGTTTGTTGCCAAATGTCGGATGTAAATATTATGCTGGAAAGATGTAGTGTTTACTATATTAGTCCAAGTTCGGTGATTGATAAAATAATCGTGAAAACAGAAAAAAAATGTAATAACATTTAGTTGTGGCATACCTACGTTTGGAAAAAATAAATCAACTGTACTTAAACATAACATCTTACTAATTTAAAAAGTATACTTTTGGATTAGCATAAGGAATAATTCCTGTATGAAAAATAATTGTTTTTCAAAACTAATTTATTAAATATTAAAAAGAACGTTGTCCCAAAAGTTTAGAAAGAAAGTATAGCATATTTGAAAAGATTAATAATTTTCTTATACAAACACAAGAATATTTTATGTTTGTCCTAAATTGAACAAGTAACAGAAACCCTTTTCAGTTATTTCACAATAATTTCGTTTGGAAATCAATACCACAAATTTTCTACATTTCCAAATATTTATCCCTATGTAATCGTAAAAAACACCTTTTCATAAAAATGGCCCTTCTGATAATTTTGTGAAAAAATAGATATATATGAATACGAAACAGGGAAACATTCTTCAGATCAGATAAACAACTAGAAATATATAACTAAAAGTACAAGATATTCCTTATCTCTGAGGTGTAAGAATAAATGGTCGCGTTTTATCTTTTAACGTTGAAAGTATTAAACATTACTATTTCCTAGCATCAGTAGAATTACAGACCATAAAATGTATCATGTAAAAGTGGAAATAATATGAATAAATAATGACTTATAACCGACATATCATCTGGATCAGATCCAAATGTCTGTCGTTAGTAGCTGTTTTGTATCATCTTTGAAGCGTTTATGGTAAATGAAAAGCTGAAAATGTCTGAGTTTGTTTCCAAATAACAGAATGTCGGATGTAAATATTATGCTACTGTATGTAGTGTTCACGATATTTGTCTAAGTTCGGTGATTGATAAAACAATATTGAAAACAGAAAACTGTAATATTTTTTAATTTTTGCATAAACTGGCCTTAAACAGAATTTCTATAGGTATGTAGTGTTTTTAATTTCTATACCAGTATATGAAGGGGTGAGAATGAAAGTGGAGTAAGTGAAAATTTCGTGATTTGAGAAACGAAGGGTTTTGTGAAACTTGTTGTATAGCCGTTGCATTGAGTAGTCCAAATTGTTTTGCCCACAAGCGACTCTTTAAGTGATCTATGACTTGTCGTATAGACGTTGCATTGAGTAGTCCAAATTGTTTTGCCCACAAGCGACTCTTTAAGTGAACTATGACTTGTTGTATAGCCGTTGCATTGAGTGGTCCAAATTGTTTTGCCCACAAGCGACTCTTTAAGTGATCTATGACTTGTCGTATAGCCGTTGCATTGAGTGGTCCAAATTGTTTTGCCCACAAGCGACTCTTTAAGGAACTATGACTTGTTGTATAGCCGTTGCATTGAGTAGTCCAAATTGTTTTGCCCACAAGCGACTCTTTAAGTGAACTATGACTTGTTGTATAGCCGTTGCATTGAGTAGTCCAAATTGTTTTGCCCACAAGCGACTCTTTAAGTGAACTATGACTTGTTGTATAGCCGTTGCATTGAGTAGTCCAAATTGTTTTGCCCACAAGCGACTCTTTAAGTGAACTATGACTTGTTGTATAGCCGTTGCATTGAGTAGTCCAAATTGTTTTGCCCACAAGCGACTCTTTAAGTGAACTATGACTTGTTGTATAGCCGTTGCATTGAGTAGTCCAAATTGTTTTGCCCACAAGCGACTCTTTAAGTGAACTATGACTTGTTGTATAGCCGTTGCATTGAGTAGTCCAAATTGTTTTGCCCACAAGCGACTCTTTAAGTGAACTATGACTTGTTGTATAGCCGTTGCATTGACTGGTCCAAATTGTTTTGCCCACAAGCGACTCTTTAAGGAACTATGACTTGTTGTATAGCCGTTGCATTGAGTAGTCCAAATTGTTTTGCCCACAAGCGACTCTTTAAGTGAACTATGACTTGTTGTATAGCCGTTGCATTGACTGGTCCAAATATTTTTGCCCACAAGCGACTCTTTAAGGAACTATGACTTGTTGTATAGCCGTTGCATTGAGTAGTTCAAATTGTTTTGCCCACAAGCGACTCTTTAAGTGAACTATGACGTGTTGTATAGCCGTTGCATTGACTAGTCCAAATTGTTTTGCCCACAAGCGACTTTTTAAGTGAACTATGACTTGTTGTATAGCCGTTGCATTGAGTAGTCCAAATTGTTTTGCCCACAAGCGACTCTTTAAGTGAACTATGACTTGTTGTATAGCCGTTGCATTGAGTAGTCCAAATTGTTTTGCCCACAAGCGACTCTTTAAGTGAACTATGACTTGTTGTATAGCCGTTGCATTGACTGGTCCAAATTGTTTTGCCCACAAGCGACTCTTTAAGTGAACTATGACTTGTTGTATAGCCGTTGCATTGACTGGTCCAAATTGTTTTGCCCACAAGCGACTCTTTAAGGAACTATGACTTGTTGTATAGCCGTTGCATTGAGTAGTCCAAATTGTTTTGCCCACAAGCGACTCTTTAAGTGAACTATGACTTGTTGTATAGCCGTTGCATTGAGTAGTCCAGATTGTTTTGCCCACAAGCGACTCTTTAAGGAACTATGACTTGTTGTATAGCCGTTGCATTGAGTAGTCCAAATTGTTTTGCCCACAAGCGACTCTTTAAGTGATCTATGACTTCTCGTATAGCCGTTGCATTGAGTGGTCCAAATTGTTTTGCCCACAAACGACTCTTTAAGTGAACTATGACTTGTTGTATAGCCGTTGCATTGAGTGGTCCAAATTGTTTTGCCCACAAGCGACTCTTTAAGTGAACTATGACTTGTTGTATAGCCGTTGCATTGAGTAGTCCAAATTGTTTTGCCCACAAGCGACTCTTTAAGTGAACTATGACTTGTTGTATAGCCTTTGCATTGAGTAGTCCAAATTGTTTTGCCCACAAGCGACTCTTTAAGTGAACTATGACTTGTTGTATAGCCGTTGCATTGAGCAGTCCAAATTGTTATGCCCACAAGCGACTCTTTAAGTGAGCTATGACTTGTTGTATAGCCGTTGAATTGAGTAGTCCAAATTGTTTTGCCCACAAGCGACTCTTTAAGTGAACTATGACTTGTTGTATAGCCGTTGCATTGAGTAGTCCAAATTGTTTTGCCCACAAGCGACTCTTTAAGTGATCTATGACTTGTTGTATAGCCTTTGCATTGAGTAGTCCAAATTGTTTTGCCCACAAGCGACTCTTTAAGTGAACTATGACTTGTTGTATAGCCGTTGGATTGAGTGGTCCAAATTGTTTTGCCCACAAGCGACTCTTTAAGTGAACTATGACTTGTTGTATAGCCGTTGCATTGAGTAGTCCAAATTGTTTTGCCCACAAGCGACTCTTTAAGTGAACTATGACTTGTTGTATAGCCTTTGCATTGACTGGTCCAAATTGTTTTGCCCACAAGCGACTCTTTAAGTGAACTATGACTTGTTGTATAGCCGTTGCATTGAGTGGTCCAAATTGTTTTGCCCACAAGCGACTCTTTAAGTGAACTATGACTTGTTGTATAGCCGTTGCATTGACTGGTCCAAATTGTTTTGCCCACAAGCGACTCTTTAAGGAACTATGACTTGTTGTATAACCGTTGCATTGAGTAGTCCAAATTGTTTTGCCCACAAGCGACTCTTTAAGTGAACTATGACTTGTTGTATAGCCGTTGCATTGAGTAGTCCAAATTGTTTTGCCCACAAGCGACTCTTTAAGTGAGCTATGACTTGTTGTATAGCCGTTGCATTGAGTAGTCCAAATTGTTTTGCCCACAAGCGACTCTTTAAGTGATCTATGACTTGTTGTATAGCCGTTGCATTGAGTAGTCCAAATTGTTTTGCCCACAAGCGACTCTTTAAGTGAGCTATGACTTGTGGTATAGCCGTTGAATTGAGTAGTCCAAATTGTTTTGCCCACAAGCGACTCTTTAAGTGATCTATGACTTGTTGTATAGCCTTTGCGTTGAGTAGTCCAAATTGTTTTGCCCACAAGCGACTCTTTAAGTGAACTATGACTTGTTGTATAGCCTTTGCATTGAGTAGTCCAAATTGTTTTGCCCACAAGCGACTCTTTAAGTGAACTATGACTTGTTGTATAGCCGTTGAATTGAGTAGTCCAAATTGTTTTGCCCACAAGCGACTCTTTAAGTGATCTATGACTTGTCGTATAGCCGTTGCATTGAGTGGTCCAAATTGTTTTGCCCACAAGCGACTCTTTAAGTGAACTATGACTTGTTGTATAGCCGTTGCATTGAGTGGTCCAAATTGTTTTGCCCACAAGCGACTCTTTAAGTGATCTATGACTTGTCGTATAGCCGTTGCATTGAGTGGTCCAAATTGTTTTGCCCACAAGCGACTCTTTAAGTGAACTATGACTTGTAGTATAGCCGTTGCATTGAGTAGTCCAAATTGTTTTGCCCACAAGCGACTCTTTAAGTGAACTATGACTTGTTGTATAGCCGTTGCATTGAGTGGTCCAAATTGTTTTGCCCACAAGCGACTCTTTAAGTGAACTATGACTTGTTGTATAGCCGTTGCATTGAGTGGTCCAAATTGTTTTGCCCACAAGCGACTCTTTAAGTGAACTATGACTTGTTGTATAGCCGTTGGATTGAGTGGTCCAAATTGTTTTGCCCACAAGCGACTCTTTAAGTGAACTATGACTTGTTGTATAGCCGTTGCATTGAGTGGTCCAAATTGTTTTGCCCACAAGCGACTCTTTAAGTGAACTATGACTTGTTGTATAGCCGTTGGATTGAGTGGTCCAAATTGTTTTGCCCACAAGCGACTCTTTAAGTGAACTATGACTTGTTGTATAGCCGTTGCATTGAGTAGTCCAAATTGTTTTGCCCACAAGCGACTCTTTAAGTGAACTATGACTTGTTGTATAGCCGTTGCATTGAGTAGTCCAAATTGTTTTGCTCACAAGCGACTCTTTAAGTGAACTATGACTTGTTGTATAGCCGTTGCATTGAGTAGTCCAAATTGTTTTGCCCACAAGCGACTCTTTAAGTGAACTATGACTTGTTGTATAGCCGTTGCATTGAGTAGTCCAAATTGTTTTGCCCACAAGCGACTCTTTAAGTGAACTATGACTTGTTGTATAGCCGTTGCATTGAGTAGTCCAAATTCTTTTGCCCACAAGCGACTCTTTAAGTGAACTATGACTTGTTGTATAGCCGTTGCATTGAGTAGTCCAAATTCTTTTGCCCACAAGCGACTCTTTAAGTGAACTATGACTTGTTGTATAGCCGTTGCATTGACTGGTCCAAATTGTTTTGCCCACAAGCGACTCTTTAAGGAACTATGACTTGTTGTATAGCCGTTGCATTGTGTAGTCCAAATTGTTTTGCCCACAAGCGACTCTTTAAGTGAACTATGACTTGTTGTATAGCCGTTGCATTGACTGGTCCAAATTGTTTTGCCCACAAGCGACTCTTTAAGGAACTATGACTTGTTGTATAGCCGTTACATTGAGTAGTCCAAATTGTTTTGCCCACAAGCGACTCTTTAAGTGAACTATGACTTGTTGTATAGCCGTTGCATTGAGTAGGCCAAATTGTTTTGCCCACAAGCGACTCTTTAAGTGAACTATGACTTGTTGTATAGCCGTTGCATTGAGTAGTCCAAATTGTTTTGCCCACAAGCGACTCTTTAAGGAACTATGACTTGTTGTATAGCCGTTGCATTGACTAGTCCAAATTGTTTTGCCCACAAGCGACTTTTTAAGTGAACTATGACTTGTTGTATAGCCGTTGCATTGAGTAGTCCAAATTGTTTTGCCCACAAGCGACTCTTTAAGTGAACTATGACTTGTTGTATAGCCGTTGGATTGAGTGGTCCAAATTGTTTTGCCCACAAGCGACTCTTTAAGTGAACTATGACTTGTTGTATAGCCGTTGCATTGAGTGGTCCAAATTGTTTTGCCCACAAGCGACTCTTTAAGTGAACTATGACTTGTTGTATAGCCGTTGGATTGAGTGGTCCAAATTGTTTTGCCCACAAGCGACTCTTTAAGTGAACTATGACTTGTTGTATAGCCGTTGCATTGAGTAGTCCAAATTGTTTTGCCCACAAGCGACTCTTTAAGTGAACTATGACTTGTTGTATAGCCGTTGCATTGAGTAGTCCAAATTGTTTTGCCCACAAGCGACTCTTTAAGTGAACTATGACTTGTTGTATAGACGTTGCATTGACTGGTCCAAATTGTTTTGCCCACAAGCGACTCTTTTAGGAACTATGACTTGTTGTATAGCCGTTGCATTGAGTAGTCCAAATTGTTTTGCCCACAAGCGACTCTTTAAGTGAACTATGACTTGTTGTATAGCCGTTGCATTGACTGGTCCAAATTGTTTTGCCCACAAGCGACTCTTTAAGGAACTATGACTTGTTGTATAGCCGTTGCATTGACTAGTCCAAATTGTTTTGCCCACAAGCGACTTTTTAAGTGAACTATGACTTGTTGTATAGCCGTTGCATTGAGTAGTCCAAATTGTTTTGCCCACAAGCGACTCTTTAAGTGAACTATGACTTGTTGTATAGCCGTTGGATTGAGTGGTCCAAATTGTTTTGCCCACAAGCGACTCTTTAAGTGATCTATGACTTGTCGTATAGCCGTTGCATTGAGTGGTCCAAATTGTTTTGCCCACAAGCGACTCTTTAAGTGAACTATGACTTGTAGTATAGCCGTTGCATTGAGTAGTCCAAATTGTTTTGCCCACAAGCGACTCTTTAAGTGAACTATGACTTGTTGTATAGCCGTTGCATTGAGTGGTCCAAATTGTTTTGCCCACAAGCGACTCTTTAAGTGAACTATGACTTGTTGTATAGCCGTTGCATTGAGTGGTCCAAATTGTTTTGCCCACAAGCGACTCTTTAAGTGAACTATGACTTGTTGTATAGCCGTTGGATTGAGTGGTCCAAATTGTTTTGCCCACAAGCGACTCTTTAAGTGAACTATGACTTGTTGTATAGCCGTTGCATTGAGTGGTCCAAATTGTTTTGCCCACAAGCGACTCTTTAAGTGAACTATGACTTGTTGTATAGCCGTTGGATTGAGTGGTCCAAATTGTTTTGCCCACAAGCGACTCTTTAAGTGAACTATGACTTGTTGTATAGCCGTTGCATTGAGTAGTCCAAATTGTTTTGCCCACAAGCGACTCTTTAAGTGAACTATGACTTGTTGTATAGCCGTTGCATTGAGTAGTCCAAATTGTTTTGCTCACAAGCGACTCTTTAAGTGAACTATGACTTGTTGTATAGCCGTTGCATTGAGTAGTCCAAATTGTTTTGCCCACAAGCGACTCTTTAAGTGAACTATGACTTGTTGTATAGCCGTTGCATTGAGTAGTCCAAATTGTTTTGCCCACAAGCGACTCTTTAAGTGAACTATGACTTGTTGTATAGCCGTTGCATTGAGTAGTCCAAATTCTTTTGCCCACAAGCGACTCTTTAAGTGAACTATGACTTGTTGTATAGCCGTTGCATTGAGTAGTCCAAATTCTTTTGCCCACAAGCGACTCTTTAAGTGAACTATGACTTGTTGTATAGCCGTTGCATTGACTGGTCCAAATTGTTTTGCCCACAAGCGACTCTTTAAGGAACTATGACTTGTTGTATAGCCGTTGCATTGAGTAGTCCAAATTGTTTTGCCCACAAGCGACTCTTTAAGTGAACTATGACTTGTTGTATAGCCGTTGCATTGACTGGTCCAAATTGTTTTGCCCACAAGCGACTCTTTAAGGAACTATGACTTGTTGTATAGCCGTTACATTGAGTAGTCCAAATTGTTTTGCCCACAAGCGACTCTTTAAGTGAACTATGACTTGTTGTATAGCCGTTGCATTGAGTAGGCCAAATTGTTTTGCCCACAAGCGACTCTTTAAGTGAACTATGACTTGTTGTATAGCCGTTGCATTGAGTAGTCCAAATTGTTTTGCCCACAAGCGACTCTTTAAGGAACTATGACTTGTTGTATAGCCGTTGCATTGACTAGTCCAAATTGTTTTGCCCACAAGCGACTTTTTAAGTGAACTATGACTTGTTGTATAGCCGTTGCATTGAGTAGTCCAAATTGTTTTGCCCACAAGCGACTCTTTAAGTGAACTATGACTTGTTGTATAGCCGTTGGATTGAGTGGTCCAAATTGTTTTGCCCACAAGCGACTCTTTAAGTGAACTATGACTTGTTGTATAGCCGTTGCATTGAGTGGTCCAAATTGTTTTGCCCACAAGCGACTCTTTAAGTGAACTATGACTTGTTGTATAGCCGTTGGATTGAGTGGTCCAAATTGTTTTGCCCACAAGCGACTCTTTAAGTGAACTATGACTTGTTGTATAGCCGTTGCATTGAGTAGTCCAAATTGTTTTGCCCACAAGCGACTCTTTAAGTGAACTATGACTTGTTGTATAGCCGTTGCATTGAGTAGTCCAAATTGTTTTGCCCACAAGCGACTCTTTAAGTGAACTATGACTTGTTGTATAGACGTTGCATTGACTGGTCCAAATTGTTTTGCCCACAAGCGACTCTTTAAGGAACTATGACTTGTTGTATAGCCGTTGCATTGAGTAGTCCAAATTGTTTTGCCCACAAGCGACTCTTTAAGTGAACTATGACTTGTTGTATAGCCGTTGCATTGACTGGTCCAAATTGTTTTGCCCACAAGCGACTCTTTAAGTGAACTATGACTTGTTGTATAGCCGTTGCATTGAGTAGTCCAAATTGTTTTGCCCACAAGCGACTCTTTAAGTGAACTATGACTTGTTGTATAGCCGTTGCATTGAGTAGTCCAAATTGTTTTGCCCACAAGCGACTCTTTAAGTGAACTATGACTTGTTGTATAGCCGTTGCATTGAGTAGTCCAAATTGTTTTGCCCACAAGCGACTCTTTAAGTGAACTATGACTTGTTGTATAGCCGTTGCATTGACTGGTCCAAATTGTTTTGCCCACAAGCGACTCTTTAAGGAACTATGACTTGTTGTATAGCCGTTGCATTGAGTAGTCCAAATTGTTTTGCCCACAAGCGACACTTTAAGTGAACTATGACTTGTTGTATAGCCGTTGCATTGACTGGTCCAAATTGTTTTGCCCACAAGCGACTCTTTAAGGAACTATGACTTGTTGTATAGCCGTTGCATTGAGTAGTCCAAATTGTTTTGCCCACAAGCGACTCTTTAAGTGAACTATGACTTGTTGTATAGCCGTTGCATTGAGTAGTCCAAATTGTTTTGCCCACAAGCGACTCTTTAAGTGAACTATGACTTGTTGTATAGCCGTTGCATTGAGTAGTCCAAATTGTTTTGCCCACAAGCGACTCTTTAAGGAACTATGACTTGTTGTATAGCCGTTGCATTGACTAGTCCAAATTGTTTTGCCCACAAGCGACTTTTTAAGTGAACTATGACTTGTTGTATAGCCGTTGCATTGAGTAGTCCAAATTGTTTTGCCCACAAGCGACTCTTTAAGTGAATATGACTTGTTGTTTAGCCGTTGCATTGAGTAGTCCAAATTGTTTTGCCCACAAGCGACTCTTTAAGTGAACTATGACTTGTTGTATAGCCGTTGCATTGAGTAGTCCAAATTGTTTTGCCCACAAGCGACTCTTTAAGTGAACTATGACTTGTTGTATAGACGTTGCATTGACTGGTCCAAATTGTTTTGCCCACAAGCGACTCTTTAAGGAACTATGACTTGTTGTATAGCCGTTGCATTGAGTAGTCCAAATTGTTTTGCCCACAAGCGACTCTTTAAGTGAACTATGACTTGTTGTATAGCCGTTGCATTGACTGGTCCAAATTGTTTTGCCCACAAGCGACTCTTTAAGGAACTATGACTTGTTGTATAGCCGTTGCATTGAGTAGTCCAAATTGTTTTGCCCACAAGCGACTTTTTAAGTGAACTATGACTTGTTGTATAGCCGTTGCATTGAGTAGTCCAAATTGTTTTGCCCACAAGCGACTCTTTAAGTGAACTATGACTTGTTGTATAGCCGTTGCATTGACTGGTCCAAATTGTTTTGCCCACAAGCGACTCTTTAAGTGAACTATGACTTGTTGTATAGCCGTTGCATTGAGTAGTCCAAATTGTTTTGCCCACAAGCGACTCTTTAAGTGAACTATGACTTGTTGTATAGCCGTTGCATTGAGTAGTCCAAATTGTTTTGCCCACAAGCGACTCTTTAAGTGAACTATGACTTGTTGTATAGCCGTTGCATTGACTGGTCCAAATTGTTTTGCCCACAAGCGACTCTTTAAGTGAACTATGACTTGTTGTATAACCGTTGCATTGAGTAGTCCAAATTGTTTTGCCCACAAGCGACTCTTTAAGTGAACTATGACTTGTTGTATAGCCGTTGCATTGAGTAGTCCAAATTGTTTTGCCCACAAGCGACTCTTTAAGTGAACTATGACTTGTTGTATAGACGTTGCATTGACTGGTCCAAATTGTTTTGCCCACAAGCGACTCTTTAAGGAACTATGACTTGTTGTATAGCCGTTGCATTGAGTAGTCCAAATTGTTTTGCCCACAAGCGACTCTTTAAGTGAACTATGACTTGTTGTATAGCCGTTGCATTGACTGGTCCAAATTGTTTTGCCCACAAGCGACTCTTTAAGGAACTATGACTTGTTGTATAGCCGTTGCATTGACTAGTCCAAATTGTTTTGCCCACAAGCGACTTTTTAAGTGAACTATGACTTGTTGTATAGCCGTTGCATTGAGTAGTCCAAATTGTTTTGCCCACAAGCGACTCTTTAAGTGAACTATGACTTGTTGTATAGCCGTTGGATTGAGTGGTCCAAATTGTTTTGCCCACAAGCGACTCTTTAAGTGATCTATGACTTGTCGTATAGCCGTTGCATTGAGTGGTCCAAATTGTTTTGCCCACAAGCGACTCTTTAAGTGAACTATGACTTGTAGTATAGCCGTTGCATTGAGTAGTCCAAATTGTTTTGCCCACAAGCGACTCTTTAAGTGAACTATGACTTGTTGTATAGCCGTTGCATTGAGTGGTCCAAATTGTTTTGCCCACAAGCGACTCTTTAAGTGAACTATGACTTGTTGTATAGCCGTTGCATTGAGTGGTCCAAATTGTTTTGCCCACAAGCGACTCTTTAAGTGAACTATGACTTGTTGTATAGCCGTTGGATTGAGTGGTCCAAATTGTTTTGCCCACAAGCGACTCTTTAAGTGAACTATGACTTGTTGTATAGCCGTTGCATTGAGTGGTCCAAATTGTTTTGCCCACAAGCGACTCTTTAAGTGAACTATGACTTGTTGTATAGCCGTTGGATTGAGTGGTCCAAATTGTTTTGCCCACAAGCGACTCTTTAAGTGAACTATGACTTGTTGTATAGCCGTTGCATTGAGTAGTCCAAATTGTTTTGCCCACAAGCGACTCTTTAAGTGAACTATGACTTGTTGTATAGCCGTTGCATTGAGTAGTCCAAATTGTTTTGCTCACAAGCGACTCTTTAAGTGAACTATGACTTGTTGTATAGCCGTTGCATTGAGTAGTCCAAATTGTTTTGCCCACAAGCGACTCTTTAAGTGAACTATGACTTGTTGTATAGCCGTTGCATTGAGTAGTCCAAATTGTTTTGCCCACAAGCGACTCTTTAAGTGAACTATGACTTGTTGTATAGCCGTTGCATTGAGTAGTCCAAATTGTTTTGCCCACAAGCGACTCTTTAAGTGAACTATGACTTGTTGTATAGACGTTGCATTGACTGGTCCAAATTGTTTTGCCCACAAGCGACTCTTTAAGGAACTATGACTTGTTGTATAGCCGTTGCATTGAGTAGTCCAAATTGTTTTGCCCACAAGCGACTCTTTAAGTGAACTATGACTTGTTGTATAGCCGTTGCATTGACTGGTCCAAATTGTTTTGCCCACAAGCGACTCTTTAAGGAACTATGACTTGTTGTATAGCCGTTGCATTGACTAGTCCAAATTGTTTTGCCCACAAGCGACTTTTTAAGTGAACTATGACTTGTTGTATAGCCGTTGCATTGAGTAGTCCAAATTGTTTTGCCCACAAGCGACTCTTTAAGTGAACTATGACTTGTTGTATAGCCGTTGGATTGAGTGGTCCAAATTGTTTTGCCCACAAGCGACTCTTTAAGTGATCTATGACTTGTCGTATAGCCGTTGCATTGAGTGGTCCAAATTGTTTTGCCCACAAGCGACTCTTTAAGTGAACTATGACTTGTAGTATAGCCGTTGCATTGAGTAGTCCAAATTGTTTTGCCCACAAGCGACTCTTTAAGTGAACTATGACTTGTTGTATAGCCGTTGCATTGAGTGGTCCAAATTGTTTTGCCCACAAGCGACTCTTTAAGTGAACTATGACTTGTTGTATAGCCGTTGCATTGAGTGGTCCAAATTGTTTTGCCCACAAGCGACTCTTTAAGTGAACTATGACTTGTTGTATAGCCGTTGGATTGAGTGGTCCAAATTGTTTTGCCCACAAGCGACTCTTTAAGTGAACTATGACTTGTTGTATAGCCGTTGCATTGAGTGGTCCAAATTGTTTTGCCCACAAGCGACTCTTTAAGTGAACTATGACTTGTTGTATAGCCGTTGGATTGAGTGGTCCAAATTGTTTTGCCCACAAGCGACTCTTTAAGTGAACTATGACTTGTTGTATAGCCGTTGCATTGAGTAGTCCAAATTGTTTTGCCCACAAGCGACTCTTTAAGTGAACTATGACTTGTTGTATAGCCGTTGCATTGAGTAGTCCAAATTGTTTTGCTCACAAGCGACTCTTTAAGTGAACTATGACTTGTTGTATAGCCGTTGCATTGAGTAGTCCAAATTGTTTTGCCCACAAGCGACTCTTTAAGTGAACTATGACTTGTTGTATAGCCGTTGCATTGAGTAGTCCAAATTGTTTTGCCCACAAGCGACTCTTTAAGTGAACTATGACTTGTTGTATAGCCGTTGCATTGAGTAGTCCAAATTCTTTTGCCCACAAGCGACTCTTTAAGTGAACTATGACTTGTTGTATAGCCGTTGCATTGAGTAGTCCAAATTCTTTTGCCCACAAGCGACTCTTTAAGTGAACTATGACTTGTTGTATAGCCGTTGCATTGACTGGTCCAAATTGTTTTGCCCACAAGCGACTCTTTAAGGAACTATGACTTGTTGTATAGCCGTTGCATTGAGTAGTCCAAATTGTTTTGCCCACAAGCGACTCTTTAAGTGAACTATGACTTGTTGTATAGCCGTTGCATTGACTGGTCCAAATTGTTTTGCCCACAAGCGACTCTTTAAGGAACTATGACTTGTTGTATAGCCGTTACATTGAGTAGTCCAAATTGTTTTGCCCACAAGCGACTCTTTAAGTGAACTATGACTTGTTGTATAGCCGTTGCATTGAGTAGGCCAAATTGTTTTGCCCACAAGCGACTCTTTAAGTGAACTATGACTTGTTGTATAGCCGTTGCATTGAGTAGTCCAAATTGTTTTGCCCACAAGCGACTCTTTAAGGAACTATGACTTGTTGTATAGCCGTTGCATTGACTAGTCCAAATTGTTTTGCCCACAAGCGACTTTTTAAGTGAACTATGACTTGTTGTATAGCCGTTGCATTGAGTAGTCCAAATTGTTTTGCCCACAAGCGACTCTTTAAGTGAACTATGACTTGTTGTATAGCCGTTGGATTGAGTGGTCCAAATTGTTTTGCCCACAAGCGACTCTTTAAGTGAACTATGACTTGTTGTATAGCCGTTGCATTGAGTGGTCCAAATTGTTTTGCCCACAAGCGACTCTTTAAGTGAACTATGACTTGTTGTATAGCCGTTGGATTGAGTGGTCCAAATTGTTTTGCCCACAAGCGACTCTTTAAGTGAACTATGACTTGTTGTATAGCCGTTGCATTGAGTAGTCCAAATTGTTTTGCCCACAAGCGACTCTTTAAGTGAACTATGACTTGTTGTATAGCCGTTGCATTGAGTAGTCCAAATTGTTTTGCCCACAAGCGACTCTTTAAGTGAACTATGACTTGTTGTATAGACGTTGCATTGACTGGTCCAAATTGTTTTGCCCACAAGCGACTCTTTAAGGAACTATGACTTGTTGTATAGCCGTTGCATTGAGTAGTCCAAATTGTTTTGCCCACAAGCGACTCTTTAAGTGAACTATGACTTGTTGTATAGCCGTTGCATTGACTGGTCCAAATTGTTTTGCCCACAAGCGACTCTTTAAGTGAACTATGACTTGTTGTATAGCCGTTGCATTGAGTAGTCCAAATTGTTTTGCCCACAAGCGACTCTTTAAGTGAACTATGACTTGTTGTATAGCCGTTGCATTGAGTAGTCCAAATTGTTTTGCCCACAAGCGACTCTTTAAGTGAACTATGACTTGTTGTATAGCCGTTGCATTGAGTAGTCCAAATTGTTTTGCCCACAAGCGACTCTTTAAGTGAACTATGACTTGTTGTATAGCCGTTGCATTGACTGGTCCAAATTGTTTTGCCCACAAGCGACTCTTTAAGGAACTATGACTTGTTGTATAGCCGTTGCATTGAGTAGTCCAAATTGTTTTGCCCACAAGCGACACTTTAAGTGAACTATGACTTGTTGTATAGCCGTTGCATTGACTGGTCCAAATTGTTTTGCCCACAAGCGACTCTTTAAGGAACTATGACTTGTTGTATAGCCGTTGCATTGAGTAGTCCAAATTGTTTTGCCCACAAGCGACTCTTTAAGTGAACTATGACTTGTTGTATAGCCGTTGCATTGAGTAGTCCAAATTGTTTTGCCCACAAGCGACTCTTTAAGTGAACTATGACTTGTTGTATAGCCGTTGCATTGAGTAGTCCAAATTGTTTTGCCCACAAGCGACTCTTTAAGGAACTATGACTTGTTGTATAGCCGTTGCATTGACTAGTCCAAATTGTTTTGCCCACAAGCGACTTTTTAAGTGAACTATGACTTGTTGTATAGCCGTTGCATTGAGTAGTCCAAATTGTTTTGCCCACAAGCGACTCTTTAAGTGAATATGACTTGTTGTTTAGCCGTTGCATTGAGTAGTCCAAATTGTTTTGCCCACAAGCGACTCTTTAAGTGAACTATGACTTGTTGTATAGCCGTTGCATTGAGTAGTCCAAATTGTTTTGCCCACAAGCGACTCTTTAAGTGAACTATGACTTGTTGTATAGACGTTGCATTGACTGGTCCAAATTGTTTTGCCCACAAGCGACTCTTTAAGGAACTATGACTTGTTGTATAGCCGTTGCATTGAGTAGTCCAAATTGTTTTGCCCACAAGCGACTCTTTAAGTGAACTATGACTTGTTGTATAGCCGTTGCATTGACTGGTCCAAATTGTTTTGCCCACAAGCGACTCTTTAAGGAACTATGACTTGTTGTATAGCCGTTGCATTGAGTAGTCCAAATTGTTTTGCCCACAAGCGACTTTTTAAGTGAACTATGACTTGTTGTATAGCCGTTGCATTGAGTAGTCCAAATTGTTTTGCCCACAAGCGACTCTTTAAGTGAACTATGACTTGTTGTATAGCCGTTGCATTGACTGGTCCAAATTGTTTTGCCCACAAGCGACTCTTTAAGTGAACTATGACTTGTTGTATAGCCGTTGCATTGAGTAGTCCAAATTGTTTTGCCCACAAGCGACTCTTTAAGTGAACTATGACTTGTTGTATAGCCGTTGCATTGAGTAGTCCAAATTGTTTTGCCCACAAGCGACTCTTTAAGTGAACTATGACTTGTTGTATAGCCGTTGCATTGACTGGTCCAAATTGTTTTGCCCACAAGCGACTCTTTAAGTGAACTATGACTTGTTGTATAACCGTTGCATTGAGTAGTCCAAATTGTTTTGCCCACAAGCGACTCTTTAAGTGAACTATGACTTGTTGTATAGCCGTTGCATTGAGTAGTCCAAATTGTTTTGCCCACAAGCGACTCTTTAAGTGAACTATGACTTGTTGTATAGACGTTGCATTGACTGGTCCAAATTGTTTTGCCCACAAGCGACTCTTTAAGGAACTATGACTTGTTGTATAGCCGTTGCATTGAGTAGTCCAAATTGTTTTGCCCACAAGCGACTCTTTAAGTGAACTATGACTTGTTGTATAGCCGTTGCATTGACTGGTCCAAATTGTTTTGCCCACAAGCGACTCTTTAAGGAACTATGACTTGTTGTATAGCCGTTGCATTGACTAGTCCAAATTGTTTTGCCCACAAGCGACTTTTTAAGTGAACTATGACTTGTTGTATAGCCGTTGCATTGAGTAGTCCAAATTGTTTTGCCCACAAGCGACTCTTTAAGTGAACTATGACTTGTTGTATAGCCGTTGGATTGAGTGGTCCAAATTGTTTTGCCCACAAGCGACTCTTTAAGTGATCTATGACTTGTCGTATAGCCGTTGCATTGAGTGGTCCAAATTGTTTTGCCCACAAGCGACTCTTTAAGTGAACTATGACTTGTAGTATAGCCGTTGCATTGAGTAGTCCAAATTGTTTTGCCCACAAGCGACTCTTTAAGTGAACTATGACTTGTTGTATAGCCGTTGCATTGAGTGGTCCAAATTGTTTTGCCCACAAGCGACTCTTTAAGTGAACTATGACTTGTTGTATAGCCGTTGCATTGAGTGGTCCAAATTGTTTTGCCCACAAGCGACTCTTTAAGTGAACTATGACTTGTTGTATAGCCGTTGGATTGAGTGGTCCAAATTGTTTTGCCCACAAGCGACTCTTTAAGTGAACTATGACTTGTTGTATAGCCGTTGCATTGAGTGGTCCAAATTGTTTTGCCCACAAGCGACTCTTTAAGTGAACTATGACTTGTTGTATAGCCGTTGGATTGAGTGGTCCAAATTGTTTTGCCCACAAGCGACTCTTTAAGTGAACTATGACTTGTTGTATAGCCGTTGCATTGAGTAGTCCAAATTGTTTTGCCCACAAGCGACTCTTTAAGTGAACTATGACTTGTTGTATAGCCGTTGCATTGAGTAGTCCAAATTGTTTTGCTCACAAGCGACTCTTTAAGTGAACTATGACTTGTTGTATAGCCGTTGCATTGAGTAGTCCAAATTGTTTTGCCCACAAGCGACTCTTTAAGTGAACTATGACTTGTTGTATAGCCGTTGCATTGAGTAGTCCAAATTGTTTTGCCCACAAGCGACTCTTTAAGTGAACTATGACTTGTTGTATAGCCGTTGCATTGAGTAGTCCAAATTTTTTTGCCCACAAGCGACTCTTTAAGTGAACTATGACTTGTTGTATAGCCGTTGCATTGAGTAGTCCAAATTCTTTTGCCCACAAGCGACTCTTTAAGTGAACTATGACTTGTTGTATAGCCGTTGCATTGACTGGTCCAAATTGTTTTGCCCACAAGCGACTCTTTAAGGAACTATGACTTGTTGTATAGCCGTTGCATTGAGTAGTCCAAATTGTTTTGCCCACAAGCGACTCTTTAAGTGAACTATGACTTGTTGTATAGCCGTTGCATTGACTGGTCCAAATTGTTTTGCCCACAAGCGACTCTTTAAGGAACTATGACTTGTTGTATAGCCATTACATTGAGTAGTCCAAATTGTTTTGCCCACAAGCGACTCTTTAAGTGAACTATGACTTGTTGTATAGCCGTTGCATTGAGTAGGCCAAATTGTTTTGCCCACAAGCGACTCTTTAAGTGAACTATGACTTGTTGTATAGCCGTTGCATTGAGTAGTCCAAATTGTTTTGCCCACAAGCGACTCTTTAAGGAACTATGACTTGTTGTATAGCCGTTGCATTGACTAGTCCAAATTGTTTTGCCCACAAGCGACTTTTTAAGTGAACTATGACTTGTTGTATAGCCGTTGCATTGAGTAGTCCAAATTGTTTTGCCCACAAGCGACTCTTTAAGTGAACTATGACTTGTTGTATAGCCGTTGGATTGAGTGGTCCAAATTGTTTTGCCCACAAGCGACTCTTTAAGTGAACTATGACTTGTTGTATAGCCGTTGCATTGAGTGGTCCAAATTGTTTTGCCCACAAGCGACTCTTTAAGTGAACTATGACTTGTTGTATAGCCGTTGGATTGAGTGGTCCAAATTGTTTTGCCCACAAGCGACTCTTTAAGTGAACTATGACTTGTTGTATAGCCGTTGCATTGAGTAGTCCAAATTGTTTTGCCCACAAGCGACTCTTTAAGTGAACTATGACTTGTTGTATAGCCGTTGCATTGAGTAGTCCAAATTGTTTTGCCCACAAGCGACTCTTTAAGTGAACTATGACTTGTTGTATAGACGTTGCATTGACTGGTCCAAATTGTTTTGCCCACAAGCGACTCTTTATGGAACTATGACTTGTTGTATAGCCGTTGCATTGAGTAGTCCAAATTGTTTTGCCCACAAGCGACTCTTTAAGTGAACTATGACTTGTTGTATAGCCGTTGCATTGACTGGTCCAAATTGTTTTGCCCACAAGCGACTCTTTAAGTGAACTATGACTTGTTGTATAGCCGTTGCATTGAGTAGTCCAAATTGTTTTGCCCACAAGCGACTCTTTAAGTGAACTATGACTTGTTGTATAGCCGTTGCATTGAGTAGTCCAAATTGTTTTGCCCACAAGCGACTCTTTAAGTGAACTATGACTTGTTGTATAGCCGTTGCATTGAGTAGTCCAAATTGTTTTGCCCACAAGCGACTCTTTAAGTGAACTATGACTTGTTGTATAGCCGTTGCATTGACTGGTCCAAATTGTTTTGCCCACAAGCGACTCTTTAAGGAACTATGACTTGTTGTATAGCCGTTGCATTGAGTAGTCCAAATTGTTTTGCCCACAAGCGACACTTTAAGTGAACTATGACTTGTTGTATAGCCGTTGCATTGACTGGTCCAAATTGTTTTGCCCACAAGCGACTCTTTAAGGAACTATGACTTGTTGTATAGCCGTTGCATTGAGTAGTCCAAATTGTTTTGCCCACAAGCGACTCTTTAAGTGAACTATGACTTGTTGTATAGCCGTTGCATTGAGTAGTCCAAATTGTTTTGCCCACAAGCGACTCTTTAAGTGAACTATGACTTGTTGTATAGCCGTTGCATTGAGTAGTCCAAATTGTTTTGCCCACAAGCGACTCTTTAAGGAACTATGACTTGTTGTATAGCCGTTGCATTGACTAGTCCAAATTGTTTTGCCCACAAGCGACTTTTTAAGTGAACTATGACTTGTTGTATAGCCGTTGCATTGAGTAGTCCAAATTGTTTTGCCCACAAGCGACTCTTTAAGTGAATATGACTTGTTGTTTAGCCGTTGCATTGAGTAGTCCAAATTGTTTTGCCCACAAGCGACTCTTTAAGGAACTATGACTTGTTGTATAGCCGTTGCATTGAGTAGTCCAAATTGTTTTGCCCACAAGCGACTCTTTAAGTGAACTATGACTTGTTGTATAGCCGTTGCATTGACTGGTCCAAATTGTTTTGCCCACAAGCGACTCTTTAAGGAACTATGACTTGTTGTATAGCCGTTGCATTGAGTAGTCCAAATTGTTTTGCCCACAAGCGACTTTTTAAGTGAACTATGACTTGTTGTATAGCCGTTGCATTGAGTAGTCCAAATTGTTTTGCCCACAAGCGACTCTTTAAGTGAACTATGACTTGTTGTATAGCCGTTGCATTGACTGGTCCAAATTGTTTTGCCCACAAGCGACTCTTTAAGTGAACTATGACTTGTTGTATAGCCGTTGCATTGAGTAGTCCAAATTGTTTTGCCCACAAGCGACTCTTTAAGTGAACTATGACTTGTTGTATAGCCGTTGCATTGAGTAGTCCAAATTGTTTTGCCCACAAGCGACTCTTTAAGTGAACTATGACTTGTTGTATAGCCGTTGCATTGACTGGTCCAAATTGTTTTGCCCACAAGCGACTCTTTAAGTGAACTATGACTTGTTGTATAACCGTTGCATTGAGTAGTCCAAATTGTTTTGCCCACAAGCGACTCTTTAAGTGAACTATGACTTGTTGTATAGCCGTTGCATTGAGTAGTCCAAATTGTTTTGCCCACAAGCGACTCTTTAAGTGAACTATGACTTGTTGTATAGCCGTTGCATTGAGTAGTCCAAATTGTTTTGCCCACAAGCGACTCTTTAAGTGATCTATGACTTGTTGTATAGCCGTTGCTTTGAGTAGTCCAAATTGTTTTGCCCACAAGCGACTCTTTAAGTGATCTATGACTTGTTGTATAGCCGTTGCATTGAGTAGTCCAAATTGTTTTGCCCACAAGCGACTCTTTAAGAGATCTATGACTTGTTGTATAGCCGTTGCGTTGAGTGGTCCAAATATTTTTGCCCACAAGCGACTCTTTAAGTGAACTATGACTTGTTGTATAGCCGTTGCGTTGAGTAGTCCAAATTGTTTTGCCCACAAGCGACTCTTTAAGTGAACTATGACTTGTTGTATAGCCGTTGCATTGACTGGTCCAAATTGTTTTGCCCACAAGCGACTCTTTAAGGAACTATGACTTGTTGTATAGCCGTTACATTGAGTAGTCCAAATTGTTTTGCCCACAAGCGACTCTTTAAGTGAACTATGACTTGTTGTATAGCCGTTGCATTGAGTAGTCCAAATTGTTTTGCCCACAAGCGACTCTTTAAGGAACTATGACTTGTTGTATAGCCGTTGCATTGACTAGTCCAAATTGTTTTGCCCACAAGCGACTTTTTAAGTGAACTATGACTTGTTGTATAGCCGTTGCATTGAGTAGTCCAAATTGTTTTGCCCACAAGCGACTCTTTAAGTGAACTATGACTTGTTGTATAGACGTTGCATTGACTGGTCCAAATTGTTTTGCCCACAAGCGACTCTTTAAGGAACTATGACTTGTTGTATAGCCGTTGCATTGAGTAGTCCAAATTGTTTTGCCCACAAGCGACTCTTTAAGTGAACTATGACTTGTTGTATAGCCGTTGCATTGACTGGTCCAAATTGTTTTGCCCACAAGCGACTCTTTAAGTGAACTATGACTTGTTGTATAGCCGTTGCATTGAGTAGTCCAAATTGTTTTGCCCACAAGCAACTCTTTAAGTGAACTATGACTTGTTGTATAGCCGTTGCATTGAGTAGTCCAAATTGTTTTGCCCACAAGCGACTCTTTAAGTGAACTATGACTTGTTGTATAGCCGTTGCATTGAGTAGTCCAAATTGTTTTGCCCACAAGCGACTCTTTAAGTGAACTATGACTTGTTGTATAGCCGTTGCATTGACTGGTCCAAATTGTTTTGCCCACAAGCGACTCTTTAAGGAACTATGACTTGTTGTATAGCCGTTGCATTGAGTAGTCCAAATTGTTTTGCCCACAAGCGACACTTTAAGTGAACTATGACTTGTTGTATAGCCGTTGCATTGACTGGTCCAAATTGTTTTGCCCACAAGCGACTCTTTAAGGAACTATGACTTGTTGTATAGCCGTTGCATTGAGTAGTCCAAATTGTTTTGCCCACAAGCGACTCTTTAAGTGAACTATGACTTGTTGTATAGCCGTTGCATTGAGTAGTCCAAATTGTTTTGCCCACAAGCGACTCTTTAAGTGAACTATGACTTGTTGTATAGCCGTTGCATTGAGTAGTCCAAATTGTTTTGCCCACAAGCGACTCTTTAAGGAACTATGACTTGTTGTATAGCCGTTGCATTGACTAGTCCAAATTGTTTTGCCCACAAGCGACTTTTTAAGTGAACTATGACTTGTTGTATAGCCATTGCATTGAGTAGTCCAAATTGTTTTGCCCACAAGCGACTCTTTAAGTGAATATGACTTGTTGTTTAGCCGTTGCATTGAGTAGTCCAAATTGTTTTGCCCACAAGCGACTCTTTAAGTGAACTATGACTTGTTGTATAGCCGTTGCATTGAGTAGTCCAAATTGTTTTGCCCACAAGCGACTCTTTAAGTGAACTATGACTTGTTGTATAGACGTTGCATTGACTGGTCCAAATTGTTTTGCCCACAAGCGACTCTTTAAGGAACTATGACTTGTTGTATAGCCGTTGCATTGAGTAGTCCAAATTGTTTTGCCCACAAGCGACTCTTTAAGTGAACTATGACTTGTTGTATAGCCGTTGCATTGACTGGTCCAAATTGTTTTGCCCACAAGCGACTCTTTAAGGAACTATGACTTGTTGTATAGCTGTTGCATTGAGTAGTCCAAATTGTTTTGCCCACAAGCGACTTTTTAAGTGAACTATGACTTGTTGTATAGCCGTTGCATTGAGTAGTCCAAATTGTTTTGCCCACAAGCGACTCTTTAAGTGAACTATGACTTGTTGTATAGCCGTTGCATTGACTGGTCCAAATTGTTTTGCCCACAAGCGACTCTTTAAGTGAACTATGACTTGTTGTATAGCCGTTGCATTGAGTAGTCCAAATTGTTTTGCCCACAAGCGACTCTTTAAGTGAACTATGACTTGTTGTATAGCCGTTGCATTGAGTAGTCCAAATTGTTTTGCCCACAAGCGACTCTTTAAGTGAACTATGACTTGTTGTATAGCCGTTGCATTGACTGGTCCAAATTGTTTTGCCCACAAGCGACTCTTTAAGTGAACTATGACTTGTTGTATAACCGTTGCATTGAGTAGTCCAAATTGTTTTGCCCACAAGCGACTCTTTAAGTGAACTATGACTTGTTGTATAGCCGTTGCATTGAGTAGTCCAAATTGTTTTGCCCACAAGCGACTCTTTAAGTGAACTATGACTTGTTGTATAGCCGTTGCATTGAGTAGTCCAAATTGTTTTGCCCACAAGCGACTCTTTAAGTGATCTATGACTTGTTGTATAGCCGTTGCTTTGAGTAGTCCAAATTGTTTTGCCCACAAGCGACTCTTTAAGTGATCTATGACTTGTTGTATAGCCGTTGCATTGAGTAGTCCAAATTGTTTTGCCCACAAGCGACTCTTTAAGAGATCTATGACTTGTTGTATAGCCGTTGCGTTGAGTGGTCCAAATATTTTTGCCCACAAGCGACTCTTTAAGTGAACTATGACTTGTTGTATAGCCGTTGCGTTGAGTGGTCCAAATTGTTTTGCCCACAAGCGACTCTTTAAGGAACTATGACTTGTTGTATAGCCGTTGCATTGAGTAGTCCAAATTGTTTTGCCCACAAGCGACTCTTTAAGTGAACTATGACTTGTTGTATAGCCGTTGCATTGAGTAGTCCAAATTGTTTTGCCCACAAGCGACTCTTTAAGTGAACTATGACTTGTTGTATAGCCGTTGCATTGAGTAGTCCAAATTGTTTTGCCCACAAGCGACTCTTTAAGTGAACTATGACTTGTTGTATAGCCGTTGCATTGAGTAGTCCAAATTGTTTTGCCCACAAGCGACTCTTTAAGTGAACTATGACTTGTTGTATAGCCGTTGCATTGAGTAGTCCAAATTGTTTTGCCCACAAGCGACTCTTTAAGTGAACTATGACTTGTTGTATAGCCGTTGCATTGAGTAGTCCAAATTGTTTTGCCCACAAGCGACTCTTTAAGTGAACTATGACTTGTTGTATAGCCGTTGCATTGACTGGTCCAAATTGTTTTGCCCACAAGCGACTCTTTAAGGAACTATGACTTGTTGTATAGCCGTTGCATTGAGTAGTCCAAATTGTTTTGCCCACAAGCGACTCTTTAAGTGAACTATGACTTGTTGTATAGCCGTTGCATTGACTGGTCCAAATATTTTTGCCCACAAGCGACTCTTTAAGGAACTATGACTTGTTGTATAGCCGTTGCATTGAGTAGTCCAAATTGTTTTGCCCACAAGCGACTCTTTAAGTGAACTATGACGTGTTGTATAGCCGTTGCATTGACTAGTCCAAATTGTTTTGCCCACAAGCGACTTTTTAAGTGAACTATGACTTGTTGTATAGCCGTTGCATTGAGTAGTCCAAATTGTTTTGCCCACAAGCGACTCTTTAAGTGAACTATGACTTGTTGTATAGCCGTTGCATTGAGTAGTCCAAATTGTTTTGCCCACAAGCGACTCTTTAAGTGAACTATGACTTGTTGTATAGCCGTTGCATTGACTGGTCCAAATTGTTTTGCCCACAAGCGACTCTTTAAGTGAACTATGACTTGTTGTATAGCCGTTGCATTGACTGGTCCAAATTGTTTTGCCCACAAGCGACTCTTTAAGGAACTATGACTTGTTGTATAGCCGTTGCATTGAGTAGTCCAAATTGTTTTGCCCACAAGCGACTCTTTAAGTGAACTATGACTTGTTGTATAGCCGTTGCATTGAGTAGTCCAGATTGTTTTGCCCACAAGCGACTCTTTAAGGAACTATGACTTGTTGTATAGCCGTTGCATTGAGTAGTCCAAATTGTTTTGCCCACAAGCGACTCTTTAAGTGATCTATGACTTCTCGTATAGCCGTTGCATTGAGTGGTCCAAATTGTTTTGCCCACAAACGACTCTTTAAGTGAACTATGACTTGTTGTATAGCCGTTGCATTGAGTGGTCCAAATTGTTTTGCCCACAAGCGACTCTTTATGTGAACTATGACTTGTTGTATAGCCGTTGCATTGAGTAGTCCAAATTGTTTTGCCCACAAGCGACTCTTTAAGTGAACTATGACTTGTTGTATAGCCTTTGCATTGAGTAGTCCAAATTGTTTTGCCCACAAGCGACTCTTTAAGTGAACTATGACTTGTTGTATAGCCGTTGCATTGAGTAGTCCAAATTGTTATGCCCACAAGCGACTCTTTAAGTGAGCTATGACTTGTTGTATAGCCGTTGAATTGAGTAGTCCAAATTGTTTTGCCCACAAGCGACTCTTTAAGTGAACTATGACTTGTTGTATAGCCGTTGCATTGAGTAGTCCAAATTGTTTTGCCCACAAGCGACTCTTTAAGTGATCTATGACTTGTTGTATAGCCTTTGCATTGAGTAGTCCAAATTGTTTTGCCCACAAGCGACTCTTTAAGTGAACTATGACTTGTTGTATAGCCGTTGGATTGAGTGGTCCAAATTGTTTTGCCCACAAGCGACTCTTTAAGTGAACTATGACTTGTTGTATAGCCGTTGCATTGAGTAGTCCAAATTGTTTTGCCCACAAGCGACTCTTTAAGTGAACTATGACTTGTTGTATAGCCGTTGCATTGACTGGTCCAAATTGTTTTGCCCACAAGCGACTCTTTAAGTGAACTATGACTTGTTGTATAGCCGTTGCATTGAGTGGTCCAAATTGTTTTGCCCACAAGCGACTCTTTAAGTGATCTATGACTTGTTGTATAGCCGTTGCATTGACTGGTCCAAATTGTTTTGCCCACAAGCGACTCTTTAAGGAACTATGACTTGTTGTATAACCGTTGCATTGAGTAGTCCAAATTGTTTTGCCCACAAGCGACTCTTTAAGTGAACTATGACTTGTTGTATAGCCGTTGCATTGAGTAGTCCAAATTGTTTTGCCCACAAGCGACTCTTTAAGTGAGCTATGACTTGTTGTATAGCCGTTGCATTGAGTAGTCCAAATTGTTTTGCCCACAAGCGACTCTTTAAGTGATCTATGACTTGTTGTATAGCCGTTGCATTGAGTAGTCCAAATTGTTTTGCCCACAAGCGACTCTTTAAGTGAGCTATGACTTGTGGTATAGCCGTTGAATTGAGTAGTCCAAATTGTTTTGCCCACAAGCGACTCTTTAAGTGATCTATGACTTGTTGTATAGCCTTTGCATTGAGTAGTCCAAATTGTTTTGCCCACAAGCGACTCTTTAAGTGAACTATGACTTGTTGTATAGCCTTTGCATTGAGTAGTCCAAATTGTTTTGCCCACAAGCGACTCTTTAAGTGAACTATGACTTGTTGTATAGCCGTTGAATTGAGTAGTCCAAATTGTTTTGCCCACAAGCGACTCTTTAAGTGAACTATGACTTGTTGTATAGCCGTTGCATTGAGTAGTCCAAATTGTTTTGCCCACAAGCGACTCTTTAAGTGATCTATGACTTGTTGTATAGCCGTTGCATTGAGTAGTCCAGATTGTTTTGCCCACAAGCGACTCTTTAAGGAACTATGACTTGTTGTATAGCCGTTGCATTGAGTAGTCCAAATTGTTTTGCCCACAAGCGACTCTTTAAGTGAACTATGACTTGTTGTATAGCCGTTGCATTGAGTAGTCCAAATTGTTTTGCCCACAAGCGACTCTTTAAGTGAACTATGACTTGTTGTATAGCCGTTGCATTGACTGGTCCAAATTGTTTTGCCCACAAGCGACTCTTTAAGTGAACTATGACTTGTTGTATAGCCGTTGCATTGACTGGTCCAAATTGTTTTGCCCACAAGCGACTCTTTAAGGAACTATGACTTGTTGTATAGCCGTTGCATTGAGTAGTCCAAATTGTTTTGCCCACAAGCGACTCTTTAAGTGAACTATGACTTGTTGTATAGCCGTTGCATTGAGTAGTCCAGATTGTTTTGCCCACAAGCGACTCTTTAAGGAACTATGACTTGTTGTATAGCCGTTGCATTGAGTAGTCCAAATTGTTTTGCCCACAAGCGACTCTTTAAGTGATCTATGACTTCTCGTATAGCCGTTGCATTGAGTGGTCCAAATTGTTTTGCCCACAAACGACTCTTTAAGTGAACTATGACTTGTTGTATAGCCGTTGCATTGAGTGGTCCAAATTGTTTTGCCCACAAGCGACTCTTTAAGTGAACTATGACTTGTTGTATAGCCGTTGCATTGAGTAGTCCAAATTGTTTTGCCCACAAGCGACTCTTTAAGTGAACTATGACTTGTTGTATAGCCTTTGCATTGAGTAGTCCAAATTGTTTTGCCCACAAGCGACTCTTTAAGTGAACTATGACTTGTTGTATAGCCGTTGCATTGAGTAGTCCAAATTGTTATGCCCACAAGCGACTCTTTAAGTGAGCTATGACTTGTTGTATAGCCGTTGAATTGAGTAGTCCAAATTGTTTTGCCCACAAGCGACTCTTTAAGTGAACTATGACTTGTTGTATAGCCGTTGCATTGAGTAGTCCAAATTGTTTTGCCCACAAGCGACTCTTTAAGTGATCTATGACTTGTTGTATAGCCTTTGCATTGAGTAGTCCAAATTGTTTTGCCCACAAGCGACTCTTTAAGTGAACTATGACTTGTTGTATAGCCGTTGGATTGAGTGGTCCAAATTGTTTTGCCCACAAGCGACTCTTTAAGTGAACTATGACTTGTTGTATAGCCGTTGCATTGAGTAGTCCAAATTGTTTTGCCCACAAGCGACTCTTTAAGTGAACTATGACTTGTTGTATAGCCGTTGCATTGACTGGTCCAAATTGTTTTGCCCACAAGCGACTCTTTAAGTGAACTATGACTTGTTGTATAGCCGTTGCATTGAGTAGTCCAAATTGTTTTGCCCACAAGCGACTCTTTAAGTGATCTATGACTTGTTGTATAGACTTTGCATTGAGTAGTCCAAATTGTTTTGCCCACAAGCGACGCTTTAAGTGAACTATGACTTGTTGTATAGCCGTTGGATTGAGTGGTCCAAATTGTTTTGCCCACAAGCGACTCTTTAAGTGAACTATGACTTGTTGTATAGCCGTTGCATTGAGTGGTCCAAATTGTTTTGCCCACAAGCGACTCTTTAAGTGAACTATGACTTGTTGTATAGCCGTTGCATTGACTGGTCCAAATTGTTTTGCCCACAAGCGACTCTTTAAGGAACTATGACTTGTTGTATAGCCGTTGCATTGAGTAGTCCAAATTGTTTTGCCCACAAGCGACTCTTTAAGTGAACTATGACTTGTTGTATAGCCGTTGCATTGACTGGTCCAAATTGTTTTGCCCACAAGCGACTCTTTAAGGAACTATGACTTGTTGTATAGCCGTTGCATTGAGTAGTCCAAATTGTTTTGCCCACAAGCGACTCTTTAAGTGAACTATGACTTGTTGTATAGCCGTTGCATTGAGTGGTCCAAATTGTTTTGCCCACAAGCGACTCTTTAAGTGAACTATGACTTGTGGTATAGCCGTTGAATTGAGTAGTCCAAATTGTTTTGCCCACAAGCGACTCTTTAAGTGATCTATGACTTGTTGTATAGCCTTTGCATTGAGTAGTCCAAATTGTTTTGCCCACAAGCGACTCTTTAAGTGAGCTATGACTTGTGGTATAGCCGTTGAATTGAGTAGTCCAAATTGTTTTGCCCACAAGCGACTCTTTAAGTGATCTATGACTTGTTGTATAGCCTTTGCATTGAGTAGTCCAAATTGTTTTGCCCACAAGCGACTCTTTAAGTGAACTATGACTTGTTGTATAGCCTTTGCATTGAGTAGTCCAAATTGTTTTGCCCACAAGCGACTCTTTAAGTGAGCTATGACTTGTGGTATAGCCTTTGCATTGAGTGGTCCAAATTGTTTTGCCCACAAGCGACTCTTTAAGTGAACTATGACTTGTTGTATAGCCGTTGCATTGAGTGGTCCAAATTGTTTTGCCCACAAGCGACTCTTTAAGTGAACTATGACTTGTTGTATAGCCGTTGCATTGACTGGTCCAAATTGTTTTGCCCACAAGCGACTCTTTAAGGAACTATGACTTGTTGTATAGCCGTTGCATTGAGTAGTCCAAATTGTTTTGCCCACAAGCGACTCTTTAAGTGAACTATGACTTGTTGTATAGCCGTTGCATTGAGTAGTCCAAATTGTTTTGCCCACAAGCGACTCTTTAAGTGAACTATGACTTGTTGTATAGCCGTTGCATTGAGTAGTCCAAATTGTTTTGCCCACAAGCGACTCTTTAAGTGAACTATGACTTGTTGTATAGCCGTTGCATTGAGTGGTCCAAATTGTTTTGCCCACAAGCGACTCTTTAAGTGATCTATGACTTGTTGTATAGCCGTTGCATTGAGTGGTCCAAATTGTTTTGCCCACAAGCGACTCTTTAAGTGAACTATGACTTGTTGTATAGCCGTTGCATTGAGTGGTCCAAATTGTTTTGCCCACAAGCGACTCTTTAAGGAACTATGACTTGTTGTATAGCCGTTGCATTGAGTGGTCCAAATTGTTTTGCCCACAAGCGACTCTTTAAGTGAACTATGACTTGTTGTATAGCCGTTGCATTGACTGGTCCAAATTGTTTTGCCCACAAGCGACTCTTTAAGGAACTATGACTTGTTGTATAGCCGTTGCATTGAGTAGTCCAAATTGTTTTGCCCACAAGCGACTCTTTAAGTGAACTATGACTTGTTGTATAGCCGTTGCATTGAGTAGTCCAAATTGTTTTGCCCACAAGCGACTCTTTAAGTGAACTATGACTTGTTGTATAGCCGTTGCATTGAGTAGTCCAAATTGTTTTGCCCACAAGCGACTCTTTAAGGAACTATGACTTGTTGTATAGCCGTTGCATTGAGTAGTCCAAATTGTTTGGCCCACAAGCGACTCTTTAAGTGATCTATGACTTGTCGTATAGCCGTTGCATTGAGTGGTCCAAATTGTTTTGCCCACAAGCGACTCTTTAAGTGAGCTATGACTTGTGGTATAGCCGTTGAATTGAGTAGTCCAAATTGTTTTGCCCACAAGCGACTCTTTAAGTGATCTATGACTTGTTGTATAGCCGTTGGATTGAGTGGTCCAAATTGTTTTGCCCACAAGCGACTCTTTAAGTGAACTATGACTTGTTGTATAGCCGTTGCATTGAGTAGTCCAAATTGTTTTGCCCACAAGCGACTCTTTAAGTGAACTATGACTTGTTGTATAGCCGTTGCATTGAGTGGTCCAAATTGTTTTGCCCACAAGCGACTCTTTAAGTGAACTATGACTTGTTGTATAGCCGTTGCATTGAGTAGTCCAAATTGTTTTGCCCACAAGCGACTCTTTAAGTGAACTATGACTTGTTGTATAGCCGTTGCATTGAGTGGTCCAAGTTGTTTTGCCCACAAGCGAATCTTTATGTGAAATATGACTTGTTGTATAGCCGTTGGATTGAGTGGTCCAAATTGTTTTGCCCACAAGCCACTCTTTAAGTGAACTATGACTTGTTGTATAGCCGTTGCATTGAGTGGTCCAAATTGTTTTGCCCACAAGCGACTCTTTAAGTGAACTATGACTTGTTGTATAGTCGTTGGATTGAGTGGTCCAAATTGTTTTGCCCACAAGCGACTCTTTAAGTGAACTATGACTTGTTGTATAGCCGTTGCATTGAGTAGTCCAAATTGTTTTGCCCACAAGCGACTCTTTAAGTGAACTATGACTTGTTGTATAGCCGTTGCATTGAGTAGTCCAAATTGTTTTGCCCACAAGCGACTCTTTAAGTGATCTATGACTTGTTGTATAGCCGTTGCATTGAGTGGTCCAAATTGTTTTGCCCACAAGCGACTCTTTAAGTGAACTATGACTTGTTGTATAGCCGTTGCATTGAGTAGTCCAAATTGTTTTGCCCACAAGCGACTCTTTAAGTGAACTATGACTTGTTGTATAGCCGTTGCATTGAGTGGTCCAAATTGTTTTGCCCACAAGCGACTCTTTAAGTGAACTATGGCTTGTTGTATAGCCGTTGCATTGAGTAGTCCAAATTGTTTTGCCCACAAGCGACTCTTTATGTGAACTATGACTTGTTGTATAGCCGTTGCATTGAGTGGTCCAAATTGTTTTGCCCACAAGCGACTTTTTAAGGAACAATGACTTGTTGTATAGCCGTTGCATTGAGTAGTGCAAACTGTTTTGCCCACAAGCGACTCTTTAAGTGAACTATGACTTGTTGTATAGCCGTTGCATTGAGTGGTCCAAATTGTTTTGCCCACAAGCGAATCTTTAAGTGAACTATGACTTATTGTATAGCCGTTGCATTGAGTGGTCCAAGTTGTTTTGCCCACAAGCGAATCTTTATGTGAAATATGACTTGTTGTATAGCCGTTGCATTGACTGGTCCAAATTGTTTTGCCCACAAGCGACTCTTTAAGTGAACTATGACTTGTTGTATAGCCGTTGCATTGAGTAGTCCAAATTGTTTTGCCCACAAGCGACTCTTTAAGTGATCTATGACTTGTTGTATAGACTTTGCATTGAGTAGTCCAAATTGTTTTGCCCACAAGCGACGCTTTAAGTGAACTATGACTTGTTGTATAGCCGTTGGATTGAGTGGTCCAAATTGTTTTGCCCACAAGCGACTCTTTAAGTGAACTATGACTTGTTGTATAGCCGTTGCATTGAGTAGTCCAAATTGTTTTGCCCACAAGCGACTCTTTAAGTGAACTATGACTTGTTGTATAGCCGTTGCATTGACTGGTCCAAATTGTTTTGCCCACAAGCGACTCTTTAAGGAACTATGACTTGTTGTATAGCCGTTGCATTGAGTAGTCCAAATTGTTTTGCCCACAAGCGACTCTTTAAGTGAACTATGACTTGTTGTATAGCCGTTGCATTGAGTGGTCCAAATTGTTTTGCCCACAAGCGACTCTTTAAGTGAACTATGACTTGTGGTATAGCCGTTGAATTGAGTAGTCCAAATTGTTTTGCCCACAAGCGACTCTTTAAGTGATCTATGACTTGTTGTATAGCCTTTGCATTGAGTAGTCCAAATTGTTTTGCCCACAAGCGACTCTTTAAGTGAGCTATGACTTGTGGTATAGCCGTTGAATTGAGTAGTCCAAATTGTTTTGCCCACAAGCGACTCTTTAAGTGATCTATGACTTGTTGTATAGCCTTTGCATTGAGTAGTCCAAATTGTTTTGCCCACAAGCGACTCTTTAAGTGAACTATGACTTGTTGTATAGCCTTTGCATTGAGTAGTCCAAATTGTTTTGCCCACAAGCGACTCTTTAAGTGAGCTATGACTTGTGGTATAGCCTTTGCATTGAGTGGTCCAAATTGTTTTGCCCACAAGCGACTCTTTAAGTGAACTATGACTTGTTGTATAGCCGTTGCATTGAGTGGTCCAAATTGTTTTGCCCACAAGCGACTCTTTAAGTGAACTATGACTTGTTGTATAGCCGTTGCATTGACTGGTCCAAATTGTTTTGCCCACAAGCGACTCTTTAAGGAACTATGACTTGTTGTATAGCCGTTGCATTGAGTAGTCCAAATTGTTTTGCCCACAAGCGACTCTTTAAGTGAACTATGACTTGTTGTATAGCCGTTGCATTGAGTAGTCCAAATTGTTTTGCCCACAAGCGACTCTTTAAGTGAACTATGACTTGTTGTATAGCCGTTGCATTGAGTAGTCCAAATTGTTTTGCCCACAAGCGACTCTTTAAGTGAACTATGACTTGTTGTATAGCCGTTGCATTGAGTGGTCCAAATTGTTTTGCCCACAAGCGACTCTTTAAGTGATCTATGACTTGTTGTATAGCCGTTGCATTGAGTGGTCCAAATTGTTTTGCCCACAAGCGACTCTTTAAGTGAACTATGACTTGTTGTATAGCCGTTGCATTGAGTGGTCCAAATTGTTTTGCCCACAAGCGACTCTTTAAGGAACTATGACTTGTTGTATAGCCGTTGCATTGAGTGGTCCAAATTGTTTTGCCCACAAGCGACTCTTTAAGTGAACTATGACTTGTTGTATAGCCGTTGCATTGACTGGTCCAAATTGTTTTGCCCACAAGCGACTCTTTAAGGAACTATGACTTGTTGTATAGCCGTTGCATTGAGTAGTCCAAATTGTTTTGCCCACAAGCGACTCTTTAAGTGAACTATGACTTGTTGTATAGCCGTTGCATTGAGTAGTCCAAATTGTTTTGCCCACAAGCGACTCTTTAAGTGAACTATGACTTGTTGTATAGCCGTTGCATTGAGTAGTCCAAATTGTTTTGCCCACAAGCGACTCTTTAAGGAACTATGACTTGTTGTATAGCCGTTGCATTGAGTAGTCCAAATTGTTTGGCCCACAAGCGACTCTTTAAGTGATCTATGACTTGTCGTATAGCCGTTGCATTGAGTGGTCCAAATTGTTTTGCCCACAAGCGACTCTTTAAGTGAGCTATGACTTGTGGTATAGCCGTTGAATTGAGTAGTCCAAATTGTTTTGCCCACAAGCGACTCTTTAAGTGATCTATGACTTGTTGTATAGCCGTTGGATTGAGTGGTCCAAATTGTTTTGCCCACAAGCGACTCTTTAAGTGAACTATGACTTGTTGTATAGCCGTTGCATTGAGTAGTCCAAATTGTTTTGCCCACAAGCGACTCTTTAAGTGAACTATGACTTGTTGTATAGCCGTTGCATTGAGTGGTCCAAATTGTTTTGCCCACAAGCGACTCTTTAAGTGAACTATGACTTGTTGTATAGCCGTTGCATTGAGTAGTCCAAATTGTTTTGCCCACAAGCGACTCTTTAAGTGAACTATGACTTGTTGTATAGCCGTTGCATTGAGTGGTCCAAGTTGTTTTGCCCACAAGCGAATCTTTATGTGAAATATGACTTGTTGTATAGCCGTTGGATTGAGTGGTCCAAATTGTTTTGCCCACAAGCCACTCTTTAAGTGAACTATGACTTGTTGTATAGCCGTTGCATTGAGTGGTCCAAATTGTTTTGCCCACAAGCGACTCTTTAAGTGAACTATGACTTGTTGTATAGTCGTTGGATTGAGTGGTCCAAATTGTTTTGCCCACAAGCGACTCTTTAAGTGAACTATGACTTGTTGTATAGCCGTTGCATTGAGTAGTCCAAATTGTTTTGCCCACAAGCGACTCTTTAAGTGAACTATGACTTGTTGTATAGCCGTTGCATTGAGTAGTCCAAATTGTTTTGCCCACAAGCGACTCTTTAAGTGATCTATGACTTGTTGTATAGCCGTTGCATTGAGTGGTCCAAATTGTTTTGCCCACAAGCGACTCTTTAAGTGAACTATGACTTGTTGTATAGCCGTTGCATTGAGTAGTCCAAATTGTTTTGCCCACAAGCGACTCTTTAAGTGAACTATGACTTGTTGTATAGCCGTTGCATTGAGTGGTCCAAATTGTTTTGCCCACAAGCGACTCTTTAAGTGAACTATGGCTTGTTGTATAGCCGTTGCATTGAGTAGTCCAAATTGTTTTGCCCACAAGCGACTCTTTATGTGAACTATGACTTGTTGTATAGCCGTTGCATTGAGTGGTCCAAATTGTTTTGCCCACAAGCGACTTTTTAAGGAACAATGACTTGTTGTATAGCCGTTGCATTGAGTAGTGCAAACTGTTTTGCCCACAAGCGACTCTTTAAGTGAACTATGACTTGTTGTATAGCCGTTGCATTGAGTGGTCCAAATTGTTTTGCCCACAAGCGAATCTTTAAGTGAACTATGACTTATTGTATAGCCGTTGCATTGAGTGGTCCAAGTTGTTTTGCCCACAAGCGAATCTTTATGTGAAATATGACTTGTTGTATAGCCGTTGTATTGAGTGGTCCAAATTGTTTTGCCCACAAGCCACTCTTTAAGTGAACTATGACTTGTTGTATAGCCGTTGCATTGAGTGGTCCAAATTGTTTTGCCCGCAAGCGACTCTTTAAGTGAACTATGACTATTTGACTGACATATTGAACAGAAATTAATATAAGATAGGTTCAGTGAACATATCATTATCTCGATTTTCAAAAGTTTTGACTTACTCCACTGCCATTCTAAACCCCTCATATATCTATATTACAAAGCAAAAACATGTTTGTAAGTAAGTAGATATCAAACCGACTGTGACAATAATCTAAAAAAATCAATTTTGTTTTATCAGAAATTTATTAACTTCTAACCATCGCACGGCTTCAATTTTTACACCATCGAATAGGGGAAAATATACTTTGAAATGCAAGTTGTTTAAAATTGTATGTTAAATTACTGATTTTGTCCTGTTTAAAAATAATTTTCGAATACGAAGTTTTTAAAAAAATCAATTTCTATCTCGGGCAAATCGTTCACGGAAGATTAACGTGTTTGCACTAAAACAATAAAAATAATACATACTCTAAAAGCGATATTTTCAAAACTGAGCAAAAAATATTCAAATCTGTGTATGTCACATGGTCAAAATGGCTCCGAATAAAAATGACTCACCTTTGAAACATGTATATCCTCATTTCTGAAAACATGCACACAGTCAAGAATAAAACATTATGTACTCATATTTTAGTATGTCCATATTTCAAAATAGAGTATGAACTGAGTACTATGTGCTCATATTTGAGTATATCCCTGTTTCAAAAATGAGTTTGAACTTATTATAATCATTTTTGAGTATGACCATGCTTCAAAAATAAGTATTAACTGACCTCTATGTGCTCCGTTTTGAATATGTCCATGTTTCATTATTCTGAGTATTTCTGGTATTTCAGAATTGAAAGAATTGATTGCGTCGTCCTATTTGAGTTGGGTTGGGTTGATTTTTGACGACCAATTATCAACACGAGGGATATAGGCCCTAGGGGGAGTGCCCTACGTGGGGGTCTTTCTAAGGGATCCTAAACCGTATTTACGGCAAGGTTCGAAGAAAACCACGGAAAACTCCTAACGGTTAGGTCGACGTGCGCGACAGGGGTTTGAACCCAGCACCTCCCGTCTACCAGCTTTGAGAGCAGAACCTCTCAGCCACTGGTGGGGCTGTCGTCCTATTTGAAACAAAAAGTTTCATAATAAAATGATAACGTCAATTTACTCAGATGCGAAAGTGTAAAATTTTTTAAAGCAGCATTTGTTTCGGGTTAATATTATAAAATGAAATTAACACCAGCCAACATTAATAAATAAATATAAATAAAACAAAAATGTAACACTTATATAATCGAACTACGTGCTTAAACATTGAAACAACCAGATTAAAAAAGGCTTCTGTAAGTAGCGAAATCTTTGGTGATTTCTTCGGCTATTAACTTGGAATGTGGGTAATATGTTAGTATCGCTTTTAGTAAATTTCATAACTTTATTTGAATACATATTTGATATTCCTCATATAAAATGCTTTTTGTAGTTGTTATAGTGGGCAATCTAAAAAAATATATTAAATATTTAAAACCTATTACAGTTTTCATTAAAAAAAAGGGTTTTCATCTGTTTTCTGTACACCGAGCCGTTTCCGTACTCACGAAACCCGGTTTGGATCTTCTGGTTTTTAGGTGCGTACGCAATTATATAAATACGTAACACCTATAGACGTCGCCTGGTCGGTCCGTCTGTCTATCCGTTGGTCTGTCCGGTTGTCTGTCCGTCCGTCCGAATATAACAGAACAAAAGTTACCCAACCGAATAGTTTCAAATTTAATATATATTATCGTTGCAGAATTTCGTCGATTCATTTCAAAATTTATGAAAATTGAATCAAAATTTAAAAAGATGTTAATAAAAGTTTTGTTTAACTGTATTAAATCCTATCGTACGTAATCTATATAATAAAAGCGCAAGTCATGTGACTGAGGAAAACAAATACGGGCAAATCACGTCTTTTTTACTATGCCAGGCGGCCCTTTTTATGCAGAATTACTTTTTGAATAAAATTGCATTAAAAGTTACATTTTTAGAAAGATCGTTCAAAAAAATTGTTTGGATGAGAGATGAGTTACATTAAAAACTGTATGTATTCTGAGATAATTTCAGTGGAAATTATGTTAACAGCCGAATACCCCAATCCATTAGAGTAAATAAACAGACGAGATTTGTTCATTTTGAGGCATAAAAATATTAAACCATGGAAGTAATCATTCGCAAAGCAAGATCTTCATGGCGAATTTTGAAGCGCTGTCTGGTGTAAAAAAAAACAATCCGCATTTGTAAACGTTGTATAACTAATAAGAAAAAAAAAGGAATGCTCTTTTTGCTCCTATAGCAGACAATATAATTCATTTCACTGAAATAATAAGGATGATTTTTTTACATTGTGAATCTCGTTATAAAAAGAACGCAGTTCCTTTGTCACGTTTAACGTACAATTTCCAACTTGTTAATAATTACCATACATTTATTGTAATATTTTTGCAGTATGTGATTGACATAGGCCGTTCTGAGGGGAATGATTATAATAAATAATTATAGAATAATAAAACTAATAAAACGAAATCACAACTAGAAAAAATTCCTCGTCAACAATGATTTTTTAAAAAAAACTTATAAAATGATGATTATTTATGAATGCGAAACGGGAAAATATTTATAAAATCAGATAAACAGCTTGTATAATATAAAAAAAATAATAACTTCACTCTAAAAACGACATTTTCAAAACTGAGTAGAAAATACTCAAATATGAGTATGCCGCATAGTCAAAATGGCTCCGAATCAAAATTACTCACGATTGAAACATGTATATACTCATTTTTTAAAACATACACACACTCAAGAATAAAACATCCTGGTCTCCTATTTGAGTATGTCCATGTTTCAAAATTCAGGATGAACGGAATTCTATGTGCTCATTTTTTGAATATGTCCATGTTTCAAAAGTGAGTTCGAACTGATTCTAATCATTTTTGAGTACGTCCATGTTTCAAAAATGAGTATGAACTGACCTCTTTGTGCTCAGTTTTGAGTATGTCCATGTTGCAATATTCTGAGCATTTCTGGAATTTCAGAATTGGAATCATTGGGTTGTTATATTTGAAACAAAAAGTTTCAAAACAAAATGAAAACATTGATTTACTCAGATTTGAAAGTGTCATTTTTCTCAGTGTTGTTATCTCTGAGCTGTAGGAATAAATGTATTTTGTTAACTTTTATTATCCAGCGTATTATTTTTAGCTATTTTTGACATTTCTATTACAGATCATAAACAATACCACGTAAAAATGGAACGAATATAAAATTATTCATGTATCCAATATTTCATCTGGATGAATTCCAAATGTATGTTGTTAGTGGTTGCAATGTATAACATTTGATGTGTTTTAAGTTATAAATGAAAAGCAGAAATTATCTGATGTTGTTGCCAAATTACAGCATATCGGATGTAAATTTCCTGGTTAAAACAATGTTTGTTTAAAATAGAAAATATTTCCTAAAATACACAATAGGAAATAATTACTAAAATAAATGTTAGTTCTTTGATATTTGTTGTAGAAAATATGAATTAATGAGACTTTGTCATCATATCTACATCACTATAGGATATATATCAAAATGTTTCTCATATACAGAGATGAAACAGTGAAAATATGAGACATGAATATGATATAATAACTCACAGAAATTATTAAGTATTTCTCAAGAAAGGTTATGAGAAGAAAGAGATGTTAATTAAAAAACTATACATTAGAACTTTACATTAGAATCTCTTGTAAGTAATTATTTAAAATACATGTAATATATTGATTTCCGTTGAATATATAATAATCATATTTTTTGTGATACTTTCTAATTGAAACATTTCCCAATTAAAAAAACATTGTCAACAAACATATAAATAATTTTTAAAAAACAACCCAGCAATATAAAATAATTTTCATTGAAACAACCAGTTTTTACACTGTTTTTTTACAGTTTTTTTACACCAACTTCTCCACTTTTATAGCTTTAAATAAAATTGAAGCATTATGTATTAAGTAAATCGAAATAATTTTTATTTTAAAAAACACGATATTATTATTATTACAAATCTAAATTAGAACAATGTAAATGTCACATTTTCTAAAATATTAACATTCTTCAATGTATACTTTCTCGTGTGATATACTGCTAACCCTCCTAATGAGCTGATATATGTACATGACATATATAAATTTGACACATAGAGGACGTATATAGCTTTTCACCTGAAACAATATATTGGAATTTCTTTTGAGAATTCAGGTTAACCCGAACCTGAACCGTAAAAATAATCTCTGAACACGAAATTTTGACAATTATTAACCTTACACAGGTATTTCATAGAATACATTGCCATGTTCAAATAAATACTTCTCTTACTAAAAATCCCCCTAATTACCAAGAATTTATCTTCATGTATTAAGAAAGCCTTAAATGTATTCTGTCAAACTTCCAACTATTTTATAAACATTAAATGTTCTGCTAATATCTTAATAAATCTTTCTTTCAATGCATGCCTAGATGACGTATATAGCTATTCATCCGAAACAATATATTAAAATTTCTTTTGAGAATTCGTGTTAACCCGAATTTGACCCGCAAAAATAAAGTCTGAACCCGAAAAATTTTATCTTTTTTGACAATTATTAAACTTAAACAGGTATTTCATAGAATACATTTCCATGTTCTAATAAATACTTCTCTTACTAAAAATCCTCCCTAATTACCAGGAATTTATCTTTATGCACTGAGAAAGACCTAAATGTATTCAGTAAAACTTGCTACAACTATTTTATAAACATTAAATGTTCTTCAAGTATCTTAATGAATTTTCTTTTCAAAGCATGCCTATATGACGTATATAGTTTTTCGTCCGAAATAATATATTAGAATTTCTTTTGAGAATTCGTGTTAACCCGAATCTGACCCGCAAAAATAATGTCTAAACCTGATATATATATATATATATATATATATATATATATATATATTACATTTATTAACCTTAGACAAGTATTTCATAGAATACATTTTCATTTTCAAATAGGTAATCCTCTTACTAAAAATCCACCCTAATTACCAAAAATTTATCTTTATGAATTAAGAAAGCTCTAAATGTATTTTGTAAAACTAGCTTCAACTATTTTATAAACATTAAATGTTCTGCAAATATCTTAATTAATTTTGTTTTCAAAGCTTGCCTAGATGACGTACATAGGTTTTCATCCGAAACTATAAATTAGAATTTTTTTTGAGAATTTGTGTTAACCCGAATCTGACCCGCAAAAATAATCTCTGAACACAAAAAAATTATGTTTTTTGACAATTATTAACCTTAGACAGGCATTTCATAGATCATTTCAATGTTCAAATAAATACTTCTCTTACTAAAAATCCCCCCTAATTACCAGGAATTTATTTTTATGTATTGAGAAAGCCCTAAATGTATTTTGTAAAACTTGCTTCAACTATTTTATAAACATTACATGTTCTGTGCAAATATCTTAATGAATTTTGTTTTCAAAGCATGCCTAGATGACGTATATAGATTTTCATCCGAAACAGTATATTGGAATTTGTTTTGAGAATTCGTGTTAATTCGCATCTGACCCGCAAAAATAATGTCTGAACCCGAAAAATTTTATGTCTTTTGACAATTATTAACCTTAGACAGGTATTCATAGAATACATTTCCATGTTCAAATAGATACTTCTCTTACTAAAAATCCCCCTTAATTACCAGGAATTTATCTTTATGTATTGAGAAAGCCCTAAATGTATTTTGTAAAACTTGCTTTAACTATTTCATAAACATTAAATGTTCTGAAAATATTTTAACGAATTTTTTTTCAAAACATGGAAATATAACCTAACAGATAAACATTAGATGTCATATTTTAATTTATTTTACTTTGTTATTTATTTGTTATGCTTTGTTTAGTCTTTCGTTTACTTAGACAAGTATTTCAAACAGATATTAGACAGTTTTAGACAGGTATTAGAAACCATATCCATGTTCAAATAGATACTTATCTTATTAAAAAAAGCCACCCTAATTACCAGGAATTTATCTTTATGTATTGATAAAGCCCTAAGTGTATTTCGTAAAACTTGCTTCAATTATTTTATAAACATTAAATGTTCTGCAAATATCATAATGAATTTTGTTTTCAAAGCATGGCAATATAATCAAACAGATAAACATTAAATGTCATACTTTAATTTATTTTACTTTGTTATTTATTTGCTAAGCTTTCTTTAGTCTTTCGTTAACTTTATTTCAAACAGATATTAGACAGTTTTAGACAGGTATTAGCAAACATATCCATTTTCATATAGATACTTCTCTTACTAAAAATCCCCCTAACTACCAGGAATTTATCTTTATGTATTGAGAAAGCTCTAAATGTATTTTGTAAAACTTGCTTCAATTATTTTATAAACAGTAAATGTTCTGCAAATATCATAATGAATTTTGTTTTCAAAGCATGGCAATATAATCTAACAGATAAACATTAAATGTCATACTTTAATTTATTTTACTTTGTTATTTATTTGTTATGCTTTGTTTAGTTTTTCATTAACTTGAACAGTTTCTCTTTAGAAGAAAACAAAGCCGACTTTTTGAGAGATACTTCTTTCTACTTTATTAAATCTGAAGTAAGTATAGTTTGAAGCTTTATTAGTTTTCCTCTCAACGACAGAGATAATCGTAAGTGTTTAAACTAGTAAGTTTCTTAGAAAACATCTGAAGTAGAAAATATTTTCCTAGGAATGAAAGAAAACTTTTTCTAATGAAACACTTTCTTCAAAGCCTGGATTTACAAATTAAATCGTTAAACTTTCTAATGCATGAAAAAATGTTTGAAATTGTTTTATGTCTCTGCCGATATTGCACATATAAAATACAAGAAGAATAAGTTGGAATTTGAATGTTAAACGTGACAAATGAGGCGAGTTTGTACTATAAATAGTTTTACAATGTAAAAAAATCATCGTTATTATTTCAATGAAATGAATTATATTGTCTGCTATAAGCGAAATGAGCATTCCTTTTTTTTAATACGTATGCCCCGTTTACAGATACGAATTATTTCTTCGACACCAGACAGTGCTGCAAAATTCGCCATGGAGATCTTGCTTACCACTTTGGTTTAATATTTCTATGACTCACAATGAACGAATCTCTTGTGTTTATTTACTCTAATGGAATGAGATATTCGGCTGTAAACCTAATTTCCACTGAAGTTATCTCAGAATCTATACATTTTTAAATGTAACTCAGCTCTCAAGCAAACAATTCAACAGGATCTTTCTAAAAATGCAACTTTTATGCAATTTTATTCGAAAAAATAGTTTGAAATAAAAATAGCCGCTTGGCATATGAACAAAAAAAGCGATAGCCCATGTTTGCTTTTCTCAGTCACATGGCTTGCGCTTTAATTATATAGATTACATACGATGGGATTTAATAGAATAAAGAAAACTTTTATTAATATCTTTTTAAGTTTTGATTCAATTTTCATAAAGTTTGAAATGACTCGACAAAATTCTTCAGCGATTATATATATTAAATTTCAAACCATTCGGTTGTGTAGTTTTCAATCTGTTCTATGCGGACAGACAGAGAGACAAACCGAATTCATAAACAGTTTTCAACTATGCTAGTGTGCGTTTATTAAAAAATTTCGAAGTTTGTGTATATACAGTGTGTCCGAAAAGTCTAGAAACAGTCGAATAACTCGAGAACTATACATCGGATTGAAAAAGGAAAACTATGCGTTCAATAGTTTTGAAAAAATTATTTAGGGATATCAAAGATGACCTCCACCTCTGCCCCTTGGTCGAAAGTGGGGGAAACTTTGAAATTTTAAATAATAACCCCCTTTTTTATTGCAGAATCGGATTATACGGGAAAAAATACGTAACTTTTGTATTTAACATTTTCTTTTGAAAATCGTAGATGGCACTGTAATCGAGTAAAACTCAGTGAGAGTCGTTTCCATTGAACATCTGGAAACGGTCGAATAACTCGTATTTATCGAAAGTATTTATCGAAAAAAAATATACATACAAAAAAAATATGTTTCTTTAAATAAATTTTCTGCAAGTTAGATGTTATCAGCTTTTTACAATAAACTCACTTCAGATTGTCATTTTTAATCTTTATGTTACAATGTGTAAGTATTAAGTGCATCAGATCTCTAAATTTAGCAATAATTTTGAAGAAGAAAAAAAAATAATGATAAAAAATATAATTATTTAAGAAACATCTCTCTTGAGCTATATGTATATATATTTTAATAAGTTTTTTTTCTTCTGAGAGTCATTTTAAGTTTTTTCTATCTAATCATATTTCGATTTATATAACTTTAGCTCAAAAAAAAAAGTTTATAAAAAGATTGATATTAAAAATAATATTCAGGATGATTAACAAAATAAGATCACCGTGGAAATTCTCTTGTGTATTGGAAATTAATTACAGAAAAATGCTTGACTTGCAGAAAAAAAAATTTTTTTGATGTTACAGTTCATGTTATTTTAATAATAAAAAACTCTTTAAATTCAAATACTGATTAGGCATATAAAAAAAGACAAAAATAAATATAATGAGTATGCAAAAAATACCTCTTGGATCACTTTTTTTAGGAGATTTTTTTTTTGAGATCTCTTAGGTCTAATAATATATAATACTGACAAAGGATGTGAATTAATTTTCACTTTTCTAAACAACGCATAACCAACATAGTGAAAAATGTTTCCAGACTGGGTATCGAACCCAAATACCCTGGTATAGCGCACCACCTGCTTTACCTTTTAAGTCACCTGGACGACATCCAGTCTGGCATTTTTTCACTTATACGTTGGCGCGGCTGCAACCTCGAAGCGCAAGACGTAATGTCAAACATGAGCACACTACCCAGTAGCGTACATGAGACAAATAAATCAGGTCTGAAACTGCGCTGTAAATTAATAATACTGACAAAGGATGTGAATTAATTTTCACTTTTCTAAACAACGCATAACCAACATAGTGAAAAATGTTTCCAGACTGGGTATCGAACCCAAATACCCTGGTATAGCGCACCACCTGCTTTACCTTTTAAGTCACCTGGACGACATCCAGTCTGGCATTTTTTTACTTACACGTTGGCGCGGCTGCACCCTCGAAGCGCAAGACGGAATGTCAAACATGAGCACACTACCCAGTAGCGTACATGAGACAAATAAATCAGGTCTGAAACTGCGCTGTAAATTAATAATACTGACAAAGGATGTGAATTAATTTTCACTTTTCTAAACAACGCATAACCAACATAGTGAAAAATGTTTCCAGACTGGGTATCGAACCCAAATACCATGGTATAGCGCACCACCTGCTTTACCTTTTAAGTCACCTGGACGACATCCAGTCTGGCATTTTTTCACTTATACGTTGGCGCGGCTGCAACCTCGAAGCGCAAGACGGAATGTCAAACATGAGCACACTACCCAGTAGCGTACATGAGACAAATAAATCAGGTCGGAAACTGCGCTGTAAATTAATAATACTGACAAAGGATGTGAATTAATTTTCACTTTTCTAAACAACGCATAACCAACATAGTGAAAAATGTTTCCAGACTGGGTATCGAACCCAAATACCCTGGTATAGCGCACCACCTGCTTTACCTTTTAAGTCACCTGGACGACATCCAGTGTGGCATTTTTCACTTATACGTTGGCGCGGCTGCAACCTCGAAGCGCAAGACGGAATGCCAAACATGAGCACACTACCCAGTAGCGTACATGAGACAAATAAATCAGGTCTGAAACTGCGCTGTAAATTAATAATACTTACAAAGGATGTGAATTAATTTTCATTTTTCTAAACAAAGCATAACCAACATAGTGAAAAATGTTTCCAGACTGGGTATCGAACCCAGATACCCTCGTATAGCGCACTAATTGCTTTACCTTTTAAGTTACCTGGACGACATCCAGTCTGGCATTTTTTTCTTATACGTTGGCACGGCTGTAACCTCGAAGCGCAAGACAGAATGTCAAACATGAGCACACTACCCAGTAGCGTACATGAGACAAATAAATCAGGTCTGAAACTGCGCAGTAAATTAATAATACTGACAAAGGATGTGAATTAATTTTCACTTTTCTAAACAACGCATAACCAACATAGTGAAAAATGTTTCCAGACTGGGTATCGAACCCAAATACCCTGCTATAGCGCACCACCTGCTTTACCTTTTAAGTCACCTGGACGACATCCAGTCTGGCATTTTTTCACTTATACGTTAGCGCGGCTGCAACCTCGAAGCGCAAGACGGAATGTCAAACATGAGCACACTACCCAGTAGCGTACATGAGACAAATAAATCAGGTCTGAAACTGCGCTGTAAATTAATAATACTGACAAAGGATGTGAATTAATTTTCACTTTTCTAAACAACGCATAACCAACATAGTGAAAAATGTTTCCAGACTGGGTATCGAACCCAAATACCCTGGTATAGCGCACCACCTGCTTTACCTTTTAAGTCACCTGGACGACATCCAGTCTGGCATTTTTTCACTTATACGTTAGCGCGGCTGCAACCTCGAAGCGCAAGACGGAATGTCAAACATGAGCACACTACCCAGTAGCGTACATGAGACAAATAAATCAGGTCTGAAACTGCGCTGTAAATTAATAATACTGACAAAGGATGTGAATTAATTTTCATTTTTCTAAACAAAGCATAACCAACATAGTGAAAAATGTTTCCAGACTGGGTATCGAACCCAGATACCCTCGTATAGCGCACCACCTGCTTTACCTTTTAAGTCACCTGGACGACATCCAGTCTGGCATTTTTTCTCTTATACGTTGGCGCGGCTGCAACCTCGAAGCGCAAGACGGAATGTCAAAAATGAGCACACTACACAGTAGCGTACATGAGACAAATAAATCAAGTCTGAAACTGCGCTGTAAATTAATAATACTGACAAAGGATGTGAATTAATTTTCACTTTTCTAAACAACGCATAACCAACATAGTGAAAAATGTTTCCAGACTGGGTATCGAACCCAAATACCCTGGTATAGCGCACCACCTGCTTTACCTTTTAAGTCACCTGGACGACATCCAGTCTGGCATTTTTTCACTTATACGTTGGCACGGCTGCAACCTCGAAGCGCAAGACGGAATGTCAAACATGAGCACACTACCCAGTAGCGTACATGAGACAAATAAATCAGGTCTGAAACTGCGCTGTAAATTAATAATACTGACAAAGGATGTGAATTAATTTTCACTTTTCTAAACAACGCATAACCAACATAGTGAAAAATGTTTCCAGACTGGGTATCGAACCCAAATACCATGGTATAGCGCACCACCTGCTTTACCTTTTAAGTCACCTGGACGACATCCAGTCTGGCATTTTTTCACTTATACGTTGGCACGGCTGCAACCTCGAAGCGCAAGACGGAATGTCAAACATGAACACACTACCCAGTAGCGTACATGAGACAAATAAATCAAGTCTGAAACTGCGCTGTAAATTAATAATACTGACAAAGGATGTGAATTAATTTTCACTTTTCTAAACAACGCATAACCAACATAGTGAAAAATGTTTCCAGACTGGGTATCGAACCCAAATACCCTGGTATAGCGCACCACCTGCTTTACCTTTTAAGTCACCTGGACGACATCCAGTCTGGCATTTTTTCACTTATACGTTGGCACGGCTGCAACCTCGAAGCGCAAGACGGAATGTCAAACATGAGCACACTACCCAGTAGCGTACATGAGACAAATAAATCAGGTCTGAAACTGCGCTGTAAATTAATAATACTGACAAAGGATGTGAATTAATTTTCACTTTTCTAAACAACGCATAACCAACATAGTGAAAAATGTTTCCAGACTGGTTATCGAACCCAAATACCATGGTATAGCGCACCACCTGCTTTACCTTTTAAGTCACCTGGACGACATCCAGTCTGGCATTTTTTCACTTATACGTTGGCGCGGCTGCAACCTCGAAGCGCAAGACGGAATGTCAAAAATGAGCACACTACCCAGTAGCGTACATGAGACAAATAAATCAGGTCTGAAACTGCGCTGTAAATTAATAATACTGACAAAGGATGTGAATTAATTTTCACTTTTCTAAACAACGCATAACCAACATAGTGAAAAATGTTTCCAGACTGGGTATCGAACCCAAATACCATGGTATAGCCCACCAACTGCTTTACCTTTTAAGTCACCTGGACGACATCCAGTCTGGCATTTTTTCACTTATACGTTGGCGCGGCTGCAACCTCGAAGCGCAAGACGGAATGTCAAACATGAGCACACTACCCAGTAGCGTACATGAGACAAATAAATCAGGTCTGAAACTGCGCTGTAAATTAATAATACTGACAAAGGATGTGAATTAATTTTCACTTTTCTAAACAACGCATAACCAACATAGTGAAAAATGTTTCCAGACTGGGTATCGAACCCAAATACCCTGGTATAGCGCACCACCTGCTTTACCTTTTAAGTCACCTGGACGACATCCAGTCTGGCATTTTTCACTTATACGTTGGCGCGGCTGCAACCTCGAAGCGCAAGACGGAATGCCAAACATGAGCACACTACCCAGTAGCGTACATGAGACAAATAAATCAGGTCTGAAACTGCGCTGTAAATTAATAATACTGACAAAGGATGTGAATTAATTTTCATTTTTCTAAACAAAGCATAACCAACATAGTGAAAAATGTTTCCAGACTGGGTATCGAACCCAGATACCCTCGTATAGCACACTAATTGCTTTACCTTTTAAGTTACCTGGACGACATCCAGTCTGGCATTTTTTTCTTATACGTTGGCACGGCTGTAACCTCGAAGCGCAAGGCAGAATGTCAAACATGAGCACACTACCCAGTAGCGTACATGAGACAAATAAATCAGGTCTGAAACTGCGCTGTAAATTAATAATACTGACAAAGGATGTGAATTAATTTTCACTTTTCTAAACAACGCATAACCAACATAGTGAAAAATGTTTCCAGACTGGGTATCGAACCCAAATACCCTGGTATAGCGCACCACCTGCTTTACCTTTTAAGTCACCTGGACGACATCCAGTCTGGCATTTTTTCACTTATACGTTGGCGCGGCTGCAACCTCGAAGCGCAAGACGGAATGTCAAACATGAGCACACTACCCAGTAGCGTACATGAGACAAATAAATCAGGTCTGAAACTGCGCTGTAAATTAATAATACTGACAAAGGATGTGAATTAATTTTCATTTTTCTAAACAAAGCATAACCAACATAGTGAAAAATGTTTCCAGACTGGGTATCGAACCCAGATACCCTCGTATAGCGCACTAACTGCTTTACCTTTTAAGTTACCTGGACGACATCCAGTCTGGCATTTTTTCCTTATACGTTGGCACGGCTGTAACCTCGAAGCGCAAGACAGAATGTCAAACATGAGCACACTACCCAGTAGCGTACATGAGACAAATAAATCAGGTCTGAAACTGCGCTGTAAATTAATAATACTGACAAAGGATGTGAATTAATTTTCACTTTTCTAAACAACGCATAACCAACATAGTGAAAAATGTTTCCAGACTGGGTATCGAACCCAAATACCCTTGTATAGCGCAACACCTGCTTTACCTTTTAAGTCACCTGGACGACATCCAGTCTGGCATTTTTTCACTTATACGTTGGCGCGGCTGCAACCTCGAAGCGCAAGACGGAATGTCAAACATGAGCACACTACCCAGTAGCGTACATGAGACAAATAAATCAGGTCTGAAACTGCGCTGTAAATTAATTTAATCTGTAACTGCCCTACGTGGGGGTCTTTCTAAGGGATCCTAAACCGTATTTACGGCAAGGTTCGAAGAAAACCACGGAAAACTCCTAACGGTTAGGTCGACGAGCGCGACAGGGGTTTGAACCCAGCACCTCCCGTCTACCAGCTTCGAGAGCAGAACCTCTCAGCCACTGGTGGGACTGTCGTCCTATTAGAAACAAAAAGTTTCATAATAAAACGATAACATCAATTTACTCAGATGCGAAAGTGTAAAATTTTTTAAAGCAGCATTTGTTTCGGGTTAATATTATAAAATGAAATTAACACCAGCCAACATTAATAAATAAATATAAATAAAACAAAAATGTAACACTTATATAATCGAACTACGTGCTTAAACATTGAAACAACCAGATTAAAAAAGGCTGCTGTAAGTAGCGAAATCTTTGGTGATTTCTTCGGCTATTAACCTGGAATGCGGGTAATGCGTTAGTATCGCTTTTAATAAATTTCATAACTTTATTTGAATGCATATTTGATATTCCTCATATAAAATGCTTTTTGTAGTTGTTATAGTGGGCAATCTAAAAAAATATATTAAATATTTAAAACCTATTACAGTTTTCATTAAAAAAAAGGGTTTTCATCTGTTTTCTGTACACCGAGCCGTTTCCGTACTCACGAAACCCGGTTTGGATCTTCTGGTTTTTAGGTGCGTACGCAATTATATAAATACGTAGCACCTATAGACGTCGCCTGGTCGGTCCGTCTGTCTATCCGTTGGTCTGTCCGGTTGTCTGTCCGTCCGTCCGAATATAACAGAACAAAAGTTACCCAACCGAATAGTTTCAAATTTAATATATATTATCGTTGCAGAATTTCGTCGATTCATTTCAAAATTTATGAAAATTGAATCAAAATTTAAAAAGATGTTAATAAAAGTTTTGTTTAACTGTATTAAATCCTATCGTACGTAATCTATATAATAAAAGCGCAAGTCATGTGACTGAGGAAAACAAATACGGGCAAATCACGTCTTTTTTACTATGCCAGGCGGCCCTTTTTATGCAGAATTACTTTTTGAATAAAATTGCATTAAAAGTTACATTTTTAGAAAGATCGTTCAAAAAAATTGTTTGGATGAGAGATGAGTTACATTAAAAACTGTATGTATTCTGAGATAATTTCAGTGGAAATTATGTTAACAGCCGAATACCCCAATCCATTAGAGTAAATAAACAGACGAGATTTGTTCATTTTGAGGCATAAAAATATTAAACCATGGAAGTAATCATTCGCAAAGCAAGATCTTCATGGCGAATTTTGAAGCGCTGTCTGGTGTAAAAAAAGACAATCCGCATTTGTAAACGTTGTATAACTAATAAGAAAAAAAAAGGAATGCTCTTTTTGCTCCTATAGCAGACAATATAATTCATTTCACTGAAATAATAAGGATGATTTTTTTACATTGTGAATCTCGTTATAAAAAGAACGCAGTTCCTTTGTCACGTTTAACGTACAATTTCCAACTTGTTAATAATTACCATACATTTATTGTAATATTTTTCCAGTATGTGATTGACATAGGCCGTTCTGAGGGGAATGATTATAATAAATAATTATAGAATAATAAAACTAATAAAACGAAATCACAACTAGAAAAAATTCCTCGTCAACAATGATTTTTTAAAAAAAACTTATAAAATGATGATTATTTATGAATGCGAAACGGGAAAATATTTATAAAATCAGATAAACAGCTTGTATAATATAAAAAAAATAATAACTTCACTCTAAAAACGACATTTTCAAAACTAAGTAGAAAATACTCAAATATGAGTATGCCGCATAGTCAAAATGGCTCCGAATCAAAATTACTCACGATTGAAACATGTATATACTCATTTTTTAAAACATACACACACTCAAGAATAAAACATCCTGGTCTCCTATTTGAGTATGTCCATGTTTCAAAATTCAGGATGAACGGAATTCTATGTGCTCATTTTTTGAATATGTCCATGTTTCAAAAGTGAGTTCGAACTGATTCTAATCATTTTTGAGTACGTCCATGTTTCAAAAATGAGTATGAACTGACCTCTTTGTGCTCAGTTTTGAGTATGTCCATGTTGCAATATTCTGAGCATTTCTGGAATTTCAGAATTGGAATCATTGGGTCGTTATATTTGAAACAAAAAGTTTCAAAACAAAATGAAAACATTGATTTACTCAGATTTGAAATGTAATTTTTCTCAGTGTTGTTATCTCTGAGCTGTAGGAATAAATGTATTTTGTTAACTTTTATTATCCAGCGTATTATTTTTAGCTATTTTTGACATTTCTATTACAGATCATAAACAATACCACGTAAAAATGGAACGAATATAAAATTATTCATGTATCCAATATTTCATCTGGATGAATTCCAAATGTATGTTGTTAGTGGTTGCAATGTATAACATTTGATGTGTTTTAAGTTATAAATGAAAAGCAGAAATTATCTGATGTTGTTGCCAAATTACAGCATATCGGATGTAAATTTCCTGGTTAAAACAATGTTTGTTTAAAATAGAAAATATTTCCTAAAATACACAATAGGAAATAATTACTAAAATAAATGTTAGTTCTTTGATATTTGTTGTAGAAAATATGAATTAATGAGACTTTGTCATTATATCTACATCACTATAGGATATATATCAAAATGTTTCTCATATACAGAGATGAAACAGTGAAAATATGAGACATGAATATGATATAATAACTCACAGAAATTATTAAGTATTTCTCAAGAAAGGTTATGAGAAGAAAGAGATGTTAATTAAAAAACTATACATTAGAACTTTACATTAGAATCTCTTGTAAGTAATTATTTAAAATACATGTAATATATTGATTTCCGTTGAATATATAATAATCATATTTTTTGTGATACTTTCTAATTGAAACATTTCCCAATTAAAAAAACATTGTCAACAAACATATAAATAATTTTTAAAAAACAACCCAGCAATATAAAATAATTTTCATTGAAACAACCGGTTTTTACACGGTTTTTTTACAGTTTTTTTACACCAACTTCTCCACTTTTATAGCTTTAAATAAAATTGAAGCATTATGTATTAAGTAAATCGAAATAATTTTTATTTTAAAAAACACGATATTATTATTATTACAAATCTAAATTAGAACAATGTAAATGTCATATTTTCTAAAATATTAACATTCTTCAATGTATACTTTCTCGTGTGATATACTGCTAACCCTCCTAACGAGCTGATATATGTACATGACATATATAAATTTGACACATAGAGGACGTATATAGCTTTTCACCTGAAACAATATATTGGAATTTCTTTTGAGAATTCAGGTTAACCCGAACCTGAACCGTAAAAATAATCTCTGAACACGAAATTTTGACAATTATTAACCTTACACAGGTATTTCATAGAATACATTGCCATGTTCAAATAAATACTTCTCTTACTAAAAATCCCCCTAATTACCAAGAATTTATCTTCATGTATTAAGAAAGCCTTAAATGTATTCTGTCAAACTTCCAACTATTTTATAAACATTAAATGTTCTGCTAATATCTTAATAAATCTTTCTTTCAATGCATGCCTAGATGACGTATATAGCTATTCATCCGAAACAATATATTAAAATTTCTTTTGAGAATTCGTGTTAACCCGAATTTGACCCGCAAAAATAAAGTCTGAACCCGAAAAATTTTATCTTTTTTGACAATTATTAAACTTAAACAGGTATTTCATAGAATACATTTCCATGTTCTAATAAATACTTCTCTTACTAAAAATCCTCCCTAATTACCAGGAATTTATCTTTATGTACTGAGAAAGACCTAAATGTATTCAGTAAAACTTGCTACAACTATTTTATAAACATTAAATGTTCTTCAAGTATCTTAATGAATTTTCTTTTCAAAGCATGCCTATATGACGTATATAGTTTTTCGTCCGAAATAATATATTAGAATTTCTTTTGAGAATTCGTGTTAACCCGAATCTGACCCGCAAAAATAATGTCTAAACCTGATATATATATATATATATATATATATATATATTACATTTATTAACCTTAGACAAGTATTTCATAGAATACATTTTCATTTTCAAATAGGTAATCCTCTTACTAAAAATCCACCCTAATTACCAAAAATTTATCTTTATGAATTAAGAAAGCTCTAAATGTATTTTGTAAAACTAGCTTCAACTATTTTATAAACATTAAATGTTCTGCAAATATCTTAATTAATTTTGTTTTCAAAGCTTGCCTAGATGACGTACATAGGTTTTCATCCGAAACTATATATTAGAATTTTTTTTGAGAATTTGTGTTAACCCGAATCTGACCCGCAAAAATAATCTCTGAACACAAAAAAATTATGTTTTTTGACAATTATTAACCTTAGACAGGCATTTCATAGATCATTTCAATGTTCAAATAAATACTTCTCTTACTAAAAATCCCCCCTAATTACCAGGAATTTATTTTTATGTATTGAGAAAGCCCTAAATGTATTTTGTAAAACTTGCTTCAACTATTTTATAAACATTACATGTTCTGTGCAAATATCTTAATGAATTTTGTTTTCAAAGCATGCCTAGATGACGTATATAGATTTTCATCCGAAACAGTATATTGGAATTTGTTTTGAGAATTCGTGTTAATTCGCATCTGACCCGCAAAAATAATGTCTGAACCCGAAAAATTTTATGTCTTTTGACAATTATTAACCTTAGACAGGTATTCATAGAATACATTTCCATGTTCAAATAGATACTTCTCTTACTAAAAATCCCCCTTAATTACCAGGAATTTATCTTTATGTATTGAGAAAGCCCTAAATGTATTTTGTAAAACTTGCTTTAACTATTTCATAAACATTAAATGTTCTGAAAATATTTTAACGATTTTTTTTTCAAAACATGGAAATATAACCTAACAGATAAACATTAAATGTCATATTTTAATTTATTTTACTTTGTTATTTATTTGTTATGCTTTGTTTAGTCTTTCGTTTACTTAGACAAGTATTTCAAACAGATATTAGACAGTTTTAGACAGGTATTAGAAACCATATCCATGTTCAAATAGATACTTATCTTATTAAAAAAAGCCACCCTAATTACCAGGAATTTATCTTTATGTATTGATAAAGCCCTAAGTGTATTTCGTAAAACTTGCTTCAATTATTTTATAAACATTAAATGTTCTGCAAATATCATAATGAATTTTGTTTTCAAAGCATGGCAATATAATCAAACAGATAAACATTAAATGTCATACTTTAATTTATTTTACTTTGTTATTTATTTGCTAAGCTTTCTTTAGTCTTTCGTTAACTTTATTTCAAACAGATATTAGACAGTTTTAGACAGGTATTAGCAAACATATCCATTTTCATATAGATACTTCTCTTACTAAAAATCCCCCTAACTACCAGGAATTTATCTTTATGTATTGAGAAAGCTCTAAATGTATTTTGTAAAACTTGCTTCAATTATTTTATAAACAGTAAATGTTCTGCAAATATCATAATGAATTTTGTTTTCAAAGCATGGCAATATAATCTAACAGATAAACATTAAATGTCATACTTTAATTTATTTTACTTTGTTATTTATTTGTTATGCTTTGTTTAGTTTTTCATTAACTTGAACAGTTTCTCTTTAGAAGAAAACAAAGCCGACTTTTTGAGAGATACTTCTTTCTACTTTATTAAATCTGAAGTAAGTATAGTTTGAAGCTTTATTAGTTTTCCTCTCAACGACAGAGATAATCGTAAGTGTTTAAACTAGTAAGTTTCTTAGAAAACATCTGAAGTAGAAAATATTTTCCTAGGAATGAAAGAAAACTTTTTCTAATGAAACACTTTCTTCAAAGCCTGGATTTACAAATTAAATCGTTAAACTTTCTAATGCATGAAAAAATGTTTGAAATTGTTTTATGTCTCTGCCGATATTGCACATATAAAATACAAGAAGAATAAGTTGGAATTTGAATGTTAAACGTGACAAATGAGGCGAGTTTGTACTATAAATAGTTTTACAATGTAAAAAAATCATCGTTATTATTTCAATGAAATGAATTATATTGTCTGCTATAAGCGAAATGAGCATTCCTTTTTTTTAATACGTATGCCCCGTTTACAGATACGAATTATTTCTTCGACACCAGACAGTGCTGCAAAATTCGCCATGGAGATCTTGCTTACCACTTTGGTTTAATATTTCTATGACTCACAATGAACGAATCTCTTGTGTTTATTTACTCTAATGGAATGAGATATTCGGCTGTAAACCTAATTTCCACTGAAGTTATCTCAGAATCTATACATTTTTAAATGTAACTCAGCTCTCAAGCAAACAATTCAACAGGATCTTTCTAAAAATGCAACTTTTATGCAATTTTATTCGAAAAAATAGTTTGAAATAAAAATAGCCGCTTGGCATATGAACAAAAAAAGCGGTAGCCCATGTTTGCTTTTCTCAGTCACATGGCTTGCGCTTTAATTATATAGATTACATACGATGGGATTTAATAGAATAAAGAAAACTTTTATTAATATCTTTTTAAGTTTTGATTCAATTTTCATAAAGTTTGAAATGACTCGACAAAATTCTTCAGCGATTATATATATTAAATTTCAAACCATTCGGTTGTGTAGTTTTCAATCTGTTCTATGCGGACAGACAGAGAGACAAACCGAATTCATAAACAGTTTTCAACTATGCTAGTGTGCGTTTATTAAAAAATTTCGAAGTTTGTGTATATACAGTGTGTCCGAAAAGTCTGGAAACAGTCGAATAAATCGAGAACTATACATCGGATTGAAAAAGGAAAACTATGCGTTCAATAGTTTTGAAAAAATTATTTAGGGATATCAAAGATGACCTCCACCTCTGCCCCTTGGTCGAAAGTGGGGGAAACTGTGAAATTTTAAATAATAACCCCCTTTTTTATTGCAGAATCGGATTATACGGGAAAAAATACGTAACTTTTGTATTTAACATTTTCTTTTGAAAATCGTAGATGGCACTGTAATCGAGTAAAACTCAGTGAGAGTCGTTTCCATTGAACATCTGAAAACGGTCGAATAACTCGTATTTATCGAAAGTATTTATCGAAAAAAAATATACATACAAAAAAAATATGTTTCTTTAAATAAATTTTCTGCAAGTTAGATGTTATCAGCTTTTTACAATAAACTCACTTCAGATTGTCATTTTTAATCTTTATGTTACAATGTGTAAGTATTAAGTGCATCAGATCTCTAAATTTAGCAATAATTTTGAAGAAGAAAAAAAAATAATGATAAAAAATATAATTATTTAAGAAACATCTCTCTTGAGCTATATGTATTTATATTTTAATAAGTTTTTTTTCTTCTGAGAGTCATTTTAAGTTTTTTCTATCTAATCATATTTCGATTTATATAACTTTAGCTCAAAAAAAAAGTTTATAAAAAGATTGATATTAAAAATAATATTCAGGATGATTAACAAAATAAGATCACCGTGGAAATTCTCTTGTGTATTGGAAATTAATTACAGAAAAATGCTTGACTTGTAGAAAAAAAAATTTTTTTGATGTTACAGTTCATGTTATTTTAATAATAAAAAACTTTTTAAATTCAAATACTGATTAGGCATATAAAAAAAGACAAAAATAAATATAATGAGTATGCAAAAAATACCTCTTGGATCACTTTTTTTAGGAGATATTTTTTTTTAGATCTCTTAGGTCTAATAATATATAATACTGACAAAGGATGTGAATTAATTTTCACTTTTCTAAACAACGCATAACCAACATAGTGAAAAATGTTTCCAGACTGGGTATCGAACCCAAATACCCTGGTATAGCGCGCCACCTGCTTTACCTTTTAAGTCACCTGGACGACATCCAGTCTGGCATTTTTTCACTTATACGTTGGCGCGGCTGCAACCTCGAAGCGCAAGACGGAATGTCAAACATGAGCACACTACCCAGTAGCGTACATGATACAAATAAATCAGGTCTGAAACTGCGCTGTAAATTAATAATACTGACAAAGGATGTGAATTAATTTTCACTTTTCTAAACAACGCATAACCAACATAGTGAAAATGTTTCCAGACTGGGTATCGAACCCAAATACCATGGTATAGCGCACCACCTGCTTTACCTTTTAAGTCACCTGGACGACATCCAGTCTGGCATTTTTTCACTTATACGTTGGCGCGGCTGCAACCTCGAAGCGCAAGACGGAATGTCAAACATGAGCACACTACCCAGTAGCGTACATGAGACAAATAAATCAGGTCTGAAACTGCGCTGTAAATTAATAATACTGACAAAGGATGTGAATTAATTTTCACTTTTCTAAACAACGCATAACCAACATAGTGAAAAATGTTTCCAGACTGGGTATCGAACCCAAATACCCTGGTATAGCGCACCACCTGCTTTACCTTTTAAGTCACCTGGACGACATCCAGTCTGGCATTTTTTCACTTATACGTTGGCGCGGCTGCTACCTCGAAGCGCAAGACGGAATGTCAAACATGAGCACACTACCCAGTAGCGTACATGAGACAAATAAATCAGGTCGGAAACTGCGTTGTAAATTAATAATACTTACAAAGGATGTGAATTAATTTTCACTTTTCTAAACAACGCATAACCAACTTAGTGAAAAATGTTTCCAGACTGGGTATCGAACCCAAATACCCTGGTATAGCACACCACCTGCTTTACCTTTTAAGTCACCTGGACGACATCCAGTCTGGCATTTTTCACTTATACGTTGGCGCGGCTGCAACCTCGAAGCGCAAGACGGAATGCCAAACATGAGCACACTACCCAGTAGCGTACATGAGACAAATAAATCAGGTCAGAAAATGCGCTGTAAATTAATAATACTTACAAAGGATGTGAATTAATTTTCATTTTTCTAAACAAAGCATAACCAACATAGTGAAAAATGTTTCCAGACTGGGTATCGAACCCAGATACCCTCGTATAGCGCACTAATTGCTTTACCTTTTAAGTTACCTGGACGACATCCAGTCTGGCATTTTTTTCTTATACGTTGGCACGGCTGTAACCTCGAAGCGCAAGACAAAATGTCAAACATGAGCACACTACCCAGTAGCGTACATGAGACAAATAAATCAGGTCTGAAACTGCGCTGTAAATTAATAATACTGACAAAGGATGTGAATTAATTTTCACTTTTCTAAACAACGCATAACCAACATAGTGAAAAATGTTTCCAGACTGGGTATCGAACCCAAATACCCTGGTATAGCGCACCACCTGCTTTACCTTTTAAGTCACCTGGACGACATCCAGTCTGGCATTTTTTCACTTATACGTTGGCGCGGCTGCAACCTCGAAGCGCAAGACGGAATGTCAAACATGAGCACACTACCCAGTAGCGTACATGAGACAAATAAATCAGGTCTGAAACTGCGCTGTAAATTAATAATACTGACAAAGGATGTGAATTAATTTTCATTTTTCTAAACAAAGCATAACCAACATAGTGAAAAATGTTTCCAGACTGGGTATCGAACCCAGATACCCTCGTATAGCGCACTAACTGCTTTACCTTTTAAGTTACCTGGACGACATCCAGTCTGGCATTTTTTTCTTATACGTTGGCACGGCTGTAACCACGAAGCGCAAGACAGAATGTCAAACATGAGCACACTACCCAGTAGCGTACATGAGACAAATAAATCAGGTCTGAAACTGCGCTGTAAATTAATAATAGTGACAAAGGATGTGAATTAATTTTCACTTTTCTAGACAACGCATAACCAACATAGTGAAAAATGTTTCCAGACTGGGTATCGAACCCAAATACCCTGGTATAGCGCACCACCTGCTTTACCTTTTAAGTCACCTGGACGACATCCAGTCTGGCATTTTTTCACTTATACGTTGGCGCGGCTGCAACCTCGAAGCACAAGACGGAATGTCAAACATGAGCACACTACCCAGTAGCGTACATGAGACAAATAAATCAAGTCTGAAACTGCGCTGTAAATTAATAATACTGACAAAGGATGTGAATTAATTTTCACTTTTCTAAACAACGCATAACCAACATAGTGAAAAATGTTTCCAGACTGGGTATCGAACCCAAATACCCTGGTATAGCGCACCACCTGCTTTACCTTTTAAGTCACCTGGACGACATCCAGTCTGGCATTTTTTCACTTATACGTTGGCGCGGCTGCAACCTCGAAGCGCAAGACGGAATGTCAAACATGAGCACACTACCCAGTGGCGTACATGAGACAAATAAATCAGGTCTGAAACTGCGCTGTAAATTAATAATACTGACAAAGGATGTGAATTAATTTTCACTTTTCTAAACAACGCATAACCAACATAGTGAAAAATGTTTCCAGACTGGGTATCGAACCCAAATACCATGGTATAGCGCACCACCTGCTTTACCTTTTAAGTCACCTGGACGACATCCAGTCTGGCATTTTTTCACTTATACGTTGGCGCGGCTGCAACCTCGAAGCGCAAGACGGAATGTCAAACATGAGCACACTACCCAGTAGCGTACATGAGACAAATAAATCAGGTCTGAAACTGCGCTGTAAATTAATAATACTGACAAAGGATGTGAATTAATTTTCACTTTTCTAAACAACGCATAACCAACATAGTGAAAAATGTTTCCAGACTGGGTATCGAACCCAAATACCATGGTATAGCGCACCACCTGCTTTACCTTTTAAGTCACCTGGACGACATCCAGTCTGGCATTTTTTCACTTATACGTTGGCGCGGCTGCAACCTCGAAGCGCAAGGCGGAATGTCAAACATGAGCACACTACCCAGTAGCGTACATGAGACAAATAAATCAGGTCTGAAACTGCGCTGTAAATTAATAATACTGACAAAGGATGTGAATTAATTTTCACTTTTCTAAACAACGCATAACCAACATAGTGAAAAATGTTTCCAGACTGGGTATCGAACCCAAATACCCTGGTATAGCGCACCACCTGCTTTACCTTTTAAGTCAACTGGACGACATCCAGTCTGGCATTTTTTCACTTATACGTTGGCGCGGCTGCAACCTCGAAGCGCAAGACGGAATGTCAAACATGAGCACACTACCCAGTAGCATACATGAGACAAATAAATCAGGTCTGAAACTGCGCTGTAAATTAATAATACTGACAAAGGATGTGAATTAATTTTCACTTTTCTAAACAACGCATAACCAACATAGTGAAAAATGTTTCCAGACTGGGTATCGAACCCAAATACCATGGTATAGCGCACCACCTGCTTTACCTTTTAAGTCACCTGGACGACATCCAGTCTGGCATTTTTTCACTTATACGTTCGCGCGGCTGCAACCTCGAAGCGCAAGACGGAATGCCAAACATGAGCACACTACCCAGTAGCGTACATGAGACAAATAAATCAGGTCTGAAACTGCGCTGTAAATTAATAATACTGACAAAGGATGTGAATTAATTTTCATTTTTCTAAACAAAGCATAACCAACATAGTGAAAAATATTTCCAGACTGGGTATCGAACCCAGATACCCTGGTATAGCGCACTAATTGCTTTACCTTTTAAGTTACCTGGACGACATCCAGTCTGGCATTTTTTTCTTATACGTTGGCACGGCTGTAACCTCGAAGCGCAAGACAGAATGTCAAACATGAGCACACTACCCAGTAGCGTACATGAGACAAATAAATCAGGTCTGAAATTGCGCTGTAAATTAATAATACTGACAAAAGATGTGAATTAATTTTCACTTTTCTAAACAACGCATAACCAACATAGTGAAAAATGTTTCCAGACTGGGTATCGAACCCAAATACCCTGGTATAGCGCACCACCTGCTTTACCTTTTAAGTCACCTGGACGACATCCAGTCTGGCATTTTTTCACTTATACGTTGGCGCGGCTGCAACCTCGAAGCGCAAGACGGAATGTCAAACATGAGCACACTACCCAGTAGCGTACATGAGACAAATAAATCAGGTCTGAAACTGCGCTGTAAATTAATAATACTGACAAAGGATGTGAATTAATTTTCACTTTTCTAAACAACGCATAACCAACATAGTGAAAAATGTTTCCAGACTGGGTATGGAACCCAAATACCCTGGTATAGCGCACCACCTGCTTTACCTTTTAAGTCACCTGGACGACATCCAGTCTGGCATTTTTTCACTTATACGTTGGCGCGGCTGCAACCTCGAAGCGCAAGACGGAATGTCAAACATGAGCACACTACCCAGTAGCGTACATGAGACAAATAAATCAGGTCTGAAACTGCGCTGTAAATTAATAATACTGACAAAGGATGTGAATTAATTTTCACTTTTCTAAACAACGCAAAACCAACATAGTGAAAAATGTTTCCAGACTGGGTATCGAACCCAAATACCATGGTATAGCGCACCACCTGCTTTACCTTTTAAGTCACCTGGACGACATCCAGTCTGGCATTTTTTCACTTATACGTTGGCGCGGCTGCAACCTCGAAGCGCAAGACGGAATGTCAAACATGAGCACACTACCCAGTAGCGTACATGAGGCAAATAAATCAGGTCTGAAACTGCTCTGTAAATTAATAATACTGACAAAGGATGTGAATTAATTTTCACTTTTCTAAACAACGCATAACCAACATAGTGAAAAATGTTTCCAGACTGGGTATCGAACCCAAATACCCTGGTATAGCGCACCACCTGCTTTACCTTTTAAGTCACCTGGACGACATCCAGTCTGGCATTTTTTCACTTATTACGTTGGCGCGGCTGCAACCTCGAAGCGCAAGACGGAATGTCAAACATGAGCACACTACCCAGTAGCGTACATGATACAAATAAATCAGGTCTGAAACTGCGCTGTAAATTAATAATACTGACAAAGGATGTGAATTAATTTTCACTTTTCTAAACAACGCATAACCAACATAGTGAAAAATGTTTCCAGACTGGGTATCGAACCCAAATACCCTGGTATAGCGCACCACCTGCTTTACCTTTTAAGTCACCTGGACGACATCCAGTCTGGCATTTTTCCACTTATACGTTGGCGCGGCTGCAACCTCGAAGCACAAGACGGAATGTCAAACATGAGCACACTACCCAGTAGCGTACATGAGACAAATAAATCAAGTCTGAAACTGCGCTGTAAATTAATAATACTGACAAAGGATGTGAATTAATTTTCACTTTTCTAAACAACGCATAACCAACATAGTGAAAAATGTTTCCAGACTGGGTATCGAACCCAAATACCCTGGTATAGCGCACCACCTGCTTTACCTTTTAAGTCACCTGGACGACATCCAGTCTGGCATTTTTTCACTTATACGTTGGCGCGGCTGCAACCTCGAAGCGCAAGACGGAATGTCAAACATGAGCACACTACCCAGTGGCGTACATGAGACAAATAAATCAGGTCTGAAACTGCGCTGTAAATTAATAATACTGACAAAGGATGTGAATTAATTTTCACTTTTCTAAACAACGCATAACCAACATAGTGAAAAATGTTTCCAGACTGGGTATCGAACCCAAATACCATGGTATAGCGCACCACCTGCTTTACCTTTTAAGTCACCTGGACGACATCCAGTCTGGCATTTTTTCACTTATACGTTGGCGCGGCTGCAACCTCGAAGCGCAAGACGGAATGTCAAACATGAGCACACTACCCAGTAGCGTACATGAGACAAATAAATCAGGTCTGAAACGGCGCTGTAAATTAATAATACTGACAAAGGATGTGAATTAATTTTCACTTTTCTAAACAACGCATAACCAACATAGTGAAAAATGTTTCCAGACTGGGTATCGAACCCAAATACCATGGTATAGCGCACCACCTGCTTTACCTTTTAAGTCACCTGGACGACATCCAGTCTGGCATTTTTTCACTTATACGTTGGCGCGGCTGCAACCTCGAAGCGCAAGGCGGAATGTCAAACATGAGCACACTACCCAGTAGCGTACATGAGACAAATAAATCAGGTCTGAAACTGCGCTGTAAATTAATAATACTGACAAAGGATGTGAATTAATTTTCACTTTTCTAAACAACGAATAACCAACATAGTGAAAAATGTTTCCAGACTGGGTATCGAACCCAAATACCCTGGTATAGCGCACCACCTGCTTTACCTTTTAAGTCAACTGGACGACATCCAGTCTGGCATTTTTTCACTTATACGTTGGCGCGGCTGCAACCTCGAAGCGCAAGACGGAATGTCAAACATGAGCACACTACCCAGTAGCGTACATGAGACAAATAAATCAGGTCTGAAACTGCGCTGTAAATTAATAATACTGACAAAGGATGTGAATTAATTTTCACTTTTCTAAACAACGCATAACCAACATAGTGAAAAATGTTTCCAGACTGGGTATCGAACCCAAATACCATGGTATAGCGCACCACCTGCTTTACCTTTTAAGTCACCTGGACGACATCCAGTCTGGCATTTTTTCACTTATACGTTCGCGCGGCTGCAACCTCGAAGCGCAAGACGGAATGCCAAACATGAGCACACTACCCAGTAGCGTACATGAGACAAATAAATCAGGTCTGAAACTGCGCTGTAAATTAATAATACTGACAAAGGATGTGAATTAATTTTCATTTTTCTAAACAAAGCATAACCAACATAGTGAAAAATATTTCCAGACTGGGTATCGAACCCAGATACCCTGGTATAGCGCACTAATTGCTTTACCTTTTAAGTTACCTGGACGACATCCAGTCTGGCATTTTTTTCTTATACGTTGGCACGGCTGTAACCTCGAAGCGCAAGACAGAATGTCAAACATGAGCACACTACCCAGTAGCGTACATGAGACAAATAAATCAGGTCTGAAATTGCGCTGTAAATTAATAATACTGACAAAAGATGTGAATTAATTTTCACTTTTCTAAACAACGCATAACCAACATAGTGAAAAATGTTTCCAGACTGGGTATCGAACCCAAATACCCTGGTATAGCGCACCACCTGCTTTACCTTTTAAGTCACCTGGACGACATCCAGTCTGGCATTTTTTCACTTATACGTTGGCGCGGCTGCAACCTCGAAGCGCAAGACGGAATGTCAAACATGAGCACACTACCCAGTAGCGTACATGAGGCAAATAAATCAGGTCTGAAACTGCTCTGTAAATTAATAATACTGACAAAGGATGTGAATTAATTTTCACTTTTCTAAACAACGCATAACCAACATAGTGAAAAATGTTTCCAGACTGGGTATCGAACCCAAATACCCTGGTATAGCGCACCACCTGCTTTACCTTTTAAGTCACCTGGACGACATCCAGTCTGGCATTTTTTCACTTATTACGTTGGCGCGGCTGCAACCTCGAAGCGCAAGACGGAATGTCAAACATGAGCACACTACCCAGTAGCGTACATGATACAAATAAATCAGGTCTGAAACTGCGCTGTAAATTAATAATACTGACAAAGGATGTGAATTAATTTTCACTTTTCTAAACAACGCATAACCAACATAGTGAAAAATGTTTCCAGACTGGGTATCGAACCCAAATACCCTGGTATAGCGCACCACCTGCTTTACCTTTTAAGTCACCTGGACGACATCCAGTCTGGCATTTTTCCACTTATACGTTGGCGCGGCTGCAACCTCGAAGCGCAAGACGGAATGTCAAACATGAGCACACTACCCAGTAGCGTACATGAGACAAATAAATCAGGTCTGAAACTGCGCTGTAAATTAATAATACTGACAAAGGATGTGAATTAATTTTCACTTTTCTAAACAACGCATAACCAACATAGTGAAAAATGTTTCCAGACTGGGTATCGAACCCAAATACCCTGGTATAGCGCACCACCTGCTTTACCTTTTAAGTCACCTGGACGACATCCAGTCTGGCATTTTTTCACTTATACGTTGGCGCGGCTGCAACCTCGAAGCGCAAGACAGAATGTCAAACATGAGCACACTACCCAGTAGCGTACATGAGACAAATAAATCAGGTCTGAAACTGCGCTGTAAATTAATAATACTGACAAAGGATGTGAATTAATTTTCAGTTTTCTAAACAACGCATAACCAACATAGTGAAAAATGTTTCCAGACTGGGTATCGAACCCAAATACCCTGGTATAGCGCACCACCTGCTTTACCTTTTAAATCACCTGGACGACATCCAGTCTGGCATTTTTTCACTTATACGTTGGCGCGGCTGCAACCTCGAAGCGCAAGACGGAATGTCAAACATGAGCACACTACCCAGTAGCGTACATGAGACAAATAAATCAGGTCTGAAACTGCGCTGTAAATTAATAATACTGACAAAGGATGTGAATTAATTTTCACTTTTCTAAACAACGCATAACCAACATAGTGAAAAATGTTTCCAGACTGGGTATCGAACCCAAATACCCTGGTATAGCGCACTACCTGCTTTACCTTTTAAGTCACCTGGACGACATCCAGTCTGGCATTTTTTCACTTATACGTTGGCGCGGCTGCAACCTCGAAGCGCAAGGCGGAATGTCAAACATGAGCACACTACCCAGTAGCGTACATGAGACAAATAAATCAGGTCTGAAACTGCGCTGTAAATTAATAATACTGACAAAGGATGTGAATTAATTTTCACTTTTCTAAACAACGAATAACCAACATAGTGAAAAATGTTTCCAGACTGGGTATCGAACCCAAATACCCTGGTATAGCGCACCACCTGCTTTACCTTTTAAGTCAACTGGACGACATCCAGTCTGGCATTTTTTCACTTATACGTTGGCGCGGCTGCAACCTCGAAGCGCAAGACGGAATGTCAAACATGAGCACACTACCCAGTAGCGTACATGAGACAAATAAATCAGGTCTGAAACTGCGCTGTAAATTAATAATACTGACAAAGGATGTGAATTAATTTTCACTTTTCTAAACAACGCATAACCAACATAGTGAAAAATGTTTCCAGACTGGGTATCGAACCCAAATACCATGGTATAGCGCACCACCTGCTTTACCTTTTAAGTCACCTGGACGACATCCAGTCTGGCATTTTTTCACTTATACGTTCGCGCGGCTGCAACCTCGAAGCGCAAGACGGAATGCCAAACATGAGCACACTACCCAGTAGCGTACATGAGACAAATAAATCAGGTCTGAAACTGCGCTGTAAATTAATAATACTGACAAAGGATGTGAATTAATTTTCATTTTTCTAAACAAAGCATAACCAACATAGTGAAAAATATTTCCAGACTGGGTATCGAACCCAGATACCCTGGTATAGCGCACTAATTGCTTTACCTTTTAAGTTACCTGGACGACATCCAGTCTGGCATTTTTTTCTTATACGTTGGCACGGCTGTAACCTCGAAGCGCAAGACAGAATGTCAAACATGAGCACACTACCCAGTAGCGTACATGAGACAAATAAATCAGGTCTGAAATTGCGCTGTAAATTAATAATACTGACAAAAGATGTGAATTAATTTTCACTTTTCTAAACAACGCATAACCAACATAGTGAAAAATGTTTCCAGACTGGGTATCGAACCCAAATACCCTGGTATAGCGCACCACCTGCTTTACCTTTTAAGTCACCTGGACGACATCCAGTCTGGCATTTTTTCACTTATACGTTGGCGCGGCTGCAACCTCGAAGCGCAAGACGGAATGTCAAACATGAGCACACTACCCAGTAGCGTACATGAGGCAAATAAATCAGGTCTGAAACTGCTCTGTAAATTAATAATACTGACAAAGGATGTGAATTAATTTTCACTTTTCTAAACAACGCATAACCAACATAGTGAAAAATGTTTCCAGACTGGGTATCGAACCCAAATACCCTGGTATAGCGCACCACCTGCTTTACCTTTTAAGTCACCTGGACGACATCCAGTCTGGCATTTTTTCACTTATTACGTTGGCGCGGCTGCAACCTCGAAGCGCAAGACGGAATGTCAAACATGAGCACACTACCCAGTAGCGTACATGATACAAATAAATCAGGTCTGAAACTGCGCTGTAAATTAATAATACTGACAAAGGATGTGAATTAATTTTCACTTTTCTAAACAACGCATAACCAACATAGTGAAAAATGTTTCCAGACTGGGTATCGAACCCAAATACCCTGGTATAGCGCACCACCTGCTTTACCTTTTAAGTCACCTGGACGACATCCAGTCTGGCATTTTTCCACTTATACGTTGGCGCGGCTGCAACCTCGAAGCGCAAGACGGAATGTCAAACATGAGCACACTACCCAGTAGCGTACATGAGACAAATAAATCAGGTCTGAAACTGCGCTGTAAATTAATAATACTGACAAAGGATGTGAATTAATTTTCACTTTTCTAAACAACGCATAACCAACATAGTGAAAAATGTTTCCAGACTGGGTATCGAACCCAAATACCCTGGTATAGCGCACCACCTGCTTTACCTTTTAAGTCACCTGGACGACATCCAGTCTGGCATTTTTTCACTTATACGTTGGCGCGGCTGCAACCTCGAAGCGCAAGACAGAATGTCAAACATGAGCACACTACCCAGTAGCGTACATGAGACAAATAAATCAGGTCTGAAACTGCGCTGTAAATTAATAATACTGACAAAGGATGTGAATTAATTTTCAGTTTTCTAAACAACGCATAACCAACATAGTGAAAAATGTTTCCAGACTGGGTATCGAACCCAAATACCCTGGTATAGCGCACCACCTGCTTTACCTTTTAAATCACCTGGACGACATCCAGTCTGGCATTTTTTCACTTATACGTTGGCGCGGCTGCAACCTCGAAGCGCAAGACGGAATGTCAAACATGAGCACACTACCCAGTAGCGTACATGAGACAAATAAATCAGGTCTGAAACTGCGCTGTAAATTAATAATACTGACAAAGGATGTGAATTAATTTTCACTTTTCTAAACAACGCATAACCAACATAGTGAAAAATGTTTCCAGACTGGGTATCGAACCCAAATACCCTGGTATAGCGCACTACCTGCTTTACCTTTTAAGTCACCTGGACGACATCCAGTCTGGCATTTTTTCACTTATACGTTGGCGCGGCTGCAACCTCGAAGCGCAAGACGGAATGTTAAACATGAGCACACTACCCAGTAGCGTACATGAGCACACTACCCAGTAGCGTACATGAGACAAATAAATCAGGTCTGAAACTGCGCTGTAAATTAATAATACTGACAAAGGATGTGAATTAATTTTCATTTTTCTAAACAAAGCATAACGAACATAGTGAAAAATCTTTCCAGACTGGGTATCGAACCCAGATACCCTCGTATAGCGCACTAACTGCTTTACCTTTTAAGTTACCTGGACGACATCCAGTCTGGCATTTTTTTTCTTATACGTTGGCACGGCTGTAACCTCGAAGCGCAAGACAGAATGTCAAACATGAGCACACTACCCAGTAGCGTACATGAGACAAATAAATCAGGTCTGAAACTGCGCTGTAAATTAATAATACTGACAAAGGATGTGAATTAATTTTCACTTTTTTAAACAACGCATAACCATCATAGTAAAAAATGTCTCCAGACAGGTTATCGAACCCAGATACCCTGGTATAGCGCACAAAGTGTTTTATCATTTAAGTCATCTGGACGACATCCAGTATGGCATTTTTTCACTTATACGTTGGCGCGGCTGCAACCTCGAAGCCCAAGACGGAATGTCAAACATGAGCACACTACCCAGTAGCGTACATGATACAAATAAATCAGGTCTGAAACTGCGCTGTAAATTAATAATACTGACAAAGGATGTGAATTAATTTTCACTTTTCTAAACAACGCATAACCAACATAGTGAAAAATGTTTCCAGACTGGGTATCGAACCCAAATACCATGGTATAGCGCACCACCTGCTTTACCTTTTAAGTCACCTGGACGACATCCAGTCTGGCATTTTTTCACTTATACGTTGGCGCGGCTGCAACCTCGAAGCCCAAGACGGAATGTCAAACATGAGCACACTACCCAGTAGCGTACATGAGACAAATAAATCAGGTCTGAAACTGCGCTGTAAATTAATAATACTGACAAAGGATGTGAATTAATTTTCACTTTTCTAAACAACGCATAACCAACATAGTGAAAAATGTTTCCAGACTGGGTATCGAACCCAAATACCCTGGTATAGCGCACCACCTGCTTTACCTTTTAAGTCACCTGGACGACATCCAGTCTGGCATTTTTTCACTTATACGTTGGCGCTGCTGCTACCTCGAAGCGCAAGACGGAATGTCAAACATGAGCACACTACCCAGTAGCGTACATGAGACAAATAAATCAGGTCGGAAACTGCGTTGTAAATTAATAATACTTACAAAGGATGTGAATTAATTTTCACTTTTCTAAACAACGCATAACCAACATAGTGAAAAATGTTTCCAGACTGGGTATCGAACCCAAATACCCTGGTATAGCACACCACCTGCTTTACCTTTTAAGTCACCTGGTCGACATCCAGTCTGGCATTTTTCACTTATACGTTGGCGCGGCTGCAACCTCGAAGCGCAAGACGGAATGCCAAACATGAGCACACTACCCAGTAGCGTACATGAGACAAATAAATCAGGTCAGAAAATGCGCTGTAAATTAATAATACTTACAAAGGATGTGAATTAATTTTCATTTTTCTAAACAAAGCATAACCAACATAGTGAAAAATGTTTCCAGACTGGGTATCGAACCCAGATACCCTCGTATAGCGCACTAATTGCTTTACCTTTTAAGTTACCTGGACGACATCCAGTCTGGCATTTTTTTCTTATACGTTGGCACGGCTGTAACCTCGAAGCGCAAGACAAAATGTCAAACATGAGCACACTACCCAGTAGCGTACATGAGACAAATAAATCAGGTCTGAAACTGCGCTGTAAATTAATAATACTGACAAAGGATGTGAATTAATTTTCACTTTTCTAAACAACGCATAACCAACATAGTGAAAAATGTTTCCAGACTGGGTATCGAACCCAAATACCCTGGTATAGCGCACCACCTGCTTTACCTTTTAAGTCACCTGGACGACATCCAGTCTGGCATTTTTTCACTTATACGTTGGCGCGGCTGCAACCTCGAAGCGCAAGACGGAATGTCAAACATGAGCACACTACCCAGTAGCGTACATGAGACAAATAAATCAGGTCTGAAACTGCGCTGTAAATTAATAATACTGACAAAGGATGTGAATTAATTTTCATTTTTCTAAACAAAGCATAACCAACATAGTGAAAAATGTTTCCAGACTGGGTATCGAACCCAGATACCCTCGTATAGCGCACTAACTGCTTTACCTTTTAAGTTACCTGGACGACATCCAGTCTGGCATTTTTTTAATTATACGTTGGCACGGCTGTAACCTCGAAGCGCAAGACAGAATGTCAAACATGAGCACACTACCCAGTAGCGTACATGAGACAAATAAATCAGGTCTGAAACTGCGCTGTAAATTAATAATAGTGACAAAGGATGTGAATTAATTTTCACTTTTCTAGACAACGCATAACCAACATAGTGAAAAATGTTTCCAGACTGGGTATCGAACCCAAATACCCTGGTATAGCGCACCACCTGCTTTACCTTTTAAGTCACCTGGACGACATCCAGTCTGGCATTTTTTCACTTATACGTTGGCGCGGCTGCAACCTCGAAGCACAAGACGGAATGTCAAACATGAGCACACTACCCAGTAGCGTACATGAGACAAATAAATCAAGTCTGAAACTGCGCTGTAAATTAATAATACTGACAAAGGATGTGAATTAATTTTCACTTTTCTAAACAACGCATAACCAACATAGTGAAAAATGTTTCCAGACTGGGTATCGAACCCAAATACCCTGGTATAGCGCACCACCTGCTTTACCTTTTAAGTCACCTGGACGACATCCAGTCTGGCATTTTTTCACTTATACGTTGGCGCGGCTGCAACCTCGAAGCGCAAGACGGAATGTCAAACATGAGCACACTACCCAGTGGCGTACATGAGACAAATAAATCAGGTCTGAAACTGCGCTGTAAATTAATAATACTGACAAAGGATGTGAATTAATTTTCACTTTTCTAAACAACGCATAACCAACATAGTGAAAAATGTTTCCAGACTGGGTATCGAACCCAAATACCATGGTATAGCGCACCACCTGCTTTACCTTTTAAGTCACCTGGACGACATCCAGTCTGGCATTTTTTCACTTATACGTTGGCGCGGCTGCAACCTCGAAGCGCAAGACGGAATGTCAAACATGAGCACACTACCCAGTAGCGTACATGAGACAAATAAATCAGGTCTGAAACTGCGCTGTAAATTAATAATACTGACAAAGGATGTGAATTAATTTTCACTTTTCTAAACAACGCATAACCAACATAGTGAAAAATGTTTCCAGACTGGGTATCGAACCCAAATACCATGGTATAGCGCACCACCTGCTTTACCTTTTAAGTCACCTGGACGACATCCAGTCTGGCATTTTTTCACTTATACGTTGGCGCGGCTGCAACCTCGAAGCGCAAGACGGAATGTCAAACATGAGCACACTACCCAGTAGCGTACATGAGACAAATAAATCAGGTCTGAAACTGCGCTGTAAATTAATAATACTGACAAAGGATGTGAATTAATTTTCACTTTTCTAAACAATGCATAACCAACATAGTGAAAAATGTTTCCAGACTGGGTATCGAACCCAAATACCCTGGTATAGCGCACCACCTGCTTTACCTTTTAAGTCACCTGGACGACATCCAGTCTGGCATTTTTTCACTTATACGTTGGCGCGGCTGCAACCTCGAAGCGCAAGACGGAATGTCAAACATGAGCACACTACCCAGTAGCGTACATGAGACAAATAAATCAGGTCTGAAACTGCGCTGTAAATTAATAATACTGACAAAGGATGTGAATTAATTTTCACTTTTCTAAACAACGCATAACCAACATAGTGAAAAATGTTTCCAGACTGGGTATCGAACCCAAATACCATGGTATAGCGCACCACCTGCTTTACCTTTTAAGTCACCTGGACGACATCCAGTCTGGCATTTTTTCACTTATACGTTCGCGCGGCTGCAACCTCGAAGCGCAAGACGGAATGTCAAACATGAGCACACTACCCAGTAGCGTACATGAGACAAATAAATCAGGTCTGAAACTGCGCTGTAAATTAATAATACTGACAAAGGATGTGAATTAATTTTCACTTTTCTAAACAACGCATAACCAACATAGTGAAAAATGTTTCCAGACTGGGTATCGAACCCAAATACCCTGGTATAGCGCACCACCTGCTTTACCTTTTAAGTCACCTGGACGACATCCAGACTGGCATTTTTTCACTTATACGTTGGCGCGGCTGCAACCTCGAAGCGCAAGACGGAATGTCAAACATGAGCACACTACCCAGTAGCGTACATGAGACAAATAAATCAGGTCTGAAACTGCGCTGTAAATTAATAATACTGACAAAGGATGTGAATTAATTTTCAGTTTTCTAAACAACGCATAACCAACATAGTGAAAAATGTTTCCAGACTGGGTATCGAACCCAAATACCCTGGTATAGCGCACCACCTGCTTTACCTTTTAAATCACCTGGACGACATCCAGTCTGGCATTTTTTCACTTATACGTTGGCGCGGCTGCAACCTCGAAGCGCAAGACGGAATGTCAAACATGAGCACACTACCCAGTAGCGTACATGAGACAAATAAATCAGGTCTGAAACTGCGCTGTAAATTAATAATACTGACAAAGGATGTGAATTAATTTTCACTTTTCTAAACAACGCATAACCAACATAGTGAAAAATGTTTCCAGACTGGGTATCGAACCCAAATACCCTGGTATAGCGCACTACCTGCTTTACCTTTTAAGTCACCTGGACGACATCCAGTCTGGCATTTTTTCACTTATACGTTGGCGCGGCTGCAACCTCGAAGCGCAAGACGGAATGTTAAACATGAGCACACTACCCAGTAGCGTACATGAGACAAATAAATCAGGTCTGAAACTGCGCTGTAAATTAATAATACTGACAAAGGATGTGAATTAATTTTCATTTTTCTAAACAAAGCATAACGAACATAGTGAAAAATCTTTCCAGACTGGGTATCGAACCCAGATACCCTCGTATAGCGCACTAACTGCTTTACCTTTTAAGTTACCTGGACGACATCCAGTCTGGCATTTTTTTCTTATACGTTGGCACGGCTGTAACCTCGAAGCGCAAGACAGAATGTCAAACATGAGCACACTACCCGGTAGCGTACATGAGACAAATAAATCAGGTCTGAAACTGCGCTGTAAATTAATAATACTGACAAAGGATGTGAATTAATTTTCACTTTTTTAAACAACGCATAACCATCATAGTAAAAAATGTCTCCAGACAGGTTATCGAACCCAGATACCCTGGTATAGCGCACAAAGTGTTTTATCATTTAAGTCATCTGGACGACATCCAGTATGGCATTTTTTCACTTATACGTTGGCGCGGCTGCAACCTCGAAGCCCAAGACGGAATGTCAAACATGAGCACACTACCCAGTAGCGTACATGAGACAAATAAATCAGGTCTGAAACTGCGCTGTAAATTAATAATACTGACAAAGGATGTGAATTAATTTTCATTTTTCTAAACAAAGCATAACCATCATAGTGAAAAATGTGCCCAGACTGGGTATCGAACACAAATACCCTGGTATACGCACTAACTGCTTTGCCGTTTAAGTCATCTGGACGACATCCAGTCTGGCATTTTTTCACTTATACGTTGGGCGGGTGCAACCTCGAAGCGCAAGACGGAATGTCAAACATGAGCACACTACCCAGTAGCGTACATGAGACAAATAAATCAGGTCTGAAACTGCGCTGTAAATTAATAATACTGACAAAGGATGTGAATTAATTTTCACTTTTCTAAACAACGCATAACCAACATAGTGAAAAATGTTTCCAGACTGGGTATCGAACCCAAATACCCTGGTATAGCGCACCACCTGCTTTACCTTTTAAGTCACCTGGACGACATCCAGTCTGGCATTTTTTCACTTATACGTTGGCGCGGCTGCAACCTCGATGCGCAAGACGGAATGTCAAACATGAGCACACTACCCAGTAGCGTACATGAGACAAATAAATCAGGTCTGAAACTGCGCTGTAAATTAATAATACTGACAAAGGATGTGAATTAATTTTCACTTTTCTAAACAACGCATAACCAACATAGTGAAAAATGTTTCCAGACTGGGTATCGAACCCAAATACCCTGGTATAGCGCACTACCTACTTTATATTTTAAGTCACCTGGACGACATCCAGTCTGGCATTTTTTCACTTATACGTTGGCGCGGCTGCAACCTCGAAGCGCAAGACGGAATGTCAAACATGAGCACACTACCCAGTAGCGTACATGAGACAAATAAATCAGGTCTGAAACTGCGCTGTAAATTAATAATACTGACAAAGGATGTGAATTAATTTTCATTTTTCTAAACAAAGCATAACCAACATAGTGAAAAATGTTTCCAGACTGGGTATCGAACCCAGATACCCTCGTATAGCGCACTAACTGCTTTACCTTTTAAGTTACCTGGACGACATCCAGTCTGGCATTTTTTTCTTATACGTTGGCACGGCTGTAACCTCGAAGCGCAAGACAGAATGTCAAACATGAGCACACTACCCAGTAGCGTACATGAGACAAATAAATCAGGTCTGAAACTGCGCTGTAAATTAATAATACTAACAAAGGATATGAATTAATTTTCACTTTTCTAAACAACGCATAACCAACATAGTGAAAAATGTTTCCAGACTGGGTATCGAACCCAAATACCCTGGTATAGCGCACCACCTGCTTTACCTTTTAAGTCACCTGGACGACATCCAGTCTGGCATTTTTTCACTTATACGTTGGCGCGGCTGCAACCTCGAAGCGCAAGACGGAATGTCAAACATGAGCACACTACCCAGTAGCGTACATGAGACAAATAAATCAGGTCTGAAACTGCGCTGTAAATTAATAATACTGACAAAGGATGTGAATTAATTTTCACTTTTCGAAACAACGCATAACCAACATAGTGAAAAATGTTTCCAGACTGGGTATCGAACCCAAATACCCTGGTATAGCGCACCACCTGCTTTACCTTTTAAGTCACCTGGACGACATCCAGTCTGGCATTTTTTCACTTATACGTTGGCGCGGCTGCAACCTCGAAGCGCAAGACGGAATGTCAAACATGAGCACACTACCCAGTAGCGTACATGAGACAAATAAATCAGGTCTGAAACTGCGCTGTAAATTAATAATACTGACAAAGGATGTGAATTAATTTTCACTTTTCTAAACAACGCAAAACCAACATAGTGAAAAATGTTTCCAGACTGGGTATCGAACCCAAATACCATGGTATAGCGCACCACCTGCTTTACCTTTTAAGTCACCTGGACGACATCCAGTCTGGCATTTTTTCACTTATACGTTGGCGCGGCTGCAACCTCGAAGCGCAAGACGGAATGTCAAACATGAGCACACTACCCAGTAGCGTACATGAGGCAAATAAATCAGGTCTGAAACTGCTCTGTAAATTAATAATACTGACAAAGGATGTGAATTAATTTTCACTTTTCTAAACAACGCATAACCAACATAGTGAAAAATGTTTCCAGACTGGGTATCGAACCCAAATACCCTGGTATAGCGCACCACCTGCTTTACCTTTTAAGTCACCTGGACGACATCCAGTCTGGCATTTTTTCACTTATTACGTTGGCGCGGCTGCAACCTCGAAGCGCAAGACGGAATGTCAAACATGAGCACACTACCCAGTAGCGTACATGATACAAATAAATCAGGTCTGAAACTGCGCTGTAAATTAATAATACTGACAAAGGATGTGAATTAATTTTCACTTTTCTAAACAACGCATAACCAACATAGTGAAAAATGTTTCCAGACTGGGTATCGAACCCAAATACCCTGGTATAGCGCACCACCTGCTTTACCTTTTAAGTCGCCTGGACGACATCCAGTCTGGCATTTTTCCACTTATACGTTGGCGCGGCTGCAACCTCGAAGCGCAAGACGGAATGTCAAACATGAGCACACTACCCAGTAGCGTACATGAGACAAATAAATCAGGTCTGAAACTGCGCTGTAAATTAATAATACTGACAAAGGATGTGAATTAATTTTCACTTTTCTAAACAACGCATAACCAACATAGTGAAAAATGTTTCCAGACTGGGTATCGAACCCAAATACCCTGGTATAGCGCACCACCTGCTTTACCTTTTAAGTCACCTGGACGACATCCAGTCTGGCATTTTTTCACTTATACGTTGGCGCGGCTGCAACCTCGAAGCGCAAGACGGAATGTCAAACATGAGCACACTACCCAGTAGCGTACATGAGACAAATAAATCAGGTCTGAAACTGCGCTGTAAATTAATAATACTGACAAAGGATGTGAATTAATTTTCAGTTTTCTAAACAACGCATAACCAACATAGTGAAAAATGTTTCCAGACTGGGTATCGAACCCAAATACCCTGGTATAGCGCACCACCTGCTTTACCTTTTAAATCACCTGGACGACATCCAGTCTGGCATTTTTTCACTTATACGTTGGCGCGGCTGCAACCTCGAAGCGCAAGACGGAATGTCAAACATGAGCACACTACCCAGTAGCGTACATGAGACAAATAAATCAGGTCTGAAACTGCGCTGTAAATTAATAATACTGACAAAGGATGTGAATTAATTTTCACTTTTCTAAACAACGCATAACCAACATAGTGAAAAATGTTTCCAGACTGGGTATCGAACCCAAATACCCTGGTATAGCGCACTACCTGCTTTACCTTTTAAGTCACCTGGACGACATCCAGTCTGGCATTTTTTCACTTATACGTTGGCGCGGCTGCAACCTCGAAGCGCAAGACGGAATGTTAAACATGAGCACACTACCCAGTAGCGTACATGAGACAAATAAATCAGGTCTGAAACTGCGCTGTAAATTAATAATACTGACAAAGGATGTGAATTAATTTTCATTTTTCTAAACAAAGCATAACGAACATAGTGAAAAATCTTTCCAGACTGGGTATCGAACCCAGATACCCTCGTATAGCGCACTAACTGCTTTACCTTTTAAGTTACCTGGACGACATCCAGTCTGGCATTTTTTTCTTATACGTTGGCACGGCTGTAACCTCGAAGCGCAAGACAGAATGTCAAACATGAGCACACTACCCGGTAGCGTACATGAGACAAATAAATCAGGTCTGAAACTGCGCTGTAAATTAATAATACTGACAAAGGATGTGAATTAATTTTCACTTTTTTAAACAACGCATAACCATCATAGTAAAAAATGTCTCCAGACAGGTTATCGAACCCAGATACCCTGGTATAGCGCACAAAGTGTTTTATCATTTAAGTCATCTGGACGACATCCAGTATGGCATTTTTTCACTTATACGTTGGCGCGGCTGCAACCTCGAAGCCCAAGACGGAATGTCAAACATGAGCACACTACCCAGTAGCGTACATGAGACAAATAAATCAGGTCTGAAACTGCGCTGTAAATTAATAATACTGACAAAGGATGTGAATTAATTTTCATTTTTCTAAACAAAGCATAACCATCATAGTGAAAAATGTGCCCAGACTGGGTATCGAACACAAATACCCTGGTATACGCACTAACTGCTTTGCCGTTTAAGTCATCTGGACGACATCCAGTCTGGCATTTTTTCACTTATACGTTGGGCGGGTGCAACCTCGAAGCGCAAGACGGAATGTCAAACATGAGCACACTACCCAGTAGCGTACATGAGACAAATAAATCAGGTCTGAAACTGCGCTGTAAATTAATAATACTGACAAAGGATGTGAATTAATTTTCACTTTTCTAAACAACGCATAACCAACATAGTGAAAAATGTTTCCAGACTGGGTATCGAACCCAAATACCCTGGTATAGCGCACCACCTGCTTTACCTTTTAAGTCACCTGGACGACATCCAGTCTGGCATTTTTTCACTTATACGTTGGCGCGGCTGCAACCTCGATGCGCAAGACGGAATGTCAAACATGAGCACACTACCCAGTAGCGTACATGAGACAAATAAATCAGGTCTGAAACTGCGCTGTAAATTAATAATACTGACAAAGGATGTGAATTAATTTTCACTTTTCTAAACAACGCATAACCAACATAGTGAAAAATGTTTCCAGACTGGGTATCGAACCCAAATACCCTGGTATAGCGCACTACCTACTTTATATTTTAAGTCACCTGGACGACATCCAGTCTGGCATTTTTTCACTTATACGTTGGCGCGGCTGCAACCTCGAAGCGCAAGACGGAATGTCAAACATGAGCACACTACCCAGTAGCGTACATGAGACAAATAAATCAGGTCTGAAACTGCGCTGTAAATTAATAATACTGACAAAGGATGTGAATTAATTTTCATTTTTCTAAACAAAGCATAACCAACATAGTGAAAAATGTTTCCAGACTGGGTATCGAACCCAGATACCCTCGTATAGCGCACTAACTGCTTTACCTTTTAAGTTACCTGGACGACATCCAGTCTGGCATTTTTTTCTTATACGTTGGCACGGCTGTAACCTCGAAGCGCAAGACAGAATGTCAAACATGAGCACACTACCCAGTAGCGTACATGAGACAAATAAATCAGGTCTGAAACTGCGCTGTAAATTAATAATACTGACAAAGGATGTGAATTAATTTTCACTTTTCTAAACAACGCATAACCAACATAGTGAAAAATGTTTCCAGACTGGGTATCGAACCCAAATACCCTGGTATAGCGCACCACCTGCTTTACCTTTTAAGTCACCTGGACGACATCCAGTCTGGCATTTTTTCACTTATACGTTGGCGCGGCTGCAACCTCGAAGCGCAAGACGGAATGTCAAACATGAGCACACTACCCAGTAGCGTACATGAGACAAATAAATCAGGTCTGAAACTGCGCTGTAAATTAATAATACTGACAAAGGATGTGAATTAATTTTCACTTTTCGAAACAACGCATAACCAACATAGTGAAAAATGTTTCCAGACTGGGTATCGAACCCAAATACCCTGGTATAGCGCACCACCTGCTTTACCTTTTAAGTCACCTGGACGACATCCAGTCTGGCATTTTTTCACTTATACGTTGGCGCGGCTGCAACCTCGAAGCGCAAGACGGAATGTCAAACATGAGCACACTACCCAGTAGCGTACATGAGACAAATAAATCAGGTCTGAAACTGCGCTGTAAATTAATAATACTGACAAAGGATGTGAATTAATTTTCACTTTTCTAAACAACGCAAAACCAACATAGTGAAAAATGTTTCCAGACTGGGTATCGAACCCAAATACCATGGTATAGCGCACCACCTGCTTTACCTTTTAAGTCACCTGGACGACATCCAGTCTGGCATTTTTTCACTTATACGTTGGCGCGGCTGCAACCTCGAAGCGCAAGACGGAATGTCAAACATGAGCACACTACCCAGTAGCGTACATGAGGCAAATAAATCAGGTCTGAAACTGCTCTGTAAATTAATAATACTGACAAAGGATGTGAATTAATTTTCACTTTTCTAAACAACGCATAACCAACATAGTGAAAAATGTTTCCAGACTGGGTATCGAACCCAAATACCCTGGTATAGCGCACCACCTGCTTTACCTTTTAAGTCACCTGGACGACATCCAGTCTGGCATTTTTTCACTTATTACGTTGGCGCGGCTGCAACCTCGAAGCGCAAGACGGAATGTCAAACATGAGCACACTACCCAGTAGCGTACATGATACAAATAAATCAGGTCTGAAACTGCGCTGTAAATTAATAATACTGACAAAGGATGTGAATTAATTTTCACTTTTCTAAACAACGCATAACCAACATAGTGAAAAATGTTTCCAGACTGGGTATCGAACCCAAATACCCTGGTATAGCGCACCACCTGCTTTACCTTTTAAGTCACCTGGACAACATCCAGTCTGGCATTTTTCCACTTATACGTTGGCGCGGCTGCAACCTCGAAGCGCAAGACGGAATGTCAAACATGAGCACACTACCCAGTAGCGTACATGAGACAAATAAATCAGGTCTGAAACTGCGCTGTAAATTAATAATACTGACAAAGGATGTGAATTAATTTTCACTTTTCTAAACAACGCATAACCAACATAGTGAAAAATGTTTCCAGACTGGGTATCGAACCCAAATACCCTGGTATAGCGCACCACCTGCTTTACCTTTTAAGTCACCTGGACGACATCCAGTCTGGCATTTTTTCACTTATACGTTGGCGCGGCTGCAACCTCGAAGCGCAAGACGGAATGTCAAACATGAGCACACTACCCAGTAGCGTACATGAGACAAATAAATCAGGTCTGAAACTGCGCTGTAAATTAATAATACTGACAAAGGATGTGAATTAATTTTCAGTTTTCTAAACAACGCATAACCAACATAGTGAAAAATGTTTCCAGACTGGGTATCGAACCCAAATACCCTGGTATAGCGCACCACCTGCTTTACCTTTTAAATCACCTGGACGACATCCGGTCTGGCATTTTTTCACTTATACGTTGGCGCGGCTGCAACCTCGAAGCGCAAGACGGAATGTCAAACATGAGCACACTACCCAGTAGCGTACATGAGACAAATAAATCAGGTCTGAAACTGCGCTGTAAATTAATAATACTGACAAAGGATGTGAATTAATTTTCACTTTTCTAAACAACGCATAACCAACATAGTGAAAAATGTTTCCAGACTGGGTATCGAACCCAAATACCCTGGTATAGCGCACTACCTGCTTTACCTTTTAAGTCACCTGGACGACATCCAGTCTGGCATTTTTTCACTTATACGTTGGCGCGGCTGCAACCTCGAAGCGCAAGACGGAATGTTAAACATGAGCACACTACCCAGTAGCGTACATGAGACAAATAAATCAGGTCTGAAACTGCGCTGTAAATTAATAATACTGACAAAGGATGTGAATTAATTTTCATTTTTCTAAACAACGCATAACCAACATAGTGAAAAATGTTTCCAGACTGGGTATCGAACCCAAATACCCTGGTATAGCGCACTACTTACTTTATATTTTAAGTCACCTGGACGACATCCAGTCTGGCATTTTTTCACTTATACGTTGGCGCGGCTGCAACCTCGAAGTGCAAGACGGAATGTCAAACATGAGCACACTACCCAGTAGCGTACATGAGACAAATAAATCAGGTCTGAAACTGCGCTGTAAATTAATAATACTGACAAAGGATGTGAATTAATTTTCATTTTTCTAAACAAAGCATAACCAACATAGTGAAAAATGTTTCCAGACTGGGTATCGAACCCAGATACCCTCGTATAGCGCACTAACTGCTTTACCTTTTAAGTTACCTGGACGACATCCAGTCTGGCATTTTTTTCTTATACGTTGGCACGGCTGTAACCTCGAAGCGCAAGACAGAATGTCAAACATGAGCACACTACCCAGTAGCGTACATGAGACAAATAAATCAGGTCTGAAACTGCGCTGTAAATTAATAATACTGACAAAGGATGTGAATTAATTTTCACTTTTCTAAACAACGCATAACCAACATAGTGAAAAATGTTTCCAGACTGGGTATCGAACCCAAATACCCTGGTATAGCGCACCACCTGCTTTACCTTTTAAGTCACCTGGACGACATCCAGTCTGGCATTTTTTCACTTATACGTTGGCGCGGCTGCAACCTCGAAGCGCAAGACGGAATGTCAAACATGAGCACACTACCCAGTAGCGTACATGAGACAAATAAATCAGGTCTGAAACTGCGCTGTAAATTAATAATACTGACAAAGGATGTGAATTAATTTTCACTTTTCTAAACAACGCATAACCAACATAGTGAAAAATGTTTCCAGACTGGGTATCGAACCCAAATACCCTGGTATAGCGCACTACCTGCTTTACCTTTTAAGTCACCTGGACGACATCCAGTCTGGCATTTTTTCACTTATACGTTGGCGCGGCTGCAACCTCGAAGCGCAAGACGGAATGTTAAACATGAGCACACTACCCAGTAGCGTACATGAGACAAATAAATCAGGTCTGAAACTGCGCTGTAAATTAATAATACTGACAAAGGATGTGAATTAATTTTCATTTTTCTAAACAAAGCATAACGAACATAGTGAAAAATCTTTCCAGACTGGGTATCGAACCCAGATACCCTCGTATAGCGCACTAACTGCTTTACCTTTTAAGTTACCTGGACGACATCCAGTCTGGCATTTTTTTCTTATACGTTGGCACGGCTGTAACCTCGAAGCGCAAGACAGAATGTCAAACATGAGCACACTACCCAGTAGCGTACATGAGACAAATAAATCAGGTCTGAAACTGCGCTGTAAATTAATAATACTGACAAAGGATGTGAATTAATTTTCACTTTTTTAAACAACGCATAACCATCATAGTAATAAATGTCTCCAGACAGGTTATCGAACCCAGATACCCTGGTATAGCGCACAAAGTGTTTTATCATTTAAGTCATCTGGACGACATCCAGTATGGCATTTTTTCACTTATACGTTGGCGCGGCTGCAACCTCGAAGCCCAAGACGGAATGTCAAACATGAGCACACTACCCAGTAGCGTACATGAGACAAATAAATCAGGTCTGAAACTGCGCTGTAAATTAATAATACTGACAAAGGATGTGAATTAATTTTCATTTTTCTAAACAAAGCATAACCATCATAGTGAAAAATGTGCCCAGACTGGGTATCGAACACAAATACCCTGGTATACGCACTAACTGCTTTGCCGTTTAAGTCATCTGGACGACATCCAGTCTGGCATTTTTTCACTTATACGTTGGGCGGGTGCAACCTCGAAGCGCAAGACGGAATGTCAAACATGAGCACACTACCCAGTAGCGTACATGAGACAAATAAATCAGGTCTGAAACTGCGCTGTAAATTAATAATACTGACAAAGGATGTGAATTAATTTTCACTTTTCTAAACAACGCATAACCAACATAGTGAAAAATGTTTCCAGACTGGGTATCGAACCCAAATACCCTGGTATAGCGCACCACCTGCTTTACCTTTTAAGTCACCTGGACGACATCCAGTCTGGCATTTTTTCACTTATACGTTGGCGCGGCTGCAACCTCGATGCGCAAGACGGAATGTCAAACATGAGCACACTACCCAGTAGCGTACATGAGACAAATAAATCAGGTCTGAAACTGCGCTGTAAATTAATAATACTGACAAAGGATGTGAATTAATTTTCACTTTTCTAAACAACGCATAACCAACATAGTGAAAAATGTTTCCAGACTGGGTATCGAACCCAAATACCCTGGTATAGCGCACTACCTACTTTATATTTTAAGTCACCTGGACGACATCCAGTCTGGCATTTTTTCACTTATACGTTGGCGCGGCTGCAACCTCGAAGCGCAAGACGGAATGTTGAACATGAGCACACTACCCAGTAGCGTACATGAGACAAATAAATCAGGTCTGAAACTGCGCTGTAAATTAATAATACTGACAAAGGATGTGAATTAATTTTCATTTTTCTAAACAAAGCATAACGAACATAGTGAAAAATGTTTCCAGACTGGGTATCGAACCCAGATACCCTCGTATAGCGCACTAACTGCTTTACCTTTTAAGTTACCTGGACGACATCCAGTCTGGCATTTTTTTCTTATACGTTGGCACGGCTGTAACCTCGAAGCGCAAGACAGAATGTCAAACATGAGCACACTACCCAGTAGCGTACATGAGACAAATAAATCAGGTCTGCAACTGCGCTGTAAATTAATAATACTGACAAAGGATGTGAATTAATTTTCACTTTTCTAAACAACGCAAAACCAACATAGTGAAAAATGTTTCCAGACTGGGTATCGAACCCAAATACCATGGTATAGCGCACCACCTGCTTTACCTTTTAAGTCACCTGGACGACATCCAGTCTGGCATTTTTTCACTTATACGTTGGCGCGGCTGCAACCTCGAAGCGCAAGACGGAATGTCAAACATGAGCACACTACCCAGTAGCGTACATGAGGCAAATAAATCAGGTCTGAAACTGCTCTGTAAATTAATAATACTGACAAAGGATGTGAATTAATTTTCACTTTTCTAAACAACGCATAACCAACATAGTGAAAAATGTTTCCAGACTGGGTATCGAACCCAAATACCCTGGTATAGCGCACCACCTGCTTTACCTTTTAAGTCACCTGGACGACATCCAGTCTGGCATTTTTTCACTTATTACGTTGGCGCGGCTGCAACCTCGAAGCGCAAGACGGAATGTCAAACATGAGCACACTACCCAGTAGCGTACATGATACAAATAAATCAGGTCTGAAACTGCGCTGTAAATTAATAATACTGACAAAGGATGTGAATTAATTTTCACTTTTCTAAACAACGCATAACCAACATAGTGAAAAATGTTTCCAGACTGGGTATCGAACCCAAATACCCTGGTATAGCGCACCACCTGCTTTACCTTTTAAGTCACCTGGACGACATCCAGTCTGGCATTTTTCCACTTATACGTTGGCGCGGCTGCAACCTCGAAGCGCAAGACGGAATGTCAAACATGAGCACACTACCCAGTAGCGTACATGAGACAAATAAATCAGGTCTGAAACTGCGCTGTAAATTAATAATACTGACAAAGGATGTGAATTAATTTTCACTTTTCTAAACAACGCATAACCAACATAGTGAAAAATGTTTCCAGACTGGGTATCGAACCCAAATACCCTGGTATAGCGCACCACCTGCTTTACCTTTTAAGTCACCTGGACGACATCCAGTCTGGCATTTTTTCACTTATACGTTGGCGCGGCTGCAACCTCGAAGCGCAAGACGGAATGTCAAACATGAGCACACTACCCAGTAGCGTACATGAGACAAATAAATCAGGTCTGAAACTGCGCTGTAAATTAATAATACTGACAAAGGATGTGAATTAATTTTCAGTTTTCTAAACAACGCATAACCAACATAGTGAAAAATGTTTCCAGACTGGGTATCGAACCCAAATACCCTGGTATAGCGCACCACCTGCTTTACCTTTTAAATCACCTGGACGACATCCGGTCTGGCATTTTTTCACTTATACGTTGGCGCGGCTGCAACCTCGAAGCGCAAGACGGAATGTCAAACATGAGCACACTACCCAGTAGCGTACATGAGACAAATAAATCAGGTCTGAAACTGCGCTGTAAATTAATAATACTGACAAAGGATGTGAATTAATTTTCACTTTTCTAAACAACGCATAACCAACATAGTGAAAAATGTTTCCAGACTGGGTATCGAACCCAAATACCCTGGTATAGCGCACTACCTGCTTTACCTTTTAAGTCACCTGGACGACATCCAGTCTGGCATTTTTTCACTTATACGTTGGCGCGGCTGCAACCTCGAAGCGCAAGACGGAATGTTAAACATGAGCACACTACCCAGTAGCGTACATGAGACAAATAAATCAGGTCTGAAACTGCGCTGTAAATTAATAATACTGACAAAGGATGTGAATTAATTTTCATTTTTCTAAACAACGCATAACCAACATAGTGAAAAATGTTTCCAGACTGGGTATCGAACCCAAATACCCTGGTATAGCGCACTACCTACTTTATATTTTAAGTCACCTGGACGACATCCAGTCTGGCATTTTTTCACTTATACGTTGGCGCGGCTGCAACCTCGAAGTGCAAGACGGAATGTCAAACATGAGCACACTACCCAGTAGCGTACATGAGACAAATAAATCAGGTCTGAAACTGCGCTGTAAATTAATAATACTGACAAAGGATGTGAATTAATTTTCATTTTTCTAAACAAAGCATAACCAACATAGTGAAAAATGTTTCCAGACTGGGTATCGAACCCAGATACCCTCGTATAGCGCACTAACTGCTTTACCTTTTAAGTTACCTGGACGACATCCAGTCTGGCATTTTTTTCTTATACGTTGGCACGGCTGTAACCTCGAAGCGCAAGACAGAATGTCAAACATGAGCACACTACCCAGTAGCGTACATGAGACAAATAAATCAGGTCTGAAACTGCGCTGTAAATTAATAATACTGACAAAGGATGTGAATTAATTTTCACTTTTCTAAACAACGCATAACCAACATAGTGAAAAATGTTTCCAGACTGGGTATCGAACCCAAATACCCTGGTATAGCGCACCACCTGCTTTACCTTTTAAGTCACCTGGACGACATCCAGTCTGGCATTTTTTCACTTATACGTTGGCGCGGCTGCAACCTCGAAGCGCAAGACGGAATGTCAAACATGAGCACACTACCCAGTAGCGTACATGAGACAAATAAATCAGGTCTGAAACTGCGCTGTAAATTAATAATACTGACAAAGGATGTGAATTAATTTTCACTTTTCTAAACAACGCATAACCAACATAGTGAAAAATGTTTCCAGACTGGGTATCGAACCCAAATACCCTGGTATAGCGCACTACCTGCTTTACCTTTTAAGTCACCTGGACGACATCCAGTCTGGCATTTTTTCACTTATACGTTGGCGCGGCTGCAACCTCGAAGCGCAAGACGGAATGTTAAACATGAGCACACTACCCAGTAGCGTACATGAGACAAATAAATCAGGTCTGAAACTGCGCTGTAAATTAATAATACTGACAAAGGATGTGAATTAATTTTCATTTTTCTAAACAAAGCATAACGAACATAGTGAAAAATCTTTCCAGACTGGGTATCGAACCCAGATACCCTCGTATAGCGCACTAACTGCTTTACCTTTTAAGTTACCTGGACGACATCCAGTCTGGCATTTTTTTCTTATACGTTGGCACGGCTGTAACCTCGAAGCGCAAGACAGAATGTCAAACATGAGCACACTACCCAGTAGCGTACATGAGACAAATAAATCAGGTCTGAAACTGCGCTGTAAATTAATAATACTGACAAAGGATGTGAATTAATTTTCACTTTTTTAAACAACGCATAACCATCATAGTAAAAAATGTCTCCAGACAGGTTATCGAACCCAGATACCCTGGTATAGCGCACAAAGTGTTTTATCATTTAAGTCATCTGGACGACATCCAGTATGGCATTTTTTCACTTATACGTTGGCGCGGCTGCAACCTCGAAGCCCAAGACGGAATGTCAAACATGAGCACACTACCCAGTAGCGTACATGAGACAAATAAATCAGGTCTGAAACTGCGCTGTAAATTAATAATACTGACAAAGGATGTGAATTAATTTTCATTTTTCTAAACAAAGCATAACCATCATAGTGAAAAATGTGCCCAGACTGGGTATCGAACACAAATACCCTGGTATACGCACTAACTGCTTTGCCGTTTAAGTCATCTGGACGACATCCAGTCTGGCATTTTTTCACTTATACGTTGGGCGGGTGCAACCTCGAAGCGCAAGACGGAATGTCAAACATGAGCACACTACCCAGTAGCGTACATGAGACAAATAAATCAGGTCTGAAACTGCGCTGTAAATTAATAATACTGACAAAGGATGTGAATTAATTTTCACTTTTCTAAACAACGCATAACCAACATAGTGAAAAATGTTTCCAGACTGGGTATCGAACCCAAATACCCTGGTATAGCGCACCACCTGCTTTACCTTTTAAGTCACCTGGACGACATCCAGTCTGGCATTTTTTCACTTATACGTTGGCGCGGCTGCAACCTCGATGCGCAAGACGGAATGTCAAACATGAGCACACTACCCAGTAGCGTACATGAGACAAATAAATCAGGTCTGAAACTGCGCTGTAAATTAATAATACTGACAAAGGATGTGAATTAATTTTCACTTTTCTAAACAACGCATAACCAACATAGTGAAAAATGTTTCCAGACTGGGTATCGAACCCAAATACCCTGGTATAGCGCACTACCTACTTTATATTTTAAGTCACCTGGACGACATCCAGTCTGGCATTTTTTCACTTATACGTTGGCGCGGCTGCAACCTCGAAGCGCAAGACGGAATGTTAAACATGAGCACACTACCCAGTAGCGTACATGAGACAAATAAATCAGGTCTGAAACTGCGCTGTAAATTAATAATACTGACAAAGGATGTGAATTAATTTTCATTTTTCTAAACAAAGCATAACGAACATAGTGAAAAATGTTTCCAGACTGGGTATCGAACCCAGATACCCTCGTATAGCGCACTAACTGCTTTACCTTTTAAGTTACCTGGACGACATCCAGTCTGGCATTTTTTTCTTATACGTTGGCACGGCTGTAACCTCGAAGCGCAAGACAGAATGTCAAACATGAGCACACTACCCAGTAGCGTACATGAGACAAATAAATCAGGTCTGCAACTGCGCTGTAAATTAATAATACTGACAAAGGATGTGAATTAATTTTCACTTTTTTAAACAACGCATAACCATCATAGTAAAAAATGTCTCCAGACAGGTTATCGAACCCAGATACCCTGGTATAGCGCACAAAGTGTTTTATCATTTAAGTCATCTGGACGACATCCAGTATGGCATTTTTTCACTTATACGTTGGCACGACTGCGACCTCGAAGCGCAAGACAGAATGTCAAACATGAGCACACTACCCAGTAGCGTACATGAGACAAATAGATTCCCGGCATCGGATAATATCTACATTTCCAATTAAATTTTCAGCAGGTCTGAAACTGCGTTGTAAATTAATAATATTGACAAAGGATGTGAATTAATTTTCACTTTTCTAAACAGCGCATAACCATCATAGTGAAAAATGTGCCCAGACTGGGTATCGAACACAAATACCCTGGTATACGCACTAACTGCTTTGCCGTTTAAGTCATCTGGACGACATCCAGTCTGGTATTTTTTCACTTATACGTTGGCACGGCCGCAACCGCGAAGCGCAAGACGGAATGTCAAACATAAGCATACTACTCAGTAGCGTACATGAGATGAATAAATTCGCAGCATCGGATAATATCTACATTTCCAATTAAATTTTCAGCAGGACTGAAACTTCGCTGTAAATTAATAATACTGACAAAGGATGTGAATTAATTTTCACTTTGCTAAACAACTTATAACCAACAGAGTGAAAAGTGTTTCTGGATGTCGTCCAGATGCCTTATATGGTAAAGCACTTGGTGCGCTATACCAGGATATCTGGGTTCGATCCCCAGTCAGGACACAATTTTCACTATTTTGGTTATGCGTTGTTTAGCAAAGTGAAAATTAATTCACAACCTTTGTCAGTATTATTAATTTACAGCGCAGTTTCAGTCATGTTGGAAATTAACAACGTATAGTTTTATATAACTTAACGTAATATATTGTGAAAAATTAATTGAAATTTAGAAACAGTTTCGTGGGTAATTAATAAATGTGTGCTCTTTTTAATACTAGAAACTGAGCAAATATTTAATTTTTTTTTATATCAATGTGCTTGAATCACAAAGTCGCCATTTTATTTCGTATGTTGCATGCCAAATCATTTTAATATTTTCAGTAGATCGATCCTTTAAATTCTTTCGATTATTTTACCAAATATTGAACTATTTATATGACTACAATTAAATGCTTGTTTAATTTATTTCCACGTAAACAACGTTAATTGGAATTGTATTTTCGAAAAACATTAATAATATTTGTTTTCTGCGAATATAAATATTCTATTCGTAGTTATTATTTATTATTATTTTAATTCTTTATATTTTCCATTTATTTTGTCAAAAAATATATTAAACAATTATAAAGATACGGATTCTTTAAATGTCATTTTTTCCAAAAAAATTAACTACAGATATTTAAAAAAAATGAAAATAATTAGGCAAAAAAACTCACTTCAATAAAAAGTTAAAATAATATGAGTTAATACATGATTGATTAACCTGTACTTGTTTTTGAAATGTTGAATGACCTTTCCCATTCCACCTTATATTCCACACCCATGAAGTAAAATGGTTTGTTCCGGGCAAGCTAGAAGACGCGAAGAGACAACAACTCAATTTAATTCTTAGTTTTTAACTGATGATGACCGAGTAAGTTCGGTTGAAAACGGTTTAATTTTAAAAGGACTTTCATGCGCTTTTAAATAGTTTTATGTATGTTTTTACGCACCTTCAACCAATATATTTACATTTATTTGTACCTTTATGAATTAAAAAAAAACTCACATTTGATTTGCTTAAGTTTTGAAAATACAACTTTAACCTCTTTCCTATTCTTGAAACATTTACATGTAAATTTTAAACCAGAAATAAATTCATGGCAGTTCCATAATAAAAGGAAAATATTAATTTTTAGCGAATATGCAATGTTCAATACACATGGAAATTTTGACATTTTAGATTATGCCATGTATCAACATTAGGAAAAGCACTAATACATCTACGATATGATACACATATTTCTTTTTATCACTTAAATTCAAGAATTGTTTTTTAAGTTTGGTTAAATGACATTGCACTGAAAATCTTGAAAGTTGAAATTTTACAAGATGTACAAAAAAAAAAAAAATAAATAAATAAAAAAGAAAGAAAGAAAGAAAGAAAAAGAAGAAGAAGAAGAAGAAGAAGAAGAGAGAGAGAGCATAAATTTTAATCACCAAATTAACACAGAAAATTACGAAAATAGCCAGTCGATTAGAAATTGTCTTTTTTTAACCGCGATTGTAATTATATAAATGCGTAGCACCTATATTCGTCGTCTGGTCCGTCCGTCTGTTCGTCTGTCCGCATATAACAGTACAGAAACTACTCAACCGAATGCTTTGAAATTTAATATACATGGTTGCAGAATTTTATCGAGTCTTTTCAAATTTTATAAGCGTCTTTCGAATGAAAACTTAAAAAGATATTAATAAAACTTTTCTTACTTCTTTTAAATCCTATCATATGTATTTATTTCACTGATATGCCATGATAGGTAGTAATTCTAGGTTTCCATGATCATTACGTCCTATTTACGATGGAGTCATATTACTTCCGTATTACTGGATTTAAAAACCGAATTTGTATACTAAAATTGTTTAATTATAGTAATCCTATAATCTACCGACAGTTTTTTGGATAGATGTTTCCGGAGAAATAGATATTAAATGATGGAAGTTAATGTAAAATGGAATTAAGTTTCCCATTGGAATTTTCGGTAAATGTCAAAAAAAGATAAAATGTTGCCAACTTAAAATATACTTATTTTATTACGGAAATTAATCATATCATAAGAACAGACGATATAATTTATTTCACTGAAATAATAACGATGATTTTCTTTTACATTGTCTTGCGCATAATATTTGCGCGTAGTATAATTTTAATGTACCAGAATTGTAATTATTTTTTTTGTAAAAGTATATTGAAACTTAATTTCATAACATAAAATTACTATCTATAATATTAAAATCTGCACATAAACTAAATTTCGTATTCATGCATTTTTGCATAAGACTGCAACAGTTATTTCACCAAGAACTGAATATTTATAAAACTAGTTATAGTACGAACGCACCTCATTTGTCACGTTTGACGTACAATTTCTAACTTGTTTTAATTTATATTTGTAAAAAAAAGCTTAGGGGTTTTCTTTACAGAAAAAATGTACCAAGCTCATATTTTTAGCAATAACACCCAAAATTGACACTATAATCTGATTTTTCAGACAATATTACTCCAGGATACCAAACGGGAAGTCATTCTGTGCAGTTATTTATAAATTATACAGACTTATTTTTTTCACATTCGAAAGTTAAATTTATTTTTAATAGTTCTAAAACAAACTGCAATGCATGTAGTTTTTTATGTATAGCTCAAAAACTACTTGGTGGAATAAGGTGTAATTTTCGATTCGTATACTTAAAGCTTCTAAAAAATTTTTTTGTTAACATTTTTATAGGTTACGAAGCATGTTGTTTTCGAATATTTATTTTATTTAATATATTTTTCCAATAATATTCGAAGAACAAAACATGTACTTAAACTTTTTCAACAGAAACATATATTACGAAATTCAGAATTCCGTATAATATTAAAAATATTCTGTAAGAAATTCATTCTACAGCCCTAATTAACTAATTTGTTCTCCTATATTAATCAATATTTCATTTATTCCCGTATCTAAATCTCTTTTTATTTTAAATTGCGTAAATTCCTATTTTATTCCCCATCAATTAATGTCTAAAATCATTTCCCGTCTTTATTTTTCTATCCAAAACCCCAAATCTTGAAATCGAATTCATTCTATTAAAAGTATTTGTCACTTTTATACCATTTTCTTTTATCCCCTTTTTTTATTATTCCATAACTCGATTTCCCGCGCATTCGTCGACTAGGACTGTTCACTTCAATTTTATGCAGCGTACAATAATGAATCCCGCAGCGTTCTAACCCGCTCATTGGTTAAATTACCCCTGCATTGGCAAATAAATTCTTACGCCTCGCTAACTTAAAACGAGACTCATCAGCTCGGAGCGCAGAATTTTTATGGATTTTGAGTAGTCTAAAAAATTATGCTGGTAGTAGTGCAAGAATTATCATGTCTTCGAATTCATTTCTTCTTTTAACATCTACGTCTTCTTGATATTTTGGAAAGATGTCCATAAAACTATGAAAATTTTCTAAAACTTTATACTTTATACGAAGGAAAGTCATTAAGTGAGTCACAAAAGATAATTAAATGATAACTTACAATGATATTCGCTTCAAAACTATTTTTATTTCTCAACATATTTCCACCAATATTTATGCAATTATGTCACCTTTTTATCAGTTCCCCAACACCAGCTGCCTAACATTCTTTGGGTTGCTGTCTCAGCCACATTAGGACTTCAAGTTGAACCTTTTCATCATCTGTGAACATCATCTTGCAGCTTCTTCAACATCCCCATAAAGCTTCGACTTAGCCCCAAGCCATATTTCTATCTCTTTAGTTCACTAAAAAAACATCTTTGAAGAAAGATGATGTTCACGGATGATGAAAAGGTTCAACTTGAAGTCCTAATGTGGCTGAGACAGCAACCCAAAGAATTGTATGCAGCTGGTGCCGGGGCAGTGATAAAACGGTGTTATAAGTGCATAAATATGGGTGGAGAATATGTTGAGAAATAAACATACTTTTGAAGTGAATAGCATTGTAAGTTATTATTTAATTATCTTTTGTAACTTACTTAATGACTTACCCTCGTATAATGTAATAAAGTATATTTAACTACGTAACGGCGTTTTCTCTTCTAAAATCTGCTACATTCACAGGCGAGACTGAGTCAGCATGGAATACGACTGCCATTTATAATTTATTTGACCGGATTAGGGGCCGTCCATAAATGATGTCACGCTTGGAGGAGGGGGGGGGAGTGGGTTCATGAATTTGTGACAGTGACAGTTTGTGACAAGGGTGTGGGAGGGGGTAAGAAGAAGTGTGACATCACACATTTTGATTTAAATAAAATCATTTAAAATCAGCAGACTAAATTTTGAAGTTATTTTAAAATTACCAGAATTTGAGGGTATCTTTAAATCGAGGCTAAAACAACTTTCATGTGATTTGTTTTTACTTATATTCCTTTCTTTAAAAAAAAAAATCAATTGCTCCTTCATATTAATATTTTATTACTATTGTATAATAATTATATTTTTTGTTGTAAATCTTAATCTTTTTTCATATAATAAGTGCAATATAATAAGTGCAATCAGAAAGTGCACGAATCATTTTTATTGTTATGCTCACAAATGTCATTAAAACACGTAGTTAAAGTTTAAAAATAAAATTTGAAATATGATCTATAACGTAGTGCTTTGTTTCTGAACTGCAAGTATATGTTTATGTAAGATAGTGTGACATGTGACAAGAGGAGGGGAGGGGGTATGGTGAAGTGTGACACTTTGTGACAAAGGTGGGGAGGGGGGTAAAAAATATTTAAAAAATGTGTGACATCATTTATGGACAGCCCCTTATGTGATAATTACCTCAGAGTGTGTGGTGGATTGTCAAGAAGATAAAGATAAGATAAATGGAAAACTTTAAGATAAATGGTATGCTACTATCGTCACATATATTTCTAACAGCTTCAAATATCTAAATCCTAAATTACAGTTAAGCCCGCCAAGTAGTATGTTGGTTATGCTTCAACAGCTGCACGCTTGCAGTTTGTTTACAACTATTAACAAGAACGAAAAATCATGCGTCAAGCATATATTATGTTGCAGTTTCCAATACTTCCAAAATAATTTTACAAATCTTTACCGTAAGGTGTAAGATGATATCTAACTAAACAATTCTGGAAACGCATAACATATTCAAAAATCCAATTTTAGGAATTGTCAACAATATTCGGAAAAGTATCCGAGCTCTTTTGTGCAACCCTGTATATGATCTTTAGATTTGTATATATACTAAATAAAATGCAGAATTTTATTTCAGTTAGGAAACGCGTAGCACAGTTTAAAATTTCCCTTCTGCAATTTCCAACAACAAACGGAAATGTACTCGGGAACTTTTGTGCTTCCCTGTATACAATCTATACAATTTATACACACTAAATAATAGCCAAAAAATGAGTTAAATTTAAAAACACGTTCAGCAACTGAAAAAGTATTCCCAGCAATTATTATTAATCAGCAGTACTTTAACCGAAGTATTTTGTGTGTCCCTGTAAATGAACAATGGAAGCTATACACACAATAGTCTATAGTAAGCCTCCTGTAATTCACGTTAGTGATATATATCAATTTCAATATGTTTGAAATTGTGAAACACTATTAAAATAAACTGCAAACGATTTTTCTTCATAGAACGTACACTGTTAAAAATTTGCAACAAACTGTCCAGTCATTTGACCGTTTTTACAGAAAATGGTTATATAATCGTAATTTAACTCTGTTTTGACCATAATATGGGCAATAATACGATCAAAACAGAGTTAAATTACGGTTATGTAACCGTTTTTTATAAAAACGGTCAAATGACTGGACGGTTTCTGCAAATTTGTAACAGTGTAATGTAACGGAATTATTTTGAGTATCCCTGTAAAGGAACTATAAGTGCTATGCACACCACATTCTATAATTTGTCTCTTGTAAGTGCACCTCACTGATATATATCAATTTCAATAGGTTGAAATTGTGTAACATCATTAATCAAATCATCAAATGATTTTTCCCCATAGACCGCAATGTAACGGAATTCTTTTGAGTGTACATGTAAAAAAACTATAAGTACTACACACTTCATTTTCAATACCGAACATGCCACAGTAAGCCTCAATAACATATATCAATTGCATGACGATCCGAGTATATTTACGCGAGTTAGAGCACGGGTAGACAGACAGACAGACAGACAGACAAACCGAATTTGTAAACACTTTTCAACTATGTTGAAAAGTGTTAAAAATGAATTTAACATTAGGAGCATAATCTGCATAATTTCGAAACTACTTCACGGAATGATTTATTATTTTGTATACTATAATATAATGGTCTGAAAAATCCAAGCACACAAAATTAGGCGTTCGTAATGAGATTTTCAGACTTTGGTACATTTTTTTTCTATGAAGACGACCTCCTAGGCTTTTTTAAAAAACATGAAAACATAATTTCCAATAGCATTTTAGCATTTTTCTATTATAATATGGTGATTAAAAAATATGGAATGTCCATTTTTTTTTTTTTTTTTTTTTTTTTGGCCTGCTGTGCACACAACATCATCTCTCAAAAGTATATTTTTAAACTTGCTTTAACTGAAAAATAGGAAAAAAAGATCTGTATGAAGAAAATTTTATGAAATTTAGGATAATTTGAAATTAATAAATATCCTGATTGTTTTGGAAATATTTTCTGCCATTTTATATAATTAAAAAATTTTTTTAAACTAAATAAACTAAAAAAAAAAAAAAAAAAAAAAAAAAATACAAATGTTAATTTTGAGCGCAGAACAATACTTTTAAAGTTACTTTTTAATTCATATACAATTACTATGATTCATAAAAGTTTTGTGCATTTTTTGTGTTTATTTTTGAATAAAGCGATAAATTACAGTATCAACTTAAGTGAATTGATACGTCTTAAAATATTTATCTCATTTAACAATTAGTTCTCTTCATAATTTTTTTACGGCATGTTTTCACCAAAAACATGTTAAGGAAGATTGGAAAAAATAAAGTAATGAAAAAGTTATCTGTTATCATAATAAAAGAATTTTTATCTGGTTAATAACATTAAGCTCAAATTTCGTTAACTGATAAAACTGTGGGAAAAAAGGGAATATTAGAGTTACAACATTTTTCAGGGATAATTGATAAAAATATTTGATATTTCTGTTAATCTAAAGGTTATTCTGAATATTAGTATAAACTAATGGGAAATACTTATAGAAAAAAAAAACTTAACATATGAACGCAAGAAAGAATCAGAAATATTTTTTTCAGACATTCTATAATTTTATGGAAAACTTTTATAATATTTCCTATTTAATTATACAGAGTTTATAAGATCTCGAAAAAAGAAAATAATACTTTGTAGCAATATTATAACGTAAAGTAACTTTCTGAGAAAATAAATAAGAACAATTGAGATTGTGACTCAGCACCAGATAAGAGTATGAAACTGAGATTATTTAATGTAATAAACAGAAGGAATTTCTTATGTTATTCATACAGTTTATTTGCGCAATTTATTGTATTATTATATTATTTTATATAATATGTTACATTAATCTGTTTCAGAGTCGCTTATTTTTTTTTAATCCACATAATACACAATACACTGGTGTGCAAAACTTAAGCAACAAACACAAAATGCTAATTTCTGAACACATGAGTACACAAAAGGAAATTCTATAAAGAGCAAGTGTAGAAAAAAGGTACTACCCTAACAGCACGGCCAGTCGATGTCAAGTACCCTTGACGTCACACATGGTTAGAAGTGTCACAATCGCTATGGTGAATCAAAATATGGGATATTTAACTGTCTCATTATTACTCGCAAATGATTGTTAACACTGAAAAGTCACTGTGATTGTCGCTTTGTGATGGGTCACTAGGTGACATTACAATGATGTCGTCTTGTGATTCTCAAGTCACTGTCAGTTGAAGACTGAACTTTGAAGTCATTGTGAGCATGGCATTGTGATGAGTCGCCAAATAATGTCACAATGAAGTTGCATGGTGCCTTTCCGGTGATCGACACTCTATTGTGAAGTCATCATTGCACTCCTTTGTGAAAAGTCACCAGATGATTTCATTTTCTGTCATTTGGGAACTTATCACAGAACGGCTATCATGATGACTTTAAAATGGAGTATCAAAATGACAGTCACATGAGAGTCACAAGATGACTTAATTGTAATGTCACCTGGTGACTCGTCAAAAAGCAGCAGTCCTGGTGATTGTTCAGTGGAGAGACCAAATGAGAGAAAAATGAGACGAATGACAGGTATCACATTTCTGTTCATTGTAGTGACTGTGACAATTGTGACTATTTGTGATGTCAAGAAGACTTCACATCGACTGTCTGTGCTGTTAGGGTAGTACCTATTTTCTACACTCGCTGTTTATAGAATTTCCTTTTGAGTACTCACGTGTTCAGAAACTTAGCATTTTGTGTTTGTTGCTTAAGTTTTGCACACTATTGTACAATTGAAATCTATCTTTGTATGCGAGAATTTATTATTTTACAAAATAAATAAAAGTTAACCTTCAAAAACATTGCATAATAATAATAATAAATGAAAACATGTAAATAAATAAATAAAAATGGAAAAATGTTGTATAGTTAATATTATGGTTTCATGAGCATCAATGAATTATAATAAGGTAAATTAATAACACTATTTTGTAAACGAAAATCTATTTTATAGTTCGTCGAAAATAAAATTGTTTTAAAAAAATTGGTTATGTGTTAAGCCAAACATTTAAAAAAAATTAATGAATAAATAGTAATAATAATTGTCCCATTCATGCCCTTAATATTTCCTTTTTATCAAATATTGAGAAGAAATAATTACGATAGAATTTTTATAAGACTAAGCAGATCGGCATTTATTTCAAATTTAATGCAAGAAAGGTTAAAAATTCAATGCATCGCCTCAGCTACCAACGATCCTTGAAGTATTTTCTTTTGTCATCACAATCTTTTAAAAGTAAACAGCAATATTTCAATACATATCTATAGATCAGATACAGGGATGCATAACATAATTCGACTAATTTTGGACAGCACTATGGACAGTAATCGTAAAATCTGTTTTTCAAATGTTTACTTAGATATCTTCTTTTACCTTTCTAAACGGTGAAGTTCCTTTACAGTATTCTGGATGTGTTGGAAAGCGCTTCATAAACTATTAATGACGCATGATATTTCTTTCTTGTTATAATATTTTTTTGTGTTCGAATATTATATCAAGCAACAGTACGTTTTCTTTATTCATTTCTGTAATGAACTATTAAATCGGATATTATCCAATTTACATAGTACAGAAAAAACTAATCCATTTTTTATTCTAATGTAACCTTCAGAAATATTTTCCATAATACTCATATATGAAATAATACAAACACATATTTAGAAAGAATTTAGAAAATATCTCGAGAAAGTCATTTTGGTTACAGAACATTTTTATCATACTATTTTTATCATATCATAAGTTTTATGGATATTTTAGATAATCTAATTCAGCTAAAATTTTTGTTTAGCTAAACAGATTAAAATAAAATATAAAGTAAGGAAAATATTGTAGGAAGACATTTTTTCCAGAGTAATTGATAAAAAAGACTGATATTTCAATTAAGTTTTTTCTGAATATTAAGAATAGTATACACGACCTAGTATCATTTACAGAAAAAAATACTTAAGATAAGAGCATAAAAATGAACAAAAATGTTTTTGCAGGATATTCTGGTTGTATAGAAATATTTTCTTTGTTTTTTTGTGTTCACGTTTTTTTTTTTGTTTTTTTTTTTGTACATTCCGTTCTATCTCATAGCAACGTTTATTTAAGCAAGTAAAGTTAAAAAATAATGTTGAAAACTAATATAAATCTATGTTATAAAACAGTTATTGGCGTCATTTATAATTTTTTTAGTTAAAAATAGCGTTGTGATATTTTATTTTTAATAAAGCATACATTGTACTGCCCTCTAAAAAATACCCAATTTTTGAAATTTTCTCTATATAAAGTCTATTAAAGAATTTTAAAAAATTAAACATGGCTAAAATTTTACAGATTCTTCGGACTAAGATTTTAATGTTGAGCATTTTTCATTTTATCACTTCATTACAAAGTGGCAGCCAGTTAAGCGATAATTTGAAAAAACCCACTTTTCTAAAAATTAACACATGTAACCCCACCCCCCCCAAAAAAAAAACAAAAAAAAAAAAACACCTGATGTAATCAGCTGAATATGATGCATTTTATTACATATTAAAGGTTTAAAATAAAAACATTTAAAAATTTATGTATATTATTCTAAAATTTTATTATAACAAGAAAATCTGTAAAAATGAAGCTCATGATTTGCCAGAATTCTGCTATTGTTAGATTAAGTTATTTTAAAACTAAATAAACTTTTATTTAGGTATTTTTAACTATTTTTATTATTCTAAATGGTGCATAAAAACAGAACAAAACAATGAAATTGACTTTACTGAAATATTTGATTTGTTTTTTTTAGGGGTTTTTTTTTTTTAGGAAAAATTTTACTGCAGGTATACATAAAGGTGTATACATACATTACACGCACACACAATATATATATATATATATATACAAATATATATATATGTGTGTGGTGGGTGTTTTTGGGTGTATGTTTGTGGATGTTGGTGTGGGTATGTGCGTGTATGTAGGTGTATTTTTAAAAGAAATTAGAAATATATAATAATTAAATAAATGATAATAAAATTACGATTTTATTCCTCACATATCTCATTGATTTTAAATTTTATATATATATTTTTTTCGTTTCGCAATTTTGTTGGTATGTGCTACTGAAATATAGTGTTTTATTATGTAAGTTCATGTTAATGTATAAACTTAACTTTATATCTTTCCTTATATGCTCTTTTATATTATAAGTAAATAAGCACTGATGTTCTGCAAATAATAAAAATGTGCTTTAAAAATGTAATCAAAGATCATACTTTTATTTATCAGTATTTTTATAAGGCTTCTTTTTATTAAGAAGCTACTTCACTCACGCGAAAACACCCGCTCGCTAATGTTAATCCTATGGTAGAAATTTTTATAAATATCTTGTTTGTATTTCAATATTTTAAAATGTTTTTATTATTATTATTATTATTATTGGATAGCTGCCGTTGATCTCTACATAGGCCGTTTTTTACTTTTTCGATTTCGTTTACAGGTATTTCTTATGAGGATATTTTCACTTTCGGAACCGGTTTCCAAAGTGAAAATGTCATAATTAAAGAAAAAAAAACTTGCAACCAAATTTGAAAAAGTAAATGCGACATGCGTAGAGATCGACATCAACTATCCAATGCAAGGAAACAAAAAGAAACATTAAAAGTATTGAAATATAAACACTCAGGAAAAGGAATTGATTAAAACTACAAAACATTTTTGTTGAGTATATTTTGGTTGTTTTAGCAAAATTGGAGTAAAATTGAACCATTCCTTCAATTAACAAAACATTTTTGCTGACGATACATTTTTTTTTTTTTTTTTTTTTTTTTTTTGAATTGCAAAAAAAAGTGGTTTTCAACGAAAAGATTTTTTTGTTGATTCAAACAAAATTTCCATTGACCTATATTTAAACAAAATTTTTGTTTAAATATGGGTCAATAAAAATTTTGTTTGAATCAAGAAAAAAATTTTTTTTTTATCGTCAGAAAAATGTTTTGTTAATTGAAGTAAAATGGTTCAATTTTACTCCAATTTTGCTAAAACAACAAAATGTACTCCAAAAATATGTTTTGTAGTTTTAATCAGTTTCTTTTTCTGAGTGAACGAACGATATGTTTTAGAAAGATTTTTATTATTCAAATATAGTAAGTTAAATATTTATACCAAATATATTTATACGAGATATAATATAAATATGTAGATTACATACAACATATTTACATACAGTATATTTAGCGACAGTCTTGCGCTACGGTGTATAACACGCGCTCCGTTGTATAAGAAACTCCGGTGTATAACGCGCTCCATTCTATAACAAGCTCCGGTGTATAAAGCGTTCAGTTGTATAACGAACTCCGCTGTATAACACGCACCTAACAATTGATGAAATAGTTATCATAGGGGGTTCAAATGAAAAGGTACGAAACGTCGTAACAACAAAACCGGTTGAAATTTGAATATGCCGCTCGGGGATAGCGTAGTGAGACATCTACGGACGCGAATGGATGGCGTGATTATGTGTCCCGTCCAATTGACGTGGCAGTGTGTGTGGGGACATCATGGCGTTCCCATTGCAGAAATCGACGACTGAGGAGCAGCGAAGTATTATCATATTCCTGACTTCGGACGTAGTTAAACCGGCCGATATTCATCGCCAGATGGTGAGAGACTGTATACGGGGGAGACTGCACTCAGAAAAAGGAATTGATTAAAACTACAAAACATTTTTGTTGAGTACATTTTGGTTGTTTTAGCAAAATTGGGGTAAAATTGAACCATTTTACTTCAATTAACAAAACATTTTTGCTGACGATACATTTTTTTTTTTTTTTTTTGGAATTACAAAAAAAAAGTGGTTTTCAACAAAAAAAATGTTTTTTGTTGATTCAAACAAAATTTCCATTGACCTATATTTAAACCAAATTTTTGTTTAAATATGGGTCAATAAAAATTTTGTTTGAATCAACAAACAATTTTTTTTTTTTTTTTTGCAATTCCAAAAAAAAAAAAAAAAAATGTATCGTCAGCAAAAATGTTTTGTTAATTTAAGTTAAATGGTTCAATTTTACTCCAATTTTGCTAAAACAACAAAATGTACTCAAAAAATATGATTTGTAGTTTTAATCAGTTTCTTTTTCTGAGTGTGTGTATCGGACACGTTAGCGAGCCGTTTTCGTGAACGCCGGTAGTGTTTGAGTAATGTCCTAAGACCAGGCGAGTCAACCACGGTAATCAAGGCCGAACTCATCGACAAGGTCAACGACCTGGTGAGAAGTGATACACACACTGCCGCAACAATTGGACGAGACACACAATTGCCTGATTCTATCCTCCTTCATGCGCGAGCCCTCGCGCATGCGCATAACCATGCCGGATACTCCATTCGCGTCCCTAGATGTCTAATTACGTTATCCCAAAACGGCATATTCAAATTTCAAACAGTATGGTTGTTACGACATTTCGTACCTTTTCATTTGAACACCCCTCGTAGTTTTATGTTTATTCGTCGCTTTACGCACACCCGTTTCTTGCAAAGAAACCTTCATGAGGTATGTTTCAAAAAAGAAAATAAAAACATTAAAAAGTTTAATAACAAGAATTGTTCATGTAATCTGATACAAAAACAATTTCTTTATAAATAAATAGCACATTCATTTATTTTGATGTCTCATTTGCGATGATGATGTTTTTTTTTTAATTTTTACTCTTTCATTTCTTTAAATAAAGTATAACGCACTCTGTAAATTTCGATCAGTTTTCACTAGATGTCTCATTACGTTATCCCAAAACGGCATATTCAAATTTCACCAAGTATGGTTGTTACGACGTTTCGTACCTTTCATTTGAGCCCCCTCGTACTTTTATGTTTATTTGCCGCATTATGCCCACCCCTTTTTTGCAAAGAAACCTTCACGAGGTATGTAGCAAAAAAGAAAATAAAAACATTGAAAAGTATCATAACAAGCATTTTTCATGTAAAGTGACACAAAAAATATTTCTTTATAAATAAATAGCACGTTCATTCATTTTGATGTCTCAGTTCGAATGGTGATGTTTTTTTTTGTTTTTTGTTTTTTTACTCTTTCATTTCTTTAAATAAAGTGTAACGCACCCTGGAAATTTCGATCAGTTTTCTTGTCTTGAACTTAAATAATAAAATAACGCATATCTGAGTTACCAGTTTGACATCTTTATTTATTTCGAAATTCCGAAAGAAGAATTATTATTTTATGCTATGACGAAATGTCTGTCATAAAATAAAACAAAAATTACTATTCTCAATTTCTGATATGAATTCGTAATTTCTGAATAAAAAAAAGAAGTCAAACTCGCAACACTGCTACATATCTGTAGCACATACAAACAAAATCGCTAAAAGAAAAAAAATATATAAAGAAACGAATAAAAAATAATCAAACAGTTGAGATATAATTACTTCTAAATACTTAAAATAAAAATAATTTTCTTACGGACAAGTAAACCTCTTATTATGATGTTTATTTTTAGATATAATTTGAGACAGCTACATAAAAACCACAAAATAAAACTATCTTTTATAATACTGTTAGACAAATTATTTCGAGCATTTGCAGGTGATACAAATCAATCCAATTATATTAGATGATTTTCTGTGAACTCATCCAAACTGCCAGAGTGATTACATTCTAATACATATAAAAGGTTTCAATGAAGACTTATGAATGAAGGCCTAAATCTCAAGGGAAAATAATTTTATATAAAATGTAGCTCAGTAAATAGGAAATATAATAACACAATAAATAAGTATTTCATAAATAGAATTAATAACTTTCTCGTGTTTTTTTTTCCAGGTCAATTTACAATATTATCTTCCAAATGTGCTTTTAGATCAATGATGTTTTTATGCAACATGTCCTGGTACGTTTGTGATTTAAAATAATAGGTTTCAAAATATATTGTGTTTTGTAACCATTCCAATGTTTTGTAACCATTATTGGTGTGTGCATGTGTGTATATTAGTGAACACGATAACGCGAAACTGTAATTCTGAAAGAGATCAGAATATGTATAGATAACTACCGCATGAACCGTATAGATTTTCGTAAAAACCAACCGACGAATTAGATATTACTAGAAATTACTAGAAATTATTGGTAAGAAATGGCCGGCCCAATTTAAATAGGAAGATTTACTAGTATCATTACCAAAACGGTATCATTGCCAAAATCTGCCAACAAAACGTGATAGTAAAGTTCCCGATTGTGGTGATAAAAGATCGATTCTTTATTTTCTTAAGATATATTCTTTAGCTTCTTAAGATTGATTCTTTGCATTCTGAAGATCAATTCTTTAACTTTTTAAGATCTTTATTTACACTTTTTTTTAATTTAAGGAAATATTATTTTTCTATAATGCGATAAAATTAATAATAATATTTAAAATAAAAGAAATTAAAATAAAATATTTCAATGAATATTTAAACATCTCGAAACACAGAGCAAAATATGCTAGTTAATAAAAAATAAGAAACGTATTAAAAGGTGTGCAGATACATTTCAATCTAGACAATAAAAGATTCAATCTTATTAGATTAAGTGCGATTCAACTTATTTCTTAACACTCAAGCAAGAAATTCTGTAACCAATTTGAGAGTATTTCCGAAAAAAAAACTTTATATGCATTCTTTAATGGGATAACTCAATTGAAATTTTTAGTAAGAGGAACTGAAGCGAATCAAATTGCTCATATCGTGACTATGGCGTTAGAACAAGGAATTTTCTTTTCCAGAAAATATTTAAAAAGAGAGCAATTCGGATAGAAGAAATATTATTTTAAATTAAACCATAGAGAATTCGATCATTTTTATGATCTGTAAAGAAATACCAACATCTTATTTCTTAGCTAATATGTGAAAGTGAGTGCGCATTTCACAATATTGAACAATTTAAAGCCATCCAGTCTTTGTTTACATATTTTGGTAATGATAGTATTTTTTGCAACAGAGGCGAATTCACCTATTAAAGCTGCGTATGCTGTTTACAACAAGTAATTTCTAGTTATTTTTTTTTCTAATAACTTATCTAGGAAGTTTTTGCCATTAAATAAGGCGAAGTTCTTATGGTTAATTAAGGCGAAAAACATAAAAACTCTGTGATTAGAATAATGAATCTAAATTAATGTTGTAAATGATTGTATTGAATATTCTAAAGTAAGACTTTAGCATAAAGAATTTTCATTTGCGGAAAACAATTGAAAAGAAAACTTTTGCGATAAGGGGAACCTTAAATAGAATTAATGCATAGATAATTCGATAATTTAAGGGTACAGTGCACTTTGAAAATCACGAAATTCGACTACGAAATCGATTTATTTTTATTTGGAGAATTGCAAAATAATAATAATAATAATAATAATAATAATAATAATAATAATAATAATTCAATTCTGACGCTTTGTCACAGAGATGTAAGCTTTGATATTTTATAAAAAAAACTCTATTTATACAGTTTTATTATACAAATTATTTTACTTAAAATGCTGTTTCTTCAAAATTGAAAATTTCGCACATCTCGGACATTTAAAACGTTCCATGCGCATTCCTAATTATCAGATTCTTTTGAAATTTGTACTGTATATCTTCTACACAATAATAAACTAGTCATTGGGGGCCACCGTAATACTTACCCATCATGGATATGCATATTATAAAATACGAAAATAAAACGTGTGTAAACTATTTATAAAATGCATTGCAATTCGAATAAAATCGGGGCTTGATGACGTCATAAACTTTAAATGCTCTATTACTGAATTGCGTAAGCGAAACATCCTGATAACTCCAAAATTGATAATCATATTAAGTAACGGTTTACTGCGTCGGATTAAGCGTCTCATTTCCAATTAAAATATATCTTTGAATTGAATGAAATACAGAGTCATGAAAAATCGAAGAGAGTGGAAAATAGGATTACAAATATCTCGGCAACTCATTATCCGATCGACTTCATTCTTTTTGCAAAATTTATGTTTTTTTATTGTTTTTTATATTCATTCTTTAAAATAAACAATTTCGAAAATTTGTATATACTTTTTATCAGAACGACTATTTCGAGAGTCCGAAAAAAATAGTTCCGGATAATTGAGGTTACTGAAATTCAATACGCTTCTTCCCATTATTACATACTAAGTACATACCAAATTTCAAGTCTCTATCTCAATTTGTTTGGGAGATAGAGCATTTACAGACACACACACAGACAGACGGGCGGCATTTTTTTCTTTTCTAAAAATATGTTTTTCGGAATCTCCAGTGTCTGAAACGTGTAAATCCGTCAAAAAAAAAAAAATGTTTCGATTTTCAAAACGATTACAAGACGTATGATGGGTAAATAATAAATGCATCTTTAAATCTCGAAAATATATTGGCTTCGGAGATTTCTATTGATAAAGTACGTTTTCAAAATCGTTGTGTAACTTAGAAGATATAATTGTATATTTTCTTTTGTGGTTACATAATATTTTCGTAAATTAAAAAATCATATAGTATCTTTTTTTTACAGTGTATTAGTTATCCATTTTACATCACAACTTTCATTAAAAATACACTCCGAAGAAAAAATGGCTTTACCATCTATTTTTCATTTAATGTAAGCATGTGTCAGACTACATCATTTATTTTGTACAATGTCTAATGCATTGTGTGTAACGTAAATGCGCTATTCATCACATTGAATAATTGTGCTTTATATCATTCTTTTCGGGACAAAATATTGTACTATATTAAGTTTCTTTTTGAAATGCTTCAGAAATTCAACTAAAAATTATTTATAATGTGGGTTTTAGTTGGCAAAATTTTACTCTAATAAACAGTTTCATATAATGAAATAAAATCACTATCACTTGTTAACTTTAAATTAAAGTCTAATTACTGCTTAAAGTGATAAAAACATAACACAAATGTTTAAAAATACCTTTTAATACAGATTACATATGTTTCATTCGCTCTAGCGGCGACATCTTCAGATCTAAATGATGAATAAAATATTCTCTCATAGTGTTTTGAAAGTGGTAAACATTAACCACGAGATCGCGTACCCTTGTTCAAGGCAAGCAGGTGTTTAAATTGGTCAAAATGCAAAACGTGAAAATTATTATTTATTTTTATTTTTATTGCTTTTTCAATCTGTAAAACATCGTGTGCCAAATTTTAGGTAATTCAAAAGAAGCGGCTTCGTTGCAAATGTTACCTTTTCGCAAGTATGTTTCTATTGATTCACAGATAATGGATGGGAAATAAATTATTTATTGAAAAGTTATTTTAGTGTTCTTGAAATCAATTTGCAACGGCTCTATTCTATATTGTCTGGCTAAGGCAGTAGCTCTTCTGTCAAATTTTTTTTATCTGCCATATGTTCTTTTATTCTTGTTTTAAATTTTCTGTTTGTTATTCCTATATAGTATTGTACTGTTCCATCTGCCTTGGTGAATGGGACTTCATAAACATCGGAAAGTTGACTAGGTTCTATTGGATCTGTCTTTCTACATACTATTGCAAAACCTTCCACAAAATTAAAAAAAACATAGTATGTAGAAAAACAGATCCAATAGAACCTGATCAACTTTCCGGTGTTTATGAAATCCCATTCACCAAGGCAGATGGAACAGTACAATACTACATAGAAATGACAAACAGAAAATTTAAAACAAGAATAAAAGAACATATGCCAGATATCCAATATGACAGAACTACTGCCTTAGCTAGACTATATAGAATAGAGCCGTTGCAGATTGATTTCAAGAATAGTGAAATAATTTTTCAATCAAGAGCTTATTTCCCACCCATTATCCGTGAACATATAGAAATATATTTGCGAAAAGATAACATTTGCAACGAAGCCGCTTCTTTTGAATTACCTAAAATTTGGTACGCGATGTTTTACATATTTAAAAAGCAATAAAAATAAAAATAATTAATAATTTGCACGTTTTCCAGTTTGACCAATTTAAGCACCTGCTTACCTTGGACATGCGATCTCGTGGTTTATCTTTACCACTTTCAAAATCTATGCGAGAATATTTTATTAATCATTTAGATCTGAAGATGTCGCCGCTAGAGCGAATGAAACACATGTAATCTGCATTAAAAGGTATTTTTAAACATTTCATGTTATGTTTTCATACTTTAAGCAGCAATTAGTCTTTAATTTAAACATTTTCATGCTCAACAAACATGTTTGACGGACAAATATGATAAATTAATAATTCAGTTACGCAACTAAAAATAGATTTACTAGACAATTGATAGAGTCCTAAAAACTAATATTCTTGTTTTAGAAAACTGATTAAAACATTATAAAAACTACTCGGAAAAAATTCCGAAATTCAGTCTTAGCAAAGGAAACGTTGTTTTTGTAAAAGTACTTTTTTAGAAAAGAAACTTTGTTTTTGTAAAAGTACTTTTTTAGAAAAGAAACTTTGTTTTTATATTATTATTTTTTGCCTCGAAAATATATTGGGTTCTGATATTTCTAGTGACAAATAAAGTTTAGAGAATTGTGAGTAAAAATACTTCAAATGAAGAGGGGAACAATATATAATGTGTGACTATATAAGGCATTAACAAATTATATATATATATATATATATATATATATACATATATACCGCTAACCAGGCCCCTACCTGCCGGGCATGAGTGACTAGCTTGACGAGTTAGTACCTGGGCGTGGGGTGAAATTTTGCCTGATCACAGCACGGGTGTGATCCACCGTACAAGAGCCTTGTTGGCATCGCTACTGTGCTCTCTAATGGTATGGATGCAATGGTACCACTATGGATAGTATGGTATGCTCACTAATAGTATGGCGCCGTTTTCTATGTTTGTCGGTTCAAGATTTCTATTTAACTTTGTTGAATTGGCAGATTTAAAAAAAAGCAAAAATTAAAGAAGAGAAAAGAATTGGTCTCGTAATTTATGACATTGATCAGGTGACGAGACCTTCACCTGACTAGGCACCTCCAGAAGTCACTGGGGTAGAGGTCATTTGTAGAGGTAATTATATATTTTCGCTCGTGATTATATTATATTTTCATAGAATAAAAACCATATGTCTTTTTTCCCAGTGTATTAGTTAACACATTTACATTACAACTTTCATTAACATTATATCACGCAGAAAAAATGTCTTTACTGTTTACTATCTATATTTCATTCAATGTAAGCATGTGTCAGACTACATCATTTATTTTTGTATACTGTCTTATTCATTTTGTGTAACGTAAAAGCACTATTCATCACTTTGAATAATTATATTTTATATCATTATTTTTCGAGACAAAATATTGCACTACTATATTAAGTTTCTTTTGTGCTCTTTACACATTCAACGAAAAATTATTTATACTGTGAGTTGTAGTTGGCAGAATTTTACTTTTGCAACATGAAATTTTATAAACTGATTTATAAACGAGAGCAGGTCAGAGCGAGTTGGGATAAATGAAAATATCCAGTTTGCTATACTTTGAAGTATAATATTAAAGCTTTGTGGGGTTACAGGGGGTTATAAAATAAGAATCTCTATTCGGAGCTGTCTGTAGCATGAAGGAATAACCCTAATGAAACCAAAATTGGTACACTTACTATCCGAAAAGGGGGAAGAAGAATGGAACATTAAAAAATAGTTGCGATAATCGCCAACAGATGGCGCTACAGGACCTGTCGGTACAAACACCGTTGTGTACCGTGGAGGTATCGCAAACCTCAATGACTTATAAGATCGCATATCACAACATGTGGGAAACATTATTTTTTGTGCATTACATTCCGCAGTTGAGTACGTCGTTTATCGCCTGGATTGTGTCCTCCATCACAATGGCCATGTGAAACCTGAACTTCATCGACACCGTTATTCGAAAGCGGAACCACACTCACTGTGACACTTCCGAATAAATTAGTTTTATCATCCGGTTTTACGCCTTAATTCTTTGTTCTTGTATTACACGTTGCATTTCAGATTCAAAAGCGCCATCTGTCTGTGTTTATTGCAATTATTTTTTTATTGTTCCATTCTTCTTCTTCCTTCTTGAATAGTAAGTGTACCGATTTTTGTTTCAATCGGGTTCAGAGTTGCAAAGACTAGAATAAACCCGGTTTAAACCTGGGAATTAACCGGGTTTTTTGGAAATAAACCGGGAATTTTGGGAATAAACCAGGTCTTTTGGGATTGAACATGGGAATAAAACGGGTCTATTAGAAATAAACCTGGGAATAAACAGATTCTTTGCAACACTAATCGGGTTATTCCTTCATGCTACAGACAGCTCCAAATAAAGATACTTATATTATAACCACCCGGTATATCCACATTGTCTAAAATTATTAGTATTATGTTTGCAACAAAATTGAGAAATGATTTTAAAACCTATTGTTTGATGTACCAACACATTCATAATTTTTCAAGTGATTTGTTTTCTAATGATCCAAATATGACGTGAAATAAAAAATGAAAACATATTTGAAGAAGTTTAACTTACGTAAATGTTCAATTTGTTATAAGATTTGTTTTCTTGTTAGAAAGATAAAATGACATCACTTACCTAAAAGAGGAAAAGAACATAAGCTATAGTATTTGATTAGACATATTGAATATTAATCATGTTTATGAAATAAAGTTACAGAACATAAATTTATAGTACAAATTTGTTTATTTTGTTAAATTATTATCAAAACAATATTAATAAAAAGATTAATTCACTGAAAAAAATTCTGCCACTGGCATATAGAAAATAAATTGTGGCTCTAGAAAAATTAGTTTCATGTCACCCTTATAAATTCTAATCTCCCCTATTCAAATTCAAGAGCTTTTATTGATATTATCGTGCTCAAAATTATTTAAAAATCTCTGCGAATAACTGTGAACAAAATATGTAAGTTTTAGTAACCATAATTCTATTTTATGAATTTATTTCAGAAATCAAGTGATAATTTCTCGCATTTCAAATGATGTATAATGTATGGTTTCATCACCTAGAAAACTATAGACTAGAAATTCTCGATCATTTCGTCTATTCAGTTTATTTGTTTACCTTATTCGCATAACTTGGAAATCTATATTTCTAGTTTAGGGATTTAGAAAAGGAATACTTATTCGTTCTATATGAAAACGGTATAAGTTTTTTTTCAGTGTTGAATTAACGGAAATGAGTATTTTGAACGACATGAATTTATCATAATTTCGCATCACATTTAAAAAAAAAGGTTCCGTGCATTACCCAATAGAAGAAAAAACAAAACGCAAGAAAAATCCTGCACCAGGCATAAATTATGAAACACTTTCCAACAGCTACAGAATATTATTATGAAATTTTAATTTTTCATAAATTCAAATGAGATACATAAATCAGTAAGTAAACTCAGTAAAAATCCATTTTCAGAAATTGGTGTTTTCTTATCTGGTAATGTGTTCGAATTCTTTCGTGAAACCCTGTATATGATCTATACAATTTATACACGCCACGTAAGACGCTAAAAATTAAGTAAGTTTAAAAATACATACCACAGCAGAAAACGCACTTTCAGGAATTATTGATCATAGTCAATCATGTGACCGAATTCTTTTGTGTGTCTCTGTAAAAGAACGATAAGTGCTACGCACTCCATAATCTATAGAGAATATGTTCTAGTGTAACTTATCGATTCTTTTTCAATTTAATTATGAATGAAATAACATAACATCATTAAAATGCACCGCAAATGATTTTTCTCCATGTAACATAATGTAATGGAATACCTTTGTGTGTCCATGTAAACTGACTATAAATGCAACTAATCTATTCTCCTTAAAAATAAAATTTTTTGTTCACGGGAGTCATGCATATCAATTTCATTATATTTGAAAAATCGTAACATCAATAAAATTCTCAATACACGATTTTTCCCCACATATCGTAACGTGAATTATTTCTTGTATCTCTGTAAACGATACATAAACACTACACACTTCTTTTGTGTGTTTCTGTAAAAGAACGGTAAACGCACTCCATAATCTACAGAAAACATGTTTTAGTGTAACTCATCGATCCTTTTCCCCATTTCATTAAGATTGAAATAGCTTAACATCATTAAAATGCACCACAAATGTTTTTTCTCTATATAACATAATGTAACGGAATACCCTTGTGCGTCCCTGTAAACAAACTATAAATGCAACTTAATCTATACTCCTGAAAAAGAAAATTTTTGTTCACACGACTCATGCATATCAATCTCGTTATATTTGAAATACCATTACCATAAATGAAATTCTCATTACACAATTTTTTCCCAAGTATCGTAACGTGAATTCTTTCTTGTATCACTGTAAATAACCCATAAACACTACACTCATTTTCAATATCGATCATTCAATAGTAAACTTTAGCAATGTTTAAAAATTACATGGTAATCCGAATATACAGGCTGTCAATAGAGCTCCGGGGTTTTAAAAAATCATATCAATTTACCGGTATGAGTTAGGTCACGTCAGTTAATTTAGAATAAATCGGTAGCCCATCAAATTTTAACCACACCAGATTCAGTTTGTTTTTTAACACTAGGTAGCGTTGCGCTCCATTGACTTTGAAGTAACGCAGAAGACGCTCATTCCATCATTCCATTCAGTTAATGCAGTAAGATGGCGACGCCACAACAAAAGGCTCAGTGTGTTACCTGGCTTATAGAAACTGGATCTGTTACCATTGTACAGCGGAACTTTCGGCGCGAGTATGGTGGTAATGCGTCTACGGACAAAACCATTCGTCAGTAGCTACGTGCGTTTAAAGAAACGGGAAGTGTGTTAAAATAAACGGGGCACACATTGAAATCTACTAAATGGTAAAAATCTTGATAACTTTACCTTGAAGTGCATATAAATAACATTAACCTAATTTTATGATTGAAGTAAAAACAAAATTCTTCAAAACATAGGAGTTCTTTTATGAACATCCTGTATTTATGAGAGTTACAGCACGGAGAGACGGAGAGACGGACAGATAAAGAGACAAACTGCATTTATAAGCACTTTCCAGCTATGTTGAAAAGTGTTAAAAATAACAGGAATAAATGTAACAGAAAACTTTAGAAAATTCAAGATTTAATTGATTTAAAATGGTATAAAATCTAAAACAGTTAAATTGAGAAAAGGTAAAAATATTTTTAAAGCAAACTTTTGAAAGATTAACAAAACAACCATACATATATGCCTATCAATTCTTTACAGACTTGCATGCAACATAAATTGCTAATCACGTACAAAACGTTTATCGTTTCACGCAACTAAGTTTTAAAATAGTTGTAAAATAGCTTGTTCTGCTGAGATAAGCAGATTCTTCAAATATCTGTTGATCTGACGTGAAAGGGAAAGAAGTTATTTCGTGATTTTCAGTAAGTATAGCAATTTTCAATGTAGAAGAGGGAAAAGTTTCATGAAGTGTTTTTATTTTCTAGACATTTTGCAAATAACGTCTAAAAGTAAGCATAAAAAAATATTAAATTGGCTCAGATAAATAAAACGTTTTCGAAATCTATACTAATATTATAAAGGAGTAAAGATTGTTTGTTTCTTTGTTTGTAGGGGGTAATCTCTGGAACTACCGAACCGATTTCAAAAGTGATGGTGGCAAATTGATGGTGACAACCCCTGCTCCAACATAGGCTATATTTTATGTCGGTGCCACTAACCCCAGGGGGTGCAGGAGCAAAAAACGCTCTAAAATTGCCATTTTTTAGCTATCAAACTGGCTGTCAAGCCCTGAGAGCTTGCCAGCCGGTTCTGTATGTATTTATGTACGTACGTAATGCGATAACTCTTCATAGAAATATCCGTTTTCCTTCAAATTTTGTTTATAGGTTCACTGTGTTAAGGCGCTTCCCTGATTAGTTTTCGGGATTGATTGGTAAGTACAAAGGGGGGGGACAAGGGGCTAAATCACCCCCACCCCTTAATTTATATAAATGGGTTTTTCATGCAGAATTGTTCCGTTTTCCTTCAAATTTTGTTTATAGGTTCACTGAGTTAAGGCGCTTCCCTGATTAGTTTTCGGGATTGATTGGTTAAGTATAAAGGGTGGAGTATCGGGGGGGGGGGGGGGCTAATCCCCCCTTAATTTATATAAATGGGTTTTTCATGCAGAATTATTCCGTTTTCCTTCAAATTTTGTTTATAGGTTCACTGTGTTAAGGCGCTTCCCTGATTAGTTTTCGGGATTGATTGGTTAAGTATAAAGGGGGGAACGGGGGGCTAATTCCTACTTAATTTATATAAATGGGTTTTTCAAGCAGAATTATTCCGTTTCCCTTCAAATTTTATTTATAGGTTCACTGTGTTAAGGCGCTTCCCTGATTTGTTTTTCGGGATTGATTGGTTAAGTATAGAGGAGGGAACGGGGGGGCTAATCCCCCCCCTTAATTTATATAAATGGGATTTTCATGCAGAATTATCCCATTTACTTCAAATTTTGGTTAAAGGTTCACTGTGTTAAGACGCTTCCCTAATTAGTTTTCGGGATTGATTGGTTAAGTATAAAGGGGGGAACGGGGGCTTATCCCCCCTTATTTTACATAAATGGGTTTTTCATGCAGAATTATTCCGTTTTCCTTCAAATTTTGTTTATAGGTTCACTGTGTTAAGGCGCTTCCCTGATTAGTTTTCGGGATTGATTGGTTAAGTATAAAGGTGGGGGGAACGGGGGGATAATCCCCCCTTAATTTATATAAATGGGTTTTTCATGCAGAATTATCCCATTTCCTTCAAATTTTGTTTATAGGTTCACTGTGTTAAGGCGTTTCCCTGATTAGTTTTCGGGATTGATTGGTTAAGTATAAAGGAGGGAACGGGGGGCATATCCCCCCTTATTTTATATAAATGGGTTTTTCATGCAGAATTATTCCGTTTTCCTTCAAATTATGTTTATAGGTTCACTGAGTTAAGGCGCTTCCCTGATTAGTTTTCGGGATTGATTGGTTAAGTATAAAGGTGGGGGGGACGGGGGGGCTAATCACCCCCTTAATTTATATAAATGCGTTTTTAATGCAGAATTATCCCATTTGCTTCAAAATTTGTTTATAGGTTCATTGGGTTAAGACGCTTCCCTGATTAGTTTTCGGGATTGATTGATTAAGTATAAAGGGGGGGGGGAACGTTGGGCTAATACACCCCTTAATTTATATAAATGGGTTTTTCATGCAGAATTATCCCATTTCCTTGAAATTTTATTTATAGGTTCACTGTGTTAAGGCGCATCCCTGATTAGTTTTCGGGATTGATTGGTAAAGTATAAAGGGGGGAACGGAGGGCTAATCCCCCCTTATTTTATATAAATGGGTTTTTCATGCAGAATTATTCCGTTTTCCTTCAAATTTTGTTTATAGGTTCACTGTGTTAAGGCACTTCCCTGATTAGTTTTCGGGATTGATTGGTTAAGTATAAAGGGGGGGGGACGGGGGGGCTAATCACCCCCTTAATTTATATAAATGGGTTTTTCATGCAGAATTATCCCATTTGCTTCCAAATTTGTTTATAGGTTCATTGGGTTAAGACGCTTCCCTGATTAGTTTTCGGGATTGATTGGTTAAGTATAAAGGGGGGGGGGGAACGGAGGGCAATAATCCCGCCTTAATTTATATAAATGGGTTTTTCATGCAGAATTATCCGATTTTCTTCAAATTTTGTATATATATTCATTTAATTAGAGATATACCTGATTAGTTTAAAGGGTTCATTAGTTAACTGTGAGAGGGGTAACGGGGGATGACCCCCCCCCCTTAATATATTGTTTATTTCTTTATTTTGCGATGGGCTTATTTCAAATTCTTTGAAATAAGAGTATAATATACAATTAGTGTGAATAGCCTGTGAACTCAATGCCCTCAGTTTAACTGGGCAGTTTTATTTTTATTTTTTATACTGAAGGAGCTAGAAATTTGAAATTTGTCATTGTATTTACTTATAAGATGTAAATGCTCTCTAAGAACAAAATAAAAAAGAAATTGAAATTTAAAAGGGTTAAATGAGCGAAAAGCGTTCTAAAAACAGTCTAAATTACAATTTCTATGAAATCTCTGGAACTACAGAACGGATTTCAAAAATAATGGTGGCAAATTGATGGGGACAATCCCTACTCCAACATAGGCTATATTTTATGTCGGTGCCACTAACATCAATGAGGTGCAGGATCGAAAAATGTTCGAAAATTGCGACTTTTTTATACTGAAGGGGCAAGAAATTTGAAATTTAGCATTGTAGTTACTTATAACATGTAAATGCTCTCTAAGAATAAATTAAAAAAAAATCGAAATTTAAATGGGTGAAATGAGCGAAAAGCGTTCTGAAGTCATTCTAAATTACCATTTCTATGGAATCTCTGGAAACACGGAACCGATTTCAAAAGTGATGGTGGCAAATTGGTGGTGACAATCCCTGCTCCAACAGCCTCTTTAATAAAAAACTATGCGTTGCTGACGACTGGGTTTTTCGCTAATTGTTGCAACAGATTAATATCGGAAAATGAAACATTTGAAGTTACTGAAAAAAATGATAGCTCAAAAAGTATTTGTCAGAAAATTGTTAGAGAAACTGCGTTTGAAAGGTAAAGAATTGTATTTTTCTTGATATAAATTTCATATCTAATGATTATGCCTTTTTTCAAATATTGAATTTAAAAAATTACCAAATTTTCCAATGGAGTACCATAGCGAAACCTTCATGCGTAAAAAGATAATGATAAGGGCGACGTGTCCTGACGTGTATATTGGCTATAGCACGAGTCATAAATTATAGTAGCCTTTATTATTCTGTTAAAATATAAAAGTTATTTATGAAATGTCAATATTTTGTTTGATTAAAGGTTCGTTAAAAGAAATTGACCAGCGTAGCGGGCGTAGCTTGCTAGTAATGTAATAAAATCACTTGTTAACTTTAAATTAAAGTGTAATTATTGCTTAAAGTCATAAAAAAATCATAACACAAAACGTTTAAAAAAACCTGTTAATATAGGTTACATATGTTTCCTTCGCTCAAACGGCAACATCTTCAGATTACAATGATAAATAAAATATTCTCGCAAAGTTTTTGAAAATGATAAACATAAATCACGAGATCACATGTTCAATGCAAGCATTTGCTTAAATTGGTCAAATTGGAATACGTGAAAATCGTTATTTTAAAACCTGATCAACTTTCTGTTGTTTATGAAATCCCATTCACCAAGGCAGATGGAAAAATACAAAACTATATAGGAATGAAAAACAGGAAATTTAAAACAGGAACAAAATAATATATGGCAGATATCAATTATGACAGAAGATCTACTGCGTTAGCTAGACTACATAGAATAGAGCCGTTGCAAATTGATTTCAAGAATAGTAAAATAATTTTTCCATAAAGAGTTTATTTCCCATCCATTATCCGTGAATCAATAGCAATATATTTGCGAAACGATAACATTTGCAACGGATCGGATTCTTTTTAATTACCTACAATTTGGCACGCGATGCTTTACAGAGTGAAAAAGCAATAAAAAAAAATTAAATACTAATTTTCACGTTTTCCATTTTGACCAATTTAAGCACCTGCTTTGCATTGGAGATGTGATCTCATGATTTATGTTTATAATTTTCAAAAATTTTGCGAAAATAGTTTATTTACCATTTTAATATTGATGATGTCGCCGTTTGAGCGAAGGAAACATATGTAATCGATATTAAAAGGTATTTTTAAACGTTTTGTGTTATGTTTTTTTTTAATCACTTTAAGCAATAATTACACTTTAATTTAAATCGTTTTCCTTTAGAATTTTTAAAGATCAAAATTAAATTGTCATCAACATTCAAAACTTTAACTATTGATACAGGAATGTAACTAATTTGTTTTGTTTTTTTCATTCTCATTAAAAAAAATGTTTTTTTCTAAAACTTTAATAGGTTTTATTTGAAGTTTTTGCCCGAATGAGAGACGGCCCAGAATATATATGTTTGCATTAAAGTATGTAAGAATGTCTAGACGTTATACCCCTAAAATTTCAAGGATAAATGGATTCGGACAAATAGTGTATCATTTGAATTGGACAAATTTTTTATATACAGTATGCGACGTTTCGAAAAATCTTGCAAAACAAAATGTTAGAGTTTATTTTTATTTAGAGAAAGTTTATTTTTCACATAAATAGCAGTACATGTAATGAAATATATTATCAAGACGATTACAGACATCTGGAATATCTAAACTTTTAAATTTGGTTCGCAGCGTTCCTAATTTTTTACATATGCTACCACTTTTAGAAAACTATAACATTCGTGGTAGATTCCTTTAAAACCCTCTGAGCGTTTTGAAAAAGGGTAAAATCGTAATTTTGTTTTCCCTGCATTTTTTTAAATGCTAAAAAAGTATGATTATTTCAGCATTATAAATAAAACTTAATTACAAATGTGAATGTAACGCTTTGAGAGTATTATTCATTCTTCAATGTTTAGAAAATTCATTAAAGCTATAGAATTATATTGTCTTAAATATTGCATATATTTCAGTGAAAAATGGAGCTTAGTGAACGGAATAGTACGTTCCACACGCTTAGAGGGTTAAAATCTGCAAAAGAAATCTACCACAAAGTTTATAAATTTTAAATAATGGTAGCAAAAATAAAAAATGTATGGAACGCTGTGAGCCCTGGTTTAACGTTTTCGCTAATAAACACCCGCCCAAGCAAACTACTGGCAGACCGCCCGAACTCCTGTTCCACTTTCTCCCCCCCTTGAATATCCAACTTTTCCAGAGAGCATGAGATTATTGGAATTAACGGGTGGGGAACATTTTATACTAGTTATCTTAGGGAGGTTCCACGTTTACCTCTTATTGTCCTGCTGACAAGTAGGCAGGTAGAAGAAAGGGGGTTAAATAATATCGGAGTATATTTCAAATTTGGGCGTTCGCCGTATTTTGAATTCTATTGAGTTTTCAGACCTCAGTATTCAAAGGGTTAACCCCTTAATCTTTCGCTTACGGGCTTTGACTGTCGACTATTTTTATATTAACTCGTACCACAATTTACAAAAAAAAATTTCTTTGTGGTAGATTTCTCTTGAAAGTATACTAGCATCAGTGTATGGTGGAGATTATTTTTCGAAAAATGGTGCGAGTAGAATAAAAAAAGTCAATGGGACAAAATATGTCCCAATCCCGTACTCAAAGGGTTAACTGTTTTACCTTAAGACCGTTCGGGAAAGAAGAGTTTGCTTGCTTCGATAATAAAAGCTTTAAGATACCACTAAAGTTGAATTGTAATTTTCGCTTTATTAAGTGACAGATATTTTTCGATTATGTAAAGTAAATATTTTAGTACATAAAAATTGGTGTATTGTTGCAATTTTTAGTTAATTTTGTCAAAAATAAACAAAAGTGGTTAACTAAAAAGCCAAAAAAAAAAAGGGGGGGGGGGAATGATCGCGATTTCCGATTTATTTTCTTCCATTTTCATATTTAATATTTGATTGTATGAAGTTTCCTCTTAGTAGTGGATATATTAATTAATACTACATATTTCTTTTGAATTTGGATTAGATAACCATATATAATCTGTATCAAGGGTAAGGCGTTTCTTTCCATCGAAGAAGAAAAAAAGACACGAAAACAACAAATGTATATGAGTTATTTAAAAATATATATATAAAAAGATCTCTTTAAAACCTTGGAATATCGGAGTGGTTAAAACGATTCGATTCATTTTACGGTACTCCAACTTTATTTCGTATTTAATCAATTTGCACCACTCCTTGGCAATTTATATATGAAAAATCAGTATATAACAATGTGCCACCTTTGAAAGTTCCAACAAAAACAGTCCATTTTTCTTGTTACTGTTGTTAGAGTCCTCAAAGTATTTGGCTCCACAATTTATGGGTCTGATTCCTTTAGGTTCTTTTGTTTGGCGTTTTACAAATTCGGAATTTTACAATGTGAAAATACAGAATCTTGAATACTTGAATATGGCACTAATTTTGACAGTTATTCTGCATCTCGTCTTCATAGTTATTGTTTATTTTGTGCCATGCTATTTCAAGTTACATTTATTTGTTCTGTATACAGTGTCTGTCAGGTACATATATATATATATATATATATATATATAATTTACACGATATAAATGTGTTTTTCTAAAACGAATCGAGACATTTATTTGTCTTCGAGAGCATACAATGTTTGGATTTTCATCGTGTTATTTAATTTAATAGAGTACTAAAACTTAGTTTAAATACTAAACATTTAAATAAAAATAAGATAATGGAAAAATATTTGATTTCATTTGCTTATTTAAATACAGAATCTCTATTTTAAAACTATTTTCGACATCAAAAAGGAATTTATTGATCTATCCGTTTTCTGAAATTACAATAATTTCCTTTCAAAATAAAAGCCTATTTTTTTTAACATCTGGATGTTTAAATCCTTGTGCTTGGCAAATCTTTAATATTTGTGCAAAATTTTGTAAAGGGTCATTCTTTTGCAGGAAATAAAAATAGTTGAAATTCGAGATATTTTGAAAATTTAAATTTTAGCTTAATAAAATTCCATTAAAAAAAGGCATATTTCTTTGGAGTTCTAATTGAAAGAAAATATTAAAACGTCTTTTAATAAGTGACTTAAAATCTTCTATTTTAAGAAAAATATTATAATGATATCAAGGTGTTTGCTATAGTAGGTTTGGTACTGTCTTCCAAATGAAAAAAGCTTTTAAAATATAGTTCTGCAATAAATAATAATAAATAATAATATTTATGATTATTATTATATTTATTGTATATACGAATGAACTTTTTTATAAATCCATAACCTCGTTTTATTTTATTATTGTCAATTACTAGCATGATATCAAGATGTTTGCTATTTTTTGATAGGGATTGTCTTCAAATTGAAACAAAGACTTTAAAAAGTATAAAATAACTTATTCTACAACAAATATAAAGCAGAATATCATACCCATTTGATATACGCAAAAATGTTTTATAAAACAAACACGCTTTTTATTTATACTTTTACTTAAATAATTTGAAATATTTATATTAATGTTGGTCCCACGAAACGTCCAACGAGTGTAAGGATATCACTATTATCAAACAACAATAATCCCCCTCAAAGATTAACCGAAATCTACCATAATGATTTTGTTTGGAAATAGTGGTGGCCAAAATCATAAATAAATAGTCACCAGTGGCAGACCTGAAACTGGTATGGATAGTTTTATATATATATATATATATATAAACAATCAAATACATTTAATTTTCATTAATATGTAATCAATATATAAAATCCCTAGCAAAGATACGACTTTTCGATGAACTAACACTTAAATGCATACCTGCCATCTTTCAACTAAACTTCCGTACAATGTCAGTTAATTTGATCCAAGATAAAGACATTTCTAACCAGAAAATATATCTGAAAATATAATATATATTTAGTTTCATATTCTTACGCGGGAAACTATTTGATTGCATTTCTTTAAAAAATTCTGGTTTGAAACGTGTTTAGTCTCGGTTAAATTAACCTACATTGTATGGAAATTTAGTGAGTTGTTTTCACGTATGCCTTAAATGCCTAGAGTATCAAATTTGCAACACTTTGTAATTAACTTTTAATAAATAAATCAAGTTCTTCGCAACCAGTATATTTATATCGAAATATTAATTCTGTAAAAATAACATAAATATGCTACTAAATAAACTTAAAAATATATCTTAAAATTTCTGGTGTCAAATCATTAACCCTTCAATAAAGGAATTTTTCTTTTAGAATTTTTTTTGTTTTTGTTTTAACTTATATTAAGTGATTTTTGCAAGATTAATATTTCGATATAAATATAGTGGTAGCGAAGAACTTGATTCATTTATTGAAAGTTAAATAAAAAGTGTTCCAAATTTCATACTCTAGGCATTAATTGTTAAAATAAATAAAAAGAAAAATATATTATTTCATATTTGAAATTTTTTGCTTGTATACTTTAGAATTTAGATTTTTATCGAGCTATTCAGTTGTAGGTTGTGCTAACAACTATTTAAAAAACATTTACTCTTTTAAAAAAAATAAAATTACAGAAAATAAATCCTGAGTGGAATGTTTAAATACTGTCAATCTATGTTAAAATTCTTTTGCGCATCACAAAAGCGTTAAAAGATAAGTTTACTTTCTAAATTTAGAAGCATTTTCTTTCAAAAGGACATCTGGAAGTGTAAAGTTTTTATAATAGACAAGTCATAAATGCATACGCACAAATTTGGATAGCGTTACTCTTTTTTGGAAAATGAGAAAAGTATTAAAATCAAGTTTTTTTTTTTTTAAATATTAAAATTAAGTTTATTGATATTAAATTTAAAACTGTTTTATGAGAGATCATTTTTCGGGCTTAGGCATCGCTACCAACATTTACTCTTTTTTCTCAACACTATAATTTAATAGTAAATTTTGCCTTATTTAATCGTCGAAATCTGAGATTAATAAAGACAAATATTTCTGTTAAATTTTACTGGTTACAAAAAATAACTAAATGTTGATAGCTGCGGTTTTGGTCGATAAATTTCAAGATTATATAGCAAGTATTTTAAAATTGGATGAAATTTGTGTTCTTCAACATTTTAATCATAAAGACGATAAATAATTTTCCTTTGATTTGCATGAAAACTAATAAAGGTTTAAAATGTTCATTCCATTTTATATTGTTTATGAATATATTTTTAAAATCCAGACAGTAAATTATTTCTCGTCTATAAAAATATTATCAGTATTGATATATATTATGCATTTTATAATACAACCAATTACATAATAATAATAAATAAAAAACGGTAATACAAAACATATCAAGAACTACACTTTTAATGCAGTTTCTCTATCTTAAATTTTAGACTGGCATTTATTGATTGTTTCAGTTGCTAAAGCTAGAAACATTTCCTTTAAAAAAAAATCTTATTTCATTGAACATCTGGAAAATTTAATCCTTTATTCTAGACTGCTCATAAATGCATGTGCAAAATTTTCCAAAATATAAATATTAAAAAATATATATACTTAAGATCATTTGATATGTTAAAATCTGGCTTCAGAACATTGTATTCAACATCTGTATTTACTTTCCGAGTTATTTCTGTCGCAGGGTAAAAGAAAAAAAAATTAACGCATTTCTCTTTTGAATAATAACCAGTGAATTTTTATCCTGTTTTTTCTAAGCGTAAACCTACAGAGTGAAAAATGTCCCAAGTCGGGAATCGAACCCGGTTACTCAGAATAGCGCTCTGAGGCTCTACTGCTCAGCTACAAGGAACGATATCGCAACTCGGCATCTCTCACTCTTATATATGTCGGAGCGGCTGCAACCGGATGGAAATGTCATCATTAGCATGCAAATTTCTGCGGCAAACATGAGACGACATTACAATTCCCTCTTTTTAAGATTATTATTAAAATGATATCAACGTGTTTGATACTTTCGATATGGTATCGTCAAAATGAACCACAGATTTCAAAAGTTAAAGAGAGATGTCTTAATGATATTCTTCGAAACCTCATAGACACTATATAAAATAATCTTTTGGCTTAAGAATTGTACATTTGGCTTAAGAATTGTACATTTGGCTTAACAATTGTAACATTAAAAACTTTTGTTTTATGTATGATGTTTATGCGATTCCTTTAAAATTCTTAGGCTTAAAGGTTTCTGTATGTTAAAAAATATATTAATAGGGTGGATCAAATGAAAACGGAACAGGAGCCGCAGAATGAAATTACATAGTTTATTTCAAACATATTCTCATCTTCTACACAAGCACCTGTTCTACGGTTTCACCAAGTGATGAATACCTTGATCATAGAAGTCCTTTGGCTGAAATAGGAACCAGTTTCGAACATTGTCCATGACTTCGCTGTCCGAGTAAAAACGGAGACCCTTCAATGTCGTTTCCAGCGGATCAAAAATGGAAAAGTCATATGGCGAAAGATCCAGGATATAGGGTGGGTATGCCAACCCTGCCCACCGAAACTTCACCAGATTCACTCGAAGAAGTGTTTGTGTCCGTCCTGGACAGGAGACAATGACAGAGCATGTTCTCCGTACACTGCCTTCGGTCGCCGATGCGTATTTCCGAACTGCGGAACTTTTCTCAAAATTTTGGCATTAACCATCGCATAGCACGTGTTTAAACCAATGATCATGGCGGCGGCGCGGAGAATGTTGAAAAGCAAGAGTGCTTGGTCACATGATTTGGCGATTTTTGTACAGCTTACAAATTCGCCAAAATTTGGCGAGAAGTTCCGCAGTTCGGAAATACGCCTCGCCGATACACTTCGCGAAATCCAACTCCTTCTGTCACTGATAATGAATAATACTAAGTCGCTCTTTTTTACTCCCAACCATTCCAAAAACGCAGATGAATAACAGCGACAACTGATTGGCTGCAGGACAATACTGCTGGCCGAACGCTGCGCATATCACGTGCTTCTGCGTGACTGCCTAAAGCAAGGCCATTTCCGCTGTAAGGACTGCCTTCCTTACCTCTCACTCTACGTTTATACGAAGTTTCCCCACAGTCACACAAAAATAAACGAAATTATAATCACTGTTCCGCTTTCATTTGATCCACCCTTATATTGTTGTGAGCTCGGGGTTCGAAAGGACTGATGCCAATATATAAGAACAATAAAAAGGCTTTATTCACTATAAACAGTGCAATACGATCACAAATATCTTCTGAAAATTACAAGATATTCAGTAATCTTCAAATCCAATAAAAGCTAAGCAAAATTTCACACAGAAACAATGCGTTCAATACGACGTATCAATGACAAAATCGATCCGAGAAACACAGTTCTCAATGCAAAGCCTCTCGTATGAATTCAATCGCAGTTGACAGACAACTCACTCAACTGAACTGATGGAGGTCCTTATATAGGTTTCAGAGATCTTTCCAGATTATTCCAGAGCCTTCAGATGCTAGAAATTACCAGAAAGTGCTTTAACTTTCGATAGAGAACCCAAGCAAGAAAGGATCCCAATGTATAGGTATAAGGGGGGGTGGTTGCACAAAAAGTCGCCAAATCCGTCGCCAACTTGGCGACATTTGGCGATATATCGCCAAATTTGGCGACAAAAATAAGTCTCCAAAACCATCGCCAACTTGGCGATAAACCCATTCCTTGGCGATTTTCCAATAGAGCTCCATTATAAAACCGATGCTGTAAGGTGGTTTTTCTTGCAAACCACCTGAGGCCTTTAGCATTGAGTTACATGATGCTCAATAGGAAATACATTAATAATACTGCAATTTTCACAATAATAAAATAAAATAAATTTAAACAAATGGAATATTTACAGGTATATACAAAATTCATAACAATATTATAAAAAAAAAAAATTACTTTGTAAAAGTTGCCGAACAGTTGATGAAGGTTAAGGGGCTTCCGAGTTGCAGACAACTTTACGCCCAGTCTACGTGTGAATAGAGTGTCTTGTTTTAAATTGAGCCGTTGGGAAAAGTTAAGATGTAGTATTAACTACAAGATAAAAAAAAAACAATTACAATGAAAAGGATAGATGTAATTGTATAGGCTGAATTTAATTAAAAATTAAAAAATAGTAATATTTTCGTTTTATTCTGGTTAATACCTCAAAAACTATTACATGTAATTGCCATTTTTAAAGTTACATTACAGCAGCCAGAAAAATTATTATTATTATTATTATTATTATTATTATTATTACCATAAACATCTGAACCTCAAATGTTAATTTATTTCAACGAAAATATATTATTTAAGTTTACACTATTAAATATCTTATACCAAATTTAACACGAATGCTCGTTTAATATCAATATTTACGTTTAAAACCAAGCATTAAATTTAAAATTTAGACTCTAGAAAATAGATCCTTAATGGTAAAGCTTAAGTATTAAAACTAACTCCTTTTCACAACATAAATCCATTTATCGATTACCTTATTTTCTAAAGTTAGAAATATTTCTATTCAAAACAAAATCACATCAATTTGAATATTAGGAAAATGTAAAGATTTAAGCATGATAAGTCATAAATGCATACACAAAAATCAGCAAGAAAATTCTTCTTTGTAGGGAATAAAATCAGTATTAATGTAAGATCTTTTGAAATGTTAAAATTTAGCTAAATGTTATTTTAATCAAAAAAATAAAACTATCTTCGAAGTTAATTTTTTTGGTTTGATAAGTTCTCGGTCTCACAGTGAAAACACAAGATTTTTGACGTAATTTCATATTATTTTTCAATGTAGTCCCCTTGCAACTCAATACATTTAAGATACACTCTTGTGTGTTAGTGCAGCCCTGTACGAGGGTGGTTCCATAAGTTCCAGGCCAGAAAAATAAAATACATGATATTTCACAATATTTCACACACAATATATTTAAGAAGACTCTTGAAAAATATTCATTCTGTGGCGTTTTTGGTTGACGTTCAACAAGCGCGGCACGCATCGAGCGGAAAGCTTTTTCATACACAAAACATCGTGTAAAATGTGTTGGACAAGGTCTATCGAGATGTTTGCAATGTCAGCAAGTTCGCGTACCTTCAATTGGCGATCATTCAATACGGAATTGGGAATTTTTGAGACCATTTCTTCGGTTCTAGCAGTTTTTGGGCGTCCTGAGAGTTCATAATCGTGAATTTATTTTCTACCGCGTTTAAATTCAGCAACCCACTCTTTTATCGTCGAATATAAAGGACAAAAATTCTTTAAGATAGACTGTAACTCTTTTTGTATATTCGGGGGGATACATATTTTTTAACAAAGTATTTTATGACAGATCGAACTTCAATTTTTTCCATTTTTCGAAAATGTCAAAACATATTTCCTTTACTTTATCGCCCAGCAATAACCAATAAACTCACACGCCTGAAACTAGGCGGCATGCCATTTAAAGGATCATACTTTACAAACAACATTGTCATTTGGTCATATTTGTTCCATTTCTGTGTTATGCTGAGAACTTATCAGAGTGCCATCGTACTGCGTTATCTGTATAGTTTCAAAAGAAAATTGCATCTATTTCAGCTTCTGAAAATTTAGTGCTTTATAGTAGAAAATGCATAAATGCATGTCTAATGCAATATTTTCCTATACAAAATAAGAAAAGTATAAATATATATGTATATTTTATAATATTTAATCAAAATTAATAACATTCAGTTTAAATATGATTTTCGTCGAAGATCATTTTGCTAGTTTAGGTTTATAAAAATATCAAGAATATAATAAAATCACTTAATTCTCCTTTTTCAAGATGATGACTAAGATGACAAGGTGCTAGATGTGATTTTTTAATTGAAATCTTCAAAAGGAAATACGGATTAAAAATTTGAAGAATTTTGTGTTCTTCAAAATTTTAATCATAAAGAATATAAACTATATGTATTTGATTTGCATGAAATCTATTAAAGATTTAAATTATCCGTTCCGTTATGTGTTTTGTGTAAATACACTGAGAAAAATGACACTTTCAAATCTGTGTAAATCAATCTTTTCCTTTTGTTATGAAACTTTTTGTTTCAAATAGTGGCAATATACCCAATGCTTTCAATTCTGAAATACCAGAAATACTCAGAATATTGAAACATGGACATACTCAAAACTGAGACATAGAGGTCAGTTCATACTCATTTTTGAAACATGGACATACTCAAAAATGATTACAATCAGTTCAAACTCATTTTTGAAACATAGGAATATTCAAAAATGAGCACATAGAAATTAGTTCATACTCATTTTTGAAACATGGAAATACTCAAATATGAGCACATGGTGTTTTATTCTTGAGAGTGTGCATGTTTTCAGAAAAGAGTATATACATGTTTCAAACTTGAGTAATTTTGATTCGGAACTATTTTGACTATGCGACATATTCAGATTTGAGTATTTTTTGCTCAGTTTTGAAAATGTTGTTTTTAGAGTGAATCCCTCAAAAATACAAAGACTTTATTTTTGTTCCATGAAAAATTGTTAATCAATAATAATAAATATCGGTATACATAACGGTGATAAATAACGGCATCGGTATATAATTAAGCAATTTATAATTTACCCAAACACCTAATTTTATTTCTTTTTAAATAATAACAAATTTACCAAGAACCACACTTTTAAATAAAGTTTCTCTATCTTAAATCTTATTTAAATTATAGACAGGCATTTCTAGATTATTTCATTTTCTAATGTTAGAAGCATTTTCGTTCAAAATAAAATCTCATCTCTCTTAACATCTGAAAAATTTAACACTTTATTCTAGACAGCAAATAAATGCATCTCGAAAATTTTTCAAAAGAGAGAAAACCAGCCTTTGAAATGTTAAATTCTTCTTTAAAACATTATTTTTAACATCTAGTTCAAAGTTTCTAGTTTTTAACATCTAGTTCATCTCCTTCAAAATTATTTCTGAATAAATTAAAACGTCTTTTTTCCATTTTTAAAATGATTATTAAAATGATATTAATGCGGTTAATATTTAAAAAAACATATTTAATATGAATCACAGATTTTAATAGTTAAAGAGTATTATCTTAAAATTATTCTTCAAACCATCTTTGGCATTATAAGAATGATCTTTTGTTTTATGAATATACAAATGTAATATTCAGAACTTTTGTTGTATTCCTTAGAAAACCTTATGCTTAAAAATTTATGTTTGTTAAAAAATATATATGTTATTGTAAAAATTAACAATTTTTATAAGATTTCACTTTAAAAATAAACAAAATAATAATTTCATATTATTCTTTTTAATACTAATCTTCAAAAACTATCAAATAAAATTACCAATTTTAAATTTCATTAAAGCAGCCAGATAGAAAATGTTGATTTTTTTTTAAATATTTTTAATATTGCCATAGAAATCTGAATCTCAAATGTTAATTTATTTAAACCGAAAGATATTATTTAAGTAGGTACTATTAACTATTTTATACCAAATGCAATACCAATAATCGTTTAATACCAATATTGACCTTTAAAACCATGCATTAAATTTAAAATTCAGATTCTAGAAAATATATCCTTAATGTAAAGTTTAAGTCCAATTTTTCTATATTAAAACTCCTTTTGACATCACAAATGCATTTATCGATCTCCTCTTTTCTAAAGTTAAAAGTATTTCCACTCAAAAGAAAATCACATCTATTTGAATATAGGAAAATGTAAAGATTTAAGTATGGTAAGTCATAAATGCATGCACAAGAATCAGCAAGGTAATTCCTCTTTCTAGAGAAAGAAATCAGTAGTAATTTAAGATATTTTGATATGTTAAAATATAGGTAAATGACATTCTATTTAAAAAATGCAGCTATCTTCGAAGTTAATTTTACTGAATTGTTTGTATAGATTTAGATAAACTATGACCACGCCTTTTTTAGCAACAGAAATTTAAATTATTTAATTTAAATTTAATTTGATTTAATTTAATTTAATTTAAGTGAAATTTAAGTTATTTAATTTAAATTATTAAAAATTTATGTTTGTTAAAAAAATTATTATTGAACAAATTGACTATTTTTATAAGATTTCACTTTAAAAATTAACAAAATGATAATTTCATTTTATTCTTTTTAATACCAGTCTTCAATAAATTCCATTTAAGCAGCTAGATAGAAAATGTTAATTTATTTTATAATTTTAATATTGCCATAAACATCGGCACCTCGAATGCAAATTTATTTAAACCGAAATATATAAGTAGGTACTATTAACTATTTTATACAAAATGTAATACCAATAATCGTTTAATATCAATATTGACCTTTAAAACCAAGCATTAAATTTAAAATTCAGATTCTAGAAAATATATCCTTAATAGTAAAGTATAAGTCCAATTTTTCTATATTAAAACTCCTTTTGACATCACAAATGCATTTATCGATCTCCTCGTTTTCTTAAATTAAAAGTATTTCCATTTAAAAGAAAATCACGTCTATTTGAATATAGGGAAATGTAAAGATTTAAGCATGGTAAGTCATAAATTCATGTACAAAAATCAGAAAGGTAATTCCTCTTTCTAGAGAAAGAAATCGGTATTAATTTAAGATATTTTGATATGTTAAAATATAGCTAAATGACTTTCCATTTTAAAAATGCAACTATCTTCGAAGTTAATTTTACTGAATTGTGTGTACAGATTTAGATAAACTATGAACACGCCTTTTTTCAGCAACAGAAATTTAAATTTAAAGTTAATTTACTTTAATTTAATTTTATTTTCTTTAATTATTTAATTTAAGTGAAATTTAAATAATTTAATTTAAATTATTAAAAAATTATGTTTGTTAAAAAAAATATTATTGTACAAATTGACTATTTTTATAAGATTTCACTTTAAAAATTAACAAAATAATAATTTAAATTTATTCTTTTTAATACCAGTCTTCATTAAATTCCATCAAAGCAGCTAGATAGAAAATGTTGTTTTATTTTATAATTTTAATATTGCCATAGACATCTGAACCTCGAATGCAAATTTATTTAAACCAAAATACATTATCTAATAGTATAGTATCTAACAGTATCTAATAGTAGTTAATAATATGTACTATTAACTATTTTATACCAAATGTAATACCAATAATCGTTTAATATCAATATTTACCTTTAAAACCAAGCATTAAATTTAAAATTCAGATTCTAGAAAATATATCCTTAATGGTAAAGTTTAAGTCCAATTTTTCTATATTAAAACTCCTTTTGACATCACAAATGCATTTATCGATCTCCTCGTTTTCTAAAGTTAAAAGTATTTCCATTCAAAAGAAAATCGCATTTATTTGAATAGACGAATGTAAAGATTTAAGTATGGTAAGTCATAAATTCACGCACAAGAATCAAGAAGGTAATTCCTCTTTCTAGAGAAAGAAATCAGTATTAATTTAAGATCTTTTGATATGTTAAAATATAGCTAAATGACTTTCCATTTTAAAAATGCAGCAATCTTCGAAGTTAATTTTACTGAATTGTGTGCATAGATTTAGATAAACTGTGAACACGCCTTTTTTAGCAACAGAAATTTAAATTATTTAATTTAATTTTAAATTAAATTAAATTAAATTATTAATTTAATTTAATTTAATTTAATTTAATTATTTAACTTAAGTGAAATTTAAATTATATAATTTAAATTATTAAAAATTTATGTTTGTTAAAAAAATTATTGTTGTACAAAATGATTATTTTTATAAGATTTCACTTTAAAAATAAACAAAATATTAGTTTCATTTTATTCTTTTTAATAGTAGTCTTCAATAAATTTCATTAAAGCAGCTAGATAGAAAATGTTTTTTTTTTTTTTTTTTAAATAATTTTAATATTGCCATAGACATCTGAACCTCAAATGCAAATTTATTTAAACCGAAATATATTATTTAAGTAGGTACTATTGACTATTTTATACCAAATGTAATACCAATAATTGTTTAATATCAATATTGACCTTTAAAACCAAGCATTAAATTTAAAATTCAGATTCTAGAAAATATATCCTTAATAGTAAAGTTTAAGTCCAATTTTTCTATATTAAAACTCCTTTTGACATCACAAATACATTTATCGATCTCCCCGTTTTCTTAAATTAAAAGTATTAGCTTTCAAAAGAAAATCACATTTATTTGAATATAGGAAAATGTAAAGATTTAAGTATGGTAAGTCATAAATGCATGCACAAAAATCCTTTTTCTAGAGAATGAAATCAGTATTAATTTAAGATATTTTGATATGTTAAAATTTAGCTAAATGGCATTCCATTTTAAAAATGCAGCTATCTTTGAAGTTAATTTTACTGAATTATGTGTATTGTTTAGATACACTATGAAAACGGCTTTTTTAAATCTTTTTTCATATTATTATTAAGAAATTATCAATATGTTACCTATTTTTTATTATCTTCAAAATTAAACAGATATTTTATAAATAAAGGAAATATTTATTTCGAAAGTTATTTCATTTCAAAAGATATCACATCTATTTGAATATAGGAAAATGTAAACATTTAAGAATGGTAAGTCATAAATGTATGCACAAAAATCAGCAAGGTAATTCTTTTTTCTAGAGAATTAAATCAGTATTAATTGAAGATCTTTTGAAATGTTGAAATTTAGCTTAATGATATTCCATTTAAAAAAGGCAACTGTTTTTGAAATTTAATTTTACTAAATTATATGTGTAGTTTAGATAAACTATGAATACGACTTTTTTAATCCTTTTTTTCAGATTATTATTAAGAAATTATCAATATGTTACCTACTTTTTATTATCTTCAAAATAAAACAGATATTTTATAAATAAAGGAAAGATTTATTTCGAAAGTTGTATATCAATACTTCGTACGAAAATGTAATTTTCTTCGAAGTTCATTTTACTACGTTTTGTGCATTATTTGGATAAAATTTTTAAACGCCTTTCCTTTAATTTTTTTTTTATTAATTGATTCATTTATCCGTTTTCTAAAATTAAACGCATTTCTCCTCAAACAAAAATGCAGTTTCTTTGAGCACTGGATATTTAAAGCTTTATGCTGAATGCATGTGTGGAATTTTCCGAAGTTTTAGTCTTATAAATCTTTAAATATATACTCTTCTTATATACTCTTAAAAAAAACAGTATATAATTTAATATTTTAATATATATATAACTTTGGTTAATATTTTGACATTTTAAAATTTTGATTAACCTTTAATATACCAAGCCTACCTTGTCAACGTACTTTACTAATCTGCTTTCTTCTGAAGACCCCAGCTAAAATGTTTACCATTAAATTTGATGAATAAATTACCAAAATTGTGTTTTTTCTGTTTCTGAAGGTCAGTAGTACACCAACAAAAGCTCCTATTTCAAAAGGATCTATTGGATTGTCCGATAAATTCGTGCCGGTTGGGAATATCATTTCGTACCGGAAAATTCTGACCGTTAATTATTAGACAGTCGAACAGTTGCCTAACAGTTGATGTCGGTTAAGGGGCATCCGAGTTGCGATCAACTTTACGCCCAGTCTATTTGTGAGTAAAGTGCTTTGTAAATATTGAGCCGTTGGGAAAAGTTAAATGTAGTATTAACTACATAAGAACGAACAATTAAAAATAGAAGAAAAATTGAACAATTATTAGACATTGGCTATCGGAATTAATGTCTAATAATTAAATGATAGAATTTTCCGGTTCGAATTAATTTTTCCAACCGGCACAAATTTTCCGGAAAACCCAATACATCTGTCCAAATTCTTAAAAATTCAGAGCAAAATTACACATTATTTATGTTAATTCGATTTTGGAAACATAGAAAAATCACGAGTAAAATAGCTGTTATAGATACGGCAGAATCACGAAAAATAACATTGTGGGGTCCTCAGAAGACCCCACTTGCTATATTAAGGGTTAATAAAATTCCATTAAAGAAAATACAATATTTCCTCGAAATTCGGTATATTGTATTAGCATTTAATTTGATAGAAATATTTTAAACGTCATTTAATAGGAAACTTAAAATCACCTATTTTATGTAAAATTTTAAAATCATATCTAGTTGTTTTCTATTTTTTATTCGGTAACGGCTTCTGAATGAATAAACAGCTTTTAAAAATGGAATTCTGCAAAAAAGGTAAGAAGTAAATAATATTTTTTTTTCTATTTACGAATGAGCTTTTAAAAAATCAAAAACATGATTGTGTTTTTATTGTTAATAATTAAAACGATATCAAAGTATTTGCTATTTTTTCAATAGACTGTCTTCTAAATAGAGCAAAGACTTTAAAAATTGTAAAGTGTCCTATTCAGCAACTCATATTAAGCAGCATGAATCATATCGGTTTGATTTTCGAAAAAAAAAAAGTTCTAAATTTCAAGCACTTACTCTATTTATTCCTTATAATTTTCCTTAACCCGTTCGCTGCCAACCACGAGTATACTCGTAGTTTTTCAATCTAAAATTACAAATTCGTACCGGAAATTTCGAAAGAAGAATTTTTATTTTATATAATCACGAAATGTCTGTAATTTAATAAACTAAATATTGCTATTAGTATTTTCTGATATGAAATCGAACTTTCTAAATAAAATAAAATTTCGGCAATTTTAACCCGGCAGTGACCGTGTTAAATTCAAAAGTTTTAGATTAATGTTGATCAAAAAGCTAAAATCTACAAGAACAGATCTGATTTTTTGTCTAGAAATAGTGGTGGACAAAATAATAAATAAATAGTCGCAAGTTGCAGACCTGTAAGTGGTAAGTATAATTTTTATGTAGATAAGCAATCAAGTATATCTATGGAACCAATATATGTGTATCCTTAACAAAGGTAAGACTTTTCCATGAATTAAAATTGGTGGACAGAAAATACTAACATTTGCATTTGTATTTTCTTGTATACTTCAGAATTTAGATTTTCACTGTGTTATTAGTTTTTTGCATATGCTAACAACTATTCCAAAAATATTTAACTATTACTTAGATAAAATAAGATTATAGAAAATAAATCCTGAGCAGAATATTTAGAAAGATTCTCTCAATGTTAAATCTCGTTTGGTCATCACAAAGCTGAATGATTACATGAATGATTTCATTTTCTATATTTAGAAGTACTTCTTTTCAAAAGAAAATCTCATATCTTTCAAAATCTGGAAATGGATCGCTTTATGATACAGAGACACACATTTTGATAGAAAAGTATTAATACGTAAGTAATTAATAAAGTTTTTTGAAATATTACTATTAATATTAATAATATTCCGTTCAAAAATGGTATTCTTTAGAGATCATATATCTGGTTAAGGCGTAAAGGTTTGAAGAATATATTAAATCTAATGAATTCTCTCTTTTCAAGATGATAATTAATATTGTACGAAAGCGTTCGATGTTACTTTTGAATATGAAATCTTCAAAATATAGCAGAGATTTTAAAGCTTCAAATATTTTGTGTACTTTATCATCCTAATTCTAAAGATTGTAAATATTATTCATTTGAATTGGATGAAAACTATTAAATATTAAAAATATTCATTCTATTTAGTACTGTGTCTTCTTTAAAAATCCAATTACTTTAAATTATTTTTCGCCTATAAAAATATCCTTATTTTTATCGGCATATATTTAAGCATTTTATCATGTAGGAAAATACATATATATATATTTTTTAAGAATGATAATAGAAAGTATATCATCAACTGCACTTTTAAATACAGTTTCTCTATCTTAAATCTTATTTACATTTTAGACAGGCATTTATCGATCATTTCATTTGCTAAAGTTAGAAGCATTTCCTTTCTTAAGAAAATCTCATCTCTGAAAAATTTAATGCTTTATTCTAGACGTCTCATAAATGCATGTTCAAAAATTTCCAAAGTATAATTCTTTCAAAGAAAATCAGAAGATTATTAATTTAAGATACTTTGAAATTTTAAAATCTAGTTTAAGAATATCCCTTTCAACATCTGGTTTTCATTCCGAGTTATTTCTGTTTCAGGTTTATAGAAAAAAATGAAACGCCTTCTTTTTTCCTTTTTAAGATGATTATTAAAATTATATCAAGGTGTTTGATATTTTCGGGCAGGGAGAATATTCAAAATAAACAACAGATTTTAAAAGTTAAGAGTGTTGTTTTTGTTGTTGTTTCATATCCCCCATATCCAGCGACAGCTATACTTGTTTCATGAGATTATATACTTGCAAGAAGTCCAGAAACAATAGCGGATCTCTATTTATGGGGGTAAGATACCTTTGAACACGTCTAAAAAGCAAAACAATATCACTATGTTCCAAGCTTTAAAATTTGTGTAATAACTCAAAAATAAAAATCAAATTTCATTTAAATATAAAGTTCGTATTTAAATTTACATTTAAAAAAATATATATACTTGTAAATTCATAAATAAATATTGAAATGATAAGTTTAAAATTATATCATATATTCTAATACGAGCAAATCTTGTGTGTGGTTATATATATATATATATATATATATATATATATATATGCAAATTTTATCTTAAAAACGGCTCTAACGATTTTGACGAAATTTTGTATCCTACCGTTTTGGGGCCCCAGAAAACCATTGGGCTAGGTTACGTGTTTGAGAAAATTTGATTAGTGGGTCTTTTTGGGTCATCAAGGGTCAGGGTCAAGCTAATTCTATCTAAAAAACGGTTCAAACGATTTTGACTAAATTTTGTATTTTACCATTTTAGGGCACGAGAAGACTATTGGGCTGGGTCACATGTTCGAGAACCATCGATTAGTGGGTCATTTTTGGGTCAACCCGGGTCAAGTTAATTTTATCTAAAAAACGGCTCTAACGATTTTGATTAAATTTTGTATCCTACGAGTTTCGGGCATGACAAAATCTTTGGGCTAGGTCACATGTCCGAGAAAATTCGATTAGTGGGTCATTTTTGGGTCACTGTGGGTCCAGCTAATTTTATTTAAAAAACGGCTCAGACTATTTACACTAAATTTTACATCCTATGGTTTTCGGGCACGAGAAGACTGTTGGGCTAGGTCACGTGTTCGAGAAAATTCGGTTAGTGGGTCATTTTGATCATGGGTCATTATGGGCCAAGCTATTTTATCTTAAAAACGGCTCAGACTATTTACACCAAATTTTGTATCCTATAATTTTGGGGCACGAGAGGACTGTTGGGCTTGGTCACATGTTCGAGAAAATTCAATTAGTGGGTCATTTCGGTCATGGGTCATTATGGGTCAAGCTATTTTATTTTAAAAACTTCTCAGACTATTTAGAGTAAATTTTGCTTCCTATGGTTTTTGAGCACGAGAAGACTGTTGGGCTAGGTTTCATTTTCGAGAAAATTCAATTAGTGGGTCATTTTGGTCATGGGTCAAGCTATTTTATCTTAAAAACGGCTCAGACTATTTAGACTAAATTTTGTCTCCTATGATTTTTGGGCACGAGAAGACTGTTGAGCTAGGTCACATGTTTGAGAAAATTTTATTAGTGGATCATTTTGGTCATGCGTCAGGATATTTGAACTCAAAGCTAATTTTGACCGAGCATAGCTCGGTCTTCCCTGCTCGTATGATAATAAGAGAAAAAAAAACATAACACGTCTTGCGCGCAGTGTTACTAAAAAACTATGCATGACAATTAAAAGAAATTTTCATCACATATACATTTCTGTATTGTCTAAAACTTAAAACCTGAAAAAAGTAAGATTTAATTTTGTTTTTGTTTTTGTACTTTGAAAATATTTTTAAAAAATTGAAAATTTTTAATTTTTTTTTAATTTATAAGTTCATATTTTAATTTAGTCAATATTTTTTTTATAAATATTCTGGTTTCAGTATAAAAGTAACACTATTATGTATTTATTTTCACTAAAATTTCCTCTTTATATGCATATTTTCAGATTTTATCATGCGCGCATGACGTGTTATGTTTTGTTTTTTTTTGCTCTTATTATCATATATATTTTTTTACATATAATTTCATTATTTATTTATGAATTTACAAGTATATATATATATTTAAATATAAATATAAATACGAGCTTTATATTTAAGTGAAGTTTTATTTTTATTTTTGGCTTATTACACAAGTTTTGAAGCTTGGAACATAGTGATATTTTTTATGCTTTTTCAACGTGTTCAAAGGTATCGTACCCCCTTAAGTCATCGTGGGTGAATTGAAGGCAGTCCAAAATGTAGTCAGGAGAAACAATCCCAGAAGCAAACCGGGTAACTTATTGTAAATCGGGTAAACCTTTTGTCCCCCATAAAATGCAAGTCCAATCAAATGACCACTAGCAAATCTGGATAAGGCTGACTGAGATTTTCGGTCGCAAGTGAGGCCCAAGGATCCGCCTGCACTCGATCTTGTGTACCATCATTCGTTTGCTGGAGGGACCTGCCACTTAACATTGTTCCTATTTTTCATAATTGGTGAGATTTCATTGAAAGTCCAGAGAGGGACAGGGGGCGGGGTCTCTGAAACGCTCTTTGCAAGTTTACCTGCAGCCTCGTTTCCCTGAATGTCCACATGTGAGGATATCCACTGCAGATGTATTACTCGAAACGAGGTGTTAGTCTTTAGTATATCTCTTACATATTATAAAAAATAAACTTTTGGTTTATAAATAAACAAATTGAAAATTGAAAACTTTTGTTCTATGTATTGTTGATAAGATTCCTTAACACTCTGACCGCCGAGCAAAAGAGCAAAATTGTAATACTGTTTTCTCTGTATTCTAAAAAAAACATGACATTCCAAACATGATATAATAAACTTAATTACGTACATTAATATAATCTTTGATACTATTAATCATCACTTAATGTTTTAAAACTACATTATATTTGTAGAATTATATTAATTTAAATAATGCTAATATTGCAGTGAAAACTACAGCATGGTGAACAGGGGGGTTAAAAGTCATAGGCGTTAAAGTTTTTGTTTGTTAAAAAAAAATACGATTGAAAAAATTAATTAAATTTTATAAACCAAATTCAGTTTTAAAATAAACAAAATAATACTTTTATTTTATTCTTGTTTATACTATTCCACAAAAGCTATTAAATAATAATGTCATTTAATTTTATTACACTAAAGCAGTCAGAAATCAAATATTGTTTTTTTTAAATACTAAAATAAACACCTGAAACTAAAATGTAAATTTATTTAAAACAAAATATATGATTGAAGTATGTGCTATTAAACATATTATACCAAATATAATTCCAAATGTTTAATATCAATATTAAAGTTTAAAACCAAGCATTAAATTTAAAATTCGATTTAAAAATAAACAAAATAATAATTTCATTTTATTCTACGTGAATACTAGAGCTCAAAGATTATTAAATATAATTACCATTTTTTTAAAATTAAATTTCGGCAACCAGAAAGAAAATATTGTTTTTTTTTTAAATTCTTTTTAAGACTAACATAAACAACAGAACCTAAAATGTTAATTTATTGAAACCAAAATATATGATTTAAGTATTTGCTTTTGAACATTTAATACCCAATGTAATTCCAAATATTTAATATCAATATTTACGTTTTAACCCAAGCCTTAATTAAAGTTAGATTCTAGGAAATATACCCTTAATGGTAAATTTTAAGCCCAAACTTTCCATGTTAAAACTTCTTTCAACATCAGAAAGGGAATTATCGATTACCTCGTTTTCTAAAGTTAGACGTATTCCCATTCAAAAGAAAATCACATCTATTTGAACATCAAGGAAATGTAATGATTTATGCATGATAAGCCATAAATGCATGCGTAAAATTCAGAAAGTTACTTCTTTGTAGATGATGAGATCGCTATTAATTTAAGACCTTTGAAAGATTAAAATTTATCTTAATAGCATTTCATTCAAAAGTCTCAATTTTCTTCGAGGTTCATTTTACAGTGTTCTGTGCATAGTTTGGATAAAATATTAAAACGCCTTTCTATTAACCATTTTTTGGGAAGGTTTTTAAGAAATTATCAACATGGTTCGTACTATGAAGAAAATCTTGTGTGGATAAATATACACTAAAAACCACGTTTTTCATAAATTTGGTAACTGATTAACGATTTTTCAAGCGTACCTTACATCTCACCTTTCTAGGTTGATTTACTGTGTCATAGTGCATCACTTCCGGCTTAATCTTATTGGTTGCTCGTGCGTGATGAGCTTTCGGTGTGTTGTTGTTTTTTATTTTTGTTTATCGACTCAATTTCATGGGGGATATAATTTTTTTTTTTTTTTTTTTTTTTTTTTTGTACTGACACTGATGATGTGAGTCCAAGTTATTCACGAAACGTACATCTGTTTATGGTGCTACAGTTTGATATTGTGTGTTAAACGTTGGTTTATAGTGTATATGGTTCGTACTCTTTATTATCTTCAAAATAAAGCAATATATTTTAAGAATAAACGAAAGCTGTATTCCTAACATTGTTCTACAATATGTTGTACGAATTCTTAATAATATTCATTCTCCAGGTTGCTCTTAAAATGTACTGACGATATTTAAATTTCAATAACAAGTAAATTATTACAGCTATTGAAGTTATTATTGCAGGTAAATAATGTTGAAAGTCAGGAATTTCTTTGTTGTGCTTCCTTTCTTAGTTCCAAAAATCACTGATAGATGGCGCTGCGCTGGCTCAAACTGTAGTAATGCTCAAAGTAATCTTGTAATTTCAAAACGTTTCAAATGCTAAGCAAAATGAAACGTAAAAATGGAATAAACATTGATACGTTTATCAACGTAAGTTTGAACGTTGTAACAGTTCGAGATCTTTCGCGCCATCAGCGATCACCGCCATCTATGGGTCATATTTTCAACTTAAAATGGAAGGATAATAAGCGCATTTCTGACTATAAAATTAATCTCCTGCGAGTACAAATTCAAAATACTTACCATTAACCACATTTCATTCTAGTGCATACCGTGTAGCGTCTGCGTACTATATAGCGTTCGCAATTAAACACGCCGTTGAGGTTTCTTTTATTTTTTTTCTCTTTTAAAAAATAGCTGTTGTTTATTTTACACAGTTTAATATTCAGTCCATTAACAAATTTAAAATTATTTTCACATTTAAAATTTTAATATTTATACAAAATTTATCTTCTGTCTTTTTCCTACTAGTGGAGTAAGCATTATAACAATACATTCTAACTAACGAAATTTCATCAGCAAATAGGAAAAACGTTAGGGAATATTTTCCATGGTAATTATTCCTTAAATCTCTTCAAAATATTTCTACAATATTTCTGAAATACTTCTTTATATAGGACCAATATTTTGCTAAGTATAACAACTGCTTTCTTTCCTTTTCCTACCAGTGGAGGAATCATTATCAAAATACATTTTTAATAACGAAATTTCATCGGCAAATCGGAAACACTTTAGGGAGTATTTTCCATGGTAATTGTTCCTTAAAACATTTTGAAGTATTTAAAAATATAAAGATAAGTCAAATTCCCACAAAGAAGCAAATATGATAATTTTGTTAATTTCTATACCATTTCTTTTCTATTTAAGAGATCTTCAATCTTATCTGTTAATAATGGAAAATTCATATTTTACTTTATGCAAAATTCCCGTTGCAATATGAATAAAAGAATAAAAAATGTTTTAAATTTAACTCTATTATATCATGCAGGCAGAGAAATGGAAAAATACTAACTGTGACAAATTTGAATATTCTCTGTCCACGAAAATTTAAATATTTGATTTACAGTATTCTACACAAAAGCTGCTGTATCTTTTTATTTTTATTCAAATTTATCATAAGCGTGAAACGGAAAATTCATTGGATTGTTGAAAACTTCTTTTTTTTTTCTATTTTCTTTAATATCGTTCATTGTAAATTCCCATTCATTGTATCGTTCACTGAATCGTTCATTGAAGAAAGGATTTGTAGAAGCAAATTACAATGCATATGCAGAACATGTAAAGAAAGTATGAAATTACTTTCGTTGGCTAATGAAATTGCTTTCTACTCTTTCAGCATTATTTTTTGTGATGAAAAGTGATACTGATTTTGGAATAAAGGATTTTCTTTTACATTACGTTTTACATTTTAATGTTGCTGCTTTCTTTTTTATAGTAGCGACAAATTAAGAAAGTTGTTACAACATATGTACTATATAAATTTCATTTATAATTAAAAAGTTACAAATTGTCAAATATAATGCGAATTTGTCAAAGATAAATTTAGTCAAAATTTCTAACACAAATTTTTTTTCAATCTTATATATTTTGCATGTGAATTCATATAATCTCTTAAAAATGCACTTTAAATGCACACCTATTCCTTAAGTCATATATTACTGTAATTTTTTGACAAATAAATAAATAAATTGTCAGTTAGATTGAGATCATTTTTAATATTTATTATGCTGCAGTTCAAATCTAACATACCACTTAAATTTGAACAGATACAAAAGTTAGAACGTAGAAGTAGAGATGTACAGAGAGCAGATGTACAATCGAAGGATGTAGGCAGTATACAAAAGTTGTATAATTTTAAACAAAGAATTTTGTTATATATATTTTTAAAAAAACGAAATTTTTTCTACTGTATTTAATTTTTTTAAGTTTGGTGCTCATAAATATGAAACATATCTCTGAGAAGAGTAGTGACAAAATGAAAACATATATACAGGGTGCCCGAAAAGTCTGAAAACGGTCTAATAACTCGAGAAATATACATCGGACTGAAAAATGGAAAAATGCATATTCAATATTTTTGAAAAATCTATTTATTCATATAAAAGTTGTCCCCCCATCTCTGCCCCTAGGGGGAAGGGGATGGGGGGAAACTTTGAAATATTAAATGATAACACCCCCTTTTTATTGCAGATTCGGATTCTACGGGAAAAAATACGTAACTTTTACACTGAAAATTTTCTTCGGAAAATCGTAGATGGCGCTGAAGCCGAGTAAAATGCAGTAAGAATCGTTTCTAATAAAAATCTCGAAACGGTCAAATAACTCGAGAAATATACATCGGATTGAAAAACGTAAAATGCACCTAACTCTGTCCCCCTGGGAGGACGTGCAACTTTGAAATCTTATATGGTAACCCCCCCCCTTTTATTGCACATTCGAATTCTATAAGAAAAATACTTAACTTTTATATTTAACATTTTCTTCGAAAAATCAAAAATGGCACTGAAATGAAGTAAAATGCAATGAGAATCATTTCAATTAAAAAGTATGGAAACGGTTGAATAACTTGAAAAATATACATCGGATTGAAAAACGGAAAATACGTGTTAAGATTTTAGAAAAATCTATTTTGCCACTTTTCGAAAATATTGAACACGTATTTTTCCGTTTTTCAATCCGATGTATTATTCTCGAATTATTCGACCGTTCCCAGGCTTGTGAAAGGAAACGATTTTTCCTGCATTTTACTCGATTACAGCGCCATCTACGATCTTCCGAAGAAAATGTTAAATTCAAAAGTTTCGTAATATTTTCCGTAGAATCCGAATCTACAATAAAAAAAAAGGGGGGGGGTTATCATTTAAGATTTCAATGTTGTCCTCCCCCCTTTTTTCCCCAGGAGGCAGAGTTGTGGGGACAACTTTCATATGAAAAAATAGATTTTTCAAAAATATTGAACATGAATTTTTCCGTTTTTCAGTCCGATGTATGTTTTTCGAGTTATTCGACCGTTTCCAGACTTTTCGGACACCCCGTATATCCGAATATGTTTATGAGTATGCATCCGGCAGAGTACGTGTCGACATAAATCAGCAGTAACATTTTAAATGTGTAAACATCATCACTTTTATCGATCTTTTAAACAATTGCATGTAGAAAAGTACTACAGATATTTAAATGAAACAAATTACAGTATTACGTACAGAAAATTGATATTTGCAATATAAAATACATTATTTTAATAGTTTGCGAAATTAAAATGCCAAAAATATTAATTTGTATAGTGAGTAGAGGGTAGAAAAAAAGTTTTTTTTATTTTTTTTTAAGATGGTCATACAGACCTTCCCATTAAAGTGCAAAATATCCTCAAAAGAAAGTTTTAATTCACATGAATCGAATTTTCATTGCATGTAAAGGAAATGAAGAAACCCACCCAATAAGCAGTTTTTTGTCGCAAGCAAGAAATAAACGCAAACTTCGAATCAAAAGTTTCACATAAATGAAAGAATGCATCTTAATCACACGGCAGGATGTATAAAGTTTGGGGCGTACTTTGGGAATGCAACGCACTGGTCATATTTGGCATATAAAAAATGAGAACGCAAACTTTCAATCGGAAATATCAAATAGTTGTTGTAAAGTATATGGACCGCATACCTAGGCGTGTCTTTCTCGGATTAAAAAAAATGTCTTTTTAATTCACCCTTAATATATTTGCAGTCGGTTACGATCAAAAAAGTAATCATAAAACAAAGCAGATTCAGATGTAAAAAAATTATTTCTATTGTGGTCTATTGTGTGTTATTTCTATTGTGTAACATTTAATTGTCAATATTGTCATCAATATTTACGAGATGAGAAATCAAAGCTTAATTCTAAGCATATAGATAATAAAACGACTTAACGTAAGAATTTATAACTTATATATTACGTAATTAATATTTAAAAACAATATGCATTGTATTGTAACCTATATAAATTTTCCCAGAAATCTATTTTTAGAAACTACAAATATGCGAATAAAAAATTCAGCTCATTCCACCTAGTATTAGACTTGAGATATGCTTAAAAACCCATCAGCACTGCAGTTTGTTTCGAAACGATTAAAAACTAACTTAACATTAGGATATTCAAAGTTTACATCTGCATAATTTCACACGCCATTTTTATTCACTGAATGACTTCCCGTTTCGAATTCCAAGTAAAATGTAATGAGGAATCAAATATGATGTCAGATGATTAAGTTGCTTTAATCAGGTGTTAGTATTGAAAATTTTGAAGTTCGTCTATGTTTTAACATGGAGGCGTCTCTCTAAGCGTTTGTTATTCCTACAGAATTCCCAGTCAAATTGTACCTCTAGTATACCTCTGCAACGATTTGGGGATAAAATAGTCTGGGAAAGGGTTCTGTTTTTTCTCCCTTCACCCACTGTACTTGAAGACTCTACATTAAACCAATCGCTGCCACGAGTATACTCGTGGTTTTTCAGTCTAAAATTACGAATTCGTACCGGAAATTTCGAAAGAAGAATTTTTATTTTATGTAATCAAGAAATGTCTGTAATTAAATAAAGTAAATATAGCTATTAGTATTTTCTGGTAGGAATTCGAACTTTCTGAATAAAATAAAATTCCGGTAGTTTTAACCTGGCAGTGAACGTTTTAATTTAAAACGTACTGAGTCTGATAGATTTTTCAGTGTTTTATGCTCTTTACTGTGCATTCTAATGCTTCGAAAATATTTTTATATGTAAATGTTTCTAAAGCAGTTGGGACAAAATTAGCCAAACAAATTAATCCCATCGCCTCTCAGTAAATCAAAACAGATAAATGGGAAACAAAGTAGCATAAATATTTTCAAATCAGCATTAACACTTTTTATGATTATACAAATTACTGATTATACAAATTATTGATTATAAAAATTCAATATATAAAATATACCAATCAGTTTCCTGAAAATACACTGATGTCCAGAAATTAAGAGGCAGTGTCCAATTTTAGACGTTTTGTCGAATATCTACAGAAACTTGTGAGGAAATGTCCGTCGAGTTTTCACGACAATTCGCTGGTCTTTTTATATGAGTTGACTATCAAATCATGACAAAAAATGTTTGCTGTAGCTCGCGCATGCGCAGTTAAGATTTATTTCATACAAATACCCATAGCTTATAAAATATTCAATATATTATTATTTTAATTGCAGTATACTATTTCTACGATTTTTTTGTCAAATTTTTTGGAAAACGGTGTAAAATTTGGCTGAAAACTCTACATGCTATAAAAAAACCTTTTGAATTTTTAATAGAAACGTTAACATCTTCACGAATATACGTACTATGCTTACACAAATGCACACAAATGTTGAACAGGACCTACACAGTCATTTGCTACAGTGACAGACCATTTTTAACATTTTCTGTTTCTTGGGTGATTGAAAATATTATTTTATTATTAAAATTATTATTGCCCCCTAATTGTCCTGGCGACAAAATCTTCACTGAAAAACATGAAGTCGAACATGTTCTTTACATCCTCAAAGTTCAAGGGCATTTCGGACATTTCCTAACGAGTATTAGTAGATACTCGACGAAAAATCCGAAATTGGTCACTGCCCTTTACTTTCTGGACACCAGTGTATTACAATTTTCTAAAATTTTCCAAATAGAAGAAATAGAATATTTCTGAAGCAGCTAAAACGTTAGAGAAGAAATTTAGATTATATAAAATATTGACATGATAATCATTTATTAACATAATTATTATTTCAATTCATCATGAAGAAAAATGTATAATATTGTATATTCAATAACTCTGTATTAGTGTATTCGCATTATTATTATTGTCCTGAATTAATTATCGATTATTTTGATCTGTAAAACCAGAAAAAAGCTAAAAAGGAAATAAAAGCGCATTGTAAATCTAAACATTCCTTTCGACCTTATTATTTTCCTAAATAATTATATAACTTTTTAAAGAAATATACAAGCATATATATCTGCGTGTGTTTAAACAATTATTGAACTTTTACGTTTTCTTAAATTATTTTTTATCTATAAGACTTAATATAAATATCGTTAAAATACTTTACAACATTAGTCATATCATAAGAGTGTGTATTTGCACATGTGTCTGTGTATTAGTTTGCAGACAAATATAATTTTTACAAGGAAATTTAATTCAATATTCTGTAATTAAGGTATAATATCGCAGAAAAATTATTCTCTACCTTCACTTGCAATCATTCCCATTAGGTAATCCAATTTTGTATAATTACGCTTATCTAAAATTTAATGGAACATTAAAACTTTGGAATTAGAATTAATAACATGATCTTTACCGGGCGAAATTTCAAACAAATTCCTTGTAGAATTTGATTCGCAGCTGTACACGACTTTGTCGTCTGAGAATTTGAATAACTATGAGTAATAATTAAGCTAATTAATTTAAAATAATGGATTTGAACACTTTGAAAATTAAAATTTATCTCTTCTATTCTTTATTTCAAATAATTGTCAATGTTTCGTTTCATTTGGAGAAAATTTATGTCATTTTGTCAAAGGCAGTTTAATAAAGATAATGAGGTACGTAAAATTAATAATTGAATCAAAGCCTATTTCATTTTAAAATAAAGCGATCAATGAATTACCCAGATGTCCTGAATTACGTACTGCAATTTATTTTCGGTAAAATGGAAGGCCGCAAATAGGCTTAATTTGTTATCGCAAAACAAAATAATCCAACATATTTATTAATACAATTAAAAATAAATCGGACAAGTGCGAATATAACTCGCGCTCAAAGGATTCCGTACATTGGATTTATTAATTTCTATTTATTAATTAATAAACTCCTATTACCTCTAATGTTTTCATAATTTCAGTTTCCGTAGATTCGGAGAAAGGAGTAGGGGGGGGGGGGCATTTTTCTAGTACTTTCGACGATATCTCTGAAAATATAATACCTAAAATTAAAACAAATATATTTTTGAGTTCGGTGTTACAAGAGCTTTCGAATGATACCCTACAAGATATACAAAAAGAAAACTTTTTTTCAAGGAATTAAAATCTCGCCTAATTAGCGACAATTTTCTTCGAAAATCATTATCAAATATCCTTGTATGATTTTGCGTCCATAGATACATCGAGCACCCGTCAACTCTCCCATTGATAGCCCGAAAAGAAAGTTTATGTGTAACGAAAAAAGGCGTTTTTCTCAAACATATGTTAGCTAGAAAAATCTATAGTTTTCGTGCAATGTTTGAATAAACTTCTAGTACCCCGAATTTTTTCATAATTTCAGTTTCAGTAGATTCGAAAATAGATGTGTGGGGAGGGGACATATTTTTACAATATATTTGCGACGATATCGCTGAAAATATAATACCTAAAATTAAAACAAATATATTTTTGAGTTTGGTATAACCAAATCTTTGACACGATACACCATACGATATACAAAAAGAAAGCTTTTTTTTTCAAGTAACTTAATTAGCCCTCTGATGTTTTCCTAAACATATTTGTGAGTGGCTAATAAGCTGAAAGTATGTGGGTAAAAAGGTTTTATAACTTTCCCAAGTTTGAACTTTCCACGTCCCATAGTTTGGGAGAAAAGAGGCTCAGACCGACAGGACAGACATACACAGGTGTGATCTTATAATGGTTCCGTTTTCATTTTTTAATTACGGAACCCTAATAAATTAAACATTTTACATATATACGTAACATAATATATACAGTGGGATTATAATTAAAGTTGCATTTTCAAAAGGCTGCAAAAAAAGAAACACTGGTCAGAATGACCTGATATTTCATCTGAATATGCGTGAAGCAATGGGAATTTTTTTTGCAAAGAAAAAGAGGTCAAAAGTGGACCGATAGATGGTGCTGTACTCGTCATCAGATGCTAATTAAAAGACATGACATGCGCACCGCACATTAAACTCGTAATAAAAAGGCGGGTAACATGCAGTTCCTGTTATTCTAAGAAGGTAGGCATGGCTCTATAATTCAAGGATCGGGCTGTGCTTGTGAAGCTTTTTTTACAAGAACGGTGACTGTGCGGCAAGTGCATTGAAGAAATTCCGGACAATAAAGGATTTAAAAGCAACCCTGGCCTGATGACTGACAAAGAGTGTCACAACAGCATGTCACGTCTTTTAATTAGCATCTTATGACGAGTACAGCGCCATCTATCGATCAACATTTGAACTTTTATTTTCTTTTGAAGAACAAGTTCCCATTGCTTCAAGTATACTCAAATGAAATATCAGGTATATCTGACCAGTGGTTCCTTTTTTACAGACTTTTGAAAGTGAAATTTTAATTATAATCACCCTGTATATGTTGCATTATCAAAACTTATTTTAAAAGTTATGTCGTAGAAAATTTGCTTTAATTTTATGTTCCATCTAGAGTAGGGGCGACTTTAAAAGCCATTTATGCCTAGCGTCCCAATTTTGAGACGTTTTAGTAAAATGGGAAAAAGTGCATTTCACACCACTTTTTTTTGTAGAAATTTGGTGTCTTATTTTATCGAGGACTCCTTGATAAAATAAGACACCAAATTTCAATAAAAAAAAGTGGTGTGAAATGCACTTTTTCCCATTTTACTAAAGCATCGACGCTAGGCATAAATAGTTAAATAAATGGTTAAATAAATGGTTAAATAAATACTATAAATGTTAAATAAATTGATAAATATTCATAAAAAAATAAAAATAGTTAAATATCTAAACGGATAGATATATTTCAAAGAGTATAAACTTCAGTCTAGCTTTATGGCGAAGGTGTTTAAAGAAGCAGCGCGTTGATGAATTTTCCAAACGTTATTCTGAAATTTGCAATGCCTAATCAATTCTACTCTGAGAAAAAAACAGAAAAAAGTAAAAACAGGAAATAAGTGATAAAATTTTATTCCCTTAATTGATTGTAGACTATAGAGCTCTGCACGGGTTGGTTTATACACTGGGAAAATTGACACTTTCAAATCAGAGTAAATCGATGTTTTCATTTTGTTATAAAACTCTTTGTTTCAAATAGGACGACACAATGACTTCAATTCTGAAATACCAGAAATACTCAGAATATTGAAACATGGACATACTCAAAATTGAGCACATAGAGGTCAGTTCATAATCTTTTTTGAAACATGGACATACTCAAAAATGATTAGAATTAGTTCAAACTCGTTTTTGAAACATGGAAATACTCAAAAATGAGCACATAGATGTCAGTTCATACTAATCTTTGAAACATGGACTTAGTCAAATATGAGCACATGATGTTTTATTCTTGAGTTTGCGCAAGGTTTCAGAAATGACTATATACTTGTTACAAACTTGAGTAATTTTGATTCGAAGCCATTTTAACTATGCGACATACTCAGATTTGAGTATTTTTTGCTCAGTTTTGAAAATGTCCTTTTCAGAGTGTACACAACCCATACCCAAATATTCTATTTGATGCACACTCAAATCCCGCCACGAACCGAAGAAAGAAAAAATAATTTACTCGGAAACCGCAAAAAACGACAAAATATTTTTGAGCCCGTAACCCAAACTGAACGAAAATTAATCGACATTTTAATATAATTATCGTTCTTAATATCAATTTAATTTTTAAGTAGAAAAAATAACATTGTATACTAATTTATAAGTATGTAGGGAGAAGAAGGGTAATACCCGATGGGTGGAGAAAAAATTATTTGCAGAATTCAATGCAAAACCATGGGTACTCAGTTTTGACCCAACATACGACCAAAAATGAACATGGTCGTTGTCCTGGATAGCTGGACGTACACAATTCTACTTGGCATTAAAATAGCGCCTGAAAGATATAAAAAATAGTGGTTTACTTACCTAAATCAATCCGTCAAGTTGGATTTATTTGAAAAGCAAAAAAGACGGCGAAAAGTTAAATGTTTTGAGGTGAATTTCTTTCCAGCAGCAGCGCACGGACACAGATATTAACTCACTTCAAAAGCCAATGGCACACTTTTAGGGGACACTAATGGATGTTGTTACGATGGGTGCTGTTCACAGGGCATCACTCATCAGTGAGAAAACAGGGTACCAGGTTTGACCCACCTACTAGGTTTTACCCTACTCTCCCCTATATAGTTTCTTCCTGCTGAAACAGTTTTGTGGATATTCTTTTGAAAAATCGGGTTACCCCGAACCTTGCCCATACTCGCAATGAAAAAAAAATAAGGCTAATCCAATACGACTCGAACCGCAATCTGGTAAAATCCGACTAACCGATCGAATATTGGACATTAGTAGGCAGTTTAATACTCACAATCTCACTTATACACTTTGACATTATTTTAGTATAGCTTATCTGGCTCGAAATTTACGAATCATCAACGAAAAACTATGAGAGAGAAATTAAGGACAGATTATATTAATTAAAAAAAATATTATCTGCTGTTCAAATATATATATATATATATATAACTTATGGAGCAGACACTTGGACACTAACTAAACGGATGGTACAAAGATTACAAACAACACAGCGAAGTATGGAAAGATGTATGCTAGGCATAACCAGAAGAGACCGAAAGAGAATAACGCGGATAAGAAGTCAGACGAAAGTTTTTGACATCATCGAGAGAATTAAACGGCTAAAATGGAAATGGGCTGGGCACATTGCAAGAAGACAAGACAATAGATGGAGCACAAACACCCTACAGTGGTATCCCAGAGATATAAAACGACCAAGAAGACGACCTCAAGTAAGATGGAGTGACGAAATCAGAAAAGTGGCCGGTGTTAATTGGATGACTAAAGCACTAGACAAGCAACAATGGAAAAACCTGGGGGAGACCTACATCCAGCAGTGGATTGAAAACGGTTGATGATGATGATGATGATGATGATGATATATATATATAAACTTATTGTAAAAATTAACCATTGAAACATAAGAAACTGACCATATACAATGAAATTACTATACCACATAGCAGTGTCAAATTACAAATTATAATATATAGTCCTAATATATGAAGTATTATTTATTCAGATGGAAGAAAAAAAAATATTACGTTGATTAGAAGTGACAGTATAGTATTCGTAGATATCGTATTTATATTCGTAGTTATTGTACACAAGATAATAAGGGGTCATGCATTAATTACATCACACAAATTTTGTTATTTTTTGTCCCTCTTATGTCACATGTTGTCACAGTTGAGTTAACAATATCTCTTGCTTTGATGTCACATTATTTGCATATTTTAATGTAGAGTTAATTTTATAGAGAAAAGTTATATACGATCTACAACTTTGTCATATATGTGCTATAAAACATTTAAAACGTTGTGCTTTTTTATTTTCAAGCTGTCTAATTGCAAAGAAACAAAAAGTATATATCTGAATTAAAAAATATATACAAAACGTTCCAAAAATGACTGGTGCATTTAAAAATGAAATACAGAAAAACGGAAAGTGGTAGAATTCGTAGATTTCGTATTTAAACTCGTACTTATAGTAATAAGGGTTATTGCGTTATTTACATCACACAATTTTGTGATTTTTTACTTACGTCACATGTTGTCACACTTGAGTTAACACTCCCTCTTGTTCTGATGTCACATTTTTGGCATATTTAAATTTCGAGTCAAATTTATTTAGAAATGTTATATATCATCTACAATTTACTGATATATATAATATATAACATTTAAAAAAATATGTGTTCTTTTTTTTCAAGCTGTTTAAATGCAAAGAAACAAAAAAAATATATAGCTGAATAAAATATATGAATTTTATATGACCTTTACTATGTTTGTTGGAACTATTGCACACCTAATAATTTTCAGATTTTAGATGCGATGACACTCACCCTCCTCCCTTTATCACACTGTGTCCCACCATGGGTACCCTTACCCCTCTTGAAGTGTTGCGCATTTATAGATGACCCTAATTGTATATTTAAAAAAAATATTCTAACAAAGAGAAAAAAAAATATCAATTTTCAAGTATAAAACATTATCTTCAAACGCACTAGATAAATACTAACGTTTGACTTTTTTTTTTTTTAATTACTTTCATTTTTATTTATTTTTCCTTTGAGTATTTTCTTTAAAAATTATTTGTTACAGCCTGATCTGAAAGCGCATTATCTTTTAGCTTACATTATCCATTATACATGAAAATGCATTTTTTTCTGTGAACTATCTGGCAATTTGCCGAAACTGAACACTTTCTTCAAAAACACTATTTAAATAAAATGCTTTCAAGACATTATGATATGCTGACATGCATTATTATGAGTATCTTAGAAGTTTCAAATTAAAATGTTTTGGGTTCAGTAATTTTGAAGCACAGCTACAGAATGTATTCTGCTTCTCAGATTACGCAAATTGTGATAATTAAATTAGAAATTTGATTCCAGAGAAATATTTGTAATTGAGATAATGACCATGCTGCTTTATATTCCTGACTTCATTAGTGGCATTTAAACACAAAATGTATGGAATTATTGTAAAGATTTATTATTTTTGTTTTGCAAATTTAAATAAGTGTCAAAATCACTTTCAGAATATAATTGAACATTGGGTTTTTATCTGTAAAAATGAGACTTTTCAAGTACAAATGTGTTTGATCGTTTAACCCATTCGCTGCCAACCACGAGTACACTCGTGGTTTTTCAATCTAAAATGACGAATTCGTAGCGGAAATTTCGAAATAAGAATTTTTATTTTATGTAATCACATGTCTGTAATTAAATGAAGTAAATATTGCTATTTGTATTTTCAGGTATGAATTTGAGCTTTCTAAATAAAATAAAATTCCGGCGATTTTAACCCAGCAGTGAACGTGTTAACTTGCTGGAGTTATAACCAACACACTAACTTTCCTGCTTGCTAAACAGGCATTTCACAGCTGCGCAAACTCAGCGTAAAACAATGTACAGTCATCAGTAACTCACGAATGGGACTATGCACAAACAAGAAATTAACATTACGTTATTGTATTCTGTTATGTGTATATAATATTTAATTCTTATGTATATTGATAAATATTAAGTGTGTTTTAATATTTGTTTTTGTGAATCCTATTGGGACACAGTGTTAAATGACTACAGGGAAAATATTTATTCCAGGCAAGGCTCCGGCAAGTCTGAATTTAAACTTATGAGAAAAATGAAGCTGGAAGGTTTATGAGAGTCTAGATTTATGATGTGTCAGATGTTATGGCGGCCACAATGGTGCGACTCTCAGCGGGATGGAGTCTCCCGAGTTCTAGAATCTACAGTGGCAGCGCAGCCTAGATGTTAGATGATCGGCATAGAGGAAAAAACTTGCTAATATGGGGACAGCCATTACGGTCTCTACATTAAGGGGGTCTGTTCTTAGGGATAAAAATGTTTGGTACTCCCTATTATACTATAGTATATCTTACGTTTTGTGGAGATACACTCTGATACAACTGGAACCACTGATGCACTTGTCCTGACATCACTTCCTCCCTAGAATAGATCAACCCCGATCTTGACTTCTCTTAGCGCACTAATCTCTAAATTTGATTCGTGCGGGGTTATGACATAAATGTCTGTTGTTTTTTTTTACTTGCTTTACTTTACTTAATTAATTTTATATTAGAAGAAAGTATCGCTGGGTCTGGGTCATAAAAGTCCAGATTTCAAGACTTAGTTGCTCAAGTTTTAAAACATGAGCAACTAATGCTCGTATTCTGAGCAACTAATGCTCGTATTCCGAGCAACTCGTATTCACTGACTACCTCAACCTGGAAAACCTCGGCCGTACGCTCAAAGGGTATTCATCATTAACCTGATTCAGAGGTGTCAAACTATGGCCCGCCAGTTACCACTAAAATTTTATAGTAAACTTTTTCGTAACTAATCGTCGAAATTTCTGCGATTCAAAAAGTCGACTATTTCTTTTAAAATTTAGTGGTATCAGACGGGCCACAGTTTGACACCCCTGATCTGATTGGACTTCGGCCGCGATCAGTCCAATCAGGTTAATCGGGAATTTTATTTGAACGTTCGACCAAGGTTTTCTAGGTAGAGGTAAATGATGAATACGAGCATAAATCTCGAAATGTAGCTGGACTTCTATGACTCAGTGATGCTTTCTTCTAATATAAAATTAATAAACGCTCTATTAAATGAAAAAAAACCCGTTAACTATCGATGTGAGTAGAAAGTATGGCTTTGAGTCCCATTTCAATAATTGAAGGATCCTCTGCAATAACAAGTCAAGTGGATTTACTTTAATACCTGGTTAAGTATGTAAAAAGAATGTTTGTTCACCTATCTAGTTATTTTTTGGGATGTATTTCGTATTAGAACCGCCCTGGCTTGTGAAAACAGTTTTCAACTCTCACGTGTCTCAGTTTTCCTATTCTGGTAACAGGTCTGACGACAGCATTGCGAATTTACAAAAATTTAAAAAAAAAAAAAAAAAAAAAGTTAAGATTAATTCCTATTTTGTAAACTCTTGTGTTGCACTAGATAAAAGTTGTAAAAAAAAAAGTCATTATGTGTTCAAAATGCACTTTTACTTTCACCCAAAACCTTAGCATATACAATAATAAGGTAAGTGTTCAATTTTCATATTTATGTAATGTATTAATCAGTATATAAGGAAATATAAATTTTATTATCATAAGCAAAGAAAAGATGCTAGAAAACTTTTCTTAAATGTAATATATCAAAGAAGTTATATTCTAAATTAAAATGTGTTGAAAGTAAATTTAAAAGCTTTGTAGCTGAAAACTAGATTTTTCACTTATATTAGATATTTCACAATTATTTTTAAATTTGTGCCTGTTAAGTATCCAAGTTCATAAGAAGAACTGGGAGCCAGCAACTAGCTTTAATTCTAGTACATGGTTACAAGGTATTATCATTATTTATTTAGTCCATGTGTTAAGAATTATCTATAATGTTAGAGCGTCGTACCGAGTGTGGGACTTGGAATGTATTTAATTAAGCAATTATTTTTTATATCCAGTAAATTATAAATTGAAAGTGTACAGCATCTAATGTGGCTGATAATGTTTATTATAAGTATCAGAGTAAAAATTCAACTGTCTGCACCCAACTGCGATTTTTATACAGTAGGAAATATTTACATCAAACAATCATTGAGTATAGCTGAATAATATTTAAAGTGTAGTCTATTTTTATCGTTCTTAATTTTTCAAAATTCTGTAAATAAAATTTTTGTTATTAATTTTAATTCTGCGTTCAATTTATTTATGCATCGTTTGAATCTATTTTTATTTATGTTAATTTTAGTGCAGTTTTATAGGATTGGAGCGATTTTATTAATTAGTTCACTAATTTACCAATTAACATTTTATAGATCGAAATGTTCACGAAATCACGCTACGCAGCTTAGTACTAATGTTATTAACTTTAGAGTGCATGTTTTGTATACTCTGGTTATTCCGATTAGAATTTAATGATATTTTTTAATTAATTCGCTGCGTGAGCAACTGCCAAATGCAAAAATAAGGCTAACCCAGCCAGTAGATATTTTGGGATTATATATTTGGGGAAACTGTAATTAGTATTAATTTATACCTGGATCCTCCCAGCATAACTGTAAACTTTTATTCATTTACAGAGCTTATTGCGTTTAAAGGCTCAAAATGTTAAAGTTTCTGATATTGCAAAGCAAATGAAGCGTAGCAGATCTGGAATTTATGCAATTTTATCAAAAAGTGACAACACGATTGCGAAAAAGCGTTCAGGTCGACCAAGAAAAACATCTCTAAGACAAGATAGAGAATTTTTCGCGAGCAGTTTCAACCCAAAAGAAGACTATTCGTGAAATTGCGAGGACTTTGACATTTCCTATTTCCAGATCTACTCTTCACCGTCGCATACAGGTAAGCGAAAATCATAAATATCGCAGAATATGCCGGGCACCTATGCTTAAAGTGCACCATAGAAAGACTCGAGTCCTTTGGGCTAAAAAACACATGCATTGGACGGATGAATGGTTAAATGTTTTCTTCAGTGACGAAAAAAATTCCATTTGGATGGCCCTGATGGCTGGGAATACTATTGGCATGACTTACGAAAAGAACCTCGCGAATTCTTTAGTCGTCAAAAAGGAGGGGGTTCACAAATGGTGTGGGGCGCATTTTGTTTCAACGGAACAACAAATATTGCTTTTCTTAATAGTCGACAGTCCTCTGAAGATCATTAAAATGTCCTTAAAAGCAATCTACTTCAAATCGGAAACGTCTTACGAGGGAAAAACTGGAAATTCCAACAGGACAGTGCGTCGATTCACACGTCCCACTCAACAGCAGCTTGGTTTAAACAGAATCAAGTGACTGTTATAGACTGGCCAGCCATCAGCCCAGACTTGAATCTAATTGAAATCCTTTGGGGAGTACTTGCACGAGATGTGTAAGCCCATGGTCGGCATTTGTCTACTATTTAGGAATTACAGCAAAAAGTAGAGCAGAGTTGGTTCTTTTTACAGCCGCACATACTCCAAACACTAGCTGGAAGTATGCCTGATAGGGTTTTCAAGATAATTAAAAGGAATGGATACAAAATTTGAATTTCAATGCAAAATATTCGAAAAGTCCATATATTTTTGGGACAGACTATTTTTATTTTTATTTTTTTACAAAAAATCTGTAAAACTTACACTTTATTTTTTTGCTGTAATAAATTTATATTATGATACTATATGCATATTATTTTTTTCGTGATTATTGCTTCATTTTTTGAACTGTTATTTCAAAAAATCGCCTGTCCATATACTTTTGAGACGCACTATATATCTACAATTTTAAGAAAATGATCCTTGCATTTACCTTACATTGTGTAAAATGCGAGGAAAAATTTTAAATGCAAAATGTGATTGCTGTTGAAAAAAAAACTTATATTTCTTCTTTAGAAATTTCATCACAAATATAAGTCAGAATAATGCATTCGATAAACGTATATCCTTTCATATTGAACGGAGAAGCAAATGTCTCTTCCATAAAATCCGTTTTAGTCAATTTACATTTTCTTTATGCGAATAATTCCGAACAATGGTTAAGAGAAACAATACTTTCTTGAATCAAGCCGCAGATATTTTTGGATACATATTTACCGAATACTGGAGCAATATAAATTCCTATTTGTGAAATATGCAAAACACAAAATTATCCCACGTAAATGTCATACAAATTTTGGCAACAACATCTAATACAATTTAGTGTAGCACTAACATTACCCCGTGTACGTTAATGGGAGCTGGTGCACGTAAAATCTGTTCGTGGCTCCATTGTCCTGCAAGTTTAGTATAAGCGTTACCTCTGGGGGTGGTGCCAATCCAGGTGCAGGTCTCTCATCTGGAATTGGTTCAAAATTAGGTCCAACCTCTCTTGAGGCTCTGGCACCCCTTCTTTCAGAGAACTGCCTTGGCACTTTCTCTGACACGCCAACAACAACAACTAACATTACCGATATTCTAATGCAACAGTTATATAGACATCCTATAGTATCTATTTTTAACCCCTTACCTGTGACACGCGAATGCACCAATTTTTGAAAGTCCGACCTGAGTTCGGGCAAGCGAAAAATTGGTGTTTTGATTCCATGAAGCCCGAGCTCAGTTCGGACAATGGAAATACGCCATTTTTTAATTCACGAACTGAGTTCGGGTAAAACTATCCTGCGCCGTCAGGCGCCCACGGGGGTCGCCGACGCGCGTAAACGACCATCGCACCCAAGCCTCTGAAGGGCTTTTAACGCACCAGGGCTTTGTCTCGCCCGGCGCTGCGATCGGCCTGAGGCCGCTCCCCACTGCGGACCCCCAGGTCATTTTACCAAGGTATGGTGACGTAGTCGTCACGGCAGTAACCCCACATCTCAGAGGAAACTTCCGCAGAGACGGAACCTTGATAAACCGCCGTGGAACCCCCGACGACTTCGTTCGCGAGACCCCATAGGGGGAGACGGTCGCTAGGTCATATGTCGAGCTACCACGACGGCTCTTGCTATACCACGGCTCGAGGGGTGTGGGCAACAGAGAAAAATTGGTGTTTTGATTCATGAAGCCCGAGCTCAGTTCGGACAATGGAAATACGCCATTTTTTAATACACGAACTGAGTTCGGGTAGGAGAAAAATTGGTGTTTTGATTCCATGAAGCCCGAGCTCAGTTCGGACAATGGAAATACGCCATTTTTTAATACACGAACTGAATTCGGGTAAGAGAAAAATTGGTGTTTTGATTCCATGAAGCCCGAGCTCAGTTCGGACAATAGAAATACGCCATTTTTAATACACGAACTGAGTTCGGGGAAGAGAAAAATTGGTGTTTTGATTCCATGAAGCCCGAGCTCAGTTCGGACAATGGAAATACGCCATTTTTTAATACACGAACTGAGTTCGGGTAGGAGAAAAATTGGTGTTTTGATTCCATGAAGCCCGAGCTCAGTTCGGACAATGGAAATACGCCATTTTTTAATATACGAACTGAATTCGGGTAAGAGAAAAATTGGTGTTTTGATTCCATGAAGCCCGAGCTCAGTTCGGACAATAGAAATACGCCATTTTTTAATACACGAACTGAGTTCGGGTAAGAGAAAAATTGGTGTTTTGATTCCATGAAGCCCGAGCTCAGTTCGGACAATGGAAATACGCCATTTTTTTAATACACGAACTGAGTTCGGGTAAGAGAAAAATCGGTGTTTCAATTCCGTGAAGCCCGAACTCAGTTCGTCTAATTCATCGTCTAATATGTAATTTACCATTTTCCCAATAGATGGCGATACTTTCACGCGAAAAGTTCGGCAGTTTCGCGCCATTTGTCGGATTTTTGTAATTTTGAAGTTCTTTCCAAATTTCATTTAAACCACATTATGTTTGGCAGACAGGTATAAAATTTTTTTTGCAAGTTAAAAGTTTGTTTGCATTGTTTTTAAAAAGAATTTTTCTTTCCATTTTTGGCACGTTTTTTCTCAAATATATTCCACAGGCATGGGGTTAAACTTGTAAATATCGGTATTTCTGCGAAATTATTTCAAAATTCTATTAACATTTCACCACTATTCATATTTTCCCAATATTAATACGTATTTATTTTTCAAATGAAACTTTTTCCTTTCTCCTATTGAGACGCATGAGTTTAATTTTCTATAAAAATCTCATTTAATCAACTGAACGCTTGTACACATTTCTGATTTTGCTTATGGGTTGAAACAACTTTTAGAGTTACAGTAGCTGCCAGTATAAGATGATGAAACCATTGTAAAACATTTGGTACACCATTTGAATCATATATTTGTGTAGATTCAACCATGAACTCTTTTAAATATTGAAGAAGAAGGTAAAATAGTGAACATTAAACATGTATTATCTATCAAAACATAATGTCGGTATGGTTTTCCTTTTTAAATAAAGAATTAGCGTTACCCGGGCCCATGACAATAAATTTAAAAAGAAACATCAAGTTTTTATTATTTTAAATCTTTAACCGGATTTCGTTTGAAATTATATTTTAAAATGAAAAATTCGCGAAAAAATATTGATATTTTGTAATACAACCGCTCCTTTTTTTTTTTTTTTTTTTTTTTTTTTTTTCTTTTTTACGTAGGGTCGTTTTATAGTTTTAAAATTAAAAGTTCTTTTCGTCCGAACTCTTTTAAATCTTTATCGGTGATAAATAAAACGGTTTTACAGACCATGTAAAAATTTCGTGAAAACATATTGTTATCTACACTGTAAAAAATGAATATGACTGATTACAACACAATGTGTGGGTAAAAAAATCGCCAACACCTTGTGTTGTAAATTTCAAGTGTGTTGTAAATGAATGTGTGCTTGAATTTTCAAGTACAGTGACGTAATTTTACAACACAATGTGTTGTATTTTTCAAGTATGCTGTAAATGATTATGTGCTTGAATTTTCAAGTATGGGGAAGTAATTTTACAACACAATGTGTTGTATTTTTCAAGTATGCTGTAAATGAGCAAGTGCTTGAATTTTCAAGTACGGAGATGTAATTTTACAACACAATGTGTTGTATTTTTCAAGTATGCTGTAAATGAGTATGTGCTTGAATTTTCAAGTACGGAATGTAATTTTACAACACCATGTGTTGTATTTTTCAAGTGTTCTGTAAATGAGTATGTGCTTGAATTTTCAAGTACGGGGATGTAATTTTACAACATAATGCGTTGTATTTTTCAAGTATGCTGTAAATGAGTATGTGCTTGAATTTTCAAGTATGGGGATGTAATTTTACAACACAATGTGTTGCGCGAACACAATTAGGAAATACAATAAAGCGATCTGTTTTAAACATTACGATATTTTCAACACATTACATAATTTTTTTAAAGTGAGCCTGCGTCAAAAATTATGGGGAGGGGGGGCGGAAAGGGCGCGAACACAATTAGGAAATACAATAAAGCGATCTGTTTCAAACTTTACGATATTTTATAACTAATAACATAATTTTTTTTAAATGAAGCAGCGTCAAAAATTATGGGGAGGGGAGGGGGGGTGGTTCCATTACATCCCCGTACTTGAAAATTCAAGCACATACGTATTTACAGCATACTTGAAAAATACAACCCAAACGGGGGGGCACTTTTCTAAATTTTGCCGACTCCCCCACATGTGATATATCGTTGGAAAGGTCTGTGACCGCTTAATGATATTATGCACCTCCGGTGTCCCTGCCCCCACTTTGCCCCCCAAGGGGGGCACTTTTCTAAATTTTTCCGAAACCCCACATGTGATATATCGTTGGAAAGGTCTGTGACCGCTTGATCATATTATGCACCTCCGGTGTCCCTCCCCCACTTTTCCCCCCAAGGGGGGAACTTTTCTAAATTTTGCTGATACACCTCATGTGATATATCGTTGGAAAAGTCTGTGACCGCTTAATCATATTATGCACCTCCGGTGTCCCTTCCCCACTTTGCACCCCAAGGGGACACTTTTCTAAATTTTGCCGAAACCCCACATGTGATATATCGTTGGAAAGGTCTGTGACCACTTGATCATATTATGCACCTCCGGTGTCCCTCCCCCACTTTGCCCCCCAAGGGGGGCACTTTTCTAAATTTTGCCGATACACGTCATGTGATATGTCGTTGGAAAGGTCTGTGACCGCTTGATCATATTATGCACCTCCGGTGTCCCTCCCCCACTTTGCCCCCCCCCAAGGGGAGGTACTTTTCTAAATTTTACTGATACACCTCATGTTATATATCGTTGGAAAGGTCTCTGACCGCTTAATCATATTATGCATCTCCAGTGTTCATCTCCCCACTTTGCCCCTCCAAGGGGGTACTTTTCTAAATTTTACACACACCCCTCATGTTATATATCGTTGGAAAGGTCTCTGACCGCTTAATCATATTATGCATCTCCACCCCCACTTTGCCCCTCTAAGGGGGGTACTTTTCTAGATTTTACACACACCCCTCATGTTATATATCGTTGGAAAGGTCTGAGACTGCTTAATCATATTATGCACCTCCGGTGTCCCGAGAAGGGAAATATATTAAAATTATTTTATTTAGTCAAAGCTGCAATAATGTTGCATTTTTATATTAAATCTTGTTCAGTCTATTTAATCTTAAAAAATTAAATTTAAATTTGAAACATGATATTGAAGCAACTTTAAAACATTTCATTTAGTTGAAATAAAATTTAAATAAATCTTCAACTTTTTAAATTATTTGAACTTCTCATAGTTCTTGTCTGTTAGAATTTGCTACAATACAAATTTTGCATAATGCATGTAAAACTGAAAAAAAAGGTTGAAGATTTATTTAGATTTCATTTCAAATAAATGAAATGTTTTAAAGTTGCTTTAATATCATGTTTCAAATTTAAATTAATTTTTTTAAGATTAAATAGACTGAACAAGATCTAATATAAAAATTCAACATTATTGTAGCATTGACTAAATAAAATAATTTTAATATATGTCCGCTCTTGGGCTTAATAATATGGAAATAATTTTTTTTTCATTTGCTTTGCAAGTTCCTTTTTTTTTTCTCCAATTTTGAAGAATAACATTATAAAATTATTTTATTGTTCAAGCAGTTCATATAACTGTAATGTATTCATTTGTATATAAAGGTTTCTTTTGTTTTTCTTTCTTTCTTTTTCTTATAATTATTGACAGAGAATTTTTTATTGAAGATAATTAAGGCAGGTAATTATTATGTGTTAAGCTGAACATTGTTTATCATAATTGTAGATTTATTTGAAAAATATTTAGCATTGTCTTAAAAAAAGCGTGTTTGCATAGGCGTACACAGAGAGGTACCATCATCCTAGAAAAGTAAGATTTTTTTTCTTTTTTCTTTTTTTTTTTTTAGGTTTTAAGAAATATAAATATGTTTTCAAATAAATATAAATAATGTAAACATGAGAGTCTTGTTTAGGATTGTTATTGAGCTGATTATGCATGATTGTAATTTTCTTAGATGATTGTTTTATTTATTTATTTATTTTTTCAATTTATTGGTCTTTTTCACTGCTGAAGGTACCGGCTCTTTTTTCCCCCTCATCCCCCCCAAAAAAAATAATCCTGCGTTCGCCCATCCGTATTTTCAATTTTATTTTAACTATTTTGATCAGATAAAATGTAATTGTGTGAATTTTAATTGTTGATTCTTAAGTCGAATAATGTTTTTCATAACATTTTGACACTGTATGATTTTGCAAAGAAATCGTATTTATTTTTAGCAATATATTCGCTTTGAAGTGATAAACTTGTAGAATATACAGTCAAGTATATATATATATATATATATATATATATATATATATATATATATATATATATAATTGTCATACCTTTGAATTTCAAATGAAAACGCTAAGAACCCACAATATTATCCAATTTAGACATGTCTCCATATTATCACGCATAATTGCACGGTAGTGCATTACACAGGACCACGTACTTTCTTCATTTTAAAGCAGCATTTCACCTTAGACGGGTTCTATTTTCAAAGGTTTTACTGCTTTAGGCATGTCTAAGTTTTTAGGTAAAATGTTGATAAATGTTGGTGTTATTATAGCTACGTGCGTACCCCTTTTCTTACCATTATATATTTTTAAAATGAGATTGTTGTGCTTCCCGAGATATAAGGAACTCGTAGATTTTACAAATATCTTAATTACCTTTTGTTGTTGTTCTTTTAATCAGGTAATTACTAGTCGTGAAATCAAGGGAGGAAGCTGACACACGAATCGTCATTTCCTTAAATTGTTCGCAAATTTACTCTGTGCACCTCTCAACAATCAACCAATTAAAACTACTGGCGAAGAAAGCTCAGTTGCCTAAATAGTTAGGTTGTTAGAGTGTTTATCAACATGATAGACCTTTACATTTTGCATGCAATATTAAACATGTCTTGTGCTAAGAAACAAGTAGTTTTTTTTTTCCTTTTGGGGATTTTAGAAATCATAGACAGAGTAACATAGCCTCTATTTTAGTGTGTGGAAATCGGCTTTAAATATTCAGTTGGACAAAAAACCTTGTAAAAACTTAATCTTCTCAAGTAACGTAAAATGCTGAACAAATTATATGAGGACATCGTAATTTTTTTTAATCATATCGATTTTAAGGAAATAAGTGTTCTTATATCCTTACAGTTATATTTATTGATTTATTAGCTAGTGCTCATAACTTTAAAATTTCATTGCAGCATTTTAAAAGGTGTTTAAGATTAGTTGGAAACTCTCTCATGGTAAATATTTATCAAATTATTAAATATTCTATCAAATAAATAAATATTTAAAAAAAATCACATTTACGTTACATTCTACATCTCAAAAAACCTTAAATTTTAAATTTTGATAAATAATTTATACTAAGAGTAGGAGAAAAATATTCTCCTATTCCTAATATTTTTATTTCATTTGGTCTGAAATTCAGAGAAAAAGCCAAAGAAATTAAATTTGTCTTTTAAGCAGTTCTTAGTATTGGACTCTGAGAGTTTTAAAAACATATAATTGAACAAATACCTGCTGCTGGATTTAAATATTGTATGATTAGAATGTAAAAATTGGTCAAATTTTTATTCATAATAATTATTTGGAATTAATGTAATAATTCATAATAAAAAAAATCCCTGACGGCTCGGCCTACAGGCACAGGTAGATTTCGAAGACGCAGACCGTGGGGCGCCTGTTTGTCGGGAATTGCGGAAGAAATGATCTTTTTGCGATGAAGCTGCAGTTGGAACCGCCTACTTCGAAACCTAACTTGTTTGCAGGCGGAGCCAGCAAGGTTTTTTTTTTTTTTTTTTTTTTTTTTTGCTATAATAAGAGTTGGTCCTATAAAAAACATGTGAATATAACACATGTTTAGAAAATACTATTAATTGTAAATTCCATAAAATCTTTTAACTACTTGACCTGCCAAAACATTTTTAAAACATTAATAACATTCTAACCGCATTAATAACACTGGGTCAGCAAATTTTAACTAACTTTCTGTTTCTTAATGTATATAGTTTGTTTTATATAGATTTTAGGGCACTAAACAGAAAAACAATTACAAATTATCTACCATCTTCCAATTTTTAAATTTTTTACTTTCAATGTTTGAGCTACATATGCATTTATAACATTAAATTATCATTTTATTCTTGTTTAATCTATAATATTTTTTCTCAATTGAATATGTAACAAGAGAGTACAAACAAAATTTACTTTGATAATTTTGTTTATACGACTTCCATTAACTAAATTTAATTTATATATATATATATATATATATATATATATATATATATATAATTTTTCTTACTATTTTCTAAAAAAAGAGTTAACATTTTTCTTTTGCAATATTGTAATTTTACTTATACATATTGCCCAATGAAAAAGAAAAGAAAAAAAAAACATTGTTTTTAAAATTTCAAACATTTTAATGCTTTCATAACCTACAATTTTGAAAATGTTTCCATTCTACGGAACCTTTTCAATGCTTCTTTTTCAACATTATACGGTACATATAAACATTACTGCTTACTTCATGAGAAACAGATACCTTGTTCAACAGTATAAAATACAAAATTCAAACTAATAAATATGTTATGTGCAAAACACATATTACTTAAAAATGATTATCTTACTGCTTAGATAAGTCATGCATCCATTTATCATCATATGTAGTTTATATTTTATTAATTACATTTATTAAAAATTTGACTTTTATATCCAAACCTCGCTTTGTAACTCAATGTAGAAATTGCTATATGCTTAATAAGGAATTTTTAAAAACATTACTAAAGACTTTTATTGTAAAAACAAAAATACGTACAATTTTCTTATCTATAAACATATATACAAAAAATATTTTTAAAACGCCTGAATGTTATTATTTGATTTTTAAAACTACTTTTAATGAACATAAACTAATACAAAAGTATAATGTTTGCTATAAAACACTTACTTGTAATAGATTGTTTTATTAGAAAAATGAATTAGTGAATAACTAACTGCCTGTTAACTGCTAAGATTTTTTTTTTCACCACTACTTTTTCTGTAAAGAAAATCACCGCCTTATTTAAATAAGCTGAAATTTAATATTAAAAAAGGAGAAGATTTAGTTACAGAAAAAGTAGTGGACAAAAGTCATAGTAGGTGGTAGAAGAGCTGTAAAGTCGAAGTCATGGACTCAGAGTCAAGTAAAATTTAACAAAAGTATATTTAACATTATCTTAAAAGTAAAATTTTAATATATATTATTTGACTATGAGATTCATATTATGAATTATTAATTTTTGGGTAGTCTAAATTTATGTACAAAACAAATTAAATATTCATAACACAATTTTAAAATATGCATTTATTAATACTAAAATATCATCGTCTGTTTGTATTTCACAACTATTCCTCTCAGAATATAGTGATGAAATTAACCAGTTATCTGTATGAACCAGAGTATGTCATATAAACTCTCAGCATGTTAAAATTGAAAGAAAAGGTAACATATTAATGAAGAGTTTAAAAACATTTATCAGATTTTGTCTGTTCACCTCTTGATTAATATATATATATATATTTATTTATTTATTAATATTTTCCAACTGGCATAAATCATATATTAACTTTTTTTCCCCTTTTGTCTTTTTTTTCAAAACTAATACTCAACTATTTTACTTAAATATTAAATTACTCATTTCTGAATATTTTTCTACATAAATAATCAATAAGTTTATACGTTAGAAGCACATCTGTTTGTAATGTGTTATCTAAGATAAAATAATCGAAATCGAAAGGCGCACTCGAAAAATAGCAGGACAAACTCTGCAACTGCTCGATGCATGCAATAAACTTGTAAAAATGAGAAAATAGTTGATAGTTTTTTCTGATTTGACAATAATATTTCCAATAAAACAGATATTGTAAGAAATTAAAACTAAATCAATAATAGTAAAAAAACTTTCTATACAAATATATTTAAAAATAAATATTTATTTGTTTGTTTAGGGAAAACATTCTCACAGTTATCATTTTTCTAAATACAATTAAAAAATAAAAATAAAATAATAATTTTCATTTCAGCAGATTTTAAATGTATTAAATAGAATAGTTTTAAGCTATTTTTACAACTTCTCCAGTAATACAAAACATTAAATGTCATTATGTAAATAATAATTCTGCATGCAACAGAAGATATATTGCTAGCCAAAAAATTTTAACGTTTATTAAAAAATACAATTTTATGCCAAAAAAGATTTGACGTAATTTTTAAAATAATTTTTTTACATAAAATAAATACATTTAAAAAAATTATAGGCACTGTTAAATTACAACATTTAAAATATATACATCTTTCAAAATATTTAAATATTCTTACAACCGCTCAAAAATGTTGTTTGTTATTCCGATTTAAATAACATGCATTAATGTTAGGCTGTATATAGCCAATTAGGTAGTATATTTAATGTTTTAAAAGAAGACCGAAAAGATTTCTGCAATACACTTGTTTACATTAAATTCAAAAAATTATTTTCTACAGGCCAAAATGAACACTATATCTCCGATTGGGCAATCCTACTGCACTAAACTGTGTAAAAAAGCTTTCTAGCTTTTACCTTAATCGCCAGGATAAGTTTCCTGCAACTTTAGCTTGAGCAGTTTCAGAATAATCAATTTTGAACCGTTTTCTGCAAAATTATAATTTTTTTTAACAGTGAGCATGTATATGTTAAAACAAATGTACATACTAATTTCCAGATTTCTAGTGGCAGCATCTCTGTTGAAATCATAATAAAATGCTATTTTTAGAAGCTTTTCCACTTGTTTATCCCCTTTAAAATTTTGTAATGCGAAGCAGCTAGTGTTTTTCACTAGATCTTAAATTGTATGTCTGCCATGTTTGGTCCAAATCGGTTAAAAATTGAAGAAATGTATAAAGAACATACAAACGTTGAATTACATATAGATTACATAAATCAAAAAAATATTAAAGTACTATATGTAATTTATATTCTATACAATTTTGAAAATGAGCAATTTTAATGTACAGCAAAATGAAATTAAGAAGTGACGGTTGCAGTCAAGTCAGCAGCTTCTTCTTCTGTGCTTGCATTAATAGCAATGTTTAAAGTGTATGTCAACACCATCACAAAAAATGTTTGTTCACTCCATGTAGAGGATCTACTTAAATATATTCGCCATTTGACATCGTACATGAATGAAACAAGGCTTAAAAATCAATAAAAACATACTAAATGAATATAAATATATATAGAAAATGAGCAAGATACAAAACACAAAATTTTGGAATAGGAAAGTGCCAGCATATTAAATGACTTTTTACTTTATTTTTCCTACACCTGTATATGAAACTCAAAGTTTGTATATTAGCATAAAAATGCTGGTAAGAATTTAATCATCACTACTAATGTCCCAAACGGATTCCTGTGATCTTAGATTATTGGCTAACTGAAGAACTGATGGATGAACGGCTGTTCTTTTTCACTTTCCTCCCCTTTTGTGTCCTCCTTCAACAGGCTCGATGTTCAGAATGCATCTAAAAATTAAGTATTGAACTAATCATTTAACAATGTTTAATAAAATATATTTGAATACATCAGACATTAACAGCAATATATTGCAGGCAAGTAATGTTTGGGTGTCTGAAGTAGAAGAAAATATTTTTATAGCAAATCATAAAACAAAACTTTGCAAAATTAATGCTTGATAAAGCAATTTATAGGATGCAGAAAATCCCATTTCATTTTAAGTTTCTACTAAAAAGCAGTATAGAAAACAAGTTTATGACAGGTAAATAATAATTATTTAATAAATAAATTTTATTTTTTTTATCATTTGTAAAGTTCTTTTACCAAGAAAGTATCCAATTAAAGCTCTTTTCACCTCCCAGCAGTTGAATTTTAAATTAATTTTTTTTTTAGTAAATCTGCAGATCAAGGACATGAGCTGAAAGGTCTGTAGTTTTATTTTGACAGCCTTTGGTTTAGTATTTAAAGCATTCAACCGGTAGTTTCATTTCTTTAATATTTGTATTACTAATTATATAAGTAAAATATGAAGTAGTTTCACGAAATTTAAATTTAGGGAATTGTAATGAGAAATAAGAGTTCATACAGAGATACTACAAGAATATATATATATATATATATATATATATATATATATATATATATAAACATATAATTTTTTTTTTTTTTTTTTTTTTTTTTTTTTTTTTTTTTTTTTTTACCGGCTAGATGTACCTAATGGACAACTTTATATACGTATAGTAAAACCTGTTTCTTTCAATGTAACATTTCTTAATAAATTTAAATTCATTTTTATTAATGTTTTTTTTTGTGGCAGTATTTTCAAGTTTTAGTAGGGATTAAGTTTTCCCGTAACGTTAATAATCAATTACTTAAAAAAAAAAAAAAAAAAAAAAAAAAAAAAAAATCAGTGAGTAAGTTGTTATCTGCATCCATAAAAATTACTTTATCTGTTCATTAAAAGAAAATATAGCCTTTACTAGAAAGATTATTTCAGCAGTTTCATTTTCAATATAATTGTTTAATACCATTAAATAAAACTTCTATAAACTCAATTATTTTTTATATATTTGTATTTTGTTTCTCATTAGTAGTGGTTTGAAAATAAATATGACGAAATAATAATTAATAATGCTTAGCAAACTTATAAAAATTTGAATTGGCATAAGATGTTTCATAAAAAGCAATTAAATTTAATGTGCAACAGCAATTTTAAAAGTTAAAAAAAAAATCACCTAAAAAAGTCTCATATATTTTACATTTTTCTAATTAATTATGAGTTATAAATAGACACACTCCAAAGTTTTTGTTTAAAAAATAATTAAGAAAATTTCCGGAGTTATTTTTTTAACATAAGATTCCCTTGCATGTTTGATAACTTTTGGGTTATTTTGACAATCTTAATCAAATCAGTCAGGACATAGAAAATAATGCTTCACAGTTCCACTGCCTTTGAGTGAAAATTTTACTGAACTAGTTTTAATTAATTTATTTATATCTACTTTAATTTCTTGCATAAATTGTATTTTTTTAATTTTGTAGCAAAATAAAATATTAAATGTTATATATTAATAGTCCATTACAAAAATGAATTTAATTATATAGTTTTAGGATCAGTTTTAATTATTGGCATGCTTAGCAATTTCCAATAATGGTCAGGTTACCCTGTGGCCATTATAAAACGTGTAATTTTAATAATGGTTATAGTGTATATTATATTTTGTTTTAACTGAAAAGGTAAGTAATCAAGTTTAATTTTTAAATTGCAGTTACCATAGTGTAATAAAAATTATTTTTTTAATTAGATGCTTTTAATTAAGTTCATGTGTTTATTAAAATTTTTATTAATAAATCTGATTAATTATTTTTTTTATGACTGTGCTTTGCATATTTTAAATTTTACAATCGATCAAACCAATCAAGAATCAAGGAATAATGTTTAAAGGGATAGAAAATAGGAGGGTCTTGTGAGGCTTAAGCCCATAACCTTTAAATGAAGACAATTTTGTAAGTCAGACAATTTGTTAAAAAATTATTACGTTCCATCTTCAAAGTTTGATTATTTATCTCTGATAATAAATAAATAAATAAAAAATACTAAGAACATAAATTACATTTAAAATAGTGATGAAACTATAAAATCTGCAGATCAAACGCCTTAACTGAAAGTTCTGTAGTTTTATTTCGACAGGTTTTTATTTAGTATTTAAAGCATTCAACCTGTAGTTTCATTTCTTTCATATTTGTATTACTAAATATATATATATATATAAAAGTAGTTTCATGAAATTTAAATTTAAAGAATTGTAATGAGAAAATAAATTTCATGCAAAGATACTCCAAGAATATATTTTCTGAATTTATTTTAATTTAATATTCCCCCACCTCCCTTATTGCCTCTATAATTTGAAAACTGTAATTTTCTGAAATTCACTAGTTTAAATCTTCTATCTAAAATAATTATAATATTGATCTTCTGATAATGACAATAATTAATTTAAATAGAGAATTTTTCTCAAAAATATTTTATTATTTATTGATAGCCTAATTTTTAAATTTACTATAAAATGACTATTTTGTCTCAGTGGTATATTTTCATTAAATTCTTGGTTTTAAATACAATCATAAAAATAAAAAATAATCTATTAGTTTTTATAGGGTGTCCGTTACTGGAACAAGTCGTGTTGATTAATTTTAATTTCGAGTCTATTCATTTTTTATGTTATTTACAGTATAATTTTGATTCGCATTAGCAAATCTGACTATGAGAATTATTAAATATTGTTGACAAATTAATATAACATTAAAAAAACTGGAATATAATGGTCACTATTAATTAAAATTAATTTTTAAAGAAAATCCTTAAGGGTATCCATTAGGCTCATCTGGCCTTAATGTGTGTATATATATATATGCAAGATATATGTGCTTAATAGACACTTAATATATAATATAGTAAAACAAATTTCTTTTTAATGTAACATTTCTTAATAAATTTAAATTCATTTTCACAATTAATAGGTGGTTTTTTTAGAGGCAGGATCTAAAGTTTTATTATGGCTTAAGTTTCCACGTATTGTTAAGAACCAAATACTTTTTTCTTTTTAAACAGTGAGTTCCTTACTTTAAAATGAAATATAGCCTTTTCTAGATAAATTATTTCAGTAGTTGTATTTTTAATATAATTTTTTAATATAATTAAATAAAACTACAATAAATTCAATTATTTGTTATATATTTGTAAATTTTTTTTATTATTATTATTAGTTTTAAAATAAATATGACAAAAAAATAACTAATAATGATTGACAAACTTTATAAAAAATTGAATTAGTTTAATATGTTTAAAAAAACCAATTAATTTTTAATCTGCAATAGCAGTTTTAAAAGTTTTAAAAAAATTCCGCCTAAAAAAAAATCTCATGTACTTTCCTTTTCTCTATTTAATTATGAGGTATAAATAGACAACCACAATTTTTTTTTCTTTTTTAAATAACCAAGAAAATTTCCGCAGTTATTTGTTTATTATTATTTTTTATTATTTATTATTTTTTTCATGAGATTCCCTTGCATATTTAATAATATGGGTTATTTTGACAATCTTAATCAAACCAGTCAGGAGACAGAAAATAATGTTTCACAGACAGAAAATAATGTGTTCTATAAAAAGTGTAATTTTAATAATGGTCATAGTGTATAAAACATTTTGATTTAAATGAAAAGCTAATTAATCACATTTAAATTTTAAATTGAACATACCATGATGTAAGAACAAAATTTGTAAAATTAGATGCTTTTAATTCTTTTAATGTTGTTATGAAAATTTTTATTAATAAACCTGATTAATTATTTTTTAATATCACGCCATGCATATTGTATAATCTTACAATCGATCACACTAATCAGGAAGCCGAGAATAATGTTCAAAGAAATAGAAAAAGAAGGGGCGTATGGGGCTCAAGCCTCCAACCTTTAAATAAAGACGATTTTTAAGTCAGACAACTTGTTAAAAATCTATTACTTTCCATCTTCAAAGTTTGATTACTCACTACTGACAACAACAACAACAACAACTAAAAAAAAAACCAATAATATAAATATATAAATATAAATTAAATTTAAAATAGCAATGAAACTAGTAAATCTGCAGATCAGGAGGGTGAACTGAAAGGCCTGTAGTTTTAGTTTGACAGCCTTTTGTTTAGTATTTAAAGCATTCAACCAGTAGTTTCATTTCTTTGATATTTGTATTACTAATTATATAAGTAAAATATAAAGTAGTTTCACGAAATTTAAATTTAAAGAATTGTAATGGCAAATAAGATTTCATGAAGAAATACTGCAAGAATATTTTATTTTATTTTGTTTTACAGGCTAGATGTGCCCATGACAAATTTACATATGTATAGTAAAACCTATTGCTTTTTAATCTAACATTTCTTAATACATTCAAATTCATTTTCATTAATAATAGGTTTTTTTTTTTTTTTTTGAGGCAGTATTTTAAGATTTAGTATGGCTTAAGTTGTCATGTAACGTTAAAAATCTACTACTTAAAAAAAAAAAAAAGAAAAAAAAATTAGCGAATAAGCTGTATCTGCATTCATATAAATTAATTTATCTGTTCATTACTTTAAAAGCAAATATAGCCTTTATTAAAAAGATTATTTCAGCAGTTTCATTTTCAATATAATTGTTTAATATTATTAAAAAAAACTATAATAAACTCAATTATTTGTTAAATATTTGTATTTTTTTTCATTACTAGTAGTTTGAAAATAAATATGACAAAATAATAACTACTAATGTTTAGAAAACTTATAAAAATTTGAATTAGCATAAGATGTTTCATAAAAAGCAATTAAATTTAATGTGAAATAGTAATTTTAAAAGTTAAAAATAAGTTCACCAAAAAAATCTCATATATTTCACTTTTTTCTAATTAATTATGAGGGTTAGATTAGACACACTCCAAATTTTTTGTTTTAAAAAAATAACCAAGAAAATTATAGGAGTTATTATTTTTTATCATATAAGATTCCCTTGTATATTTAATAATTTGGGTTATTTTGACAATCTTAATCAAACCAGTCAGGACACAGAAAATATTCTTCACAGTTCCACTGTCTTTGAGTGAAAATTTTACTGAACTAGTTTTAATCAATTAATTTATATCTTCTTTAATTTCTATGAGAATTATTAAATATTGTTGATAGATTAATATAACGTTTAAGAAACCTGGAATATAATAATTGTTACTATTAATTAAAAAGTCCTTTTTGAAGAAAATCCTTAAGGGTATCCATTAGGTTCATCTGGCCTGTATGTATGTATATATATATATATATATATATGCAGGATATATATATATGTATGTATATATATATATATATATATATATATATATATATGTGCAGGATATATATGCTTAATAGACAACTTTATATATTTAGTAAAATCTATTTCTTTTTAATCTAACATTTCTAAATAAATTTAAATTCATTTTTATTAATAATAGATGTCTTTTTTTAGAGGCGGGATCTAAAGTTTTATTATGGCCTAAGTTTCCACGTAATGTTAAAAATAAAATACTTTTTTCTTTTTAATCAGTGAGTTCCTTACTTTAAAAGGAAATATAGCCTTTCTAGAAAAATTATTTCAGTAGTTGTATTTTTAATATAATTAAATAGAATTACAATAAATTCAATTATTTGTTATATATTTTATAATTTTTTTTAAAAATTATTAGTAGTTTCAAAATAAATATGACAAAATAATAACTAATAATTATTAGCAGACTTTATAAAAAAATTGAATTAGTTTAACATGTTTAAAAAAACAATTAATTTTTAATGCGCAGTAGCAATTTTATAAGTAAAAAAAAAATCCACCTAAAAAAAATTTCACATAGTTTCCTTTTCTCTAACTAATTATGAGCTATAAATAGACACCCTCCAAACTTTTTGTTTAAAAAAATAATAATAATAACCAAGAAAATTTCCGGAGTTATTATTTTTTAACATAAGATTCCCTTGCATGTTTATTAATTTGGGTTATTTTAATTATCTTAATCAAACCAGTCAGGACATAGAAAATAATGTTTCACAGTTCCACAGCCTTTGAGTGAAAATTTTACTGAACTGGTTTAAATTTATTTATATCTTCTTTAATTTCTTGCATAAATTGTATGTGTTTGATTTTATACCAAAAGAAAATATTAAATGTTATACATTAGTAGTCATTTACAAAAATGTACTTAATTATATAGTTTTAGGATCAGTTTTTATTACTGGCATTCTTAGCAATTTCCAATAATGGTCAGGTCGCCATTATAAAAAGTGTAATTTTAATAATGGTCATAGTGTATAAAATATTTTGATCTAAATGAAAAGCTAATTAATCACATTTAATTTTTAAATTGAAGTTACCATATTGTAAGGAAGAAATTTGTAAAATTAGATGCTTTTAATTATTTTAATGTGATTATTAAAATTTTTATTAATAAATCTGATTAATTATTTTTTAATACCATGCCGTGCATATTTTATAATTTTGCAATCGATCAAACCAATCAGGAATCAAGGAATAATGTTCAAAGGGATAGAAAAAGAAGGGGCGTAGGGGGCCCAAGCCCTTTCCTTTAAATGAAGACAAATTTTTAAGTCAGGCAATTTGTTAAAAATCTATTACTTTACAATTTCAAAGTTTTATTATTCAACTCTGACAAATAAATAAATAAATAAATAAATAAATAAATAAATAAATAAATAAATAGAAAATACTAGAAATATAAATTACAATTAAAATAGTAATGAAACTAGAAAATCTGCAGTTCAGTGGCACTTAACTGAAATTTCTGTAGTTTTATTTTGACAATTTTATTTAGCATTTAAAACATTCAACCAGGAGTTTCATTTCTTTCATATTTGTATTATTAGTTATTGCAAGTAAATTTAAATTTACTTACATAATAATTTGTATTAAATAATAATATATAAATGATAATTTGATACATAAAATATATAAATAATAATTTGTACCAGTTATTTCACATTAAATTTTAATACATTTATATATTTTATAAAAAAGCATTACAAAATTTTTAATTATTTTATTGAATAAAATATACAAAGGTAAGTCCGCTTAAAAAAAAAAAAAAAAAAAGTTATTAACTTCTTTTTTTTTATCATTTTATTTAGTATTGAAAACATTCAATCTACTGTATAATATATTTCATATTTATAATATTATTTACTAAAAGAAATAAATCAATCACCTTCAGGAAATTTAGCTGTAAAGAATAACAGGAAATATGATTCCATGCATATTAGAATACTCCATTTTTTTCAGATCTTTTTATTAATCCTTTTAAACCCCTCAATAATTTGATAAATCTAATTTCTTGAAATTTAGTATTTCAAATCTTCTACCCAGGGCTTAATTTCTATGAAAAAAAAGTACCGGAATCCTAATATTCTGCAGTACTAACAGCCGTAGCGTACCCCCCCCCCCCCACCTCCGCCGTTACTCCAATCTGCATATTTATATTTCATACATATTTTTTTCAAAATTTAAAGTATTGTTTTTTTTTTAATATATAAAAATTTTAAATACAACTATCTGTTCCAAATAACATTAAATTGATTTGAAATAGAAATAAATAAAATTTTGAATTTAAGACAGATTGAGCTCTAGCCAGTCCAAACCCGAAGACTAATATAAAAATCGAGCCTGTTTCATCTCCATCTCTTACGTGAGTGGCACATTACGTCATTTAGAAGTGTTTTGATACAAAAGAAGGCAAAAGATCGGAGATGGGAGGGAAAGGGTCATTTAGGATTCGTTTTTCGGAAGCGTTATTGCACTGGGTTCCGGAGCGCAATGTTTATGAGCTCCGGTGAATTCTGGCTAATATTTAAATATTTATTAAAAACAAAGAAGTGCCGGAGCTGAGCTCCGGTGGTCTCCGGCACAAATTAAGCCCTGCTTATACCTAAATTAATTAAGATATTGATCTTCTGATAATGACAATAATAAATGTAAAGTACTAAAAATTAATTTATGTTAAAAGTTAAAATAAGTATGGTACTTCTTAGAGAAATAGAAAATTCATAAATATTTTTTTTTACTATAGGAAAAGTTATTTATTATTATTATTAAATAAGATCATTTTTCAATTAAATAAAAAATTTTAGGTACCAATTGTTGCATTTTAAATTTTAATTGTATAGTAATATATTTATTTATTTATAAAAGGTAATTTGTAAAAAGCATTAAAAAAGTTTAAATTATTTTATTGAATAAAATATATAAAGATGAGTCATCTTTGAAAAATTTTTACCTTTAACTTCTGACTTGGATTTACAGTAGAAAGTAGATGGTTCCTGATGACAGTCACTTCTGAAAAATAAGTAAGAATGAATTCTGGGCCTGGATTGTTATAGCATGGTAAACAACTCCCCCCCCCCCACCTTGGTCCCTTTTTGCCTACGTTTTAACAAATTTTGCCCAATCTAAAGATCCTGGTATTTCTTGTGGGCGGATATCAATGTGTTATTGGCTTTGGAATCTATTTTCTTTGTTTTGTTTTAAGTGGAAAGTGTAACTTTGCTTGATTTGCTTTTGTAAGCCACCTGCGTCCTGTTTACCAGAAAGCGAGATTTTCAGAGGGTGTCCTGTCCGAACGAAAAGTTATCTGGAGGAAAATTTCACAAGTAGAGGGTGTCACATTCCGAAACTGAGTTACTAGCCTTAAGAAGCGTTGCGGACAAGAAAGGAATTGTGTTACATCGTTAAATCAGGCGGCAAAAGCAAGTGATCTTTTTCAGCTCTGTGTCACTTAACCGAAACGAAAGAATTAAGATTAACACTGGCACAGTGCCGCAGTATTTTAGTGAATAGGGCTATTCGGTTCTGAATTGCAGACTTTTTTCACTTTATTCATTAATAATTGCTTTAATTTTTTATTTGTTGAACACTTTCGCTTATTTTTGCCAACATATTAATAATTCCATATAAATAAACTGTAACACTAAAAATATTTCTTTTAAAAAATGCATGAAAAACTAATAATAATAATAATAATAAAAAAGAAAGAAAGAAAATCTAGAATTATGCCCCCCCCCCCCCCCCCAAAAAAAAAAAAAAAAAAAAAAAAATTCCCCTCGAAAATAAATCTGAAATTACTATCCTTGACGTGCTGTTAGTTACGACGAAATTCAGACATATCAATATAGAAAAACGCATTCGAAAGAATCCCTCCCCCCCTTTTTTTATATATATATTGTATAGATTTGGTTTAAATCGAGAAAAAAAATTGTAAGAATTGGTACATTAATTCATGTAAAACCGTTTTGTTTTTTTCTTGTGAATGAAATGATATTTTAAATATTTCCTACATTTGCTAAAGTACTTCCTAATGTTTTGAATGTCTTGTCATTCTCTTTTAGAATAAAAAGTTTGCACATAAACTAAACTTGAATCACAATGGTAAGTTAAATCGTTTATGGAATAACTTTTCTTCAATGGTTATGTTGAATGAGATAGAAAAAGGATTTATTATTCTAACGTTCATTTACGAAGTACAAGAACCAGTAAAGCGAAATATGTGATCTTATATTTTATAAATTAAAATACACTAAAGATATATAACCTACATTCACATAATGAAAAAATGAATCAAATATAAAATTAAAATCTAATTTGACTTACCTTGAATCGTTTTATTATCCATATCTATCCGTATCCGATAAAATGGCGGCCAGAAGACAACAGTGAGGGTGATTAAATGTAATTCTCTTTTTATCTCATTGGCTCATTAATGTCACGTGATAGCTGAACGTCAGCTTGAAACTGGAAAATACTGCACGATTTGCTTGAAAATATTTTACTGCGCGCGTGCTTTATTTCTTTACAGCAAGACTTGCTTGATTTTTGCTGTAATTTTACAATAATTTTTTACAGTGTAGTTGTAAAAGAAATGTTTTCTTCTCACTTTTTTGTTTGTTTGTTTGTTTTCACGTCGGCCCCTTTAACATAGCAATAAAAAAAATTGTTCTCGTTTTCCGAACTCTCTGACATTTCAATCCGTTATTAATATATAACTGTATCGAAGCTCTCTTTAAAATTTAACGAAAAATACGCATATTTAGTAGTGGAAACATGAGTTCTTAAAAAAAAGCTTTAGCTTTCAATCTCAGAGCAAAAATATATTAGAATGTCTATGATTTCAATGCAATGGTGACTCCATCCGTTTTCAATCAACCCTTTTCAATCCCCCTAGGTTAAACAGGTGAGGGCTAATCCATCAGGTTTCCCTTTTCTGAGGGGTAAAACCTTCAAAAAACATTGAAAAATGCGCAAAGGGACGATATTGATGTGGAAAATTTGACAGAATGCACTTGCCGTGTTAAATATGTAGATAATCAACCAGAACTTCGGATTAAAGTGGAATCCGATACACTTCGTCTTACCGAGATTCGAACCAGACATCCCTTGACACATAGCCTGAGTTCAAACCACTAAACAGGCAGGTTACCTGTATGCTCTAAGGCAGCGTATCGAGAGTGTATAAAATTATATTTGTTCTGCTTGGCTGTTGAATAACTCAATTGTTATGCGAAACTTAAAGAATTTTCAAGATTGAACCTTGCATTGTAAAACCAAAAAGACAAATAAGCTACGAAAGTATAATATAGCCATGAACAAAAATATGCAACCTTTATATTTACTTATGATTCCGAAAATAGCTCTTTATCATTAGAAACCTTAGAAACCAGTATGTTTTCGAAATGTAAAGAATCATCTATAAAATAAAAGTTTCTTTTGCTGCCACGTATTTTCGGAAACAAGTTTTTATAGTGCATTAATCAGTTTTCCTAATTCAGAATATAGCTTTTTAGGATGCTGTCAATTCTCAAGTAAATATTTTCTTTTTTAATTGAATTTATACATGCGAGATAAACCAAATATTATTAGTTTATTGTTAATATTAACGCTGTCAATTTATCATGCTTGTATGTAAAACATGAGAACGCTTTTTGGAATTGTGGGTAACTCCGAAGATGCTATCGTATATTTACTGCTGCAACGTTTTCACTCTGTACATTTTTTTACGGTCCAGCTTAAAAAGTTAAAAATGAGCTTTTTTGTTAATTCATAACTCAAGAACCACGTATCACAAATTCACGAAAGTTATATCGCATCCAAGCTTTAATGGTGCACTGTATAATATATGGAATTTATGTTATTATGTAAATTATTTGTATATGATATATATTTTATGTAGCTTTACATACACATGTAATGTTACAAGCATAATCTTTTATTTCCTTATTTTAATCAACGTAGTCACTGTCTACAAGCTTGGCACTATGATACAATGGAAATAAAGAGGAAATATGTGGCAGGCCAAATATCAATGCCAAGGTACGCCGAGCCCCAGCAGTAAAAGTTATTGCCTTAAAGAGGGCAGCCTACAGGGGCGCGCTGTGCAACGAGAAAAATCCAAAACAGTTGATAACATGGCCAATAACGTGATTTGAAAACTCAGCCAGTGATGTTCAAGGGTGTTCAGTGATGTTCAAGAGTGTTCAGTGATGTTCAGTGATGTTCATAAGACACTCCACCGAAATTGTTTTTATATTGGCTTGCACACGAAATTTACGACCGTTTATTATTTACTTATTATATCAGCGTGACTTCCCTATGACTTCTGAATCACTTCTTAATTACTTGTTATTTTTTAAGACACTAATAAATGTGACCGGAAGGATCATCCATGCTCTACAGACCTGGTTTCTTCATCTGAGCAGCTCATCTCAAACAATAAAAACATGACTTCACTGTGACTTCTGAATCACTTCTTACTTAATTATTATCAACACGACTTCTGAATCACTTCTTACTTAACAATTATTAACATAACATCTGAATGACTTCTCATATTACTTAGATGAATCCTTCATCAATTTTTAATTAAGACGACTTGTAAAACTTCAGAGACTTTTATTTGTTTCATTTTACTTGCTAGGAATTATCTTCTATGAAGTCTTTTCAAAGTAACTTAGGACGAAATATTAGTAGTCTGATTTATTTCCTAAATGGAAAATTTAATCGTCTTAAAAGTTAGATCTTTTTGTCCCGCAACATATTTTTTAACATTGTGCAAGTGTAATCTGCAATCATCTGTCTTCTTGATGTCAGTAAGGAGCCTAGTAGCAATTATAGAAACTGAAAGTATTGTTTGTTTGTAATATATTAAGAGGTCTTGTACCTTTTAAACTCGCCGAAAATCAACAAAAACTTTCAAACTTTGAATTAGTGCAGCTGCAAAACTTTTTTGTGTATAATCATGCAATTTTGGCTATTGATTAAGCAGATTGTGCTTTTTAATATAATACTATTAGAAACTGACTAATATTTTACTGATTTTGTGCATTCTTGAATTTAAAATAGCTCTTTTTTTTATTCCGTAAATCATTGCGCGCATGATACCTTGAGAACTTATGACTGGATTGTTATGAAATTTTATGGAAACAATAAGCGCATATGTGTGTTTAAAATGATCTACTTTTAGGACAAAATTATTTCATTAACCATGTAAAAAAAATATTTTTGTAAAAAATTTCAGAATTTTACATTTTTTAATGAATAAAAATAGTTCTAATTAGAAATCTTATCATTGTGAATATTTAAAAGTAGATCATTTTAAACACACATATGCGCTTCTCCTCTTCATAAAATTTCATAACAATCCAATCATACGTTCACAAGATATCATGCGCGCAATGACTTACGGAATAAAAAAAGAGCTATTTTAATTTCAACAGTGCACAAATTCAGTAAAATATTAGTCAGTTTCTAATAGTATTATATTAAAAAGCGCAATCTATTTAATTAATAATCAAAACTTTATGTTTAGACATATAAAGGTTTTGAAAATACACTAATTCAAACTTTGATTGTTTTTCTCGATTTTCGTCGCGCTTAAAAGGTACAAGATCCCTTAAATTGTGTATTTATATCTTAGGGCTTTTGTCACGCATGGAAAGGACAGTATGGGTGGAGTAATCAAATGTATTTTTTTCTACAAATAATGTATGTACTGAAAATTATTAATTATTTGTTAAATAATATTTTTATTAAATTGGTACAGCCATTTAAAATAACTATGATGACTAATTAGTCATTCATCTCAAGTTCAATCACTAAAGTTTTCGATCGTGTGATCCTATTTATTGCTACATGTGCAACCCGTTCTTATTAAATTATTATTCTTTAATTATTTTCTCTATTTATATCTATTATTATCTATTTATAGATTTAATGTGTAAATAAGTATTGTTTATTTAATATTAATTTTATTCTACTTATTTCTGCATCATGTATTCTTTTTTTTTACTTCTTATTTAGGTATAAGTAGCAGTAAGCTTCTCGTAGCTAATAATTATGTTTTATTTATGCGTTGCTTCTGAAATTTATTTAGATAGAAGCTCATAAGTCGCAGTACTTCCTAAACGTACAGAGCACAAGCTTTAATCATGATTAAGCATTTATTTTAAATTTAATTGGGAAATTTTATGCGGATGCATGATTTCCAGTTACCTCTACCATATGTATATTTAATTACGATAACATTCTTTAAATTAATTACTGTTATCTTATACCACAAACACCAAAGGATTTGGCTCGATGTTTGGATAGTTTTCTTAAAAGGTAAAGCCAAAAAGGTAAAGTCTTAACCTGCAGAAAACTTTCCACTATTTACATACGTGATTATATTATATTCTACTAGATTAAGAAACATTTATCTTTTATTACAGCGTGAAGAAGAGTGTTTGAAAGTTAAGAAGATCAAATTTTGGATCTTCTAAATGCTTCACACAATAACATGGTTCAACTTTAAACTACAATATTTGAAAGTGTATTTTGCTTGTTATTTAGATTACGTTAATCAAAATGTATATATCTAAGGAGGTACTATGTGTTTATATTAAAAACGAATTTAATGAGAAACTCAAACACCTTCGCTTAATGCATTTTCTTTATATGAAAAATCTTTTGCATCACAAATGTGTTTATTGATTTCATAAATCTCCAAACTTTGTAGCATTTTCTTTCAAAAGATATTCCCATCTCCTTATACATCTAGAAAATTCTACGCTTTGGACCATACAACTCATAAAAGCATGCGAAACATTTTACAAAGACTGCTTTTCAAAAAAGAAAATGAGAACAGAATTAATTTCAGATCCTTTGAAATGTTAAATTTTAACTTAATAACATCCCGTTCAAAGACGGCGATTTTCCTCGAAGTTCATTTTACTGCACTATACCTTAAGATTGAATGAAAATATTACAATGCTTTTTTCCTTATTTTATAGAAGATTATTAAGACGCGAGCAAATTCCTAGCAGTTTTTTTTTTTTTTTTTGGTAGGGATTATCTTGAAGTTGAAAATGAGATTGCAAAAATTTAGTATGATGGTTTCACGAAAATTCGTGGGAAGTATGAATTTTATTTTAAGATAAACTATAATATTTTTTAAATATTGCATTACTGTTAATATTGTTTTTCAGAAATTTAGTATGATGGTTTCACGAAAATTCGTGGGAAGTATAAATTTTATTTTAAGATAAACTATAATATTTTTTTAAATATTGCATTACTGTTAATATTGTTTTTCAGAAATTCACAACAAAATGAATTTTGTTCATTTGGTTTAAAGATCCCTTTTTATTTAATTAAAATAGAACATACTCTATGTTTATAATACATTTTGTTCCCTGATAGCAAAGCAGCATTAGACCAATATTGTTAATTCGCGATTATACTAGTGCTCGCGGATATATACGTTTAATACATTTAAAACGTATTGTAACCGGTAACGATTTTGGATAGGTATAATATGGAAAAAAGGCTTAACTACGTATACGTTTAAACGTATATAAACGTACATTCGCGAGCACAGTTTATGCACATTTAGCCTTTCACCTTTTAGCTATTCTTGGTTACATTTTGGTTACATGCATTTCATTATATTAATTTCCCTCAGTAATGTTGCAACCCTAATATCCGATATACTCTTCCATGAATGAGCGTACATGTGAAAATGCACTTTATGATCGTCTTCAGCACATAGGGAGTTACTAGTTCTAATATGCTTGAAAATATCGGTAGAAATACTAATAAAAAGAAAACTGCCCAGTTAAACTGAGGGCATTGAGCTCACAGGCTATTCACACTCATTATATATTGTACTCTTATTTCAAAGAATTTGAAATATTCCCCTCGAAAAATAAAGAAATCAACAATATATTAAGGGGGGTGTGGGTCATTCCCCTGTTACCCCCCTCATAGTTAACTAATGAACGCCTTAAATTAATCAGGGAAGTCTCTAATTACAATGAATATACATACAAAATTTGAAGAAAATCGGATAATTCTGCATGAAAAACTCAGTTATCTAAATTAAGGGGGGATTAGCCCCCCTTTCCCCTTTTATACTTAACCAATGAACCCCCAAAACTATTCAGAGAAACACATTATCACAATGAACCTATATACAAAATTTGAAGAAAATCTGATAATTCTGCATGAAAAACTCATTTATCTAAATTAGGGGGGGGGTATCCCCCCCTTTCTCCCTTTACACTAAACCAATAAACCCCCAAAACTATTGACAGAAGCACATTATCAAAATGAACCTATATACAAAATTTGAAGAAAATCGGATAATTCTGCATGAAAAACTCATTTATCTAAATTAGGGGGGGTGTCCCCCCTTTCCCCCTTTATACTAAACCAATGAACCCCCAAAACTATTGACAGAAGCACATTATCAAAATGAACCTATATACAAAATTTGAAGAAAATGGGATAATTCTGCATGAAAAACCCATTTATCTAAATTATGGGGGGTTAGCCCACCGTTTCCCCCCTTTATGCTTAACCAATGAACCTCCAAAACTAATCAGGGAAGCGCCTTATCACAAGGAACCTATAAACAAAATTTAAAGTAAAACGGTTAGTTTTATCAAGAGTTATCGCGTTACGTACATACATACGTACGTACATACAGCACCGGCGGGCACATAAGCTCTCAGGCTTTGATAGCCTGTGAGCTAAAAAAAAACATCTATTATCATACAAGTAATTCACAATCACAAATAAAGGGAGTGATAGAATGTGTATTACTTTATGGTTTGACATGTAAGAATAGTAGAAAACTGTGGAAAAAAATAAAAAACAATACTGCCCAGTTAAACTGAGGGCATAGAGATGACAGGCTATTCACACTAATTGTATATTATACTCTCATTTCAAGTAATTTGAAATAAGCCCCTCTAAAAATAAAGAAATCGATAGTATATTAAGAGGCGATCATCCCCCTGTTCCCCACATTATAATTAATCAATGAAACCCCAAAACTAATCAGGGGAGCGCCTTATTACAATGAACATATGTACACAATTTGAAGCAAATCGGATAATTGTGCATGAAAAACCCATTTATCTAAATTAAGGGGAAATTAGACCCCGTATCCCTCTTTATACTTAACCAATGAACCCCCAAAACTAATCAGGGAAGCGCCTTACCACAATGAACCTATATACAAAATTTGTAGAAAATCAGATAAATCTGCATGAAAAATCCATTTATCTAAATTAAGGAGGGAGGATTAGCCCCCGTAACCCACTTAATATATAATCAATGAACTCCCAAAACTAATCAGGGAAGCGTCTTATCACAATGAACCTATAAACAAAATTTGAAGCAAAACGGTTATTTCTATAAAGATTTATCGTGTTACGTATATACGTACATAAATACATACGTTTGTACATACAGAACCAGCGGTCACATTAGATCTCAGGCTTTGATAGCCTGTGAGCTAATAAGAAGGAAAAAAAACGATCATAAAGCATGGATTATGAAATAGTTTCCAACGTCTTCAGAATACTCTATGAAAATTTCACCTTTTAATAAGGTGAAAGATGATGTAAAAAATTCGGAAAACGCATAACTCAATTCGAAACACAATTTCAGCAATTACCATCATACACTTTGGAAAATTATCCGAATTATTTTGTGCAGCCTTTTACACGATCTTTAGATTGGCATATATACTACATAGTATGCAAAAATTTAATTTAGTTAGGAAACGAATGACGCAGATAAAAATTACCCTTCAGCAGTTCCCGTGAATAATCGGAAATGTACTCAAATTTTAGTCCTGTATATGTTCTATAGAATTTATACACTCCATGTAATACGCACAAAATTATTTAAATTTAAAAATGCATAACAGAAATAAACATGTACTTTGAGGAATTATCGCTCATAGACAGTATTGTAACCGAATTGTTTTGTGTCTCTCTGTAAATGAACGATAAATGTTATGCCTACCATATTCTATATTAATCCTCTTGTAGTACACCTCAGTGATGTATATCAATTTCAATATGTCTTAAATAGTAAGACATCATTAAAATACACTGCAAACTATTGTTCCCCATAGACCATATAGTAACTATATTCTTTTGAGTGCTCCTGTGAACATACTATATTTGCTAAAAACTTTATTTTCAATACCGAACATGTCATGGTGATCCTCAATATTATATATGAATTATATGGCAATCCGACTGTATTTACGTGAGTTAGAGCACGAACAGAAGGAAAGACAGCAGGAGAGACAGGAGGCTAGACAAAAAAAGTTCATTTACACTTTTCAGCTATATTAGAATGTGTTAAAATATGATTATCTAAAATATGATAAAATATGATAATCTAAGCTCCAATTTCATTTGATAAGAATTATTCTTTATATTTTTACTACAAAAATTTTTACTTTTTCCCTTTTATACCCTGTTTCCAAATCTTTAAAAAACAAATAAATGTTTTAAGCGAAACAAAAATAATTCATATACGCATTTCGGCTATGTTAGAATGCGTTAAAAAATTATTAAAATATATTTTATTCAAGTTAAAGCTCCAATTCTATTCAATAAGAATAATTCTTTATATTTTTACTACTAAACATTTTACTTTTCCCCCGTTATGCAATCCCCGTTTCCAAATGTTTAAAATATAAATAAATGTTTTAAGCAAAACAAAAATAATTCATATATACTTTTCAGCTATCTTAGAATGTGTTAAAAATGATTAAAACATATTTTATTCAAGTTTCTAAGCTCCAATTCAATTCAATAAGAATCCTTCTTTATGTTTTTACTACTAAAATATTTACTTTTTTCCCTTTATACAATCCCTGATTCCAAATGTTTAAAAAATAAATATATGTTTTAAGCGAAACATATTATATTTCATACTCTAAAATTTAAAGCAATTTTACTGGAGACAAATTTTAATATGTGCTGTCTCTAAAAATTTAATCTTTGATTCTCAAAATTGAGAAGAAACGCTGCAGTTACTCTTTATATTTATTTGCATTTGCATTAGACATTCTTGCGAAAGATTTAAAATTCTTTTTTTTATTATGTAACCTTACTCCTTTTTGTGCAAAAGCAGTAAGCCGTTTGTATTTGAATCAAACATTTATTTTCTAATACATTATCAGGTATCAATAGATGTGTGGGGAAAAATATGGGTTAAAGTCTCAATTCGGAATATAAAATTCAATAAATTTTATTTGGAAATAAACAGTATTAAAGTGGTTTAAATATTCTCAAGCTCATACCAATAATTTGGATATTTATTATTTTATTTTTATTGTATGAACAATTATCTTTTGAAATAGTAAGTTGTAAGATGTTAGGTTTTTGAAAATGCATAAGAGAAATTCAACTACTTTCTTTTAACTCAGATTACATATGAAATTAGAACTTGGAATCTCAAATTTTGGCCAAAGAGCTCTAATTGATAAACTTATATCTTTATACAGGGTGATTCATAAAAGATGGGCAGAACTTTAAGGGGTTATAGTACACTTAAAGACAAATAATATTAAATAGGAGACTAAGGGTCCCAGACGTATTCCCAAGGAGATAGGGGGCATTAAAGTTTAGGGTCCGAAATTTCAAATGATTATAAAACATGGAAAAATTGGTCGATTCGTTTGCGGTTTTTGCAAAAAATTTTCTTTATGCCAGTATTTTCTTGAAATAAAATTTTAAAGTTCAATTTCAAAAAATGCCGATAGGGGGCGCTTTAGACTTTGGAGTAACAAACAACTATTTTTTAACGTTATTTTTTGTATTTCTTTAAATGATTTCGAAAGCTTAGACTTAAACTTAAATTTTGATCTAAAAATCTGAGTCCTAACGAGTAGTTAAGTAGCGTAAACTGAAATTTGAAATTTGAAACCCTTCTCCCCCCAGAACAAAAATCAGTTATTCCCGATCTTTGTGTCGTAGATTAGGCTCTAACTACTGCCGCGTTTTGCTAAAATTATTCTTTATGTCAGTATTTTCTTGAAAATAAATTTTAAAGAAAATTTTCAAAAAATTCCGATAGAGGGCGCTTTAGACTTTGGAGTAACGAACAACTATTTTATACCGTTATTTTTTGTGTCTCATTAAATGCTTTCTAAAGCTTAGACTTAAATTTTCAGCCCAAAATCTGAATCGTTAGACGTGGTTAAGTTTCTGGGGAGAGGGGTTTGAAATTTCTACTCCTGAGCACAGTTCAGTTTACCATGTCCACACATTGTGTGCTGTGATACGAGGTAAAAAGACACAAATTAGGATTATGTTACCAAAGCATATTTATTAACATGTAATCACAATAAATGTTCAAAATTGTGACCACCAGAGGTTATGCACGCAGAACAACGGCGACGAATGGAACGGCGAACATTCGCGAAAACATCAGGCTTTTCGAGCACTTCCCCTACAGCGGCGGAAAGTCTGGCGACCAGTTCCTCGGGGGATTCAATGGGTGTCTCATACATAAGAGCCTTCAATCGTCCCCAAAAAAAGAAATCGAGGGGTGAAAGATCTGGCGAGCGAGCAGGCCAAGCAACAGGACCACCTCGACCAATCCATCTGTTCGGAAATGTGATGTCCAGATAGTTGCGGACGTCTCGTACGTAATGGGCTGGCGCTCCATCGTGCTGGAACCACATGACCCGCCGGATGCGTGGAGGAACAACGTTTAACAGGTCTGGCAGCACATGTTGCAGAAATGTGAGGTATGTTTTACCGTTGAGGCGTTCAGGAAGAAGGTACGGTCCGATTAGGTGGTCTCCGAGGATTCCTGCCCAAACATTGATGGAAAAGCGTCTCTGATGAGCATGTGGATACGTAGCATGTGGATTGACATCCGCCCATACATGTGCATTGTGTGTGTTAAATGTACCTTCACGTGTGAAGGTACATTCATCGGTGAAAAGCACAGTTCGTCCAAAATGTGGATTTAGCGCGTTCTGCTGCAGAAACCAGCGGGCGAATTCAATACGATTTGGATAATCCCCTGGAGACAGTTTCTGGACTCGTTGCACATGAAACGGGAGCAAATGTTCATCCTTCAGTACCCTCCAAGTCGTGGACTGTGAGGTATCCACCTGGCTAGCCACTGTTCGTGTACTTGTACTTGGCTGCGCCGCTACTACATCCAGAATGGCTTCTGCAACAACTACTGATTCGTCCTTTTTTGCACGACCTGCATTCGACCGGGAAGCGAGAAATGATCCCGTCTCACACAACTGTCTGTGCAAGCGCTCGAAAGTTTTGCGGTTAGGCAACCGCCTGTTAGGAAATCGCTCCCCGTACATTCGTTGTGCCTCTGCACCATTTCCATCTGCCGCTCCGTAAATTAAATGCATCTCAGCCTTTTCCTTATTCGTGAAGGGCACCATCTTCCGATTCATTACTACAGCGACTTACACTTGACTCACCGTTCAGTGGTTTTTATGCCTGAATCGTGTCGAAATTTTGCATACGTGTTCTTCTTCTTCCCCATTTGACATTTGCATACTTTCTGTTTCCTTCTTCACCCGGTGACTAGCGTCAGGAATGGAGCTTTAACGTTTGCATGAGCGACGTTTCCAACTGTGCCAGTGCCTTTATGAGTGAATTCCGACTATGCAGTCCTTGACGAAAGTTGTATTTTTGCCTCGTATCACAGCACAGAATCGTTGGGCATGGTTAAGTAGTGCAAACTGAACTATGTTCAGAAGTTGAAATTTGAACCCCCTCCCCTCGCTACTGAACCACGCTCAGCGATTCAGATTTTGAGCTGAAAATTTAAGTTTAAGTCTAAGCTTTAGAAAGCATTTAATGAGACACAAAAAATAACGGTATAAAATAGTTGTTCGTTACTCCAAAGTCTAAAGCGCCCCCTATCGGCATTTTTTGAAATTGAACTTTAAAATTTTATTTCAAGAAAATACTGGCATAAAGAAAATTTTTTGCAAAAACCGCAAACGAATCGACCAATTTTTCCATGTTTTATAATCATTTGAAATTTCGGACCCTAAACTTTAATGCCCCCTATCTCCTTGGGAATACGTCTGGGACCCTTAGTCTCCTATTTAATATTATTTGTCTTTAAGTGTACTATAACCCCTTAAAGTTCTGCCCATCTTTTATGAATCACCCTGTATAAGATCATATACAGGACAATAGTAATTCAAATTACAAGGCTCATAAGTCGGTTCTATTAGTCGTACTACAATAATAATCCATTTTACTTACTTTACAAAATTCTTATATACTAGAATATTTACATTTGGTTATTTTTACTTTTAAATTCTTTAAATTTTCTCTTTTTTGAAATCTCTGTATTAATAGAAGAACATGTGAAATGTATTACACTTCAATCTTCAAAATTTTAGAAATTCAGTTTCTAAAAAATTTGAAAGATTTTGACTCAGGAAATTTAGGAGAAACATTGCAGGATATTTCTATCATTATTTGCATTTGTCATTATTTTAGAAACAAAAAAACGTACGACAGTTGGAAAATTACTTCACTATTTCTTGTTTCTTTTGTATTCCAAATCTTATCATTTTCTGATATATTAAAAGAAATACAATTGGTGAAAAAAAATCGGTTAATATGTAACTATAAATTTTTCATTAAAATTTTTTATTTTAAAGTAATTCAATAATTATTACTAGAAAAAACATTCAATTTCACACAGAGTATTTAAATCAGAGGTCATAATATAAAGCTTTCCTCTTTCATGGATATTTTTATGGCTTTAAACAAAAATAAATTATTTTATTTTCTATATATAAATCAATGGGTAGGTGTATTTTCCTTATACATATTTACAATATATGAGCGATTTGCACTAAAATGTATATATATATACGTTCTAGAACAGTAATAAAATTACTGGCTACATTAAACATTTCTCAGGCTACTTTTATCCCCTTTTTAACAACTTGCCATAGTTTATAATTATACAATTTTTTTTCGTTTCTGTTTTTTTCTTTTCTTTTTTTATAGTCCAATTTTATATTTTTTGTTACGATAATATATGTACTTTAATTTTATAAGCCCATAAAAATTCTGATCTACGGTCTATATTTTCGCATCAGAAATTGACGTCATTCTGATCAAATAATGCACATTTTTTATATATAAAACAAAAAAAAATTACTGGAAGTGCGTTAATCAAACGTAGAACTTTCATTTAAATATATCTGGAGTTAAAACATCTACTATAATACAGACATTTTAATTTCAAGAAAAAAATAGAGAAAAAAATAATAATTAGAAAAATTACTAACTATGACGCCCCGCCCCTTTCTATGAGACGCTTGCAGTGTGACATCAAACTACCTCTAAAATAACGGTTGCTATATTTTATTTCCCATTTCGCTTATTTACTATAGTTTATAGCTAAGTGTTTCAATACTTTAAATGCAGTAGTGATATTTTCTGCGATTTATATGGAATAGAAATTGAAACATAGTAAACTTTTTTAGGGTCAGTTTTTTTTCTTTTCAAACAAAACTTTGTGATTTATGTCATGACTGAAAATGTGTAGAAAATGACTTTATTTTTATATAATCATTGTAGGTTTAGTTTTTAGGAATGGAAATGTAAGTTTCGATTAAATAAATGCTATACGAAATACAATTTAACTTATTTCTACATCCATTAGTTGAGTTTTTATTTCTTTTTGTCCCGTATTATCAGGGAAATCGTACGTTTTTCTGTTACACGCGCCGAAGAAACCGCGCATTCTGGTTTATAAATCTGGGGGATTTTATTATGATTGTATAAAAGTAATGTCATTTTTCCGACTGTCTTTTTAACGATTATTGTAATCGCCGTAGGATATTGCAATTTATTTTTTTACCCGAAAGGTCCCCATAGTAATAACGGACTAAGCCGGATAGTTTTCCTAGCTGTCACGTCAATTCGTCGCGCACAATTCATCGCGGAACAAATCATCGCGCACAATTCATCGCAGCGTCAATTCGTCGCAACGTCAATTCGTCGCAACGAAAATGCTTTTAAAGGCTTTGATGATAAAATTAAAGATAATGTAGTAAAATTATTTAATGATAATTTGTTTTTTAGATTAGAGAATTATAACTAACAATGCTTAACTAACAATGTAATTTAATTTATCATCATTAAATAATTTTACTAAATTATCGTTACTTTTATCATCATACACTTCCAATATATTTTCGTTGCGACGAATTGACGTTGAGACGAATTTATACCACGACGAATAGACGCCACGACGAGTTGACGCTGCGATGAATTGTGCGCGATGAATTATTCCGCGATGAATTGTGCACGATGAATTATTCCGCGATGAATTATTCCGCGATGAATTGTGCGAGACGAATTGACGCAGAACCGTTTTGCTTATTACATATAAAATGTAAAAGTTCAAAGTAAATGGAGAAAATGCACCAAAAACATTATTTTTTTTTTTCTGTGGACATTATTAATTCGTGTATACAAGTGAAACGAAATCCTACTATATTAATATTAAGGACAATTCATCAATATATAAAAAAATACTGTAAAAAAAAGTCAACAGCAATGTTCTTAACTTTAAAACACGTGAAAAGTAATTTTGGCTATGATTTTGTCTCAAATACTCCACTGTGATGCATGTGATAAGAACATATAAAAATAAATGAATCATTTATAAAATACTTATTTTAAGGCACTAATCTCTTTCTTGTCTTCAAAGAGAATCATTCCTCTATTTTCACATTTATAATTTTTAGATTTTCCCTCATCCACAATTCCTGGTACAGCATAAATGAAAGATAAGTAAATCTTTCATGTGAGACATATTATATTTCATACTTCAAAAGTTGCAGCAATTTTAAGGAATGCAAATTTTAATATGCTCTGTCATTAAAAATTTAAGACTCTGATATATAAAATTTAGAAATAAACTCTGCAGTATATTTTTGTCGTTATTCGAAGTTGTCATTTACGTGAAGATAAAATTTTGTAACAGAGAAAATTCTTTTTTTTTTTTTTTTTTTTTTTTTTTTGTACTATTTCATTCTTTATATTTGAGCAAAACGAATTTGTCACTTGCGTTGGATTCATAAAATTGAAATTTTTAGTAAATTTAAAGAATGCAATTGGTAAGTGTATTGTGTAATGTTATAAATTTTATTTCTTGGGTTTTTAATTGAATTAATCGTTCTCTTAATCGTTCAGATAATAAGTTTAAAAACACATAGAATATTTTTAAAAAAATCTAACCAGCATTTTATCCGATAATCGAATGTGGAATTCTCAATTATGACTAGGGCTGGGCCCAGGCTTAACATGAATAATTTAACAACATAATAATTCCAGTAATAGTAATGTCCGGTAATAGCAAAATAATAATACTAATTCCGGGCCCTGGAAATAGTCATCACTATTTCGGGGCCGGGCCTAACTTTTTTCTTTAAACTCTGGCAGGGCTGGGACGGGTCAGACTTCTTTTCTTCGGGCCAATCTGGGCCTGTACTTTATTCTTCCCTGAGGTTTGCCCGGTCGAAATTTTCAGTTCCGTGCAAAATCAGTAAAATGATTTGTAAAATTTTTGCAAAAAATTTATAGATTTTTAAAGGACTATTATTCTACAATAAAAATTATATTAAATAATAGTAGAAACATTTCTGGGCAAAAAAATAAACCTGTGAAATAGAGCATGTGTATGATGGAAACCTGTCTTAAAAGGAAAAATGTCTTGTCCCTTGCAAAAAGAATATAATACATATACAACAGACGATATACCTGTTAAGAATGGAACATGTCTATAAAGGATTTTTTTCTCTTACTGAATCTTCATTTGAATGTAATTGTCTAAGTCAGATTTTTTTATCAGTGTTTATATACGTAATTTCTAAGTGGTCATTAATATTGTTGATATTTTGCATTCCATGCATTTCGAACATAATCTGAAAATAAAATCTATGCAAAAATATGTGCGCTTTTTGAATTTTTTAAATTTTGTTACTTCAGATTTTTAATTTTTTTTAATAATGTCGCTTCAGAAATATAGGCATGTTTTGTGGAGGATCGGACCGAGGTATTAACTTATGTACCGGGTCAGGCCGGACTAAAACAAAATTTTACGTGTCAAGCCAAGCTCGGGCCGAACTTTTAACTTTTATACCGGGCCAGGACAGAAAAATGTGTACTTGTCGGGCCGGGGACTGGACTGTAAATTTTGGCATGTGCAGACCTCTACAGCCAACATCCATAAAAAATTTTTATTTAACTTCCACTGCCGCAGTAGCTCAAGGCTTAAGAAAATACTAAATTTGATATCAGTATTATTCAAACACACACGGAGAAAAAAGAAATAAACAATAATTCAGATACACATTACTATTTTAAACTCTACTAGGGGACCGCCCACCTGCTTACTACGCTCTCCAACCCTACGCGTAATCGCTTCGCGATTCCGTTTGCTATCGCACAGCAATCCCTATTTTCTAGAATAAAAGAAAAGAAAAAAAAGCCGGGAAGATCTACGTAGATTTTCATTCGTCCATTTCCAAATCGTTACTTTTTTTTTTTTTTTTAACTTGAGTGATGAAAAATTAGTATAAAAGAAACTGGAAAATTATATTGTTCGAAAAAAAAAAGGTTTCATTTGAATGTTATGTTTGTGGTATTCCTAGAAAGAAACAGCCGAAGAATTAAAATATCTTTTTTTCATAATCGTTTTAAAATTATTCAAAAAAAAATCGTAAAAACTTTAGACGATACATATTACGATAACACAATGAAACATTGTATGCGTTTTGAACTGAAAAACAAATCACATCTTCATCTGAATAACAAATCATACTGAGAAATATTACGCTATGCATGCATAATATGGAAAATATATTCAGCAAAGTAAATGTATAAATGTAAAATATTTTCTACAGGCGAATAAATAATAATAGAAATACATTAAAATTTAATTAAATATTACGCAACTTGATCATGTCATATATATATATATATATATATATATATATATATATATATAATTATTTTGTCTGTGACTTTGTATTTTAAGCAGAAATTTATTATTCTGCCTCTTTTTTTTCCTTTCTTCTTTATACAAAACAAAAAAGAGTGGTTTCGCGAAATTTTTCGAATTTTGTGTTTTGATGGATTTATACGTTTTGGAATGCCTTGAAAAAACTTCGATTATTTTGGTAGATGCCTGTCTGTCTGTTAGTTTTGTGTGACACAATTTCTGTGGCCACTCAAGCTCAAGAACTAATACACAGAATCCCATAAAACATTATATTCTGTAACACCTTAACATCAACTAGTTATTTTTAGGTTTTGGTTTATTGCGCCTAACATGTGGCGGTTGTATGCTGCATCTTTCATATTTCCTCTGAACCTGTGATAGGGTAAGATCACCAATGATGGCCCATATACCAGTGATGACCCATTTAATATTCCGACGACGCTAAAGGCTAAACACTTAACACTCGAACTGATCACCTATAATTTGTGATAAAATGGCCCTTCGACTGTCACATGATATCTTTTGTTTCAGCAAATCATCGCACGTCACGTGAGTGGGCGCTGCCCTTACTGAAGCTTTGTCTTTTACTCCTCTTTCAGCAGTGATTTGCTAGCAAGACATTTAATAAGCAAAGTTGGTTTTCATGCGGTGTACGAAAGATTAAATAAAACTAAACAAGGTGAGTTGCAATGAATTCATTAAAGTGTGAGGGACATGTAAAGATATTGGTATAAACAAAATAAGCTTATTAAGTCAGCTAGTGAGGAGGGACATTAATGGTGTCGCTCTTTCGTGAGAGCAGCAATGCTGGCCCACACTTATTTTTTTGGGTTTTGTTAATCTCAAGAAACCCCATTCGTCCCGCTACGCTGTCTGTCCGTCACAGAGCCGGTTCTCAGAAACTATATAACTTCAGACATGAATTTTTGTGTACTTATAGCTGAATACTTACAATGAAGCTCAAAATCATAAAATTTGAAAAAATCGTATTATTTTAATATAGAGATATAAAAAAACAAAAATCTAACAGCCTTTTCCTATTAAATTTAAAGATTTTTCGTTATAGCAGTTGACAACAATTAAAAATGCACAATAAAATTCTGTCTACAATAATTAATTTTCGATTGAAAGGTTTCCACGTGAAAAATGAAATTGAAATAAAAAGTTTCACCAGTTGAAAAAATATTAATATGACGTCATATTGGTAATAAAACGGAAATTTTCAAACATTTCTCAATAATACAATAATATGATGTCATTAGAGAATTAAAAAGAAAATTAATCTGACGTCATATTGGAAGTTTAATGGACTTTTTCTAATGTTTTAAAATAATACAAAGATAGTATCAATATGAGTAAGAAAGAAAGAAAGTGGATATGTCGTCAGCAAGTGATTATAACCTCATATGAGTTTGAGGAACGTACTGAATCATGATAAAAACTCAATTATGGAAATATTGGCATATTTTAACATTTTGAAGGTCTCTATACAACATGTTTAATTTTGAAACTGATTTTTTTTTAAATATCGCATTTAGTCTACGTGACAGATATTACTATAACAGAGAACCGCCATCGGGCTGGTTCAGACATTCGTATAAACGAGAAAAATATACCGGTAAATTTTTACTTTATAAAAAACATGACTTTTTTTTAAAATGAAATTTATTTGGATTTATTAAAGAAAGGATAAAGGGTTTTGAAAGGATTATTAAACGAAATTTTTTGTCCGATCTTCGTTCACACTTATTCACTTGTTTATACTTTATTGCTAAGTGTTGTCTTGAATTGAAGTACCGTTATGGAGTACATCTATTTATTTCGTACTTCTGAACCAACTTATTTGTTTACAAGCTCATATTAACCTGTAACTCTTGTTTTTGCTCATATTACACTATAATCCCTGTACTCTTGACCTTCTTTTCGAAACAAATGGCATAGTCTGTAACTTTTTTAGACTAGCATCTACATACTGACTCTCTAACTTCTGCATCACAAATAGCATCTACAGGAAACGCTGAAAATTTAAAATACAGCTCTAAACTTTCTTGATTGAGTACAAAGTGAGTAATTGGTATGATGTTTGTTTCCGGTACTTTAGAGTAGGGTTCATAATCAGGCAGCAAAAATCTTGAAAAATAGGAAAGTTTTTATTTTTCAATATATTTAATTAAGTTATAAAAATTATTTGAAACAATATTAACATTAATTAATTTTTAAACGTTAAATTTTTACTAACATTAGCGAGCACCGGACGACATTACATAAGCCAGTGGAAACGTCAGCGTAAGAGACATTCGTACTTTTTCCCAGGACATCACTGAATTGCTGTAGGAAGAAAACGTTTTCGAAACCATACTGGATCCAAACAGTCTTTAACGCTGGTGATACTGTTTTATGACTATATATATTTTTTTACTTATTATCATAAAAATCACTCTAGCATTTTAATAAATTATTTTTTTTTACTGTTTTAATTACAGAAAGTTCGATCTATGCGTTTATAAAAAACGAGCAGGGAAGACCGAGCTATGCTCGGTCAAAATTAAATTTGAGTTCAAATATCCTGACCCATGACCAAAATGACCCACTATTGAATTTTCTCGAACATGTAACTTAGACCAACAGTCTTCTCGTGCCCGAAAACCATAGGATGCAAAATTTAATGTAAATAATCTGAGCCGTTATAATAGCTTGACCCATAATGACCCATGAATAAAATGACCCACTAATCGAAATTTCTCTAACATGTGACCTAGCCTAATAGTCTTCTTGTTCCCTAAACCTGTAGGATGCTAAATTTATTTCAAATCCTCTGAACCGTTTTTAAGATAAAATAGCTTGACCCATAATGACCCATGACCAAAATGACCCACTAATTAAATTTTCTCGAACATGTGACCTAGCCCAACAGTCTTCTCATGTCCAAAAACCATTGGATGCAAAATTTAGTGTAAATAGTCTGAACCGTTTTTAAGATAAAATAGCTTGACTCATGACCAAAATGACCCACTAATTGAACTTTCTCGAACATGTGACCTAGCACAACAGTCTTTTCGTGCCCGAAAACCATAGGATGCAAAATTTAGTGTAAATTGAGCCGCTTTTTAGATAAATTAGCTTGACCCACAATGACTCAAAAATGACCCACTAATCGAATTTTCTCGAACATGTGACCTAGCCCAATGATTTTCGCTTGCCCGAAACTCGTAGGATACAAAATTTAATCAAAATCGTTAGAGCCGTTTTTAGATAAAATTAATTTGACCCGCGTTGACCCAAAAATGACCCACTAATTGAAAGTTCTCGAACTTGTGACCCAGCCCAATAGTCTTCTCGTAACCGAAAATGGTCGGATACAAAATTTCGTCAAAATCGTTTGAACCGTTTTTTAGATACAATTAGCTTGACCATGACCCAAAATGACCCAAAATGACCCACTAATCGAATTTTCTCGAACATGTGACCTAGCCCAATGGTTTTCTGGTGCCCCAAAACGGTAGGATGCAAAATTTCGTCAAAATAGTTAGAGCCGTTTTTAAGATCAAATTTGCTCATATATATATATATATATAACCACACACAAGATTTGCTCGTATTAGATATAAAAAATAATACACATAATAAATATTTTTTTTTAAATACATAAAACGTTGTATAAGTGGAATAAAATGAAAGATACAAGGAAATTTAAATCAGGCCTGGACAGTATTGACTATATTAACATGAACGATAAATTTATATATAATACAGAAAGATTATTTTGTTATTATTATTATTATTAAAAATAATATTACACACTGTATACTTAAATATAATTTAACAAAGAAAATATAGATACTTTCTTTATATGCAATATCTTTATATTAAAATACTTTTACATTACAAAAGCATTATTGATAATTATAATTTCGATAGCTTGAAATAATGTCTTTCAAAAGAAAATACCGTTCGCTTTGTACTTTAGAAAATTGAAATCGTTATGCTAAAGAACTGATAATGCATTCTCTAAATTTTGCAAAGAGTTGCTCGTTTAAGGAGAACGAGAAGTGTACTGATTTACAGTTTCTTTGAAGTGATAAAATTCAATTTAATAACATACTGTTCGAGACAGGTCATTTTCTTTTATGGCGATTTTATTGACAGGTTAAAAATTCAAAACAAATTTTCAAACGCTTTCTATGTTTCTTTTTTAAAGGATTATTCAGTTTATTCAAAGATTTAGCTATTGTGTAGAACTAAATGTTTCTTTCATTTATTGTTAATTTGAAGTGAATGTGATTCATGTAACTGTAATGAAGCTTGTTTAAAAAAATGTAAAAAGTTTAATAAGTTTATTAATTTATAAGTACACTATCTTAAATTAATTTTAGAAATATCTTTCATTATATTTTATAAGTAAACTATCTAAAATTAATTTTAGAAATATATTCCATTATATTCTATAAATACAAAAATCTTATTTTTGTCTGACAAAATGCTAAAATGACTAGAATGTTTCTAGTAATACAAAAGAATTTTTTTTCTTTGGGATAAAATGTAATTTAAAATTCTAAGTTAACAATCTTTCGTAATACATAGTTTCGTTCAAATTAATTGTTTAATTTATAGTAAGAAGGAAATCTAATGCGTTCTCAGATATATTCGTTTCTAATTTCGAAAATTTTGGCAAATTAAAATTAATTTATGGGTACACATATTTATTAAAATGAAATCAAAATTAATACTGGTTTTGTAGCAGGTTTGTTTTCTCCTTCCGTGCAGTTTTTTTTTCTGTACACATACAACATAAAGGAAGTATTGTAATCATCATAAAAACTAGATTACTGAAATACTCGTATAAGTTTACATTTTGAGGTTCTTTGAATCCGTTTTTGCTATTTTTAAACTATTTCCATATGTATGTCTAATATATTCGTGTACATTGGATTTTTCTGACGTTTCCAGGTCTCCAGATCTCATTTTTGGTGATTTTTCGGAGTTGTATGCATGTGTATGTGCACTGTAAAAAATGACCAACGTTTCTTATTTTATGAAAATATACTATAACCACGAACGAAAATATAATATAATCTTCTGAGTTATCCGAAATTCCGAATAGCGTGTTCTATTGTCTTTTGAATCCCCAGAAACCCATTTACAAAATTTAAAGAATTATTTATAAAAACAAAGTATTTTTCGCTGCCCGTATTTTCCAGAAACGTTTCCGAAGGGTTTTTATAGTGTATTAATTAGTGTCCTCAGACTGGAATACCTGTTTTTCAAACGCTATCAATTCTCAAGTAAACATTTTCATGCTCAAAAAATATATTTAACAGACAAACATGCAAAATTAACAGCGTTAACAATAACATTAAAATTAAGATTATTTCTTTACTCTTTCATGTCTAAATTAACTTATGCGGCTGAAAACGTTTACTTGAGAATATAAATTGTACTCAACTGTACTCAACTGTACTAAAATGTACTCATTGTGTAACTAAAAATTACTGCTTAAAGTGATAAAATCATAACACAAAAGGTTTAAAAATACCTTTTAATATATAGATGACATATGATTCATGCGCTCAAATAGCAACATCTTCAAGATTAAAATGGTAAATAAACTATTTTCGCAAAGTTTTTGAAAATTATAAACATAAATTACGAGATCACATTTCTAACGTAAGCAGGTGCTTAAATTGGTTAAACTGGAAAACGTTAAAATTATTATTTTTATTGCTTTTTTAATTAGTAAACCAATTGAATGTAATTGGAACCATTTTCATGCTCAAAAAATATGTTTAACAGACAAACATGCAAAATTAACAGCGTTAACAATAACATTAAAATTAAGATTATTTCTTTACTCTTTCATGTACAAATTAACTTATGTGGATTTAAGTAGTTTCAAAAATGAGTATGAACTGACTTCTATGTGCTCATTTTTGAGTATTTCCATGTTTCAAAAAGGAGTTTGAACTGATTCTAATCATTTTGGAGTATGTCCATGTTTCAAAAAATGTGGCTGAAAACATTTACTTGAGAATTGATGAAATTCGATAAACAGGTATTTCAGGCTGAGGACACTCATTAATACACTATAAAAACCCTTCGGAAACGTTTCTGAAAAATACGGGCAGCGAAAAATACTTTGTTTTTACAAATAATTCTTTAAATTTTGGAAATGCATTGGTTTCTGTGGATTCCAAAGACAGTGGAACACCCTATTCGGAATTTTGGATAACTCAGAAGATTATATTATATTTTCGTTCGTGGTTATAGTATATTTTCATAAAATATGAAACATTGGTCATTTTTTACAGTGTGGGTATAGAGTGTGAGTGAACGCGATGACACCTAAAGTACGCTTTCGATTGAGCTCTCTTTCGGTGATTATGTTACAGACCACTGTTGAAAGAACTGTATTCATTTTCGAAGAAGTTGGCCGACGGATTTGGTATCTAAATATTCTTTCAACTATTCTATGACGATAACTGATAAACATTTCCACTTATATCCCAATAAAATTACTTTTACTCTTCAAGTTCATGTCTTATCGATACAGCAACTACACTCTAAAAACGACATTTTCAAAACTGTGCAAAAACTACTCAAATCTGAGTATGTCGCATAGTCAAAATGGCTCTGAATTAAAATGACTCAAGTTTGAAACATGTATATACTCATTTTTGAAAACATGCACACACTCAAGAATAAAATATCATGTGCTCCTATTTGAGTATGTCTAAGTTTCAAAAATGAGTATGAACTGACTTCTATGTGCTCATTTTTGAGTATTTCCATGTTTCAAAAAGGAGTTTGAACTGATTCTAATCATTTTGGAGTATGACCATGTTTCAAAAATGAGTATAAACTGCCCTCTATGTGCTCCGTTTTGAGTACGTCCATGCTTCAATAGTCTGAGTATTTCTGGTATTTCATAGCTGAAAGTATTGGGTTCGTCCTATTTGAAACAAAAATTTCATAACAAAATGTAAACATCCACTTTAAATAAAAAAGAGTGACTATTCTCTCCGGAGGAGTGGATATTCACTCTATCGCAGAGTCAAAATTTGCCGAACCTCTTTAGTGTGACTATTCACTCTGGCCAAAACGGAAATTGTTGACTCCCTGAAAGTGTGAATACTCACTCCTGAGAAGTGAATATTCACTGTAAACAGGGGTGGATACTCACTCTTTCAGAGGAGTGACTATCCACTCTTGCAAAATGATTGCGTTTTTTCAACCCTGATAGGAGTGAATAGCCACTCTTTCAGGAGTGACTGTTAAAAGAGACACTATTTCTTGTTCCCAAGTTGTCACCCTCCCAATTACTAACCGCGCCCATTGCTGCTTGACTGGTATCTTCAGAGAACTGGTATCTTCAGCGTGCTATAGCCGCTGGTCATTTAAAGAACTCTTATTACATTATTTTAGGTTTGTTTCTTTTGTGATATTCGTGCACAATTATTAAACTTGTGTAGAAATCACAAATATTTGCAGTGTTTCTCAACTGTGTAAATTAGAAAACTGAAACCTTTTTATTTTTGTACCATATAATACATTTCCGCCCATCCGCTATGACAAAAATTCCGTTACAACAAAGCAGTTATTTATTTATTTATTCATTCATTTTTTTCTTTCTAATAATGTTTCCATAATTAGAGCCCGATTAAGATTGTCCGAGGTAAAATCTTTTTTTTTCTCATTTTGTTAATTTTATATGTTTTAATTTCAGCACGTGCGCAATGAAGAGTTATTGGAAATTACGTCATTAGAAAAATGTTTAAGCTTGGGAATCGATGTGCACCTTTTCTTTATAATATGAGATCATTTTAACCTGCGAAAACATTTCACCTTCGTAAAATTAAGATATGAGTGATATATATTTTTTTATTACTATTTTCTTTAACTCACAGTATTCACTTTTAAATATTTGAAAGAAATTGTCCAGTCATTTGACCGTTTTTATAGAAAGTGGTTCATAACCGTAATTTAACTCTATTCTGACCATAATATGGGCAATAGTATGGCCAGAATAGAGTTAAATTATGATTATATAACAGTTTCCTATAAAAACGGTCAAATGACTGGACAGTTTGCTGCAAATTTTTAACAGTGTTCTGTGAAGTTTTCAGAAGCTCGAGTGAAGTTACTCCTGATTATTTTTAATTTATTAAATGTTTATTTTCATGTTAGAAGTAACGTTAATGTAGTGCTTGGAAGCGTGTTTAATGATGTCTCAATAACTTTAATAATTTTAATAGCTTTAAATATTATCTATTAAAAATCGAAGCCAAAATTAAAATTATGGTTATATTATCAATAACAAATCTAGAACTAATTTTATTCCTAAAACATAGCTGCCAACATTCCGAGTTTTTTTTTAACCCTTTATGACTTAACAACTTTTACTTGAGAATTATTTACTTACATGTTAGAATACATCATTTTATGCATGTAAAAAATAAGTAAAAAATTTAGAACATAAAAAAGATATATTGACAAAAGCTACTTTCATAGCATCTGCAATAAACAGAAAATTGCATAATTATCTTATATATTGTCAATTTTCTAAGACAAAATTGTAAAATATACGAACTTATAGTTGTAAAAAATCTATTTTTGGACATCTGCAGCCTTTTTAATTTGACAAAATTTACGAAGTTAATTTGAGCAATAACGATTCAAAACCTCTGTAATGATAAATTAAAAGAAAAGTAATTAGTTAAATTGATGGCATTGAGCTAACAGGTTATTCACACTAATTGTATATTGTACTCTTATTTCAAAGAATAATGTCCCTCGAAAAACAAAGAAATCGACAATACATTAAAGGGGATTAGCACCCGTTCCCACTTTTATCCTTAACTAATGAACCCCCAAAACTAATAAGGGAAGCACCTTATCACAATGAATCTATATACAAAATTTGAAGCAAATCGGATAATTCTGCATGGAAAACCCATTTATCTAAATTAAGAGGGATAAGCCCGATTCCCTTTTTTTATAATTAACGAATGAATCCCCAAAACGAATCAGATAAGCGCCTTATCACAATCAACCTATATACAAAATTTGCAGCATATTGGATAATTCTGCATGGAAAACCCATTTCTCTAAATTAAGGGGGGATTAACCCCAGTTCCCTCTTTATACTTAACCAACGAATCCCCTAAACAAATCACGTAAGCCCCTTATCACAATGAACCTATATACAAAATTTGAAGCAAATCGGATAATTCTGCATGAATAAAATAAGGGGGGTATTAGCCCCGTTCCTTTCTTTATACTTAACAAATGAACCCCCAAAACTAATCAGAGAAGCGTCTTATCAGAATTAATCTATATACAAAATTTGAAGCAAATCGGATAATTCGGCATGAATAAATTAAGGTGGTATTAGCCCCCGTTCCTTCCTTTATACTTAAGCAATGAACTCCCAAAACTAATCAGAGAAGCGCCTTATCACAATGAACCTATACACAAAATTTGAAGTAAATCGGATATTTCTATCAAGAGTTATCGCGTTGAGTTCATACATACGTACGAACATAGTACGTATGAATATATGGTATATATGTATGGTACATATAGTATGTATGTACGAACATTAGTTCGTGCATACAGAACATGCGGGAACTAATAAAACTTTTATTTATCAACAAAATCAATTTTTATATCAACAAAAGATGAACTCAATATCGCCGTCTGTTTAGAATTCTATGAACAATTTATATTAGCTGATGTGTTAGGAGATAGGAGGAATATATAAAATCATTTTTCAAAGCCCACTGTATAACTAACAAAGATTTTTGGGTATGTTGCAAATATGCAACATGATGATACAAAGGGTAAAATAAAAAATCATGCGTGATATCATAAAATTTATTTAAGAAAATTATTTATTAACGTGACTTGTCTCTATTATGTAGTACTTAATAAATATAGATACATATTGTTTTTTTATTTGATTGTTCAAAGTTTGTTTATTTTACTTTAAAAAATTGACAGTTGGATTCTAGGCTAAATTAGTATGTTTAATACTGCAAAGATAGTAATAAGATACTTTTTAATAAATTTTAACGCATATTTTCTAATAATATAAGATTCTTTCCGAATATTCTAAAATTTATTTTTGAAAGGAATGGAAAGTTCTTTTTAAAAGCAATTGTTAAACAAACGTAGTTAGTATATTCGTAAGATACTACATTTTATATGTTAAATATTGCGAAATTTCCGGTGAGATTAATATAAATATTTTATAATATATATATGTATATATGTCATAATATACATATTTTGTCATAATATATATTTTTATTGCAAAGACAAACTATGTAATAAAAAAGGGAATCCTTTTAAAAGTATTTTTAAAAGCGTGAAATTCCCATTCTAATATATATATAGAATTGTAAATCTTGTTTTCTTTGCAAATTAAAATAATTCACATTTACAAAATTGCAAAAAATCTGATACGAATAAATTTCAATACATATTTTTCCAATATATAAAATACCGAGTTAAATAATTCAAATGAAAAGTAACAAAATGTCTTTTTTTATGAAGTATGCATAAAAATTCACATTTTAGTGCAAATAAAATATACAGAAGTTACTTTTTCACAAAATATTATATTTCACATTCTAAAGATTGTACAATTTTGTAAATAAATTTTAGTGTATGTTTACTTAGATTGGGGTGGGGGGGAGGTTATAAAGCTTCGAGTCATGAAATCCTTGTAAAAGCAGAAAGGGTAAAGAGGAGTAACACTACCATTTTATCTTTAAAAGCCTTTTTCTATAAAATAGAATATTCCGCCATTTCATAAAGAGATTTCTTCTTGAATATTGTATTTAGAAAATTGTATTAAGAGGTCGTAGCACTTTAAACCTTCAAATTATTCAATCTTTGAAAAAATATATATATATTAAAGGGTAATCAGTTCTTAACACTTTAAAACAAAGTGAATGATAAGCTTAATATATGTTTAATATGGAATATTTTCAAGAGAGAACTTTATAGTCAAAGTTCTCAAAATTCGATTTTGGGCATTTCGTGCAAGGTAGTTAAAAAACTTTTCGATATTTTCTTATGAAACTTTCAAGATATATAGTGTACGGTAAATTCTATAAAATAAATATAAATTTTCATCTTTTTTGTAACATTTGTTAATTAAACTTTTGAAAATTGTATATAAGCAAGATACAGTTTTGTTTTTTAAACATACAAGTGCTACAAAGAAGCATTTTTTCTTAGGTGCAGTGTACACACAAGATTCTCAAGTATAATTATATGCAAAAAATTTCGTTTTACATGCAGAAATAATTTTGTAATCTTGCACGCAACCTGTGATTCCGATTTTTCTCTCGACAAGTTTAAAATACTCTCTAACAACTATTTTTTTTATTCTATTATGATCTTAAAAAAAAAATATGAAATGAAAAAAGAAACATGTATATATTACCGCTTTTAAAAATTGCGTACTTGTAATGTATACTTTTGTAAAAAATAGCAAAAAAGGCCACTTCTTTTTCATCTCACCGTCTTATGACCCCTTAAAAGTAATTTTAAAATACACATTTCTGAAGTTTCGTTACAACTGGTTTCAAATGTATGTTGGTATACATAGAAAAATAAACAAAACACATAACTATTTTTTATAATATTAAAATTCTCTTGGCATGGATTGTTACAGTTATAATGTTGGAAAATTTTATGTTCATTTTAAGCTCTTACCACAGTGTACTTTTTCACACCAGAGCTAAACAAACTAGGACTTCCGTTTCAAGTGAAATCTGACCCACAACAAACTATGTGGATAATCGAATCCACTATTTAAGTGGGTGGGAAAAAATAGGTAAAGAAAAAACTAGGAAATGTATTACACGCATAAACCTTTTGTGAAATTTACCGTAAATTTAGAATTTTTTTTATTGCAATGTTTAAGCAAACATTAGCAGAAACAATTACATTTTAATATGAATACACCAACTCTACTATACTTAAAAAATGCAAAATGGAAATTTCAACCCCAAAGCTTATAACACATGTTCAACTGTAAGAAATTTTTATAGGACTTACATTGCCAGTTAGGTCATGTCTGGAAAAAAGTTTTCCTGTCTAATGCATCATTCTACGTTGCTTAATTGCAGAGTTATGGGAGAAAGTTCTATCTACTATATATGAGGGATTTTCGAAAAGTGATGACACAATGCCGCATACTTATTCAAAAAACTTTTAATTGATAGTATGTCTATTACAAATTACTTACTGGTATATGTCTTATTTTTCAACATCATTTTCCAAGCATTTGTTAACACTGGATACAAGCTTTTGTATCCCACAGACATACAAGTTTACCGCCTGTTGTCGAAACCACATTTCAACTTCGATTTTGATCTCATCATCGTCGTGGAAGTTTTGTCAATCAAGATGCTTCTTTAGGCAAAGGAATAAGTGATAATCTCTGGGTGATAGGACAGAGATCACAGATGGCCTACCTGTTCTGGGTTCTTCATAAACATTGATCCTAAATCCATAGAAAGCACAACACCAGTTCTCTACATTTTATCGATTCATAATGTTCCTATTGATGGAAACATTTCTTTGTGAATACCCGTTGGACTCTCTCTTTTTGCAGGAAGCAAATGTATGACGGAACATACTTCACATTTGGCGGCATTCTGAATTGACGCAGACATTATAAACACGTGCTACCGAAACAGACTCGCCGAACAAATAACGAATGACTGCGAGCGAAAGGTCAAATGTTCAAGGCTATAATATGTGTTGCCAACGTGCTCATTAAAACTTTTTTTCCCGCTGAAGAGTAAAATACAAAATGGGAATTGTAATCCCAGAACTTATAACACATTTTCAACAATGCGAATTTTTATAGGACTTTTTACATATTGTAATGTACCATTTTTACGATACAAAATTATAAAAAGAGTCAATTTTATTTTTACTTTTAGACAAATTGGATGTCCTATGACCACTTAAGGTAATTTCAATAATACACTTTTTACCCGGTAACCGATAGTACCCGTTGTACTCTCTCCTTTTGCAGGAAGAAAATGTATGAAGGAACATACTTCATATTTGGCGGCATTCTGAATTGACGCAGACATTATAAACACGTGTTAAACGAAATAGACTCGCCGAACAAATAACAAATGACTGCGAGCGAAAGGTCAATTCAAGGTTATAATATGTGTCACCAACGTGCTCATTAAAACTTTTTTTCCGCTGTCTGCGATGTATCTTTACTTTTCGAAAACATCTCTATTTAAAATGCAAATGGGAATTTAATTCTGAACGCATACATGTTCTACGAAACGAATTATTATGGGACGTACATTGTTAGTTAGGTACTTTTAGGGAGAAAGTTGTAGTGTATAAGAAATCGCTCTACATTGCATAGGTATAAATCTATGGGAGAAGGTTCTGTAATTAGGTGAACACGATTATGAAAAACTTGCTTTAAAAAAAAAGCACTTCTGAACGAATTTCGATGGGAGTTGCACTGTTTGTTCGATAAATTATTCAACAAAAATTTTAAATTTATATGTAAAATAAGCATTTCGAATTTCAAAATTTACATTCTACGTTAGCGGAGCCGAGGAAAAATGCTAGCTTCTATTAGGTAGCTTTCATTAGAAAAAGCTACCTACTGCAGTCGTTCGGAGGAAAGCAATTCCAAAAAATTTTGGTATATTTTCACCGATCATGATCCCCAGACACCAAAACCACCCTCCGTTCAAATGTTGATTTATATATATATATATATATATATATATATATATATATATATATATATATATATATATATATCTGACATTTGTCATGCTACAACTCTCTTATTTATGAACTGATTTGGATGTGACTGAGTACGTGTATAAGACGTACCAAGGTCTCAACTGAGTTCGTTGGCCAGCTTCATCCGCCATCTTGTTTCAAAATGGCGTCCAGTTAAAAAGTTTTATGTTTTTAAAAATTCAAAAAGTTGTACAAAAAAATTATAAACTGAAAAAAATGTTTCCGTTAAGTATTAGACCGTGATACAAGGATTCCGGAACATTTTCGTTTAGGCTTTATCTTAAAAAATGGGTGAGATATAGCAGTTTGAAATTCTAGGGTGTCTGACATTTTGAAACAATCTGATTTTACTTATGCTGTAACTTTAATGCTGAAATTCGCATTCAAATTCAGTATTAACGAAAACCTGGATTGAATCTTCTATAATCAGGTTCCAAGCATTTTAGCTTCGGGTGTTTGAGTAAAATGAGTTGAAATTTTAAAAACATGGACTATGAAAGATACATTTTCCTCCCGGTACAGGCCGGAAGGACTTTTCAATAAAGTAAGGTGATGCCCGTTATATGAATTTGCATACTTACTTCAAAAAATATTTAAAAGATTTCGTAAAAAAATAAAAATAATAATTTTAATGTCCGCTATATTATGATAATTATTATTAAATACCAAATAGATAATTTAATTTGTAAAAATTCTCAACAAATGGACACTTTAATTTAAGAAGAAATGTTTAAATTCTAAAACCTAATTCATTCCAAATACATTAATTTCTTTGTCTTTTACAATTCGAAACTTTCAGATTTTACTGTTTTTTCTTCCATATATTTACTGCAGTATAAATTTAAACAAATGGGCTAATTCTTTTCTTAACACAATTACATTTGACATTCCGAAACTTGTAACAATCCTTACACAGACTTTTTTAGTATATGCTTTCACGAAAAATTTATTTTTTTTTATTCCAATAATCTACTGAAAAGCTGCTGCGTTTTTGTTAAATATTTTTTCATATTTGTCATATACATGCATCTAGAAATTCTTCAAATTAATACCATCTTTTTATTTTGGTTCATTATAATTCATTGCTTATTTTAAATAAGAATGTGCCTTGTTGATTAGAAAAAAAAATTGACATTGTTGTTGTAAAGTTTAATATATATGAGGATATTGTATAGAAAATGCAAAATTATTTCTGACAGTATAACTGTTTTTCGTTGTTGCATTGTTCCTTCAAAAAAATATCTGACACATCACTTGATTAAAAAAAATAAACTATTTTGTTGTAAATGATAAGTATTGCTTAGAACGCACATTCACTGAAACGAATCATTTGTGAGTTTATCAGCAAGTTGTCCACAATTAAACTGACAGTACTGAACATGTTCTGTACCATGATCTAATTGCGAGAATGGAGTCAAATTTTGCACGATGGATGAACAAGACGGTTCAAGAAGGATTTCGCGAAAAAAATAGTTCCAAAAGTAACCGCTCTGTATCTTTAGCACAGGGATTCCAAATTATCCGGCAACTGAATACCAATATTTTTTAACAGAAAAGTTCATGGTAGGTTTCTATAACATTTCTGCAAAATTTACAAGAAAAAAATAAAAATACAAATTTTCTAAGAAAATACTGGTATTCAAAAAGCGGCCCATTTGTTATCAATGTTAGTCTCACTCGTATCCATAAAAAGGGGGGGGGTTGCTGATTTTATAAGGGTCCCTGTATTTTTACCCAAATCTAACCGATTCCTCACAATTCCCAAGTCCTTATTCCTCATGACTCTTTTTAATCCTTATATAGCATTCCTACTGTCATTTTTATCATGAATCAATCTCTTCATACAAATAAATCTCCCTAAAATTCTCACCACATTTATGACCATCTTTAGTCACAATTAACCGAACGCAAAATATACAATCAAAACATTCCATCTCCCTTTAAAAAAAATTCTAATGCTACACGCTTCTTATCTGATCACCTCAAAAAAGCGGCGGACACCCCTCAAAAACCCTTTATCGAACTGTAACGTGCTTCTTATCTCCTCCACCAACGCCGAAATCCACCACCAAAATCGACCAAAATCTACTGTCCACTGCGCCGACGCCGACGTGACCCCATAATGGCATTTATACACTACTTTTGTTTCGTGAAATCCTTCCGCCCACATTTTGTTTAATCCTCCTACAAAATTTGTCAGAATTCTTGCAATTAGATCGCGCTGCAGAACACGATGAGTACTGATAATTTAACTATGGTCACCTGAAGGTGGAATAGTATTCATTGTGTTTTGTAGCGCGATCTAATTACTATTCACCGCTACGGGGATATGTGGCGTGGTGTTTTATTCATGGAATCCTCTGTCTGATCTTTTGCTTATTTATCCTACAAAATTTCGTTCAATTGCCGCAATTATATCACGCTACAGAACACGACAAGAAATGTTAATCCAAATATGATCACCTGAAGGTTGAACAGCATTCACGGTGTTCTGTAGCGTGATCTAATTTCACGAATTGAGCAGAATTCGTAAGATGATTAAAAAGCGCAGGACAAAGAATTCTGCAAAAAAAATATTAGTTTCAAAACTCACCGCTAGGGAAAGATATGGCGGTTGTTTTTTCGTGAAATCCTTCATCCAACCTTTTGTTTAATCATCCTAAAATTTTGATTCATTTCTCGCAATTATATCGCGTATCAGGACACGCTGAGTACTCTCGATTCAACTGTGGTTAGCTCAAGTTGGGACACTATTCAGCATGTTTTGTATCGCGATCTAATAGCAAGAATGAAGCCCAATTTTGCATGATGATTAAAGAAGATGTAGAATGGGAGATTCCGCGATAAAAAAAACAGCACCGTATATCCACATACGAAGAGCTTTTGGAATTATTTTTATTTTCGCGAATAATTCGTCCTCCGTCTTGTTTAATCATCCTGTAAAATTTACTACCATTCTAACAATTACATCGCGCTACAGAACACGGTGAGTACTTTGAGTTTAATTATGGCCATCTTGTATTTATAATCGGAAATAATTTAAATTTTCTTCCAAGTTACATTAAATACTACATTATTTAAATTTTCAGAACTTTTAGATTGCTTCATTTTTCCTCAAATCTTACTGAAGTAGAAATTTAAATGCATTAAAGAATTTCGTTGATAATATTTTATATTTTAAATCTCAAAAAATGTAACAACGCTACAGCAGACAATTTTAATGTATTTTGTCACTAAAAAATTAACTTTTTGATTCATAGATTCAACACAAAGGCTTTTGTGTTTCTTTATCCTTATTCGCATTTGTCATAAGCATTGAAATTGAAATCCCTCTAAATTTCTAGTTTATTTATTTTTTCACTTTTCGTTTTCTGTAACTTATTGTTCATTCTAAAAAAAACTATGCTGCACGGATTAGAAGAGAAATTCTTAACATTCTATTCTAAAGAATAATACATATGCGAATTTTGCATACAAAGTGTAAAATTACTTCTGGCAGTACAGAAATTCTTTTCATTCTTTTGTAGCATTCTTCTTTCTAGAAAAATATAATTTGTATGTCAATTGAATTAAAGAAAGCGTTTTACAAATTTTGTTAATAAAAGCTATTCTTTGCTCAAACTATCAAGCTATTCTTTTCTCTACACTAAATCTATTTTTAGGTACATAATTTCAAACATCGGTAATGCGTTAATTTGTATTCTTAGAACTTTTCCTATTTAACGATTAAAAATAATATATAGTGCGTCTCAAAAGTATATGGGAAGGCGATTTTTTGAAGTAACGGTTCAAAGAATGAAACAATAATCACGAAAAAAATAATATGCATATAGTATCATAACATAAATTTATTACAGCAAAAAAATAAAGTGTAAGTTTTACAGATTTTTTGTAAAAAAATAAAAATAAAAATAGTCTGTCCCAAAAATATATGGACTTTTCGAATATTTTGTATTTAAATTCAAATTTTGTATCTATTCGTTTTAATTATCTTTAAAACCCTATCAGGCATGCTTCCAACTAGTGTTTGGAATATATGCGGCTGTAAAGAGAACCAACTCTGCTCTACTTTTTGCTGTAATTCCTGAATAGTAGAAAACTACCGACCATGGGCTTACACATCTCGTGCAAATACTCCCCAATGGTTTTCAATTGGATTCAAGTCTGGACTGATGGCTGGTCAGTCTATAAGAAGTCATTTGATTCTGTTTAAACCAAGCTGCTGTTGAGTGGGACGTGTGAATCGACGCATTGTCCTGTTGGAATTTCCAGTTTTTCCCCCCTAAGATGTTTCCGATTGGAAGTAGATTGCTTTTAAGGATATCTTAATGATCCTCAGGGCACTGTCGACTATTAAGAAAAGCAATATCCGTTGTTCCGTTGAAACAAAATGCGCCCCACACCATTTGTGAACCCCCTCCTTTTTGCCGACTAAAGAACTTGCAAGGTTCTTTTCGTAAGTCATGCCAATAGTATGCCCATCCATCAGGGCCATCCAAATGGAATTTCTTTTCGTCACTGAAGGAAACATTTAACCATTCATCCGTCCAATGCATGTGTTTTTCAGCCCAAAGAACTCGAGTCTTTCTATGGTGCACTTTCAGCATGGGTGCCCGACATATTCTGCGATATTTATGATTTTCGCTTACTTGTATGCGACGGTGAACAGTAGATCTGGAAAAAGGAAACGCCAAAGTCCTCGCAATTTCACGAACAGTCTTCTTTTGGGTTGAAACTGCTCGCGAAAAATTATCTATCTTGTCTTAGAGATGTTTTTCTTGGTCGACCTGAACGCTTTTTTGCAATCGTGTTGTCACTTTTTGATAAAATTGTATAAATTCCAGATCTGCTACGCTTCATTTGTTTTGCAACATCAGAAACTTTAACATTTTGATCCTTTAAACGCCAAATTTTAGCAATATCAGCAGCAGAGAATTCAACGTTGCGAGGCATTTTCCAATTATTCGACAGTTGAAGAAAGAGCAGTGATTTCATATTTCGAAGTGGTTACGTCACAAGTACAGAACGCGGAAAATGCAAATTTTTCTGATACGTTTGTAATAAAAGCAATTCGTTTCATTGTCCATATATTTTTGAGACAGCTTATTTTGAATTTTATTTTTTTACACACAATCTGTGATATAAACATAACATTTCTGTATCGTAATAAACTTATGTTATGATTCCATATGCTAGTTATTTTTTTCGTGATTATTGCTTTATTTTCTTAGCTGTTATTTCGAAAAATCGCCTGTCCATATAATTTTGAGACGCACCTTACGTTAGACCCTCGATATTGCGACATTCAGCGGGGGTCAGAAAACGATGACGATGCATGGGTATTTTGATTTGTTAATGTTTTAAATCATTCCATCCTTCCAAATATAGTTAAAAAGGCTTTCTTTATTGCAGTATAAAAATTATCCAATATTCAGACGGAAAAGTTTTTTAGAAATTATAATAGTACATTATATATTATAATACTACACTGTGAAAAAAATACAAATGTTTCTTAATCTAGGAAAATATAATAAAAGTTTGAAATTGTACGTTAAAAGTGACAAATGAGGTGCGTTCTTACTATAACTAGTTTTACAATGTAAAATAATCATCGTTTTATTTCAGTGAAATGATTTATATCATATGTTATGAGCGAAATGTGCATGCCTTTTATTTCATCTTATTACGTATGTCACGTTTACAGATGAGAATTATTTTTTGACAGCATATAGCGTTGCAAAATTCCCCATGTAGATCTTGCTTTGTGAATGATTACCTCTATGGTTTAATATTTCTATGATTCACAATGAACGAATCTCTTGTGCTCATTTACTGAAATAGGGATAAATATTGGTCTGTTAACCTATTTTTAACTGAAATTATCTCAGAATCTCTATATTTTTTAATGTAACTCATTTCTCATATAAACAATTTTTTTGAACGACCTTTCTAAAAATGTAACTTTTATGCAATTTTATTCGAAAAAATATTTTTTAATAAAAGTGGCCGCATGGCATATAAAAAAAGAAATGGAATTAGTATTTAGGGGGGCGGTGACTAATCATTAAAACTAAAATCCCTCTAACTTATTTTAGTGGGGGGGGGGTGTATTTTTCTGTGTACATTCTAAAAATAGGATATGTCGCATGTATCGCTAAATTAGTGTCCTACAGTCAAGTTGGCTTCATTTATGGATGCTTATTTCTGTCGTCAAATTTGGCAATATTTCGCCAAATGTCGCCAAGCTTGGCGAGAATTTTATGCTAACGGATATGAATGTAGTTTTATGCGTATGATTGGGAAAATGATTACAAAAATGAAAGGTAATAATATGCGAGAAATCGCGGTCAGTAAAAGTCATAAATTAATCCCTGATTCTTTGTAATGTGCTTCCTTGTTTTAAAATGTCAGCCACTCTAAAATTTCAAACTGCTCTATCTCAGCCATTTTTTAATATAGACGCAAAACAAAAAATGCTGCGGAATCCTTGTATCAAGGCTTATCATTTAAATAAAAAATAAATTTGAATTTATAATTTTTTATATATTTTTTTTAGTTTATAAATCTTTTAGTGGCCACCATTTTGAATCAAGAAGGCGGAATAAGGTGGCCAACGAGCTCGGTCGAAATATTCGTGAGCTTAATATACACACTTAGGTTCATCCAATTCGGTTCAGAAATATGAGTGCTATCGTACGACATATAAATCCGATATATAAATATATATATATATATATATATATATATTTGGAGATTTAATTAGAATGTTACAAGAACTTGATATGTTTTTTGAAATTCAAAGATATTATAATTATATATATATATATATATATATATATATATATATATATATATATTCATCCGAGCTATAACTATAGCATTTACATACACACATACAATTTACATTTTACATTTACATAGAATGGTCATTATGACCTAATTAAATGGTATACAGGAGTTTCCGTGCTATTTCAAGATTCATCATGTAAATACTATAGTTATAGCTCGGATGAATGAAATTAGCGCTGTAGTTCGCAGCCTTGTCTAACAAATAAGAGTGAAATATGCCAGCACAGGATATCGTAGGGAGAGCGTTGGTGCGGCAAACCAAAGTACCCAGGTTCGAGTCCTGGTCCCGGCATATTTTCGCTCTGTTGGATAAAATCTCAACTATGATACTCCAACCATTGAATATATTTCTAACAGTTCTATTATCACTATTTGTTTTCGTTGATGCATTGTTCCTGCTAAAAATTATCACTTACAAAATTTAACTGTTCTACAGTAAAAGCTAAATGTGTTCTAGAACATGCATTGAATGAAACAAATAATTTAGTAGTTTATATATTTATTGGCTGAATATAATTTAACCTTTCTGTCCAGTTACTTTAAATAATGTATCGTTTAAATTTTCAGATCTTTTATATATTTTTCCTTTCTACAAATCTTATAGCAGAAGAAATTTAAACAAATGAAACAATTTCATTATTAATATGTTACATTTCGAATTTCTAAAATTGTAAAAACGCTAAAATAGACAATTGTAATATGTTTTGTCTTGAAAAAAATAATTTTTTGATCCATATATTCAATTTGAAAGCTTTTGTGTTCCTTTATCCTTATTCACGTTAGTCATAAGCATTAAAACTGAAATCTTTCTAGATTCCTGTTTTTTATTTTTCCTTTTTACGTTCTTTGTAATTCATTGTTCAGAATTTACCAATTTTACTGTTTTTCTTTAATATTTACTGCAAAATAAATTTAAACAAATAGATTATTCTTTTCTTAGAATATTAAATTGGACATTCCGAAACTTGTAACAATGGTAACGCAGACGTATTTTAATATATGCTTTTACGAAAAATTATATTGTTTTTCATTTATAGATTCTACTGAAAAGATGCTGTATTTTTTTATGTTTATTTATATTTATCATAAGTATGAAAGTAAAATTTCTTTATTTTAATACCATTGTTTTTCCTTTATTATAATTCATTATCCATTCTTAAAAAGAGTGTGCCACATTGATTAGAAAAAAAGTTATTTAATATTGTGTTCTAAAGTTTAATATCTTGTGAATTTTGTGTAGAAAGTACGAAATTATTTCTAACAGCATAGTATTTTTTTTTCTTTGTTACTTTTAAATATATATATAACATGTCAATTGCAAATTAAAAAAAAATAAACTTTTCTATAGTACATGTTAATTATTGCTTGGATCGTATATTGAAAGAAACAATCCCTTTATGAGTTTATCTATTGACTGGGGTAAAGATAACTAAAACATCGTAAACACATTATTGTCTAATTACATTAAATACTGAGTGTTTGAATTTTCGGAAGTTTTAAAATTTCTTTGTTTTTCTCCAAAGCTTACTGCAGTAGAAATTTAAACAAATCAAGGAATTTTCTTATTAATATGTTACATTTCAAATTTCAAAAATTTTAACAACGCTAAAGCAGACAATTGTAATATATTTTGTCACGAAATAAATTAAATTTTTGATTCGTAGATTCAACTTAAAAGTTCCTGTGTTTCTTTGTTCATATTCACATTTGTCATGAGCATTGAAATTGAAATCTTTCTATATGTCGGAGTTTTTTTTTCTTTTTAACTCATTGTTCATTGTAAAAAAGAATATGTGGCATGGATTAGAAGTGAAATTCTTAATATTCTGTTCTAAAGAATAATACATATGCGGATTTTGCATAGAATGTGCAAAATTACTTCAGGCAGCACATAAATTCTTTTCATTCTTTTGTAGCATTCTTCTTTCTGGAAAATGTAATATGTATGTCAGTTGAATTAAATAATGCGTTTTACAATTTTTGTTAATGAAAGCTATTCTTTGCTTTAAGTCTGCAAATAATGCATTTATACGTTTATGATTTGAAACAATGGTAATTCGTTAATTTTTTTCTATTACTTTAACTATTACTTTTAGTGCAATCTGATAGTAATTTTTTTTTCTTTTGTAAATAAATAGCATATTTATCAAATTAGAAAACTTGGTTCTACTTTTTACTTATTTTTTAATGTTTTGTTTTTATAACTGACATACAAACTAGCATACAAAAATTGACTGCAATTTTCGATCAATTTTTTTAAACGTTAAATTGTTTACTTTTAAACTTTTACTATTACTTTAACTATTGATTTAAGTGCAATCTGATAGTAACAATTAATATTTTTGTAAATAAGTAGCATATATATTAAATTAGAAAACTTACTTCAAATGATCATTTTTGTATTTTCTTAATTTTCAATGTTTTGTTTTTATAACTGACATACAAAGCGCACCTGCAATTTTCGATCAATTTTCTTAAACGTTAAATTGTTTTCATTTAAACTTTTACTGCTACTTTAACTATTACTTTAAGTGTAATCTGATAGTAAAAAAATATTTTGGTTTTGTAGATAAATAGCATATTTATATTAAATTAGAAGATTTAGTTGAAATGATCATTTTTGTATTTTCTTAATTTTCAATGTTTTGTTTTTATAACTGGCGTATAAAGCGCACCTGCAATTTTCGATAAATTTTCTTAAACGTTAAATTGTATACTTTTAAACTTTTACGATTACTTTAACTATTGCTTTAAGTGTAATCTGATTGTAAAAGATATTTTGCTTTTGTAGATAGCATATTTATTAAATTAGAAGACTTAGTTCAAATGATCATCTTTGTTTTTTCTTAATTTTTAATGTTTTGTTTTTATAACAGGCATATAAAGCGCACCTGCAATTTTTGATCAATTTTCTTAAACGTTAAATTGTTTACTTTTAAACTTTTACTATTACTTTAACTATTGCTTTAAGTGTAATCGATAGTAACAATTAATTTTTTTGTAAATAAGTAGCATATATATTAAATTAGAAAACTTACTTCAAATGATCATTTTTGTATTTTCTTAATTTTCAATGTTTTGTTTTTATAACTTGCGTATAAAGCGCACCTGCAATTTTCGATAAATTTTCTTAAACGCTAAATTGTTTACTTTTAAACCTTTACGATAACTTTAATTACTACTTTAAGTGCAATCTGATAGCAAAAATATTTTTTTCTTTTGTAAATAAATAGCATATTTATTAAATTGGAAAACTTAGTTCTTCTTTTTTCTTAATTTTTAATGTTTTGTTCTTATAACTGGCGTATAAAGCGCACCTGCAATTTTTGATCAATTTTCCTAAACGTTAAATTGTTTTCTATTAAACTTTTACTGTTACTTTAATTATTACTTTAAGTGTAATCTGACAGTAAAAAGTATTTTGCTTTTGTAGATAAATAGCATATTTATTAAATTAGAAAACTTAGTTTAAATGATCATCTATGTTTTTTCTTATTTTTTAATGTTTTGTTTTTATAACTGGCGTATAAAGCGCACCTGCAATTTTTGATCAATTTTCCTAAACGTTAAATTGTTTTCTATTAAACTTTTACTGTTACTTTAATTATTACTTTAAGTGTAATCTGACAGTAAAAAAGTATTTTGCTTTTGTAGATAAATAGCATATTTATTAAATTAGAAAACTTAGTTTAAATGATCATCTATGTTTTTTCTTATTTTTTAATGTTTTGTTTTTATAACTGGCGTATAAAGCGCACCTGCAATTTTTGATCAATTTTCCTAAACGTTAAATTGTTTTCTATTAAACTTTTACTGTTACTTTAATTATTACTTTAAGTGTAATCTGACAGTAAAAAGTATTTTGCTTTTGTAGATAAATAGCATATTTATTAAATTAGAAAACTTAGTTTAAATGATCATCTATGCTTTTTCTTATTTTTTAATGTTTTGTTTTTATAACTGGCGTATAAAGCGCACCTGCAATTTTTGATCAATTTCCCTAAACATTAAATCGTTTTCTATTAAACTTTTACTGTTACTTTAATTATTACTTTAAGTGTAATCTGACAGTAAAAAGTATTTTGCTTTTGTAGATAAATAGCATATTTATTAAATTAGAATACTTAGTAAAAATGATCATCTATGTTTTTTCTTAATTTTTATTATTTTGTTTTTATAACTGGCGTATAAAGCGCACCTGCAATTTTCGATCAATTTTCTTAAACGTTAAATTATTTTATTTAAACTTTCACTATTACTTTAAGTGTAATCGGATAGTAAAAATTAATTTTCTTTTGGAAATAATTAGCATATATTTAAAATTTGGGAACTTAGTTCAAAGATCATCTTTATTTTTTCGTAATTTTGAATGTTTTATTTTTAAAACTGGCGTACAAAGCGCACCTGCAATTTTCGATCAATTTTCTTAAACGTTAAATTGATTTCTTTCAAAATTTTACTACGTATTTAACTATTTCATTAAGTGAAATCTGAGGGTAAAAATTATTTTTTTTCTAAATAAATAGCATATACAGGGTTAATAAAAAATATATATTTCCCACTTCAGAGGGCTTTAGAGTGCATTCTATTGATCCAAATAAGATAATATTTGAACAACAGGCAATTTAAATAATGCGCTTGACATTTATTAAATAAAAAAAAAGTATTATGAAAATACACCAATAGATGGAGCTGTAACATGAATGGTATTTATTTGCATTTATTGAAAATGTGAAACATCATTTACGTTATTATCATCATTCTTTGGATAAAAAAAGGCGGATTCTAAATGATCGTTAGTTACTTCTCTGTACATCATGCCTATGTTGCCAGAAAAGCGCTGCTGGTAAAATTTTTCTACCAGAACCAGCAGAACTCCGTTGCAGCTGTAAAAGAATGCCGCCGTATGAAGCAGATACGAAGAGGTCCAATGAATCCATGTGCCTTACGCAAGATGATAAAGAAATTTTATTAAACAGCTGGGCAACTTGACATTCTTCCAAGGTAGAATACGAATGCAAATCCAGTCTTTTAGTGTCGAAAATATGGTTTCCGCGGTCGTTGATGGCAGCAGTCAGTCGCCGCATAGTAATGTGAGTGGTATAGTTGCTTCTCGTGTATTGGATATGCAGTATTCCACTGTAAGAAAATCTTACGGCGGATTTTGAATTTTTATTCCTAGAAAATCAAGCCTGTGCACCTATTGCAGGACGGGGACTCGGCGGTTCGTAAAACTTTTGCACTTGAATTCCTTGTTCAAGTGGTGGTTGACGTCACTTGTCCATTCTGTGGACTAACGAAGCCCACTTTTTCCTCAATGTATAAGTTAACACCTACAATTGTCGAATTTGGGAAGCGAAAAACCGTCACGCTATCCAGAAACAACCCTTGCATCCTGAAAAAGGTGACAGTATGGTATGGTTTTTTCGGCTACTTTTATCATCGAACCGTACTTTTTTGATAAGATAACTGCAAATGGAGTACAAACATGTTCAGTCACAGAACAACCGTACCGTGATATGCTGAGGGATTTTGTAATCCCCCAACTTCAACATCGTGGATGCCTTCAGTACATCATTTTCATGCAGGATGCCGCACCTCCTCACATTGATCGACGTGTAAAGCAATTGCTAAGACAGCATTTGATCACGGGTGGTCAGCCGCCTTTTCCCAACAACATGGCCTCCTCATTCACCGGATATCACCCTCTGCGACTTTTGGTTGTGTGCGGTTTCCTGAAGGATAATATCTACCGTAAAAGACTGCAAGTGTGCCAGAACTAAAGGACAGCATTCGCCGCCATGTTCTTAATAATCCGCAGACGCATTCCTGTCAGTTCTTAAACATATGATTCTGTGATTAGGACACATTGTTGAAAATGAAGGGTACATATTGAGCAGTTTTAATGCTACTTTTTTATATTAGTTAACATTTATAAATCATATTAAATGCTCATCAAACACTTGCTTTCATAGTAAATTTGATTTAATAGATATGAGTTACTTTAACTACGATTGAATATTGTGACTCAATCATGTAACACACTTTAATTTTTGCTGTTCATATTTATGGAGGTTTTTTCTCCTGATGATGGTTATAAAGATTAACCGAAACGTCGAGGTTTGTTTTCTATATATGTAGTTAAAGTAACTCATATCTATTAAATCAAATTTACGTTGAAAGCAAGTGTTTTATGAGTATTTATATGTGCAACGTAAAGTCCTTAGTAATTATCATATTAAATGTTTTTATGTGTACTACAGTGCTACCTATCCGCGGATTTTGTACTATTTTTTATTTAATAAATGTCAAGCGCATCATTTGAATTATTTGTAGTTCAAATTTTATCTTATTTCGACCAATACAACGCATTCTAGAAAGCCCTCTGAAGTGGAAAAATTGTTTCTTGCTAACCCTGTATATTAAATTAGAAAACTTAGTTCAAAGAATCATCTTTATTCTTTCTTAATTTTTAATGTTTTATTTTTATAACTGGCATATAAAGCGCACCTGTAATTTTCGATCAATTTTGTTAAACGTTAAATTGACCTCTGTTACACTTTTACTGTTACTTTAAGTGTAATCTGATAGCAAATTTTCTTTTTGTAAATAAATAGCATAAATATTAAAGTGGAAAATTTAGTTCAAATGATCCTATTTATTCTTTCTTAATTTCTAATGTTTTATTTTTTTAACTGGCGTATAACGCGCACTAACGTAGATCACTATGTTTGAAAGTGTTAAAAAGCGCACAAAATGCACAAACAACTTATAATGGCGTTAAATATATGTTGAAATATGTGTTGAAGTATTTCTATGAAATAATACAAAACAACAGATCTATTACAATTTATTGGATTAATGTCGATGCTTCACACAACTTTACATTCAATTTATCTTTATTTTCAAGTTTCTCTTATCTTTTGAGTTTTTCGCATAAAGATTAAGCTCATTATATTCTGGTGGAAAAAGCATAAATGGGACCATGTTATCTTACAATTTTTGTTATGCATTAAGCATGAAAAGTTGCAGCTTCCATAAACTAACTGGCAACCTGCCGAAAAGATTCTTTATCTCTATGCTGAAAACAATTCCAGCAAAGTATTTATATGAAGTAATGATATATTCAAATAATTTATTTCAAGTTCTTTCTATATCTCAAATTAAAATATTAGTTTTTACATTCGTATTCTGAAGTGACAGAAATATGTAAATTCATTTCCACACTGACTACAATTTAGATAATTAAATTAGTAATATTATTTGAGAAAATGAGTTTTATCATGCAGTTTCATAAGGCTGAATATATAAATATATAAACTAGAAATCTTATTCAACAATGCTGTAATATTTTATTATGTGATAAACGTAGGTATATATAAACGAAGTCGTAGGTATGTTAATTACAAGCTTGTTTTAAGCGAAAGAACTATTCTTAAAGCCTTCAAAATACAATCGGACTAATTATAATAACAATCATAATAATTTAATTATTAAATTTTACTTCAGAAAATTTTCTGCTGCAGCAGATGTACAATTAAGTCTTCTACGATAAGAATTTACATAATTATTTTAGAAACTTTATTCAAACGACCGATATAATTTTAACCATTCGTAATATTACATAATGGTTAGAACTTTATTGTTTTGTGTAGATGGTAGTCCAGAAAAAGTCATTAATTTCATTTCAAAATTGTTATACTTTTATTTTTAGTGAAAAATATTATATTTATATGTTGAATGTATTTAGGGTAATGTCTACAGATTTAAATAATTATAAAGCATTTATGTAATAAAGTTTCCGCGTTAACAGCAAAAACTAAAAATAGCCCCATATCTTCAAAATAGCCCCATATTTTTTTTTTTTTTTTTTTTTTTTTTTTTGCACTGTAGTATATGAACAATACATTTATTTTATGACAGACATGTACAATGACTAGCTTGCAAGACAATTATAATTTTATTATTTGAAACAGTTCTTAAATGATTTTTTTTTCATTTATTATTTATTTTGAGTTTCTAATATTGTAAACGTTTCAGTTTTTCCAAATAGCCTATTTATTCGGTCCTATTTAGACCGAAACTGAAAGTCTCAATTTAGTAAATGAGTGGATTTATGTGTAAATGCAATATATATATATATATTATTGTATTATGATTGCATTATATATATATATATAATATATATATATATATATATATATATATATATAAGTATATCCTAATAATATTATAAATCTGATTGTGTGCAAATGTTAGGCTGAAGCCAGCGTCAAAATGGAGCATTTAATGTGCCTGTATTTTTGCATATAGGTTGATTATAACTCTCTTTTGAACATAGGCTAGATTTTATTTATTTTATTCAAATAGTTTCTTTAATAATTAAAAATTTCATTATTTTCATAGGGAATAAATGGACATTTTCCATACAATTTAACCATTTTACTTTATCGTTGCTAGGGCTTTGATCGTTGCCAATAAATAAAAACATGGAAAAATATTTTTTCCTCAACAATTAATTTTCAATTGAACGATTTTCACGTGAAAACTGAAAATTAAAAATAATTCAAAAGAAGATGAATTTCCGTGATATTTGAAACAAAAATATGGAGTATTTGTTATTATACATGAAGTATGAATATCGGTTACATTAAAAAGATCTTTTTCTGTCAAAAACTGCGTTATAATTAGAAGTAAAAATGAACAATAATTCTATTATTAAAAATAGATTTCGCTTGGACCAAGGAACTATGAAAAAGATCCTCCTCGGCTTGGACAAATATGACGTCATAAATAAAACATGTATTTTCAAATATTCGTAATAATACAAAGAGCACGAATATCAATGTGTATAATGGAAGTAGATAGATAATGGACGTAATATTTAAGATGAAAAACTGAAATATTTTTTATCGGTACTGATTAATAATTAGCTTGAATACCAGTTACATACAGATGCGAGTTTTCCGCTAAAATTTACGTCCTGATTGTCAGAAAAAGAAAATAAACAAGAATTATGCCATTAAAAAGGGATTTCTCTGAGGAAAAAGTGACGTCATATTTGAAATAAAACGGGAATTTTCAAATGTGTTTTACAAGGAGCGTGAAACAATTGCTTACTTTAATAAATACAAGGATCGGTAAATTAAGAAATTAGATGAGTTTCACGCCATGTTTAAAACGAAAAAATTAAATATTTTTTTTATTTATATAGATTATTAAGCATGAATATCAGTTACATATAGATGAGAGTTTTTTGCCAAAAACCACACCATAGTTATTAGGAAAAGAAAAATAAATACAAATCTATTATATTAAAATCTGACTGCCTGTTCGTATTTCGCAACTACTCCTTTCAGATTGTCGAACGCAACGCGATTTACTTAACACCGGCTATCATTGATTCGAGGATGTCATAAACTCTCAGAATATTAAAAAATTAAATTAAATGACAAGATTTTTTTTTTTTTTTTTTTTTTTTTTTGTAAATTTTAATGAAGTTTCTCTAAAAATGGCAACTAAATTATTCCAATTTTGTGTATAAAAAAGAAGAAATAAAACGGATTAATATATTTTTTCTCATTAAAACTGAAAAAAAGAATTTATTTTCAGTTTGAATAGATGGTGAAAAAAAATCTTGATTACAGTAAAATTTTTGAAAAATAAAAACGTATTTTCACATATTCAAACTTCATGAACAATTTATTCTGGAGAACAAAATTCGTCTGTCAACATATTTTCATTTAGAAATAAAGATTTTTTTTCAGTTATAGATTAAATCAAGGAGTCAAATTGAAGCTCCTTGCATTTAGGTCTAAAATTATTGCTCCCTATTCACAAGAATTGAATTTAATGAAAAGTAATATACTATTTCCAATATCTTTGAAGGATGGCTATTAAAACTTTTCACAAAGGCGTTAAAAGTAAAATGGTTTACCAAGTAAACTTGACATATGTTTTTACACAATTTGCCAATTTCCACGATTTTATTTGGCCCGCCTTTTTTCATTGGTTGCAGTTTCCTCTTCGTGATTATTTGTCACAAAATTTCACTTTTTTAAAATTTAGTTATGTCGAGGCCTCTATAACATAGAAATACTGTACTGTCTCCTATGGAATGTGATAAAGAGTTAGTTAATTATTTACGTTTCTAATTATCGGGAACGAAATATTTTGCTTAATTAATGCATTTATTCTTCTTTTAATGATACGTGAACGAAGTCACGGGTAACAGCTAGTATATATATATATAAGGACTCCCTGTATATACATATATATATACATCATTTCCTATAAAGTCTTTATGCTACTCATAATTATTTTGTTAGAAATAATTTACTCATAGACTATAAAACTTAAAAAAACTTAGTCTTCTGAATAAAAAAATTACGTCAGACAGAAGAACAAAACATATTAGATTCATAAATATTACACTTAAATATTCTCATAATATATTTTCCTTTATATATTCACATAACTATTAAAGTTTACGATCAGAAAGAACAGCTTATATACATATATATGCCTATAAAGTGTTTATGTTATTTATAAATATTTTGTGAGATATAATTTACTCAAAGAGTATGAACTTTTAAACTTTTGTCTTCTGAATAATAATTTTATGTCAGACAAAATAATAAGACATAACAGATCCATAAATATTAGACTGAATTATCCTTACAATACATTTTTCTTTTTATATTCTCATAAATATTAAAACCAACGATAAGAAGGGCCACCCTGTATGTGCATATATATGTATTGCCTTTAAATTATTTATGCTACTCATGATTCTTTTGTATGAAATAATTTACTCATAGAACGTAAACTTACAAACTTTTGTCTTCTTCATGACAATTGTATATCAGACAGAATAATAATATATTGTGGTTAGAAGTTTAATGTAGTCCAGAAAAAGTCATTGATTTCATTTCAAAATTGCTATAATTTTATTCAATTATCTTTATGCATTAAGCATGAAAAGTTTATTTATTAGAGTCATTAATAAAGAGATCTTAGTAATAGAGTCTTAAACTGAAATACTCTCATATTATATTTTCTTTATATATTCTAATAAATATTAGAGCCAAAGATAAAAAATTATACACTGTATATAAATATATATGTATTGCCTATAAAGTACTTATTTATAATTCTTTTGCTTAAAATAATTTACTCAGAGAATATAAACTTATAAACTTTTGTCTTCTGAATAAAAATTTTATGTCAGACAGACGAATAAGATATAACAGATCCATAAATATTAAGTTGAAATATTCTCCCATTATATGTTTCTTTATATATCCTAATAAATTTTAGAGCCAACGATCAGAAAGGGTACCCTGCATATACATATATCCCCATACTGTATTTTCCTTTTATATTCTCATAACTATTAAAGTTAACGATAAGAAAAGGCAGCTTATATACATATATATGTATTGCCTATAAATTATTTATGCTACTCATGATTCTTTTGTATGAAATAATTTACTCATAGAACGTAAGCTTACAAACTTTTGTCTTCTTTATAACAATTGTATGTCAGAGAGAATAAGATATAATAGATGCATTAATATTAAACTGAAATATTCTCATGCTATATTTTCCTTTTATATTCTCATAACTATTAAAGTTAACGATCAGAAAAGGCAACTTATATACATATATATGTATTGCCTATAAATTATTTATGCTACTCATGGTTCTTTTGTATGAAAAAATTTACACATAGAATGTAAGCTTACAAACTTTTGTCTTCTTAATAATAATTGTATAACAGACAGAATAATAATATATAGTAGATCCATTAATATTAAACTGAAATACTCTCATATTATATTTTTCTTTATATATTCTAATAAATATTAGAGCCAAAGATAAAAAAGTATACCCTGTATATACATATATAGGTATTGCCTATAAAGTGCTTATGTGATTTATAATTATTTTGTTAGAAATAATTTACTCAGAGAATATAAAGTTATAAACTTTTGTCTTCCGAATAACACTTTTATGTCAGACAGACGAATAAGGTATTCATAAATATTAAACTAAAATATTCTAATATTATATTTTTCTTTATATATCTTTATGAATGTTCGAGCCAACGATCAGAAAGGACACCCTGATATACATATATATGTATTGCCTATAAATATTTTATGCTACTCATAATTTTTGTTAGATATAATTTACTAGGAGACTATAAACTATCAAACCGTTGTCTTCAAAATAACAATTTTATGTCAGATAGAAGAATAAAACATAATAGATCCATAAATATTACGCTTAAATAATCTCATAACTATTAAATTTAACGATGAGAAAGGACAGCTTATATACATATACATGTATTGCCTATAAAGTGTTTAAGTTATTTATAATTACATTGTTAGAAAAAATTTACTCAAAGAGTATAAACGTACAAACTTTTATCTTCTAAATAACAATTTTATGTCAGACAAAATAATACGACCTAATAGATCCATAAATATTAGACTGAAATATTCTCCCAATACATTTTTTTTTATATATTCTCATAAATATTAAAGGCAACGATAAGAAAGGACATCCTGCATATAAATATATATGTATTGCCTATAAGTTATTTATGCTACTCGTGATTCTTTTGAATGAAATAATTTACTCATAGAATGTAAGCTTACAAACTTTTGTATTCTTAATAACAATTGTATGTCAGAGAGAATAATAAGATATAATAGATCCATTAATATTAAATTGAAATATTCTCATACTATATTTTCATTTATATATTCTCGCAACTATTAGAGTCAACGATCAGAAATGATACCATGTATATGCATAAATATGTTGTTGCCTATAATGTTTTTATGCTAATCATAATTCTTTTGTTAGAAATAATTTACTCTGAGATTATAAACTTACAAACTTTTGTCTTCTGAATAACAATTTTATGTCAGACAAAATAATAAGATATATTAGATCCATAAATATTAGACTGAAATATTCTCGCAATACATTTTTCTTTATATATTCTCATAAATATTAGACTGAAAAAAGTAATGTAATTTCTTTCCTATCATATAATTCTCAGCTTATTTATCATTCATTATTATGTGACCTGTACTTTTCTGAACACACCTGCATGTAATTTTATAGATTAATCAAGTAAGAATGGAAAAACGTCTAAATGATACTACTTTCTTTAACATCTTGGAGCTATGCCAGCATGGTAGCTAACTTTCGCACAGATGCTTTTAATATTTCAGCTTCTGCTATCTGTTTAAACATTTTCTTTCCAGACAGAAAAAAAAATCTTTTTCATAAAAACGTTAACGAAAAAGACATTACATTTATTTTCGAAAGACAGCATACGAATAACTAATAATTATTTTAATGTAGTGTCTCAACATGCTGAATAAATGCATTTTTCCCGAACGAAAAATAAATGAGGATTCAAGAGGTAATTTGTATAGCAGAATTAACATACAATGTCTAATACGAAACAATTAATATATCCTGGCGTGTGTCTTATTCTTTTAACGTAACACAATAAGTAACACTTACTTTTAAGCCGAGTTGGGAAAATTTGTAATTACAATTATCTTCAATGTAATAACAATTTAATTGTATGTAATTAATTATAGTCACAATTACATGCCGTAAACAATTCTTGCAGCACTGTAGCCAAAACCGCCCCCCTTTCAATTATTTGAGGAAATGTCTGTGTGTACTGGAGTTTCGTGCGTCGTGATCGTAAGTTATTAAAAAAAATAAAAGAAGACACAGGAGATACATCTTGAAGAAATAGTCGAAAATTGAATATATATATGCAGGTTTAATCCAGGTTCAAATAAAGCACAGGTACATCGTCGAATAGGTACAGCTGCCGAAGGCAATGGTACCCGGGACTCCAAACGTACACTTAATACAGCTTTTACATGTTGTTATCAATCACAAGGTTCGCGAGAGAATTGATGATTAATTAGACAATTTCTTTGGTGGATACCGAGCAGTGATGACAGAGTTACATAAAGCCAAGTAGCCAGATTAACGTACATTTGGCGAGAGGAATGTGATAGAAACGCAGGTGTTATTTTCCGTTAAATGTTAAGTCAATGGGAGATTGATGAGGAACAAATATGAATTTTTAGATGCCAACAGTGAGGAATGAATATAGTAGCCTCGCAAACCACAAGAGTCTGGTTCACATAGGGTTGTATTAAGGAGTGTTACTAAAAATTAAAAATAGACATGTACGTTACAATGATAATACAATTTAAGAAGAGAAATGTAAAAGAGAAAGGGGAGCAGAGGGCATCTGGTAAATTTGACTGAGCGTGGGATAGAGATAAATCCACAGTTGCTAGGCGAACAAAATAATTTATTTTCTTCTTTTTTTTTATAAGAGAACGCAAAGCGAAATAATTACAAATGAATTGAAAAGGAGTTATAATAAAAGTGGAAACAAAAGGCTGGGACTAGATACATTTACAGTGTAGAAAAATAAAATAGATTTAGGATGGTAATTTTGAAAAAAAAATTATTTTAGGTGGGGGGGGGGGGGTAAGGTGTAAATTAATTAGAAGTGGAATATGTGAAGATAATTCCTCTTCACACTGTGCCTGAATGTGTGAACTATAACCAATTACATACAATTAAATTGCAATTACATTGCAGATATGAAACTTTAAGAAGTAGTTTGTATCACAGAATTCACATACAATGTCTAATATGAACCAATTAATATATCCTGACGTGTGTCTTATTGTTTTATGGTAACACAATAACTAACACTGCTATTTTTAAGCCCAGTTGGGAAAATTTGTAATTACAAATATCTTCAATGTAATTACCATTTAATTGTATGTAATTAATTATACTTACAATCATGTGTCGTAAACAATTCTTGCAGTACTATAGCCAGAACCGCCTTCCATGCAATTATTTGACAAAATTTCTGAGTTTGAATGTGTGAACTATAACCAATTACATGCAATTAAACTGTAATTAGAATGCAGATATGAGAATTCAAGAAGTAGTTTGTATCGCAGAATTAACATACAATGTCTAATAAGAAACAATTAATATATCCTGATGTGTGTCTTATTGTTTTATGGTAACACAATAAGTAGCACTGTTATTTTTAAGGCGAATTAGAAAAATTTGTAATTACAATTATCTTCAATGTAATTACAATTTAATTGTATGTAATTAATTATAGTTACAATTATATACCGTAAACAATTCTTGCTGCACTGTAGCCAAAACCGCCCATCATCCTATTATTTAAGGAAATGTCTGTGCCTGAAAGTGTGAACTATAACCAATTACATACAATTAAATTGCAATTACATTGCAAATATGAAAATTTAAGAAGTAGTTTGTATCACAGAATTCACATACAATGTCTAATACGAACCAATTAATATATCTTGACGTGTGTCTTATTGTTTTATGGTAACACAATAAGTAACACTGCTACTTTTAAGCCCAGTTGGGAAACTTTGTAATTACAAATATCTTCAATGTAATTACAATTTAATTGTATGTAATTAATTATTGTTATAATTACATGCCGTAAACAATTCTTGCAGCACTGTAGCCAGAACCGCCCCCCTCATTCAATTATTTGAGGAAATTTCTGCGTTTGAATGTGTGAACTATAACCAATTACATGCAATTAAACTGTAATTACAATGCAGATATGAGAATTCAAGAAGTAGTTTGTATCGCAGAATTAACATACAATGTCTAATAAGAAACAATTAATATATCCTGATGTGTGTCTTATTGTTTTATGGTAACACAATAAGTAGCACTGTTATTTTTAAGGTGAGTTGGGAAAATTTGTAATTACAATTATCTTCAATGTAATTACAATTTAATTGTGCGTAATTAATTATAGTTACAATTACATACCGTAAACAATTCTTGCAGCACTGTAGCCAAAACCGCCCATCATCCTATTATTTGAGGAAATGTCTGTGCCTGAATGTGTGAACTATAACATACAATTAAATTGCAATTACATTACAGATATGAAAATTAATCTTTTTCATAAAAACGTTAACGAAAAAGACATTACATTTATTTTCGAAAGACAGCATACGAATAAATTATTATTATTTTAATGTAGTGTCTCAACATGCTGAATAAATGCATTTTTCCCGAACGAAAAACAAATGAGAATTCAAGAGATAATTTGTTTCGCAGAATTAACATACAATGTCTAATACGAAACAATTAATATATCATGAAGTGTGTCTTATTATTTTATGGTAACACAATAAGTAACACTGTTACTTTTAATCCGAGTTGGGAAAATTTGTAATTACAATTATCTTCAATGTAATTACAATATATTTCTATGTAATTAATTATAGTTACAATTACATACCGTAAACAATTCTTGCACCACTGAAGCCAAAACCGCCCAACATCATATTATTTATTATATTTTATTATATTAAATTTATTATAAAATTATATTATTTTTATAATATTACGTATAAACCCTATACGTATAATGCTTCTGACATCAAGTAAATGGAATTTCATTTTTGGCGTTTAATCTAACAGTTTGGCGATAGTTTTTTGTCATGAAAAGTGGTTGACGGGATAATAGAAAAGTACCCAAAAATGTTTTAAATGAGGTAAAGAAGAATTTTAAATTTTAATTGAGTCAATAAAAAAAATTCTGAAATTTCTGAAATTTAATTTTTGATACGATCACCCGGTCCTTAAAGTGATATCTAATAAAAATTTTCTATAAAAATTACACTAACAAGTAAGACAAAAAAGTTCCTTTCTTCTATTTTTAAAAATGACCAAGTAATAATTTTCTTAATTTGAAGCATCTTTTTATGCTGCGTAATAGGTGTTAATCTCGAATTTACTAGACATATAAATAATCGTCAGATATAAAAAATATAACATTTGAGAGTAAAATTAACATTACAATACAAATTTGAAATCTATTTTCATTCTGACATATTAAAGCAAACTATACAACTTGTACTAAAAATATAAGTGAAAAAATAACAGAAATTTTGTCAGGTGAAATGATAAAGTGCAACAGTCTCAACTTTCACAAATTAAAACATATGTTAAAATAAAATTATTTTAATCAATCTGAAACTTAGTTAATAAAAATAACACTATCGTAATACTTGTACGATGTGACTACTTTCAGTTAAAGTGCAGATACACGCGAAATAAATTCTACTAATACTTTAAGCACTTTGTGTACGATCCCTCGAGGCATGGACTAACTCATCTGTGTTCAGATGCAGAAAATTGGTATAAATCAAGCAATTCAAAATTTCATAACACGGTCAATTTTAGTGTTAGATGAATGAGACTTTTTGGTCTTAATTGTTAGTGTAATAGGAAATTTTTACTAAATATCACTTATAGGACCGGGGGAACGAATAAAAAATAAAATTTCATAACTTTTTAAGAAATATTTGTATTAACTCAAATCTCTTTTAAAATACTTCAAATATTTTTTGCTATTGGAACTATATGTCTAAGCTTATGGTTTAGGAATCAGACATTGAACACCGTTGAGAGTGGACATCCTGACTGTTGAGAGTGGACAATTATTATCTTTCAGATAATAATTGACGATCAGCGATAAATATTTTAAATGTATAAAGTGCTTTACATATTATTTAACCGCATATACATAAATCATTGTTTCGTAGTAAATATCGTTGTCTTTATTATAACAAAGAATGTTTATAAAGGTTTGTAATGAATATCAACGCAAATTAAATTGTTGATTGATGACGTAATATTCCCCTAATATTCCCTTCTGCGTTGTTTCAGAGTCTGTTGAATAACAAAATGCATTTCAGAATATCTATTAGAATCAAAGGAAAGTAAACAGAAAATCCCTACTTTAACTTCAAATGATTTTCACATAATATTTTATTGAGTTTGAAATCATTAATCCTAAACTTTGTTATCTTCTGCGATGGGAATCATAATCAGGCTAAAACGAATCTCCGACTCTAATCCTTAAGGATGAAAGATTTATAAATGCAATTAACAAGTCAAAGTAACTGCATTTAAGTTGCATTTGCTTTTATCGGGAATAATGTTAAATATCAAGAATATTAGCATAAATTTAGGTGAATACACATAACCGAAAACTATATTAATTACAATATTTGAAGACAATAACCGCTTAGAAATAATTCATTGTTTCGTAGTAAATACTATTCTCTTTATTATAATAAAGAATGCTAATAAATATTTGTAATGAATATCAACGCAAATAAAATTGTTGATTGATGATCTAATATTCCCTTAATATTCCCTTCTACGTTGTTTCAGAGACTGTTGAATGGTTAAATGCATTTCAATACAAATCAATATGTCTATTAGAACAATCAAAGGCAAGTAAACAGAAAATCCCTACTTTAACTTCAAATGATTTCCACATACTATTTTATTGAGCTTGAAACCATTAATCCTAAACTCTGTTATCTTCTGCGATGGGAATCATTATCAGGCCAAAACGAATCTCCGATTCTAATCCTTTTATTGGTGCTTAAAATAAGGATGAAAGATTTATAAATGCAATTAACAAGTCAAAGTACCTGCATTTAAGTTGTATTTGCTTTTATCGGGAATATTGTTAAATATCAGGAATATTAGCATAAATTTAGGTGACCAATTGTAACTGAAAACTACATTAATTACCATATTGGAAGACAATTTTACTTGATATTAAAAAAAAATCAGAATTGTTCATGGTACTACAGAATAAATCATTGTTAAAATAAATTCGTAATGTAGTTTTTAGAATATTTAAAACTTTGAATCATCTACTGATTTATGCAAAAATTTTAATTTTATTCTAGACATTGAGATATTTTAATTTTTAAGACGATATATATGGTCATTTGCTAATTATAAGTCAAACTTTTGTAGGAGTGGGGTGGGGGAGGCGCGGCGTGCTGTACATTTGAATTTATAATTCCAAAATACAGTATGATGTTTAAATATATGTATATATATATATATTTATATATATATATTTATATATATATATATATTTAAATTTCATACTGTATTTCTGAATTCCAAATTCAAATGTACAGAACGCCACCCCCACCCCAAACCCCACTCCTTCAAAAGTTTGACCCAATTAAGGCTTTAGAAATAGAGATTTGTTACAAAAAAAAGTTAAAATCTATGAAAACAACTTAATGAGCATTTATACTCGTTTATATATGAATTTATATAGATATGAACATTTTAATTATATATATATATATATATATATATATATATATATATATATATTGTTATTGTATTTATATACAATTTACTTCTGTTTGCATATAAAATTAACTGGTTTCTTTATATTAAAAATAGTGAAAGAAATGCTTCTGTATATCAAACAGTGAATAGTATGCAAGAAAATATTTTGCCAAATTTCCTTCTGTCGCCAAAGCCCCAATACTGGAAAAGTACCGAACAAACATTCCCCATTTATTTCAGGGAAATGTTGAGATTTTTTTAACACAAATGTTTTACATTCACCGAAGTTAATGCACAAAGCATTTGTTTCCACTTTTCTCAATTTGAAGCTAATTTTAAAATTGCTATATCACGCAAGCACATCTCTCAGAAGACGTTCTGGACATCCCTTTTAAACAACTTTTCATAGCACACACCCTATTTTGCCAAAATTCCTTCTGTCGCTAAAGCCCCAATACTGGAAAAGTACCGTACAAACATTCTTCGTTTATTTCAGCGAATTGTTGAGATTTTTTTTTAATCACATGTTTTACAATCACCGAAGTTAATGCACAAAGCATTTGTTCCCACTTTTCTCAATTTGAAGCTAATTTTAACATTGTTATATTACGCCAGCACATCTGTCAGAAGACGTTCTGGACATCCCTTTTAAACACCTTTTCATACCACAAACTATATTTTGCCAAATTTCCTTCTCTCGCCAAAGCCCCAATACTGGAAAATTACCGTACAAACATTCTTCGTTTATTTCAGCGAACTATTGAGTTTTTTTTTTTAAGTCACATATTTTACATTCATCGAACTTAATGCAAAAAGCATTTGTTCCCACTTTTCTCAATTTGAAGCTAATTTTAACATTGTTATATTATGCCAGCACATCTGTCAGAAGACGTTCTGGACATCTCTTTTAAACACCTTTTCATACCACACACTATATTTTGCCAAATTTCCTTCTCTCGCCAAAGCCCCAATACTGGAAAATTACCGTACAAACATTCTTCGTTTATTTCAGCGAACTATTGAGATTTTTTTTATGTCACATGTTTTACATTCATCGAACTTAATGCACAAAGCATTTGTTCCCACTTTTCTCAATTTGAAGCTAATTTTAACATTGTTATATCACGCCAGCACATATGTCAGAAGACGTTCTGGACATCCCTTTTAAACAACTTTTCATAGCACACACCCTATTTTGCCAAAATTCCTTCTGTCGCTAAAGCCCCAATACTGGAAAAGTACCGTACAAACATTCTTCGTTTATTTCAGCGAATTGTTGAGATTTTTTTTTTTTAATCACATGTTTTACAATCACCGAAGTTAATGCACAAAGCATTTGTTCCCACTTTTCTCAATTTGAAGCTAATTTTAACATTGTTATATCACGCCAGCACATCTGTCAGAAGACGTTCTGGACATCCCTTTTAAACACCTTTTCATACCACAAACTATATTTTGCCAAATTTCCTTCTCTCGCCAAAGCCCCAATACTGGAAAATTACCTTACAAACATTCTTCGTTTATTTCAGCGAACTATTGAGTTTTTTTTTTAAGTCACATGTTTTACATTCATCGAACTTAATGCAAAAAGCATTTGTTCCCACTTTTCTCAATTTGAAGCTAATTTTAACATTGTTATATCACGCCAGCACATCTGTCAGAAGACGTTCTGGACATCCCTTTTAAACACCTTTTCATACCACAAACTATATTTTGCCAAATTTCCTTCTCTCGCCAAAGCCCCAATACTGGAAAATTACCGTACAAACATTCTTCGTTTATTTCAGCGAACTATTGAGTTTTTTTTTTAAGTCACATGTTTTACATTCATCGAACTTAATGCAAAAAGCATTTGTTCCCACTTTTCTCAATTTGAAGCTAATTTTAACATTGTTATATCATGCCAGCACATCTGTCAGAAGACGTTCTGGACATCTCTTTTAAACACCTTTTCATACCACACACTATATTTTGCCAAATTTCCTTCTCTCGCCAAAGCCCCAATACTGGAAAATTACCGTACAAACATTCTTCGTTTATTTCAGCGAACTATTGAGATTTTTTTTTTTATGTCACATGTTTTACATTCATCGAACTTAATGCACAAAGCATTTGTTCCCACTTTTCTCAATTTGAAGCTAATTTAAACATTGTTATATCACGCAAGCATATCTGTCAGAAGACGTTCTGAACCTAACTTTTAAACACCTTTTCATACCACACACCATATTTTTCCAAATTTCCTTCTCTCGCCAAAGCTCCCAATACTGGAAAAGTACCGAACAAACATACTTCATTTATTTCAGAGATATGTTGAGATTTTTTTTTAAGCACACATGTTTTACATTCACCGAAGTTAATGTACAAAGCATTTGTTCCAACTTTTCTCAATTTGAAGCTAATTTAAACATTGTTATATCACGCAAGCACATCTGTCAGAAGATGTTCTGAGCACCCCTTTTAAACACCCTTTCACGTCCCCTCTTACGCCATATGCTCCTGTTACATAAAATGCTTACTCTTCTCTCCCATTGTTTATGAATATCAAGTGGGTATTTCTGTTACAGAAAAAAAGGGGAGATATCTGGCACGTGCTTGCAGACGTTTGTGTGAATTTCCAGAGTACATTTGTTCTTGATATTGAGATGGATTGCACGAATACATCTTACTGACAGTTGTGTACATAATGTAATTGGCTGCACTATTTTTTGCTGCACCTGATATAGAAAAAGATAAGTTTTAAATATAAAAGTGATGATTGTGTATGTATTGTTTGTTTGTAAAAATAAACATTGTATGATGTTTATGTATTTGAAACAATGTAACATTCTTATTTTCGTATACGTTTTATTTGTGTGTGTGTGTGTGGTTTTTTTTTTCTGATTACATTTTATTTGATTATAGTTATCCTTCCTATGCTGCGTAAAGGAAAATAAGTCTTCGGAAATATAATCCAATAGAAAACAGTGCATAGTTACAACAATATTCACAATCATATCTGCAGAAAACTGTCTAAATTACGGTAATTGCAAGGCATAAAAATCCATTTTTTTGAACATACTGATAGCTTCCTTATAATTCCATATAATAGTAAATGTTTATTTTACAAAGCGTCATGGCAGATTTTTTCTTCTCTATACAATGTAATAAAATAATCTAATATTTAAGATGATTTTGAGGAATCAAAATTGTTCACATTCTTCTCAATTTGAAATAAAAAAAAGCTTGGTGAATAAATTAATAAAATCGCTATTTCTTTTAAAACGTTGGTGTGTCTGAAAAGTTTTAATTAAAATCTATTTTTCTTAATCTTTATTGTTTATTACAATATATATGTAAAAATAATTTTGTGGAAAAAAAATCAAATAAATTATTTTTTTAAACCTTTAATTACACCTACACGAAATGAAAACAACATACAAAAAGAAAACTGAAACGACGAAGCTAGATTACGAATTAGTGTGAATTAGTTATACTAAAGAGTCTGCCTCTCTTTTCAGTGCCGTATCGTAAAATAATATTTTCATATTTATATTATGTTGTCCTCTAAAAAAAACCCACAGTAAAATATTTCCTAAAAAAACTCCACTCTAGTAATACATCAAATATTTCACTAAAGTCATTTTTTTTTGTTTTGTTCTCTTTTTATGCACCAATTAGAATAATAAAAATAGTTTAAAATACCTAAGGAGTGCTTATTTAATTTCAAAATAATTTAAACTAACAAAATGCAGAATTCTGGTAAACACGAGCTTCAGTTTTTCCAGATTTTCTTGTTATAATACAATTTTAGAATGATCTACATAAATTTTTTATTTTGTTTATGTTAAACAGTTAATATGTAATAAAATGCTTCATTTTCAGCTGATTTTGTGTGGTGTGGGTGTTTTTCAGGTAACACAAGTTATTTTTGGAAAAGTCGGATTTTTTTTTTAATTATCGCTTAATTGGCTGTCATTTTATAATAAAGTGATAAAATAAAAAATGCTCAACATTAAAATCTTGATCAGAAAAGCTGCGAAAATTTAGCCATGTTTAATTTTTTAAAATTCGTTATTAGACATTATATAAAGAAAATGTTTTTTTTTTTTTTTTTTTTTTTTTTTTTTTTTTTAGAGGACAGCACAATATATTTTTACTCGTTTAACACACTGTACTTGACACAGAACCCTATTTATTTTCATTTTTAAATGTAAGAAAATAACATACTATTAGCATACCTTATGCATTTATTTCATGAAACAATTCCGTTATATTTCAAGTATAGTGCGTACATAAATCAATATCCCAACGACTATTAAAAACTAGTCGTTGGGGGCCACCGTAATACTTACCCATCATGGATATGCATGATATAAAATATGAAAATAAAACATGTGTAAACTATTTATAAAATGCATTGCCATTCGAATAAAATCGTGGCTTGATGACGTCATAAACTTTAAATGTTCTACTACGGAATTGTGTAAAAGAAACAGTTTCGAAATTTTTTATATAACTTTTATCAGAACGAATATTTCTAGAGTCCGAAAAAAATAGTTCCGGATAATCGAGGTTACTGAAATTCAATAGGCTTCTTCTCATTATTACATACTAAGTACATACAAAATTTCAAGTCTCTATCTCAATTTGTTTGGGAGATAGAGCGTTTACAGACACACAGGCATCCAGACATACACAGACACACAGACAGACGGACGGCATTTTTTTTTTCTAAAAATATGTTTTTCGGAATCTTCAGTGTCTGAAACGTGTAAATCCGTCAAAAAAATTCTTTTTTTCGATTTTTAAAACGATTACAAGATTTGCCCTATAGTACGTATGATGGGTAAGTAAAAATATTTCGATTTTTAAAAAGATTACAAGATTTACCCTATACAACGTATGATGGGTAAGTAAAAACAAAAAAAATGTACAACCATGTTGTTCATCGGAAACCGAACATAACAGTTGACAGTTTCAATTCAACACAGTTAAAAGTGTTTAATGCGAGACCCTCCAGAAACACGAACGATATCGAGGCGGTACGATAACTCATCTCACACTTTTTTTTAGCATCCCCGGAGTGACTCTTTGAATGGTCGCAGATATCCGTGTCCTAAGTTCATCATCACCAGTTAGTAGCGGTGGAACAAGCACCTGATATTTGAAAGAAAATAAGTTGAAACTGGTGGGAAACAATAAGAACTAAAATATCTTCTTAAAACACCACCAAAAACTTTAAAATGCGCTAGGCCTTTCGAAAGAAAAAAATTTTGTGTTTTATTTTTTATTTAATTTAATTTGATTTTCATTAATTTTTATTTATTTATTTATTTATTATTTTTATCCTTCCTTATTCCCCTGATACTTTGTATTCTATTGTTTTGATTTTACTCTTCTGTGATTGGCTGTTGTCTTCTGTTTTCCTATTGGCTGTTGATTTCTACTTTCCTATTGGCTGTTGCTTCAGGTTGTTTCTTTTCCCTTATCTCTCATTTCAGTCTTGCTGCTGCTTTCATAGTAGAAGCACGTCTTTTTGCGCCTGACGAAGAAAGACTCAGATCTTTCGAAAGGCCTAGCGCATTTTAAAGTTTTTGTTTGTGTTTTAAGAAGATGTTTTAGTACTTACCTGATCTTTGATAAAACCTCTCAAAACAATTAAAAATTAAAAAAATTACATGGAGCGATGTCAGGGCTGCGAGGAGGCCATTGATGAGGAGCAATTTCACGCCATTTATCGCCATCTTCATAAACTTTCAACTGTAATTTTTGATTTCCGATGAACAAGGTTGTACTTTGTTTTCATTTAATAGCGATGTAAAGTTGTGATATTCATTTATCTACATACACTTTGTATTTTCAGATACAAAGAGATGCGCCTGCAGTATTAAGATTGAGTAATACATATTCAGAATACACCTATATAAAGTTACATTTAACATGATATTTAAAAGCATCCAAAAGCAGTGCTATACCAAAAGGTAGCATGCATTTTTCTCTAAAATTTTATTTTATTTTAAGTCATACTTTTACAAGTAAATTAATTTCTTTTAGTACATTTATGCAGAGAGTATATATTCCGAATAACTGCATACAAATACTTTAATATGATTTTCAACTGCAATGCATTTTGTAATAAATCGCATTCTTTTCAATTTAAAAAAAAAAAAGAAAAATAATTTCGAAACTTTTCTTAACAATTTTATTTGAAAACATCATTAGCATTAAATGTTTCAATTCAATCATAAATGTATGGATAGTTAAGTCATTAGAAAATTTAGTCAAAACTAGAAAAATATTAGTAAATGGTCGGAGAAAAAAAAGGAAAATAGTAATGCAAAATAATTAAATTAAGAATTTTATAAATTTTTTATCATATAAGTGTTTTCCAAGATCATCGTATTTATATATTTTCAATGCTACTATTACTGTAATTCAAACATCTCATACTGAGTTACTATATTTTGTTCAACTACGAAATTCATATTTTTATAAGCCCAATCACATAAAATAAATCGGTCAAGTACTTGTATAACTCAAGCTCAAAGGGTTCCGGACATTAAATTTATTAATTGCTGTTTATTAATTAATAAGCTCCTACCACCCCTAATTTTTTTTATAATTTTAGTTTCAGTAGATTTAGAAGTAGGAGAGACAGAGGAACATATTTTTCCGGTATACTTTTGACGATATCTCTGAAAATATAACACCTAAAAATAAAACAAATATATTTTTGAGTTCGATGTTACGAGATCTTTCGACCAATACCTTACACGATATATATAAAAAAGTTTTTTTTTTAAGTAACTTAATTAATATCTTGGCTAATTACTGACATTTTTTTTTTCGAAAATCATTTTGAAATATCCTTGGATGATTCTGCGCCGATAGATACTTCCAGAGCCCGTCAACTACCCCTCTGACTGTTCGAAAATTAAAATTTGTGCGTAACAGGAAAATGCGTTTTTCGCAAAAACTAGATAATCTAGGATAATCGCTATTGTTTTCCTGTAAGGTTTAAATAAACTACTACTACCACTAATTTTTTCATAATTTTAGTTTCAGTGGAATCAGAAATAGAGGGGGTGGGGCATTTTTTTGCTGTGCATTTTTGACGATATCTCTGAAAACGTAATACCTAAAACTAAAACAAAGATATTTTTTAGTATGATATTATGACACCTTTCACACGAAACCCCACATGATATACAAAAAGAAATATTTTTTTAAGTAACTTAATTAGCCCCTTAAATTTTTTCTAAGCATATTTGTGTATGGCTAATAATCTAAACATATATGTGTAAAAAGGCTTTATAACTTTCCCACGTTTGAACTTTCCACGCCCCATAGTTTACAATAAAAACGTCTCTGGTAGATGGACAAACAGACACAGAAGTGATCTTATAATGGTTCCGTTTTTACCTTTTAATTACGGAACCCTAAAAAGTGGTATATTCTTTTGTATTAATTATTATTGAAGAAAATTTTAAATATTTTCATTTTAAAGAAACATTATACACTGTAAAGGAATACTAAACACTCATATATCAATTATTTTACTGATATAAATTAATATTTTTAAATGATTAATTCATATCAGTCAACAATTTTTAAAGAACCAAATTTGAAATATTTTTATTTAAAAGAAACAGTATACACTCTAAAGGAGTAATAAACACTCATATTTCAATTATTTTACTGATATAGATTAATATTTTTAAATAACCAAACTTTATCTCGTACACTCATAACTAACTTTATCTCACTTTTATATTTAACATTCTGATAATTAAGTGTTAAATAGATCGTAATCAACAAGTAATAGTTTAACATTTCAATTACAGAAAATTATATTAAGATGTTTGATTTCAAGCAATTCCATATAGTAATGACATATACTGTTAAAACTCTATGGCAAACTCTGCAATCATTTAACCGTGTTAGGTAGATTTCGCAAGAAATACTACCCTTTTTCATTCTCCCCTAAGTTGGAATTTTTGAAAAAAAAAAAAAATTGCAGATCTACGCCGATCATGACTCCCAGAACCCAAAACCACCCCCCAGTTCAAAACTGTATATATCTATCTATCTATGTCACTTTTTTATGGACACGATAACCGCAATAATTCTGTACAAATCTCTTCCAAACTGATACATAAAATCAAGGGGCATAAAATCTCGGTCAAGTTCGTTAATGGGCAAAATCGAACCAAGGGTGGGGAAACAGGGGGTGGGAGATTTTTGTAAAAATAGAAAAAAAAAAACCATAACTTCTTAATTTTTATGCATATCGAATTCGTTTAAAGTTATTATTACTTCTAGGAAAAGGGGCAAAAATTTACGTATGACAGATTTTTTATTTCATTAAAACTGGCCCCAAGGGGGGGATAAAAGGGGATTTTAGAAGAAAAAATTCATAACTTCGTCCATTCACAAGATATCAAATACGCTTAACCTTCCTACCCTGAATGGGTCGAATCGACCCATTTCTATAATTTATTTCCTTCGATTCAAACCAGAAATTTCTTCTTAATGTAAGTTAAATAAAACCCATACAGAACTAAGTTAAATAGATGTGTTAAATGTTTTTAAATAAAAATTCTGCTGTGAAATGTTTTTAACGAGGTTTAGTAACATTTCAACAGGGTTGGAAGGTTAAATTTATTATAAATCCTCTTAATATTATCTACAACTTTTATATTGACAAGTTTTTTTTATAAAACCAACCCTTATAGCAAAAAAAAAATTAAAAAAATACCTGCTGGCTCCGCTTGCAAACAAGTTAGGTTTCGAAGTGGGCGGTTCCAGCTGCGGCATCATTGCAAAAAGGTCATTTCTTCCACAATTCCCAACAAACAGGCGCCCCAAGGTCTGCGTCTTCGAAATCTACCTGTGCCTGTAGGCCGAGCCGTCAGGGATTTTTTATAGATATCGGTTATTTAACCATATTATCAAGCATTCCCATTGGTCAGAATAGAGATAAATTACGGTTATGTAACCGTTTTCTATAAAATAAATATTTTTAACAGCTTATAGTAAAAAAAAAAATTATCAATTAATTTTATTACTTGATTTTATACCTAATTTCATTTATTTATATGATTTATTCAAATTTTCTATAAAATATATAGCTTGAACTGGCATAGATTCTTTAATACTTTAATGAATGTACATCATTAATAAACCGACACAGTTAAAAACCTGCAGCATACTGTCCAGTCATTGAACCGTGTTTATAGATAACGCTTACTTTATCATTTCATGAAGCGTTCTTATTGGTTAGAATAGAGATAAATTATGGTTATGTAACCATTTTTGGTACTTCTCCATTATCCTGTCGACCATTTTTCATAATAAAAAATAATTGCCAAATATACAAATGGAAGAATGTTGCCACTGGAATCTCAAACAAACAATAAATAAATAAATACAAGAAATTTGCCCCCAAATGTTTCACTTAGTAAGCTTAAACAATAAAATTTACAACATATTAAATTAAAACAGAACAAAAAGCCTTAGAAAAATCTGTTTAGTTATATTATTTTTCTTAATTATATCCCTCTCGGCTGGTGAATAAATATTTGTGACTTCAGTTGAAACTGATCTATTGTACGTAACTACACATCGCAAAATTTTGACAATACTTTTTCTCTTTTTAATATGACACCTCCGTTTAAGGACACAATTGTAATTTTAATTAACGAAACAACTAATTAATCAGCAAAACATAATGAAAAATACGGGTAAATGTCGAATTAATAACCACTTGATGACACAGCAAACACGTGTAACGCTTCTGACGTGAAGTGAATGCGACGCCACGGTCATGCATTTTTGGCCTTAAATCCTGTAATTTGGCGATATTTTTTTATTATGAAAAGTAGTCGTCGGGATAATGGAGAAGTACCCCATTTTCTATAAAAAATATTGAATGACTGGACAGTTTGCTACAGATTTTAAACAGTGTACATCTGTAATGACTTGGTTTAAGAAAATCAATAGTGATTACCTTATTAGAAAATATTGCATAGTAAACTTTTCGTAATATTTACTTTAAATTGCCTTTCTTTCTTTAAATCATTTACTAAAAAAATATATTTAAATTTTAAATCATTCAATCAACTTTTTAAAAGACACAGTATTATAGAGTAACATTTTCAGTTACTGAAGAGAAATCTTAAAATTTTCAATCAGAAATCTTTTAACTTAACACATTTTAATATTCAAATTTCCCAACTTTGGACCTCGAAATTCATTATCTTGTACAAAAGATTTTACAACCTCTTTTCAGATTTCAAATTCCTAACTTTTGCAAGGAATTCATTTTCATACACAAAAGTTTCGTAATCGAAAAATGGTGGAAATTTTACGGAATTACTGCCAATAAATGGAAGTTAATAAAGTTTTGTTTCTGAGTAAAGCATCAGGTTGCTATTTGTTATGCAAATTTACTGCCGAGAATTTAGGAAACCCAGTTATGGCTTTATTTCATCAACCGCAGAGATATTTGAATATCTTTTGGTTATTAAGAACAAGAGAGAAAATACTAAACTTTGGAGAAAAGTTAAAGATAATATCCCTAACGCTACGGTTTAGAAACTTCCTTTAAACTTACGACAGAAAATAAGTTTATTTAAAGTTTGAATGCTGTCATTTTAATCCATTTAAAAACAGCATGCTGTTTACTGTACTGCCGTCGTACTTTGTATTAAAATATATTAAACCATAATTTTTGGAATGGGTGCATGAAATTTGTTACTTTTTGTTTTAATGTTTTCTTTTTTAAAAGAATCATGTGTCAGTTTTGTAGAATTCAATATTGTGTTTTTTCTTATCCGCGTTTTTTTATAACTTTCATAGAAATACTCAAATGATACAAAGGAATAAAATCTGCAGTAACATAAAAAAATATATTGTTTACCTTTTCACATTTGTTCACTGCAAATTTCATGTATCTTTTTTTACTTGGCAGTGCAAAAACAAATAAAAAGTTATATAAAATTTCATAATTTTTTGATTGAAAACATACACAATCTATAAATACTCAAGAATTAATTTTGTTCGAATTCTGACATGCATATTAACTTCCTGGTTATTGTTGAGATTTACTGGCAATTTCCATGTGTTTTTTAAATTAATGTATTTTATTGTGTTTAAAAATAGTCACTGTAACATACATCGGTGTAAGAGTTGTACATGGTAATTTTAGACTTATAAATCTGGAAATTGTGATCTCCATACGTAAATGCATTATTGTAAATTGTCGGCCCTCCACCAGAATATATATATATATAACTAATGTACTAAAAATATTAAGCAACAAGGAAAGGACAGCTGACGTCACTTTTGGTTAAATTACTGTTGGATAGCAAGAAGAACCTGTCCGTTCTTTATATGACTCCTACTGTACACATGACATGGGACGATTTGATTGATCTACGTTAAACAGGTCTATTATATGATTGGTCTATGTTGCCGTGAGGATTCCTGCAATGAACGCTACGACAAAAATGCAATACTAGATTAGTAGATTAATTGACGGAAGTGTTTGTTCGTAAACATGCCCTTTCCTTATAAAACTGATGATCCTTATTGGAAAACACAATAGAGATGTGTTCAGTTTATATTTTTGGAGCTCGAGACACCCCAAGCCTGACGTTTTGAAATCCGAGCCCGCCCGAACTCGAAATATTTTGTGTCTTCATAGCCCAAGCCTGTCCGAGAACGATTCTTAAACCACACAGTGGAAATTTAAAATTACATTTAAAAATTATTTCAATCATATTTTTTTCATTTAGAAATCTTTTTTTACATCGAAATATGTATTAATTCTAAATACTTCCTCAGGACAACATTTTCTGATTTTCATATCCCTTAAAATCTGTTTAAAATAGCAACTTTTTTATTTAAACCCAACCACTAGCAGAAATCTTCAAATGTCACAATTCTTATTTTTTTATATCATTGTATAACTATGGTAGAAAAATATGCGCTCTGCTTTCCAGTAATTCCATAAAACAACTTCAAACAGAAAGCAAGGATAGATAAGGGATATCCCACGGCTTCTTTGTGTTTCTTACATTTACCGTGCGTAGGCTTCTGAATCAGTGATTTTTTTATGTCCCATGAATAACAACTCAATTCCCTTTCATACAAATTTTAAAATAATTTTTAAGAACTTTAAGAAACTTAGGCTACGTTCGTGTTTCTCAAATATAATTTTTTTTTCAATTTATGAATAAATAAAATTTTTACTTTGTGATCGAAGACTGGTATCGAGTCCCATGTTGTCTCATCTCGAATACACACCGCAATGTGTAGTTTATGTAAAATTGGAATAATAAAGAAATGGTTCGGCACTTTTGTTTAATGCGTAACGATCATATTTTGCCTAGGAAAGATAAACATATAGAGATCTGGATATAAGCTGGAATCGAAGCACTACAAACATTAATGCTGCAATCCTACTTCGAATCTCGCGCCTCTGTCTAGTTGCCAACGCCATTAACCATTAGACCAACAAGCGGAAGTTACAGAAATGGAAGACAATCAGTTTTGATTTGATAGCCTAAGAGGGACTGCTCAGATTAGTACAAGTCTGTAGAGCATAGTGTCCCTCCCGGTCCCCTTTATTAAGATCTTAAAAAATTAATAAAAATACAATCTACATTCAAAAAATGCTCTGAGAAATAATGTAAAATAACCGTGAAATAATATTAATACCTAAGTTTCGTGATAAAAGTTCATCAGCAATAGCCACTTCTAGAAAGAATCTGTCAAAGAAAAATGCGAACGGATTTTTATATATTTAAAAGTGTTTGTTCATTTCAATAAACTAGTTAATTATACACACTTTTTACTTAGATTTTAAAATCTACTATGTTATGTTATTTACTTTTTTATTCGTGTTATGTATCTCATTGTATTTATATATAATTCGCACAATGGTATAATTTGTAATTTTTGAAAACACTCCAAACTTTTTCAGTTTTATATTTCTTTACAACAGTGTATTTGATGTGGTAGCTTTAAAGCGTACTCACTAATGAACAAATAAGTCGAAAATATATATATACAGTTTCCCAAAAACATTGACCTTGGCTTTTATTACTTATATACTAGTTAATTATACACACTTTTTACTTAGATTTTAAAATCTACTATGTTATGTTATTTACTTTTTTATTTCTGTTATGTATGTCATTGTATTTATATATAATTCGCACAATGATATCTTTGTAATTTTTTAAAACACTCCAAAAATTTTTCAGTTTTATATTTCTTTACAACAGTGTATTTGATGTGGTAGCTTTAAAGCGTACTCACTAATGGACAAATAAGTCGAAAATATATATATACAGTTTCCCAAAAACATTGACCTTGGCTTTTATTACTTATATACTAGTTAATTATACACACTTTTTACTTACATTTTAAAATCTACTATGTTATGTTATTTACTTTATATTTGTGTTATGTATCTCATTGTATTTATATATAATTCGCACAATGGTATCTTTGTAATTTTTTAAAACACTCCAAACTTTTTTCAGTTTTATATTTCTTTACAACAGTGTATTTGATGTGGTAGTTTTAAAGCGTACGCACTAATGGACAAATAAGTCGAAAAAATATATATACAGTTTCCCAAAAACATTGACCTTGGCTTTTATTACTTATATACTAGTTAATTATACACACTTTTTACTTACATTTTAAAATCTACTATGTTATGTTATTTACTTTTTATTTGTGTTATGTATCTCATTGTATTTATATATAATTCGCACAATGGTATCTTTGTAATTTTTGAAAACACTCCAAACTTTTTTCAGTTTTATATTTCTTTACAACAGTGTATTTGATGTGGTAGTTTTAAAGCGTACTCCCTAATGGACAAATAAGTCGAAAAAATATATATACAGTTTCCCAAAAACATTTACCTTGGCTTTTATTACTTATATACTAGTTAATTATACACACTTTTTACTTAGATTTTAAAATCTACAATGTTATGTTTTTTACTTTTTTATTTGTGTTATGTATGTCATTGTATTTATATATAATTCGCACAATGATATCTTTGTAATTTTTTAAAACACTCCAAACTTTTTTCAGTTTTATATTTCTTTACAACAGTGTATTTGATGTGGTAGTTTTAAAGCGTACTCACTAATGGACAAATAAGTCGAAAATATATATGTACAGTTCCCAAAAACATTGACCTTGGCTTTTATTACTTATATATATCTTTTTTCTGCAGTGTAATAGATGGGGTAGTTTTTAAGCGTGCTCACTATAGGACAATTAAGTGAAAAAATACATATAGGATTTCCCAAAAACATTGACCGAGACTTTTATTTCTTATATATATATTTTTTTTTACAACAGTGTATTTGATGTGGTAAAGCGTGCTTACTAAAGGGCAAATAAGTGAAAAAAACATATATACAGTTTCCCAAAAACATTGACCTTGGCTTTTATTACTTATATACTAGTTAATTATACACACTTTTTACTTAGATTTTAAAATCTACTATGTTATGTTATTTACTTTTTTATTTCTGTTATGTATGCCATTGTATTTATATATAATTCGCACAATGATATCTTTGTAATTTTTTAAAACACTCCAAAAAATTTTCAGTTTTATATTTCTTTACAACAGTGTATTTGATGTGGTAGCTTTAAAGCGTACTCACTAATGGACAAATAAGTCGAAAAAATATATATACAGTTTCCCAAAAACATTGACCTTGGCTTTTATTACTTATATACTAGTTAATTATACACACTTTTTACTTACATTTTAAAATCTACTATGTTATGTTATTTACTTTTTATTTGTGTTATGTATCTCATTGTATTTATATATAATTCGCTGGTATCTTTGTAATTTTTGAAAACACTCCAAACTTTTTTCAGTTTTATATTTCTTTACAACAGTGTATTTGATGTGATAGTTTTAAAGCGTACTCACTAATGGACAAATAAGTCGAAAATATATATATACAGTTTCCCAAAAACATTGACCTTGGCTTTTATTACTTATATACTAGTTAATTATACACACTTTTTACTTAGATTTTAAAATCTACTATGTTATGTTATTTACTTTTTTATTTGTGTTATGTATGTCATTGTATTTATATATAATTCGCACAATGATACCTTTGTAATTTTTTAAAACACTGCAAACTTTTTTCAGTTTTATATTTCTTTACAACAGTGTATTTGATGTGGTAGTTTTAAAGCGTACTCACTAATGGACAAATAAGTCGAAAATATATATATGCAGTTCCCAAAAACATTGACCTTGGCTTTTATTACTTATATATATCTTTTTTCTGCAGTGTAATAGATGGGGTAGTTTTTAAGCGTGCTCACTATAGGACAATTAAGTGAAAAAATATATATAGGATTTCCCAAAAACATTGACCGAGACTTTTATTCCTTATATATATTTTTTTTTACAACAGTGTATTTGATGTGGTAAAGCGTGCTCACTTAAGGGCAAATAAGTGAAAAATACATATACACAGTTTCCCAAAAACATTGACCTTGGCTTTTATTACTTATATATATATACATATATATATATATATATATGGCTTCCCAAGAACTTTGACCAAGGCTTTTATTCCTTATATATTGATCATAGACATATATTATAAATTACAAAGTTACGTAAAAAAGGGGTACAGAGTTTTATGAAATCGATTAAAATTTTCGAAAGATTCAATTTGAAGAAATAAAGAATTAAAATTTTTATACGGTCCCCGTACAAAGAAATTCCCAATGAGTAAAATGTGTCTCATACACTAATAAGTCATGTACAAAATTTGAGCATTTTATCATAAAAGGTCGCAGAGATATTGTTAAACAAAGTTAGTGAGGGTTTAATCATAAATTATAATGTAAATGTTTACAGCTAAAGTGCAGATGTCGCGACGCAGAATTGCATTATAAGCTAATAAAATATGGCTATTATCTTTGGATTTATTTACAAATTTACAAAACTATACTTCCTGAAAAATACATGAAAAATACATAAAACTTGGAAATGGCACTGTCAATGAGCATTAAAACAGCTTAGAAATGTTTGCATATGCAAGTGTCTGCCTCTGATCGGCATGTCACATAGTAGCAACAGACACATCATTACCTGACAAAGTTGTTTGTGTTATTATTACTTACCCATCATACGTAGTACACTGTAAGAAAAAACGGCAAAAAGTTCAGCATTATTTGCTGAAAATTTATGCACCCAAATTGCCAGCATTTTTTGCTGTAAAATTTAATATGATTATAATCGTATTTGCAGTAAAATTAGCATATTTGAAGCACATTTTTCTGTAAAGTTCCAAACATAATGTAATTTAAGGCATATTTTGCAGTCAATTTACAGTAAAATATGCTGGAAAGTTGGGTGCATAAATGTACAGCAAATTTTACTGTAATTTCTGCAGTTTATTCTTACAGTGTATAGGGTAAGTCTTGTGATTGTATTAAAAATCGAAAAAAAAATTAACGGATTTACACATTTCAGACACTGAAGATTCTGAATAACATATTTTTAGAAAAAAAAATGCCGTCCGTCTGTCTGTGTGTCTATAAACGCTCTATCTTCCGAACAAATTGAGAGAGAGACTTGAAATTTGGTATGTACTTGGTGTGTAATAATGAGAAGAAGTATATTGAATTTCAGTATCCTCGATTATCTGGAACTATTTTGTCGGTCTCTACAAATATTCGTTCTGATAAAAGGTACATAAAATTTTTCGAAATTGTTTATTTTAAGGAGTGAATATAAAAGACAATAAAAGAATATAAATTTTGCATAAAGAATGAAGTCGATCGGATACTTAGTTGCCGAGATATTTGTAATCCTATTTACCACACTCTACGATTTTTCGTGACCCTGTATTTCATTCAAAATACAATTCAAAGATATATTTTAATTGGAAATGGAACGCTTAATCCTACGCAGTAAACTTTTAGTTATTTTTGGAGTTATAAGGATGTTTCTTATGTTTTTTTTTTATGTTTTAAATATCAACACATAGAAAATGCAACGTATCAAAATACGTTGCATTTTCTATGTGTTGACATTTTGGAACTGTGACTTACATTAAGAAAAATGTTTGTTGATGAGGGATCATGTAAATCCGAAACGTCCAATTTTAATATGTTTTTAATGTTTTATGTAATTGTAATGTAATGTCTGTAATTTTAATGATTTTAATATAAATATAAATATGTTCAGACGTAATATTTTTGTTTACTTCAAATATTTTTTCTCCTTTTGAATAAATAATGTACACAATCTATCCGTTAAATTTGTGAAAAAAAATGTCTGCATTATCCGATGAGCAGTACGTATTAAGCTGTCTCATTAACATTCATTTCAAATAGAAAATGACGGGGAAAATAAAGTTGTTCTCATTATCCGAAGATGTATCTTAAGCGGATAATCTACCCTATTAAAATCCGTCCGCGTATCTATCTATGTAACCTCAAATACCCGGAACCACAGGGCGCAGGGCTACGAAATTTGGCACATGGGTTGCTGATAGGGGGGTCCATGATCGATTGGGGAAAAAAATCCGAAAATTTTAAGTAGATTTTTATTATTTTATGTTTTTGACGAATTTTTGCTTTTTTTTATGTTCAAGAGATTATTTAATTGCGTTTAATTATTATCTTTTAAAAAAATAAAGAGAAGCAGTTTATCACAAGCATCAATAAATTTTTTTTATTCTATTTATTCTCTTATTCCAAAGATATCGTTTTATCGTCCGCTGCCATAGCAACATGATAAATTAAATTTCATTTTAAAAAATGCACAGTAGTAGAAAAATATTTTTCTACATATTACATAGATACATTAGGTTGCCCTTATTTTTATTTTTAATTTTGGATTTAGAATTAAATTCATGAACTCCCGTGCATAGAGCGTGTTAAACAGCTAGTTTATGTATGTAATCTATATCTATATAAATTTTATATTGGTATCTTTGTAATTTTTGAAAACTCGCAAAACATTTCTCAGCTTTATATTTTTTTACAACATTGTATTTGATATAGTTTTATAGCGTGCTCACTAGCTGACAAATAAGCGAAAAAAAACCTTATATGCAACCTATCAGACGTTGTAGATAAATAGTGTTGAAAGGATCATGCCATTCACTGTTCATACAGAAGCCCAACAAGCAAACACAAGAAGCCAGAGAAAGAGAAGGTTATTTTGAATACGCTGAAAGGAGGAAATGAATGCCATTCACGAGAAATTGAATGCCTTACATGTGCATCCCAAGAAATATATGAAACCCGGAAAGGATGATTTGATGTATAGAAAATACGAAAAAAAGTATCAACTGTAGCATTAAATGAAAGTTCGGCTAAGGTAAAAGTGTCTTCTATACATATGAGATGGATAGATTTATAGCTGTTTCAAAGCAACTGTTCTGAAATTTTCACAATATCTCATGTTGACTTTTATATTTAAAATGGAATTATTTATTCCCCGCTTAGTGATAGTTTATATAATATTTATAGTGAAAAGATGCAATAAAATTTCATGTCACACTGTTAAACTTTTGCAGCAAACTGTCCAGTCATTTGACCATTTTTAGAGAAAACTGTTAAATAACCGTAATTTAACTCTATTCTGACCATATTATTGCTCTCATTATGGTCAGAATAGAGTTAAATTACGGTTATGTAACCGTTTAAAAACAGTCAAAGGACGGAACAGTGTGCTGCAAATTTTTAACAGTGAACCTTATTACTTTTTTGTATATAGGAAATGCTTTTCCATTTCCTATTAAATTATTTCGAAGAACAACTAACGTATTAATGCTGGTAAACGATGTATTTTTAGATTCATTATTTTGCATTCGAATACAATATCGATGGAAGGTGATGTTTGAAATATACTAGGTATTTTTCCGTAAAATAAAAAGGAATCTGCGTCATCATCAATAAATTTATTGACACTTTACAATCAAAGACAATTCCCCTAATATCCAGTTTAGAAATTCATAATTAGGTTGTGCTACGCCATAGAAAACATGAAGATGTTATTAAATTAGAAGTACACCAAATTGGAAATATTCTCCTCCAATTGACGGGTTTTATTTAGCAAGTCAAAAACGTAAGAATTCTGAGCTCCATGGTTGTGTAACGCGTTTTATACCCGGCGAGGGATGGGAATCTTTCGCTAATGCAAGGGTAGTTTAACCAATGAGCGGGTTGCAAGGCTGTGGGACTCTTTATTATACTCGGCAAAATTTTGAAGTGAATAGATAGACGCGGGAGTTGAAATGAAAATCATGGGATATCGAATAATAATTTTAATAAAAATAAAAATGATGTTAAGAAACGTTCTAACGAAATAAAAATTTAATGTCTCAAAATATGAAGGAATAAATTAAGGGTTTTTACAAAGAAGTGTCGCTTTTAGCAGATTAAAGTTTTTAGAATAAGAATTAAAAGAATATGTTTATTAAAGATATGGAATTTTTTTAAATATAAATTATATTAAAGATATTATTAAAAGACGGAGAAAAAAGGGTAGAATTGTAAGAATTTGGAATAAATTAAGGTAAAATGACGAAATTACTTTTTTATTACACATATATATAAGAAAAAAGTATTGTAGTTGTGAAAATTTTTCACTTCCGTTTTATAATGAGTTTACACGTTTTGGGATGCTTTCAGTACGATTTGATAAATTTTGAAAAATGTCTGTCTGTATTTATGTCTGTGTTCATGTGACAAAAGTTTTATAGGGACTCTATCTCAAGAACTAATGCACGAAATTCCATCAAACTTATTTTAGGTACTTCTCCATTATCCCGTCGACCACTTTCCATAAGAAAAATACTATTGCCAAACTATAACGCCAAAGCCAATAAACAAATACAAAAACTGTTGCCATTAAAATCTCAAAAAAAAAGAATTATAAAAATAAATATTCTGTGAAGCTCATTTGAATAAAGCGTCAACTATACGTAACTTTAAGCAATAAAATTTACAATATATTAAGGAAAACAGAAAAGAAATAATCTTGGATATTTAATTATTTACATTATTATTTTTAATTATCTCTCTTAGCTGGTGTATAAATGTTTGTGACGTCTCTTGAAACTGATAAATTAATCGTACATGCACTGTTTAAAATTTGCAGCAAACTGTCCAGTCATTTGACCGTTTTTATAGAAAACGGTTACATAACCGTAATTTAACACTCTTATGTCCATAATATTGTCCATATTATGGGCAGAATAGTGTTAAATTACGCTTAGTTAACCATTTTCTATAAAAACGGTCAAATGACTGGACAGTTTGCTGGAAATTTTTAACAGTGTATGTACGATTAATTTATCAGTTTCAAGAGACGTCACAAACATTTATACACCAGCTAAGAGAGATAATTAAAAATAATAATGTAAATAATTAAATATCCAAGATTATTTCTTTTCTGTTTTCATTAATATATTGTAAATTTTATTGCTTAAAGTTACGTATAGTTGTACAATACAACATTTTATCAATGCTTTTTTTTTCTTTTAACGCCATGAAATCACTGTTTAATAACATAATCGTTATTTTAATTAACCAAATACTGAATAAATCAGTAAAAATAGATAAATATCTAATTAAAAATCACACTATGACATACCAAACATGTGTAACGCATCTGACATCAAGTGAATGTGGTGTCACGATCATGAGTTTTTGGAGTTAAATCTTATAGTTTGGCGATAGTTTTTTTTTTATGGAAAGCGATCGAACGGGATAATAGAGAAGTATCTTATTTTATTAGGTATTGACAAGAAACAAGTGCTGATTAGGTTTGAGAATATATCGCTCAACAGGTGGCACTGCTATGCTGTATTTTTTATGATTTTTACGACAGCTTTATTTAGCTATGGGGTGGAATTCAAAGGTCATATTCCGTTAGACCTTGGCACATATAGGTCCTGATAAAGTTTTTGTTTGCATATGTTGCCCCATAGGTGATATACCCCGTTATTCAAGATTTCCGTTATTGTTATATAGCGGCATCTATGGACGGAATTTAATCAAATTTCATATTTAATTCAACATCATGAATTAGTACTGATTAAATTTGCGTGTATCTTGCTTAACAGGGGTCGCTGCTTTGCCGTACTTCACAATGTCCTGTGAAAGCTATATCTCAGCAACAATGGGATGGAAATTTACCAAAGATGATATTTAAGATATTTAAGATAAATTATGTTGATTCAATTTTGGTTTTGTTCACAAAACAAGGGGCGCTTCAGTGCTTTTGATTTTCACGATTTCTGTGATAGCACTATTTTCGTATTCATGGGATATAATTTCACAAAATTTTATATGTAAAATATTCATGAAATATTATGTTTATTCAATATTGGCTTTATTAACCCAATATAAACCCTGCGATCTATTATTTCAAATGAACAGTTTAGATGTATTTCAGTTTCTATTTGAATTACTATTTGAATTTCTATATTGTCCAGATTTCATATTTGAAATTTTTATTTAAAAATATTACTTTGCAATTTCGTATTTTGATATCTAACAGGAGACGCTATTCAACAATTTTTTTTAATTCACTAATCACTGTAACTCCAAATTAAAATTAAAGAAATACACTATACTTCATAGCTATAGATGTATCACAGCACTATTTAAATTAATTTATTAGAATAGTTTAAAAGAACATTTTGTAATGGCCACAGCATACTAGTTACTATGTGAAAACAAACAAAGTTGTAAAAACTGAAAGGTAAAATAAGATTAAGGAAAACAGAACATTTTACCTCTCATTTTATAATTGTGGAAAGCACTATTTATACACCGCGTAATTAATTTATAATTTAGATATTTCTCTGCAATTTAACTCTGATATTTTACTCTGATCTTAACTAGTAAATCTGCAGATCAGGAGCCTCAATGTCAGCTGTAAAAGTTATTGTTTTTTAATTTCACTTTTCATATTATTTAGCCCTTTACAATCCGCAATTATTTTTTTTATATTATACATATTTATAAGCATATAAAATATTTAGGAGGTTTCAGAAATCAGAAGCGTTAAATTAAACACGGTTTATGCAATGATATTCTGAAATTCTTATGAACTTCTTATACTTGTAACTTTTTTGATTAAAAAAATAAACTTGCATTAACATAAATTCTTCATTTATGTCAATAGAATACAAAAATAATTTATTTTTATAATAAAATATTCCAACAAAATAGTGCGAGTTACTTGAATTTTATTATTTTGATACTCTTTGTAATATGGTTGCTAAGCAACTAATAAATTAAATGGCAAAGTAAAAAGAAATGCATTTTAAAATTTGTAAAAAATATGAAATAAAATGTTTTATTTTTCACGATGATGCAAAAAACAGATGCAAAAAAATTCTCCGATAATTTAAACAATTAATTTCTAAATTCTAATGAATGTATCAGAAAATTATCGAAAATTATCGAATTATCGGAATTATCGAAAATTTAGCATTAATAATTTTACGTTTAAATCCATTATTCAACTATGAGATTTTCATTTCAATTAAAAATGAAATTTGAAAATCGTCTGCATTCCCATAGGAAAGCATTATGACCTAACAAAAAATGTTCCATATTTTTAGAACGAAGGAACCAAACGTAACTGAAAACTATACAGTTAATTCCGGGTACCTCACTAAAATACCCACCAAAAATCATCCTAATAGGACGATTTTTACGGCAGTTCTCGCGGAACAGACAGACAAACAAACAAAGAGACAGACAGACAAACAAAGAGACAGACAGACGGAAACCAAAAACTTTTCGCGTCTCCACATTGAGCCTCGACTGACGTTTCGGCAATAATTATAGTTGCATAAATCTTTCTCATTTAAATAAACCAAATAAAAGACAATTTTAATGAACGAGGAGAAGTGAAAAAGTAAGTTTATTTCAAAGAACAAAGAAAAATATCTTACTCCGTAGTAAAATTCACTACTTTAAAACAAACGAAATCTGATAATTCAACAGCGAATATCAGAAGTAAACTATTCGTTGAAATGTTTCAGAAGCACCGAATTTATAATCATATTCAACAAGATTAAAATAAATTTTCAAACGAATCTTCTGCGTAGCGAAAATTTATCAGATATGTGAAATATTATAATGTAAGAATTGTAAAGAAAATAAATTTTTAAGCAAAGCTTCTACTATGTAGCGAAAATTTATGAGATAGATGAAATATTGAAATGTTTCGGAAGCAGTGCATTTTTAATGATATTCAACAAGATGAAAATAAATTTTTAAGCAAATCTTCTATGTTACGGAAATTTATTAGATACGTGAGATATTCCCTTTTTATCAATATTTTGAAAAGGATAAATACTGTATTTATGCCTGTAATTTTCGTTTCAGCGTATGGTTCACGCCGCCTAATTTGAAATTTTCTATGTATAAAATACATTTGTGTTACTTAAAAATGAAGGTGGTGAGGTAATTTGACCGTATATAATAAATGATACCGTATTCCTTATTAATTAGACAATACTTCGCTTCTTGAAATTTACTTTAAAAGTCAAATTTAATTTGGAAAAATGGGTTGAAAGAAAGACATGTCCAATTTTTTTTTTTTCAATAATAATCTTTCTTTATTTACAAGGGCAATGCTAATGGTATATATGACAAACGGGGTACCCCACTGACTAACGAGTCTCGTGATTCCCTTCTCATAAAACTCCTTGAGTTGCTGCTTCAAAATGTCTGCAACTGCCTCCTTCACGTCATCGTCCGACATGAATCTGATTTCCTTGAGCTGTTTTTTCAATTGCGCGAAAATGGCTGCCAGTTCATCTAAACTTATCCTCCGATGTTGTCTAATCAGCCCATCAACCTGTGCAATTGTGTCTTGGGTTGTCTTCGCAACTTTCACCTCCTTCTTTGAACGTTTGCTCTAACGCTTCACCGTGGCCAGTGATGTGCAATGTTCGCCGAATATGGTAGCCATACGGCGACTAATTTCGTTTCAGGAAATTCCTCCAGCTGTTAAAAACCTGACCGCACCACTCCGTTTATCTTTTGAAGCGTTCATTATGTCACGCAACCGTCTTCAACCCACAATGTTAAAACCTTGCAGCAAACTGCCCACTCATTTGACCGTTGTTAAAGAAAATGGTTACTTCACCTTAATTTAACTTTATCCTGACTATATTATTGCTCATAGAAAGGTCAGAATAGAGTGAAATTACGGTTATGTAACCATTTTCTATAAAAACGGTCAAATGACTGGACAGTTTGCTGCAAATTTTTAACAGTGCAGTGTATGAGAGCATTAAATAAAAATTATCCTCATGTGTCACCTTCGTAAATGAGAGTTGCCTGTCTGCTACGCAAATGCGTCGCAAATAATGGACCGAGCCATTATTGCGCGGGGTGGGAAAAAATATCTTTAGAAAATTCAGAAACTTATATATTTTCGAGATTTAAAGAAACCTTTATAAAAACAAAGTATCTTTTGCTGCCACTAATTTTTAGAAGCGTTTCCGATTTGTTTTTATAGTATATCAATCGGTTTTCTCAAACCGAAATAAATCTTTTTCGGACTCTATCTATTCTCAAGTAAACATCTTCATGTTCAAAAACATGTATGACAAACATTATTAATTTGTCGGATTAACATTAACATTAAAATTAATATTAGTTTCTTACTCCTGCATGTATAAATTCAGTGTAAGCTTCACTTGAGAATTAATAGCATTCTTAAAATGTATATTCCATGTTGGAAAAACTTATTAATACACTATAAAGCGTAGTCGGGTACGCTTCCAAAAATCTGTGACGGGAAATAAACTTTTTATTTATAAAATCTTTCTTAAATTTCGAAAAAATATTTGTTTCTCAAGTTTCTAAACTTAAATAACGCATTCGTAATCAGAAGTACCTGGGGAGAGGTTACTGTATATTTTCGATAGTGGGTTAGATTATATTATTGTAAATTTAGAAACATTTGTCTTTTTTTTTTTTGCTGCAATATAGCTAATTTACATGGGAAAAAAATTAGATAATAAAGAAAAATATTACGTCGCTACGTCATTTCAGAGAATTTATCCGTGTATAATGAGTATTATGTGTAGAATGGTAGAATAACCCAGTAGATACGAATATTTTTAACAGTTACACAAAACTACACATTTTTCCCTAACACATTAAATAATTCAATCTTGAATTTGTGTGTCACTTAATTTATAACGTAGTTTTGATAAATTTTGTTTTTTATCGCTATTTTTTAGTGAAAACTATAAAATACAACCTATGAATTAAAAAATATATAAATAAGTTTATTTTTAGGCGTTGCAGGATTTGGAAGTCACCATAATTCTTTTGGTTGTAGTTTTCTTTAGAAAACATCAATATTTCGAAACTTGCATTTTGTTTGTTACTTTTTTTACTCTTCATTTAATATGCCTGCAATCTCTAACACTCAGTTGCTCTTAGGATTTAATCGGAAGACATAAAGCAGTAAAAATAATTTAAAGATGTTTTTGCTGCGAGGTGATGTTAATTTTTTACGTACTTCAATATCTGCATTTCAAGTGCCATCAAATAATTGTTATCTTTGGTGTTCTTTACCTTTGTTAAAGCTATTAGAAGGAAGTTAATCACATATGAACAAGGATTTCTCCGTATTCCAATGAATTACAGTAAATGTTGCAAATCATATTTATTTAAATGCATAAAAATCAAAATAAAATCAATCTACTGCATTAAAATGCAAGCAGTAATTAAAAGCAAGGAAAATGGAAATGTCAAGGTGTAAGACAAGGTGTTACAAGACGTAAGAATTACACCCAGGGGAATTTCACAAACAACCTTTTTTTACTTCATTTGGTTAAAAATGTTACAAACATTCTGTCGCAACGTCGAACTGGTGATTTCAAAATACTAGTACATTAAAACTTCCATAATGGAAACTCCCGAATAGCCTACACATCTATTTAGAGGATACTTTTTAGATCACCATTATCTATATATTTGCACATTTTTACCTCTGAATAATGGACACTTCACTATAGTGCACAAATTCCGTCTTCTCGAAGTGTCCGTTTTTCGGAAGTTTTACTGTAAATCCCTTTATTTCTTTATTTAATTAAACAATATTCTTGTCACATCATCTTACTAACTGCTAATCCTCTTATGAGACGTTTGTCTCAACTATAGAGTACTGCTGTCAATACTGCTTTATGTTACGAAATGCATGAATTTTTCTTCTTTCTCTTTCAATGCTTATCTGGAAACTCGCACTTCATTCGTTAAGTATTAGCACTTAATGGTTCTTGAGAAACATTTGACGATGTTATAATTACTGTTAAGTCTGATAAACATCTTGTGAGCTTTAATGCAACTGGGAAATGTAAAAGGCATACATAGCAGTACTATATGTCATTTTAAACATTTGCTTTTGGAAACAAACTTTCATGACGGATTTGATTGACGTGCAAAATGATGAATTTTATATGATTCAAGACGATTTTAAAATAAATATCCATAGCAATTGTCTTCAGATGGGAATTTTCTGTGAATAAATGAAGTTTGTTTTCGAATAATAATAAAACAAAATCATTTAAATTTAGATAAAATAAATATTATGGTATAAATGAATATATTTTTTTATCTGAAGAAAAAAATCGCACAGACACATATTATATCTAAAAACATTTGTCAAATATTCAAATTACAATGTAAATATTATCTAAACGTTAATCGAATGTGTGGAATTAAATGTCTAGATAAATTAGATGATTTCTGATTTCGGTATAAAATGATAAAATGAACGCTAGATGGCTTCAATTGAGAGATGATTTCTGATTTCGGTATAACATGATAAAATGAACGCTAGATACATTCAATTGTGTAGATAAATTAGATAATTTCTGATTTCGGTATAACATGATAAAATGAACGCTAGATGGCTTCAATTGTGTTGATAAATTAGATGATTTCTGATTTCGCCATAATATAATAAAATGAACGCTAGATGGCTCCAGATCGCTAAACAAAGATATATGTTGTGTGTAATTAGTTGTCATGTTAATCACATATTTTAGGCGCGTCCATACCCTAAATAAGGTAATATGTTAAACCTATTTTTGTATTAATGTTTTTCCACAATATGTATGTCAGGTTATCCAACTTTACCCCATAAAACATATTGAAAGAACGTAAAGTCAGCCACTTTCTTGCCTGACCTTCACTATACCGAATTGATAAATGTTAATTTCCCTAAATTAGGCAACATTATAATAAACTAGCCGCCACTGGCGACCAGTTTGGTCTCCCTTAAATGTATGTTAAACATTGCAACACGTTACATTTATTCATAATTTCATTTTCCCTTAATCCTTCGCCAAATCGGAAGATTCTAATAGAAAAATCATGAACTTTTGCGATCATGGTAGCATTTCGCATATTTTTTGGGCACAAATGTCACATACGCACGTTGGCGCGATTCCCCCCCCCCCTCACCCGCCAATTTGGCGAAAACTTTGTTATGGAAATTGTTGTTTATTTACTTTTATTTTTTATTTTAATTCTATAAAATATTTTTGATATGTATATCAATATTTATTTACATCAAACTATCATTTATTTATTTTTATTCTTTTTTTTAATTATGAGTATTTTTGTTAGCCGGGAGCAGATGATAATTCGCCAAATATCGTTCCCATCACCGTCATTCATACTACAATTAATTTAATTTTAAATTATAAACCTGTCACTCATTTCATTTAAAATACTTAACTTTAATCTAAAATGCTTATATTACATAAATTTAAAATACTTCACACTTTTCATTTAAAAGAGAAAATAAATAAATAAATAAGAAATAATATCATAAATCAAAACATTTGATTTTAAAATCAAAGTATCATTTCTAATTTGTACACGCGATAAATAAAAGCTGTATTAGCGATTTTAAAAATGCTAAAAATCTGATTCATTAAATATTATTACATGAGTTCAATTTACGTCAAGAAAAGGTCCGAAAGTTGAGTTGTATAGCACATAATTATGGTAAACTTTGATTGTCTCACTGGTGCGAATTATTTTTTTGACGCGAGGCAGCGGTCCAAAAATTCATTCGCGGAGAACTTGCTTTGCGAATGATTACCTCCATGATTTAATATTTTAAATATTCACGACGAATCAATCTTTTTTTTGTTTACTTTTATGAATAGAGAATTTGAACTGCGAATCTTTCGACTGAAGTTATTGCAGAATATATACATAATTGAACGCAAGTCATCTCTCAAATATTAATTTATTTTGAACGATCTTTCTTAAAATGTAACTTTTATGCAGTTTATTCGAAAAAATAATTTTGAATAAAAATGGCCGCTTGGCATATGAAAAAGTGAAACGGACATCCCGGAACTGTTGAGGACAGTCACATGACTTACGGTTTTATTTTAGAAGATTATTGCAAATTCTCAAAACGTCTACTTCGATTCATTTTATTTGCGTAACACAGTTTCTCTTTCAAATACATTACGAGCTATACATGCATACACGATATCCTTCGCCGAAATGAACGATAATGCCTAATAAACTCATTTCCACATTACTTCTGGACTCATTTTCGTATGACATATAGTTTACTTCTAAAGATGGCCTATCATGCCAAATAAACACATTTACACATTGCTTTTGGGCTAATTTTGGTATGGCATATTGCTTACTTTAAAAGATGGACGATAATGCCTAATAAACCCATTTCCACATTACTTCTGGGCTCATTTTGTTGTGGCATATTGCTTACTATTAAAAACTTGAGTTATGATAAAACATACTCTTTAAATCTATATTCACCTTGTACTACAAGTACTAATTAAAATAAACATAAAAGTCCAAAACACCTTAAAAATACCATTTCCTAAAATATTTTAATGAAGGTGTTTTGCCTCAATATACAAAACTGTATTTTACATACACAACCGAACGCTTTCGAGCAAACCTTTGCTCATCTTCAGTGTTACAAAACAAAACGCAAGTACATAAATGACAAACTATTTGTAATTTGTCCTTTAGTCCATTTGTCATTTGTGTACTTGCGTTTTGTTTTGTAACCCTGAAGATGAGCAAAGCTTTGCTCGAAAGCGTTCGGTTAGATATGTAAAATACAGTTTTGTATATGGAGTTAAAACACCTTTAGTAAAGTATTTTATGAAATGGTATATATATGGTTTTTTTTGGACATTTATGTTGATTTTAATTAGTATATTGCTTACTTCTGAGATGTTATTTCAGATTGCTTTTATATTTAAAAAAGTTCTTCCGGCCTGTACCGGGAGGAAAAGGTAGCTTTCCTATATCTTCGTTTTAAAATTTTAGCTAATATTACACGAAAACAGCAAGTTAAAATGCAAAGAAACGTTTACAAAAGATTCGTTAATACTGAATTTGAATAAGAATTTCGCCAAATTATTGAGCAATAGCCAAATTGGCTTCATTTATGAAGACTTATTTTGGTCGCCAAATGTGGCGATATTTCGCCAAATCTCACAAATTTTGCTAGTTTTGTCGCGAATGTCGCCAATTTTGGCGCTATCGTATATGAATATATAGTTTTATGCGTATGATTGGGAGAATTATTACAACAATGAAAGAAAATAATTTGCGAGTAATCGCGTTAATGTGCTGTTTTGTTTCAAAATGTCAGCCACCCTAGAATTTCAAACTGCTCTATCTCAGCCATTTTTTAAGATAGAGGTAAACCAAAAAATGCTCTGGAATCCTTGTATCAAGTCCTAACACGTAATTAAAAAATAAATTTGAATTTTTAACGTTTTTGTATATTTATTTTAGTTTTAAATTTTTAAATGGCCGCCATCTTGAAACAAAATGGCGGACCAAGCTGGCCAACGAACTCGGTCGAGACATTGGTGAGCTTAATACACAATAGTTTCATCAAAATCGATTTATAAATACGAGCGTTATCGTATGACATAGGTCAGATATATATATATATATATATATATATATATATATGTGTAGCATTTTGACGAGGTTGAGATATTACGATGAATACTATTCGATGAAAAGATGGCAGTCCTTCAATGATATAGCAAGTTGCAGTCGAATTTAGCGAGTATGGCGAAGTAGTAAGGCAATGAAATGAGATCACAGAATTTCTCCAGTAAATCCAGCCAATCTCCAGACAAATAATTTTATTAGAAGACGAACAACTTATAAACGATTCCCAAAGGGTCTAAAACTTATAGCCCTCGGGCTAACGTTGCTTCACTTCATTGAATTAAGATGTTACTGGGCCAGTTGAATATTCTACGGTCATACAAATACCAGACACATACTTGTTTAGCTTCCGAAAACGTCAAAAATCTGCCGCTCCGACCGGCGCGGGCCAGTTTTGATCTCTCCGCGGAAACGTACACAGAATTACGTCACGAGCGCTCAACCCAATGAGTGAGAAGCTAGCTCCAGCCCAACGTATGAAGCTACAGGGCGAGGTTAAAACATTAAAGAATCCCCTTACTTGGATGCGGACCAATTTAGAAGTTAAAATCCCAAGCGCGCGAAAAATTCAGAGCAATAATAATAATAATAATAATAAAAAGAAAATGGCTTTTTAAAAAACATTCGAAATGAGAACGCGTCTCAGAATTTTATAGATTGGGGAACTGATAAAAGTTACGAATGATCTTAAATTTTAGATTAAGATTTGGAAATTAAAATTTATTAATATACGGATATTTACTTTTAAAAGGACTTTAAATAGGAATAGATATTATAAAGAATTAAGGAAATACTGACTATGACAGAAGTTAGATTAATTTTAAAAGATTAATGCGAATAAAATTGAAGGCTACGAAGGAAATAAATTTTTATATAACATTATCCCCCCCCCCCCTAAAAATCCGAATGACGGGTAGATCCGTTGATCTACAAGTTCATTAAGGCAAGCAAGAATTTGGATTACAAAATATTTATCTGGTATTCTAGTTAATGCCAAAAATTCTTTGATTTTATTAAAGTTAATTCAATAGTTATTTTTGTAAAAGCGAACCTCTGGGAATTGTTTAAATACAGAAATACATACAATTACAATATAAATAAGTTAGTAACAAATATTTTTTTTTCTCTTCAAACATAAATAGTTAAAAGGATGAATATGAAGTAAACAAAGCATTTCTGTCTAAGCAGTGAAAAGTATAAATGTCTAATAGTCCTCTTAATCAGTAACAGTCTGAGTCATAGACCTCTCATTTCCAATAAAGTTTGAAGGCACAGATATGTCAAGTATTAGCCAGTAATACAGTTTATGGCAATACAGTGTATTGATTCTGTAGTAGGATAATTCCAGTTAATCATAAAGTCCAAAAACATCAGAAAGTTCCATCACTACTAAGTTCAATAAACAATAAAAGTGCTTGTTTGTGATGCTTGATAAGTTTTGTGCCTTGTTACTGCACTTATTAAGTGAAGTCCAGTCAGTTAATAATGTTCCATCAATTAGATATGAGTATTAGATGTTTTGCTAGTAAGATGTGACTGTTTATCATCAACTAATATACTATCAGTGGTTCTCTTTTATCACAATTCTCAAGAATATTCTCTTTTATAATCTTATCACATAATAAATAACAACAACAAATTTATAATAACAACATAATAATATCAACAATAACAAACAACTTCAAAATAATACTAAATCAGTAATTCATCTGTATATAATTTTAATTCCTCATTCTTTTTCAATACCAGTGAGGAATGAAAATATACTTAATAAAATGAAACAAAAATAATAAATAGTAAACTAAGAAATATCTGTGAAAAATTATCAACAATTCAGTAAGATAATGTGCTCTCTGTTTTCAGTCAAACAAGAGAAACATAAGCTGCTCAATGAAAATAAGACCTTGAAGTGTATGGTGGATAATAATTTTAATTATTACTATTAGTAGAGAGTTTTATTCTATTATTATAATTTAATTTAATCCAGTGGATTTTTATTCAATTTGTTTTAATTTAATGTAGTATTCTAATCTAATTTGCTATTCCAATTTACTTTATTGTTCTAATTCAATTCACTCCAATACAAAAAATTCTTAACTCAAATCAACTAATTTACGCCTGCATAAAAAGTTAACTCAAGCAAAAACATTGGCAGTAATATTCTTGGGAATTCCTATATTCAAGAACATACTGTTATACAGAAGAGAATTGATTAGTCAATTATAATTTGATTTAATTAAATTTAGTTAATTTTTGTTTTACTAAGTTTAATATTAAGCTATTGATTTAACATTAGTTTGTTGTTGCTCATGGGATAACTTTAATTTGTCAGGAGGGTAATAAGGGCGTAATTTTGATACATGGACTATTTCAGTAAATTTATTTTGAGTCTGTCTATTAATTTCAACATTTACATCAGATAATTTTTTAAGGATTTGATAGGGACCACTAAAAACTTGTGAGAGCTTTCTGGTATTGGGATAATGGAATTCTTCATAGATAACAAGATCTCCTATCTCAAATTTTGGCTCCACATAATTTCTATCATAATATTTTTTACTTTTCCAGTAAAATTCATCCGTGCGTTTTTTAGCAATGTTGAGGGCTTCCTGGACAGGAGGATAATAATTTTGCTTAAGAGGGGAATCATAGGGTAATTTGCCAAAAAGTAAATAAGCAGGAGGGAATTTGGTTATGTAATGGGGTGTATTATTGTATTCATTAACTACTTCAGTCAGAAGTTTGGTCCAAGGAATTTTGGAGGTAGTAGAATTAACTTTACACTTTAATCTTGTAACTATTGATTGATTCACTCTCTCACATTTGCCATTCGTTTGAGGGTGATGTGATGTGGTTAAACGTTGCTTAATATTGTGATTCCTCAAAAATTTTTTAAATCTAGGTGAAGTAAAGGCTGCATTCCTATCACTTAATACCTTTTGAGTACCCTGTATATCGAAAATTTTGTTGAAACAGAATAATTGTTGAGGGAATTGAATATTGAAGACTTGTTTTAAGCAATTTGTGTATGTTTCTGTGGTAACACTTTTGGAAGGAAATGCCCAAACATATCTGGTTGCATGGTCTATGATGATGTGTAGATATTTTTTGGTGGAGTTATAATAATTGAATCCTGCCACAGTATCAATAGAAAGACATTCAAAAGGTTGATCTGTGGTGGGCATAGCTTGTAATAAGCCAATTTTTTTCTGTCTGGGTTTTTTATTCTTTTGACAAATATCACAATGTTTTACAAAATTGGTTATATCTTGCGTCATGTCAGGCCAATAATAATTAGGGGAGATTAAATTTAACATTTTTTGTATACCAGGATGACCAAATTTTTCATGAGCAACATTTAGTATTTTTCTCCTTAAAGACATGGGGACTACTATTTTTCGAAATCCTTTCCTTTTAATAATCATAAGTCTATTTTCATTTAGATAATTTTTACCACATACATTATCTTTTTCCTGCCTCTCTATAATTTCTTTAACGTCCAGAAGAAAAGTAAGTGGTTGAATAAAATGTGAAACTGGGTTTCTCGACAACATGTCAGCTTCGACATTTGTGGATCCCTTTTCGTAAACAATATTATATTCAAACATGCTCAACTTCAAAGACCATCTAAATAACCTGCCTCTCAGATGTTTAGTATTTTTTAACCATACAAGAGATGCATGATCAGTATGAATGGTAAAATTTACACCAGGAAAATAATGATAGAATTTGTCTAACGTGTCAATGATGGCAAGACACTCTAACTCGGTAATAAAATAATTCTTCTCATAACTTCTCAATCCTCTAGAGTAATAAGCAATTGGATGTAAAAAATTATTACTATCAGGTTGTTTTAAGACTGCACCTACTGCCACCTGTGAGGCATCAACAAACATATGGAGGGGTAACTTAGGGTCATAAATTTTTAAGATAGGTTTGGCTATTAAGGCATCTTTTAATTTTTGAAAAGAATTTTGACAATCTGTATTCCATTCCCATAATGTATCTTTCCTGAGTAATCTGTTAAGAGGGACTCAAATTTCGGCATATTTATCTATAAACTTGTGATAAACATTGATAGATCCTAAGAATCTCTGAAGTTCCTTTACATTTGAAGGGGGTTTTAGTTTTTTTATTACTTCAATATTAGCATTAGCAGGAGTTAATGTGCCATTCTGGATGGTATATCCTAAGAAGTTAATTTTACTTTGAACAAAATTGCATTTAGATAGTTTAAGTTTAATGTTTTCACGTCTACATAATTCAAATATTTGGGTTAAATGTTGCATGTGTTCTTCTAACGAGGAAGAAAAAATAATGATATCATCAAAATAATGACAAGCAAAGTCTATTTTGTATTTAGTAAGTATTCTTCTAAGGGTTCTATTAAATATCGGGGGGCCTAATTTAATCCCGAAGGGCAGAACTAACCATTCAAAGAGCCCAAAGTTGGTAGCAAAAGCCAATTTCTCAGTATCGGATAGATGTATGGGTATGTGCCAGTAGCCAGAGGCTAAATCTAAAGTTGAAAAATACTGTGCACTACTCAGTTTATCTAAAATTCCATCGATACGAGGTAGGGGTTCGGCGTCATTTTTCATTATTGCATTTAATTTTCTATAGTCAACACATAATCTAGTTTTTTTACCTTCTTCTCTTTTCATTACTAATGTAACAGGGGCAGAATAGGGACTATTGCTCTCTTTAATTAAACCAGCATCTAATAGTGAATGAATTTGATCCGAAATCTCTTTTTCTTCTAAAGGGGAAGTTCTGTATGGCCTCAGAGATATTGGTAGGTCAGAATTAAGAAAAATACGTTGCGGTTCAATATTAATTCTCCCGACATCAAATTTATTTTTAGAAAAAATGTCTAAATAATCCCTTATACTTTCCCTTAAAGTTTCATTTTCTATAGAATTTATTTTCCCAATTAATTTAGAATTATCAACATTAGATGGAACAAAGGATTGAGGAGATATGATCTTTCCATAATCGGGTTGCACTCTCTGATAATCATAGTTAACATTAAATGAAGTAATCTTAATTTATCACTGGATATGTTCTTAGATTCATTTAAAACAAGGTCTCCTTGTAATACTCGACATGTAGCACAATCAATAATTAAATTAAACTTACAGCATTCTTGTAAACCTAATATAGCATAATCTAAATTTGTATTACATATCAAAAATCTAATATTTTGTTGCACATTACCTAATTTAAACAATAAATTACAAGCTTTATCTATTACAACAGTTCCTTTGGCTTGGCCAATAATAACAGGTGGAATATTTATAACTTTAGCATTTAACAATTTAACAAATTTAAAAGGTAAAATACTTATGGTTGAGCCAGAGTCAATCACACAAGGAAGTTCCCTGTTATTTACATATCCTGATACAATTAACTGTCATATATTATCAGTAGATGGTTGTGGTTGTCTAAGAGGGGGTGCAGAAGATTGCAAAGGGCTCACATTGAATACACAATCCCTCTCCCAGTGGTAAGCATTTTGGATACCTCTATTTAAACACATTCGACATGGTCTACTTGGATAATTTCTCTGAAAATGGGTAGTAGGCAACCTAGGATTGATAAATCTAGAATTTGGAGTATTGAAATTGCTCTGTGAATGAAAATTGGAATTTGGCATATGAAAATTTCGACTTGGGCGAACCCAATGTCTAGGTACCTGATCATATTGTGGCAATGATCTATAATTCTGAAAATTACTCTTAGAATTACTATTGTTGACATGGGAAGTAGGAATTACTACTAACTGTTTAGCCATTAGGTACCAGTCTATTGTATTTTTTGGAGGATTACTAATCATATAATTCTGGTACTCAGGTTTGAGACCGTCTGTTAATCCTGTACTATGATAGTTTCACATAAACAAAGTTGTCTACCTATTTCAACCTTTTTTCGAAAGTACTTATCCAAATCATTGAGATCATTTAATTTCATAGAAGCAAATTCTGAAAATAGAGGAACATGAACAGTTATGAATTTTTCAGTAAGAATATCAGTTATTTTGTCAAAAGCTTTACATTCTAAACATTCATTGATAAATACCTTCAGAGCCTCTCCTTTCAAATATTTTGAAATATTTTTAATCTTCCAATTTTCATCTTTCTTTTCAGAAAGGCATGTTTTGTCAAAATGGTTTAACCAAGATTGAATGTTCATTCCAGATTCGAAATCAAAAGGAATGATGTTTATTTCGTTTTCACTCATTTTGTGATCACCAAGGACTTTTACAAGTCCAGATCGCAATAACATTAATATAAAAATTAAAGAGAATTAACACAACAGATGTAAAATAAAATTTAAATTAAATAACAAATGTAAATACCTCCATCTCTAATAAATAATGATAGCAATAATAATAATACAACAAATAAGAAAATCTGAGCGAAACTTAAATAACATAAAAATAAATAAAATAATAAATAATACATACAATAATAACTTTTTTCAACTTACGTAATTCCGTTCACAAGTTGTCTGCCTTTTACTTTTTGAAATTTTAATACGACCAATAGTTTTATTAATTAATTTGTAGAATGATAATTTTTTATCATTTTTTTCTGTAAAAGATAATATTATTTTGATCATTCCGTCATGATTGAGAGGTGGTTTTGTAGAACATTCACACTGGTCTGCATCTGGTATTTCCAGGGATAAATTATTCCAACACTTTTTGAAATATTCGATGCATATTTTGATGAGTATCAGTTGCACACACCACAATAAAAATATACAGCATCCGCATTCAGCAACATATCACAGCTTCTCCGTTTATCAGACGATCAGAAGAACACTAATCAACATACTCTTTGCGAGAACTAGACGCACATTCTTCGCTATGAAGATGTACAACAGTAGCCGGCAATACATTCGCAGCTCATCCGTCCATCAGAACATTGGCATAGCTCAGCGCAAGTTCATGGAATCCTGACCGGCTTTTTTGTAGCATTTTGACGAGGTTGAGATATTACGATGAATACTATTCGATGAAAAGATGGCAGTCCTTCAATGATATAGCAAGTTGCAGTCGAATTTAGCGAGTATGGCGAAGTAGTAAGGCAATGAAATGAGATCACAGAATTTCTCCAGTAAATCCAGCCAATCTCCAGACAAATAATTTTATTAGAAGACGAACAACATATAAACGATTCCCAAAGGGTCTAAAACTTATAGCCCTCGGGCTAACGTTGCTTCACTTCATTGAATTAAGATGTTACTGGGCCAGTTGAATATTCTACGGTCATACAAATACCAGACACATACTTGTTTAGCTTCCGAAAACGTCAAAAATCTGCCGCTCCGACCGGCGCGGGCCAGTTTTGATCTCTCCGCGGAAACATACACAGAATTACGTCACGAGCGCTCAACCCAATGAGTGAGAAGCTAGCTCCAGCCCAACGAATGAGGCTAGAGGGCGAGGTTAAAACATTAAAGAATCCCCTTACTTGGGTGCGGACCAATTTAGAAGTTAAAATCCCAAGCGCGCGAAAAATTCAGAGCAATAATAATAATAATAATAATAAAAAGAAAATGGCTTTTAAAAAACATTCGAAATGAGAACGCGTCTCAGAATTTTATAGATTGGGGAACTGATAAAAGTTACGAATGATCTTAAATTTTAGATTAAGATTTGGAAATAAATAATTATTAATATACGGATATTTACTTTTAAAAGGACTTTAAATAGGAATAGATATTATAAAGAATTAAGGAAATACTGACTATGACAGAAGTTAGATTAATTTTAAAAGATTAATGCGAATAAAATTGAAGGCTACGAAGGAAATAAATTTTTATATAACATATATATATGGATATATCTATATATATAAATCAACATTTGAACGGAGGGTGGTTTTGGGGTCTGGGCGTCATGATCGGTGAAAATATATCGAAATTTTCCGGAACTGCTTTCCTCCGAACGGCTGCAATAGGTAGCTTTATACTTTTTTGTATTGAAAGCTACCTAATAGTATACTTATAAAATATTTATTTACTTTATTTTTCAAAAGCATTTTATTTATTGATTAGATATCTTAATTTAAATAAAGAAAAAATAGTTAATACAAAAAAAAAATAAAATAAAATAAAATAAACACTCAAAATAAAACAGTATTTAACTAAAAAATGTTATATGCCAAGAATTTATTAAAACTCTTACCTAGCAGGAAAAGAAAAGAAAAGGCAAATATCTCGTGTACTTACCTACAAAAGAAAGACAATCATAAATTAAATTATTACACATTTGCATACATATATATGCATGTTACATACAAAGTTACCGTAAAATATTGTTAGGGTTTTCATACCTCATAACTTTTGATTTACGTACATGATGAAAAATATTACAACATACACGTAAAGTACAACTCAAAAAGTTTTTTTAATAACACAAACAAAGTTACATATGCATAAAGTTTCAACTCAAAACTTTATTAATAAAATATCGATTATGATCAAATAATAACTCTGTTAAAATTTTATCCAATTTATTGAAAATTTATTCATGAATCATGAGTACAAAGTTAGATAGTTTTCACATAATAGTTACCACCATCCCTTTTTGATAATTTTGATAAAATTTTAATATTTGTTATTATTTTATTGTAGTAGTTATATGATTAACACGTTTTGACTTGGAAATTTACGCATGTGTAACTTTGTTTATGCTACTAAAAATAGTTTTAATTTTATTTTGAGAATATGTAATAATTGTTTTTGTCATATTTTTAAATGAAAAGTTATGATGTAAGGAAATCACGACAATAATTTATGAGGCCCTGTATATATGTATATATATTCAATACATAAATAATCAAAACAGTAAATATGGTGTCCAGGAATAATGTTAAAGATTATATAAAACTAATTCTAATTGCAGTTGAACAACATTTAAAAATTAATAATAACAACCATATTCGGTACTGGGCTATTTTTAAGAGAATGGAATGATTTGTTCTAGTATTTATCCCTTACACGTGTTTTGGATGTATGTTGACTGATAATCTCACATGTTAATCTATTTTTAGAATATCTGGGGTGGGAATTACAATAAAAACATTTTTTCTTTTGTTTGTAATGAAAGCTTCGCTATCTTTCAAACCATTTCAATATTTTGAATTTTATTCCCATTTTTCCTAGCATTTATAATTCAATGCAAAACTTTGAATTATCTTATTAATTTTGTCCCCAATCCCTCAAGAAACATTTCTTGGAAATACTGGGCAACCGAACTACCCATTATCTCCAAGAAACAATTCATGGATAAGTTATTAATGTGTAAGATCACAGATGGCTTTCTTTGTACGACAGCTGTGGTGAACTCGCGTGCTAACGGGCTAAATGTCACCAGTACATTCTAATAGTAATTTTCGATTAATTAATGACAGAAGTTCTGCGATTAATATTTCAGAAAAGAAAATTATAATTTTCCAGTAAAATATTTAACTATTATAAAAACTTATAAAAAGGGGAAAAGATTCCTTGAAATACTCGGAACTTTATCGTTTTTTACAGCGTATAAATTTTAGCATTAAATAATTTTATCTTATATTTAATTCTTTATTTAATAATGAAATGATTTGAAAAGATAAATTGGACAATATTCTTTAGTTGACAAAAACCTCATTCTCAACTGAAGTGTGTTAACTACTTAACATTGTTAAATACTGTACACATAAACTGGGGAGGTAAGCAACCCGTAAATCGAACAACCCATTGATTTCCGGCACCCATATTTAGGGAATTTTGATCATAATCTATTCCTCACCAATTCAGATAAAGATATAACTTCATATACATTTCATCCTATTCTATGCAGTAGTTCATGCTTTAGAGCGCTCGCTATTTTTTTTAGACCGCTGACAAGGCTCCTACCTCCCGGGCTTTTGCCCAGATTAACTTTAACGCCTGGTAACACAGCGAGGATTCGCCTGATTTCCGCATGGCAAAGATCTCTAGGCCGACGTGGCTTCAGTACTTTTTGTTGCCTAAGTTGCTTTTCCTTAGTTGGCCGGTTGCTAAATGACGTTTCGATGAGACGGTTCAGCACTGCAGAGTGTAGCGAAGTCATGCCGGGCGTATGTGATATGCTGGAGTATTTACTAATTCCTCGCTACATCGCACACTCATACGTCATGTCATCGCTACTCGAGTTGGTCTCGTACTTTAAAACTTTGATCAGGTGACAAGACCTTCACCTGACTAGGCACCTGCAGAGGTGTAATTCACAAGTAACTTGCATAAACAGACACACGGATATAAATCCGTCGAAAACCGGAAGTCGAATTTTTTTATGAATCCGATATTTTTATCTTGTATAGATAGAAGAAAGTAAAAATATAGACTGACACAACATCTATTAACAAAAACGATGTAATACTGAAGAAAATCTTCTTTTTTCTCCATATAATCATTATATGTAAAAAAAGAGATTTACTTCAGTATTATTTTCCATCTAAACCGAATTTATCTTTCTTTTCTTTTTTTTTAAGTAGTTTTCATCAAATTCTTCAGCAAAAAAAATATTATATTAAAAGGAATCTAGAAACCTAAAATGTTAAAAAATTTAATAATAAAAAATACTAATAATATTTCATGCATTATGCATATCCAGATAAAGATGTACTACAAAAGATTACGCATGTCCCGCAAAGATTATAAAAGAAATCGACACGAACAATAAAATGATCTCATAATCCGTTCGAAAATGCTGACAAAGAACCGTTTTTATAATCTTGATTTATTGAAGTTACACACAATCGTGGAATTATGTTAATGCGTTCATTTCCACAAAAAGGCATTCCATGAAATAATATCGTCATTTGTTGAGGAAATAGCACGTGATGCAGTTATTCCGGGATTTTGAATATAAAAGGATTTGAAATTTGTGCCAGAGTCGTAAAGACTTAATGTGGGATATAGTTAAGGGAAATTTTTCTTCTGCCTGGTTTAAGAAAATGAATATGCAAATTTCACTGTATTCACATTACGTAAAGTATCAGATTTCAACGAACAATGCATATTCATTAGCAAGTGTAAATTTACAATTTTTTTTTTATTTTGTTTTCTACAAAGAATTTGGTTTGAATGTTTCTAGCTATTTCACAGATATAGGAGAAGAAAATGGTAGGATACAGTTCGATTTTATGTTAAAATATAAGAATGTACATTTATATAACGTTTGTAAGTATTGTATAAGTATTGTTGTTAAATTTGAATATATATTTTCAATTATTTTATTTTACAAATAATACAAAAGCATATTTCTTCAATAAAAAGTTAAAATTTCAGTGCACATTCACCTTGTTTAATAATTAAAATTCATAAAGATACAACTAAATGTAAATATATTGCTTGAAGGTGCGTAAAAACATGCATAAAAACATTTAAAAGCACATTAAAGTCCTTTTAAAAAATCAAAACGTTTTCAACCGAACTTACTCGGTTATCCTCAGTGAAAAACTAATAGTTAAGTTGAGTTGTTGTCTCTTTGCGTTTTCTAGCTTTCTAGCTTGCCCGGAACAAACCATTTTACTTCAAGGGTGTGGAATATAAGGTGGGATGGGAAAGGTCATTCAACATTTCAAAAACAAGTACAGGTTACTCAATCATGTATTAATTCATTCCAGACTGCGTGGATATCATATGATAATACATCGTTACAGACTATTTTTTTTTCGATATTATTTCCAGAGACTCTCTTATGATAGCTTCCTGGTGATTACTTGTGCGGAATATAATTTTGGTTCCATTGAAATATACTTTTACAGGTTCAGTTTGTGCTAATCTTGCTAACGCAGTGTTTGGTCTATTTAATCTCAGATGTGCTTCGTGTTCTTTTATTCTGAAAATTGCTTATATATTATTATAAGCAAATATATAAGTACAAATTTTGAAATTTCTTATTAACTTTTAACTGCTACTCAAAGCGGGGAATTACATAAAAAAATAATTACCTTAAAATTGTAATGTTGTTTTCTCTGCAATATTTTTAATATTCTAAGAAAACCTATTTCAAACATCATATAAAAAACTTAATTGCGTATATGAATATGATTTTGGAGACTATTAATCATTACTTAATGTTTTAAAACTTGATTATATTTGTAGAATTATATTAATTTAAATAAAGCTAATATTGCAGTGAAACCTACAGCATAGGAAACGGATATATCATTTCACGGCGGCGAGAAGGTTAATTTCTTAATAACTCATTTTGAAATAATTATTACTGAAAAATTATTTAATTTCGGAAAAAAAAATTGAAAAGATCTAGTGTTTGGATGTAAGGGTTTGAAGATTTTGCCATATTTATAAAGATATACCGTAGTGTAAAATTTCTTCTTTTTCAAGATTAAATTCCACTGTATTCACATTATACATTGTAAAGTCATTTCTTTTCGTATGTACATTTTAAAATCAAAATAAAAGTTATATAAAGGAACAACTTATTTTTAAAAATGCAAAACAGATGTAGTCTTAAATAGTAAATAGGGGGGGGGGGGGATTTAAATGTTTAAATGTTTTTAAAGTTTTGAATTTTTACTATAATCATGAAAATATATTGAAACATATACATAAATTATATTAATTAATTATTTACATAGTTTAAAACCACTTTATAAAGCCTGAGAAATTACTTTTATTTATAATTGACATTATCATGTTGAAAGTTTCAGTGAAGAAAAATACAATTATATGACTAATTCCGACTGCCGAAGCTCCCCCCCCCCCCCCCCGCTCCTACCCTAAAAAATAATATTAATAGTGAACAAAGTTAAAACTCTCTAGTAAAAATAACTAAATCACGAAACTGAATTGCTTTGTAATGACATATATAATATATAATTTGGTCTTCTAATTTCTTTTTACAGATGGTGAGTAAAAATACACACTATACTATAGTTTCGACAGAAATTAATTAGCAGCTCTCTTTATCATGTGATTAATAAGAAAGAGAAGCTAACCCAATAAGATTGATACTTGATTGCCAAAGTGGCACAGAGTCACCGTTATTTCCGAATCTTCGCTCTATTTAATAGCAGAATTTCTGTGATAAATAAGACGAAAATAAATGTTAAGAAATAGTGGTGATGTCTGTACCCTTGAGGTAATGAAGTTCTTCCAACATGGTTCTTCTAAAATACACAGTTTCAACAGAAATTAATTAGCAGTTGTCTTTATAATGTGATTAATAAGAAAGAAAAGTAACTCAATAAGCCATGCGGTAACCAGGCTACTTGATTACCGCGGAGGCAAACAGTCATCGCTATTTCCGAATCTTCATCCTATTTTATAGTAGAATTTCTGTCATAAATAAGACGAAACTAAATATTCAGAAATAGTGGTATGTTTGTACTCCTGTGGTAATCAAATTCTTACAAGATGGCTCTTCCAAAGTACACACTACTATAGTTTCGACATACATTAAGTAGCAGCTCTTTTTATCATGTGAATCATAACAAAGGTAAGTTAACTCAACAAGCCCTGCGGTAATTAATCTACTTGATTATAAGAGGGGTGGGTACACAGTCACCGCTATTTCCAAATCTTCAAATTATTTAATAGCGGAGTTTCTGTCTTAAATAATAAATATTCTGAAAAATGGCCATGTTTGTACGCCTGTGGTAATCAAGGTTTTCGAAATACACACTGGTATAGTTTCGACAGAAATTAATTAGCAGCTCTCTTTATGATGTGATTAATATCAAGGAGAAGTTAACCCAGCAAACCCCATGGTAACCAGGCTAAATGATTACCACAGGAGCACACAGTCACCGCTATTTCCGAATCTTCGCTTTATTTAATAGCAGAATTTCTATCATAAATAAGACAAAAATAAATATCCGGAAATAGTCAAATTAAAGCTTTATCAACATGGACATAACGTATTCCTCCAAAAAGATATGTTTTGCAGAATATATTTTACCTTAGTGCGCTTAAGTACTCTCTGCTTTTAATCAACTGATGAAGAGAACTGCAAATTAATTGTTCTTGAAACTATAGTGGTGGGTATTTTTATTCACTGCCTGGAGAAAACAAATTCTATTTCTATATATTTTTACTCTCTAATAATTTTGTTATCAATGGCATACATTTTTAATCTTCGGTTTTTGAATAATTTTATTTTTTTGGAATAAATTATTCCAAGGTTAAAAAACAATTTAAACTTTACTTATTAAAGTATAATATATTCGAATAGTAACCATACAAAATGCTTAATTATTATACAACTTCTAATTATTATTCTTGAGGGATATATTTGTCATAACTAACATTTCAAGTTTCACAGATATTTTTTGTAAATTGCCTCTAAAATAAATTGGAAGGTTTGTATTATTTCAAAATATTGTCAAGAAAAAGTCGGTTGTAAAGCATTTTTTTTTTACCTGTTTCCTTTTTGAGTGTTGTGGTATCGTGTAAGATACATTTTCTTATCAAATCTTGCGAACAATTTTACATTCATAACGAAACATTGTGTTCAAAATACATGTAGGGAAGATGGGGGATAAATGGGACAAGGGATGGATGGGACGTTCTCAATATTTCCAGCAATAAACTTTTCTTTTTAGTTGCTTCCTATCCTATAGAACCAAAAGCAAGAGCACATGGCTGTTGTCAGTTTTCTTTAAATTTGCATATCCTGAAAACTCTGCTTAAAAGTAATTTTTTTCACATTTGAAGTTACTTAAATATCTTATGCAATATAAACATTTAAGATATGTTGTAGTTTTTTATTTCAAGGCTCAATATTGGTAATTAAAATGAATATGCATATTAACCATTGTGACAAAATAATTTTTTAGACAAAATGGTTAACAATTGAATATGTGCATCATGGGGATGATTAGGACATTTCAAATGGGATGAATGGAACTGTCTCATCCATCCCTAGAGGATGCTGAAAAATAATATTTATTAACTAAATAATATTATCTAGGTTGATAAATTAATAATTTATGGTAATTATTCTTTCAACATTTCATCCTCATTGTAGCCATCGTCTTCAACCATTGAATGCTTCCGTTTATGGGCCTTTTAAGGCAAAGCTGAGATGAGTCCAAGATGATAGGCTTACAAATAATCCTGGAGATCATATTACAATTTATAATCTCTCAGCTTTTGCCAAAAAGGCATTTTTGTCATGTTTTAGTCTTTAATATTGAATACGGGGAGGAAAATGTTTGTGTCCCACTCATCCCTGCTGTGGGGATGATTGGGACATATAAGAACTTATTTTTAAATTTCATTTATATGTCTGTAAAATAATAATCATGAATAAATATTGTGCATAAGATGTAGTCAAACACTTAATGTATGACATGTGATATATAATATTGATAATAACTTAAAATATATAAAATAAAGATTTTTGTGAAAATGTCCCATTCATCCCCATCTCCCCTAGTATAAATATTTCATAAATTTACGTTATTTATTTTCAAAAAACAAATTCGAAAAATCCAGTGTTCTTTAAAAAATAAATGATTGTAAAATAAAAACGCATTGAATACATCAACTAGAAAATAAATTGAAGAAACATAAAGTTGAAAATAAAGTATTAACTACAAAGAAACAAAGAAAACTTAACCAAAAACTATTCACGTATCCCTTTATTCATTGAAGTTAGACACAATGGCCAAATTATGGTAATGCGATCATTTGTCAAAAGATATTTCATGAAAAATGAGTGTAATTTGTTCCGAAAATTGCATGTGCCGTGGGCTGAATTTTAGGAGGAAGGGAAAGAGTATTTCAAAAGACACTAAATTTATTCCAGAGTCATAGAGAAATTTTTAGGGAAGTATTTAAAATAAAATGTATATCTTCTTTTGTTCGCAGTAAGAATGTTTTTCAGAATATACAGGAAGAATATTTTTTTTTAATATTCTTATTTCTATAGTAAAAAATTCATATATTATAATAAGTTCCTTAATTAATTCAGCCTTCATTTTCCCACATTATTTTGTGTTTAAATAAAACTGTTTTTAACTTAATTAAAATTGAAACTAATAAGTGGTTACCTATATGTACCACATGTTTTATATAATTAAATTACGCTTATTAGTGCAGTTATCCGCATGACAATTTGTTTAAAAATTTAAATCAAAAAATTATTCTTTCTTATTTAATACTTATTCTTATTTTCCCACAAGAAAACGCCTATATTTATGTAAAATGAAAATTTTATTTATTTCTCATTTCTATTGTAGCAAATTCATATATTATATTAAATTCCTTATTTAATTCTGCCTTCATTTCCCCCACATTATTTTGTGTTTAAATAAACCTTTTTAAACTTAATTAAAATTGAAACTAATAAGTGGTTGTATATGTACCAGATGTTTTATATAATTAAATTACGTTTATTAGTGCAGTTATCCGCATGCCAATTTGTTTAAAAAATTAAATCAAAAATTTATTCTTTCTTATTGAATACTTATTATTATTTCCTCACAAGAAAACGCCTATATTTAATTAAAATGGAAACTGACAATTATTTATTTATGTACAGTTATTGCTTTTCATATATTATAATAAATTCTTTATTTAATTCAGCCTTCATTTTCCCACATTCTTTTGTGTTTAAATAACCCTTTTTTAACTTAATTGAAATTGAAACTAATAAGTGGTTATCTATATGTACTAAATGTTTTATATAATTAAATTACGCATATTACTGCAACTATCCACATTTCTATTTGTTTAAAAATTTAAATCAAAAATTTATTTATTCTTATTTAATACTTATTCTTATTTCCTCGCAAGAAAACGCCTATATTTAGTTAAAATAGAAGATGGCAAATAGTTATTTATGTACAGATATTGTTTTTCTATACCAGGTGTGTTTAAAACCTGAATAGATTTCTGAGAAAATATTCAAAAAACAATATTTGGTACGTGTCTATTATCCCGTCGACCACTTTTCATAACAAAAAACTATCGCCAAACTGTAAGATTAAACGCCAAAAATGCAGTCCCATTTACTTGATGTCAAAAGTATACGTTATGATGTCATTATACCTGTTTGTTATGTCATCAAATGGTTTTTAATTCGACATTTGCGTGTACTTTTTATTATGTTTTACTGATTTATTAGTTATTTCATTTCATTAATTAAAATAACAATTGTGTCCTTAAATTCTTATATTTTATTTATTTATTTATTTTAATATTCCAATGGCAATGTTCTCCCGTTTATTTAGCGTTACAGTTTGGCGATAGTTTTTTGTTATGGAAAGGGATCGACGGGATAATAGAGAAGTACCCAATATGTGTGTAGGTGATCTGATAAAATACATTAATAACATACATATAAAATGAATTGATACATTGTGAACTAATTGACAAATTGGTGGGGGGGGGGGAATCCCTTATAATCCAATTGGTTAATAAAGTTAATCTTATTTATTATAAATTATAATTGCTATTTATTTATTAAATTATTATTGTTAAATTATTATCACTAAATTATTATTATTAAATTATTATTTAATAAATTATTACTATTTAGTATTAAACTTGTGTTATTTATTAAAGTTATACAGTTATAAAGTTATAAAGTTATAAAGTTATAAAGTTATAAAGTTATGTTAAAAAGTTGTGCTTTCTTTATTAGACCGGGAACTTATCAGCCCATGTGAAAAATGACACTTTCAAATCTGAGTAAATCGATGTTTTCATTTTGTTATGAAACTTTTTGTTTCAAATAGGACGATCCATTGCTTTCAATTCTGAAATACAAGAAATACTCAGATTATTGAAACATGGACCAACTCAAAATTGAGCACATAGAGGTCAGTTCATACTCATTTTTGAAACATAGACATACTCGAAAATGATTAGAATTAGTTCAAACTCGTTTTTGAAACATGGAAACACTCAAAACTGAGGACATAGAATCAACTCATACTCATTTTTGAAACATGGACAAACTCAAATATGAACACATGATGTTTTATTCTTGAGTGTGTGCATGTTTTCAGAAATGAGTATATACATGTTTCAAACTTGAGTAATTTTGATTCGGAGCCATTTTGAGTATGTGACATACTCAGATTTGAGTATATTTTGCTCAGTTTTTAAAATGTCGCTTTTAGAGTGTAGGTTTTGCCTTTCTGAAAAAAAGGTGGTTAGTCAGTCAGATCTCAAATGCTTTAACTAATGTTAAACCTATGTGAGTGGAATGCATTCTTATTTTTAAAATATATCCTAAGAAATTACTATTTGTAAAAAACTTTTTTGTGTGTGTGTACTCTTCTTCAAAATATTTCTAAAATATTTGCTTAATTTAATATTTTATGTGTTAAAATCGTACGAACTGTGAGTAAGAATTTAACACTTCAGATAAAATTAAGCATATATTTTAGAAATAGTTTGACAACTAAGAAAAGGAGAGACATCCATTGAGAAGAGTATACAAAAAAAAAAATGAAATCAAAAATATTAATTTCCTTATAAGATGTTTTAAAAATAAGAAAGCAATCCTCCCCCATGGTGTCGCATCAATTCGACGCGCACAATTCATTGCGGAACAATTCATCGTGCACAAATCATCGCGGAACAATTCATCGTGCACAATTTATCGCAGCGTCAATTGGTTGCAGCCACAATTCGTCGCAGCGTCAATTCGAGTGGTGTCAATTCGTCGCGACATCAATTCCTCACAACGAAGATGCTTTTGAAGACTATGGTAATAAAATAAAGATAATTTAGTAAAATTATTTAATGATAATTTGTTTTTTAGCGCATGTAAATTGTTAGTTATAATTCTCTATATCTAAAAAACTAATTATCATTAAACATTTTTTAGTAAATTGTCTTTATTTTATCATCATAGCCTTCAAAAACTTTTTCGTTGTGACGAATTGAAACCAAGACGAATGTACGCTGCGACGAATTGAAGCTGCGATGAGTTGCCGCCGCGACGAATTGACGCTGCGATGAATTGTGCGTGATGAATTGTTCCGCGATGAATTGTGCGCGATGAATATTTCCGCGACGAATTGTTCCGCGCTGAATTGTGCGCGACGGATTGACACATAACCCTCTCCCACAGGTTTTACATTAGCGAGAAAAATTTGAGATCTAAACTCATCACCCCCATTTAATGTGGTTAGACATGACTTTAGTGAGTACCCTGTACATATTATATACATATAAACCCATAAAGTAAGATACTTAAGCACTTAACTAATTTTTCTGTAAAATTTTTAGAAAATGTTCTTCAAAAATCCAAATTCTTAAAGAAAAAGCTTTCATGCATTTATTTATTTCACATAAAAGAGGATATTTATATCTGTTTACGCCAATGAAACAGAAACCATATTTCTTGGAAATGAAACCTCTAGAGTTTCTAACGTATGTAAATACATTCCTTTTTCTCTTTCTTTCTTTTTTTTTTTTTTTTTTTTTTTTTTTTACAAAAGCAATAACATATTTTATCAAACATAATTTTTTATGCCTCTAAAATATTTCTAATACATTCAGTCTTTTGACGTATATTTATATATTGGAATAGAAATAAGTACCAGAAATAAGTAAACAGAAAAAGGTTATGTCAGTAAATCTGTAAATTTCGCAATAATACATTCTTTCTGAATACGTCCTGTGTTTTTAGACTTAAATTCTTTTATAAAAGAATACGAAAAATTTAAAACGTTTTTCCTTTAATGTTTTTGAATTACTGCGTAATACTTTAAACTTAGATTTGCATGGGTATATTTTTTGGGGGGGAGGGCGGTTACTTGAAAGTTGCTAGATGACTTAGTATTTCACATATTTCTATCTTAATGTGTTTTTACTTACCCATAATACGTTGTATAGGGTTAAAAATCTTGTAATCGTTTTGAAAATCGAAAAAAAAAAATTGACGGATTTACACGTTTCAGAGATTCTGAAAAACATATTTTTAGAAAAAAAAAATGTGCCGTCTCTCTGTCTATGTGTCTGTAAACGCTCTATCTCCCGAACAAATTGAGATAGCGACTTGAAATTTTGTATGTACTTCGTATGTAATAATGAGAAGAAGCTTATTAAATTTCAGTAACCTCGATTATCCGGAACTATTTTTTTCGGACTCTCGAAATAATCGTTCTGATAAAAGGTAAATAAAAATTTTCGAAATTGTTTATTTTGATGAGCGAATATAAAAGACAATAAAAAATTAAAAATTTTGCATAAAGAATGAAATCGATTGGATAATGAGTTGCCGAGATATTTGTAATCCTATTTTCCACACTCTTCGATTTTTCATCCAAATTTCAATTCAAAGATATATTTTAATTGGAAATGAGACTCTTAATCCGACGCAATAAACCGTTAATTAATGCGATTATTATTTTTGGAGTTATAAGGATTTTTTTAACGCAATTCAGTAATAGAGCATTTAAAGTTCATGACATCATCGAGGCACGATTTTGCCCGAATTGCAATGCATTTTATAAGTAGTTTACCCATGTTTTATTTTCATATTTTATATTATGCACATTAGGGTGGTCACAAGAAAGCAATTTTCGAATTTTTTTGGGGGGCACCCCCCCCTAAAAGTTGCCAATTGGCAGAAAAATGAGATTGGCAAAGTTTCAGCACATTTGGATAATGTTAACCCGTGCCTCATTGAGGTCAAAGTTTTGAAAAACCACGATTTTTCGCACAAAAATTTATAGTTTTCCCTTCATAAAATGAATACAAATGAACATAGAAACCTAATTCTGGTCTCATTTCATAAAAAATGTTTTTGCATTGAAGAACCAAACATCTTTTTTTTGTAAAAAATTATAGTTATTAAAATATACAGCATTTTTTAGAACCAAACATGTTCCGAATTCTAAAAATTGAATTTTTATGAAAATGTGAACAAACGTTGTAACATTCCATTTGATCTGCTTTTAGATTAAGATTTCTTTTTTTTTTCATTTTGTACATAAAAAGGGGTTTAGTTAAAAAAAAAATCCAAAATAAATGAGAAAAATCAAAATTTAAACTGAATGAATTATAAGAAATAAAGAGCAAAGTATTAAAATGAGAACAAATAATGTTCAAATGCATTTCATTATTTAAGTTGTGTTATAAAAAATGAGTCATTATAAAAGAAATAAAATATTATCACTTACAATTATCACATTAAGGTAGTAAGGGCTTCGGTAATGTGGCTTTTGAAGAATCTGGAAAAAAATTTCTGCATTCATATACAATTTGTAACAGAAACTGCTTTTGTTCCTCATCTTTCGTTAAACAAGAATTGAAGTCTTGGATTAATATTATTCCCCTTTCAGCTGCGTCATCGACAACCTTAAAACCATTCACTATTTTTTTTTTTTTTTTTTTTTTTTTTTGCTTTCAAATAATGTTTATTTTCATACCATACATCGGTATCAGTATTTAAAAATTGCATATTAATCTCCTAAAAAAATTTACAGTTTGAGGTGGAAAAAAAATTACTTCTTTATCCAATAAATATCCTACTTCATTGAAACCTATTGTTGCTCTTACATCCTTATCTCATCATCATCATTTTCTTCTTCAAATGACATTAATTTTTCAGCCATACTTATTTTGACAGTTTTTTTCCAAAGTATCATCAAAAAATGAAACTGCAACTTGCTCCATGGTAAGATACCATAGATGTTTTATCATTTTAGAAAGCGCTTCGTCTGCAACCTCTTTATAAATTTTTCTGTAGCCAACAAATTATTTTAATAATTGTAGGTCTTGATTGGGAGCCAAAGCCGGAGGAGGAGCATTGAACCACGCTTTTACATATATACTGATTATAAACAAACAAATGTTTCTAATATCTTCTTCTTCTAAATATGTTAATGATAATTTATCTCTGAAAAGATATATTTTGAGAGAATAAATGGCCTTAGCCATCCATCTGGCGTGAAGAATAGCGCCAGGTACTCTGAAAAAATGTCTTTTGGTGGAAGACGTCCTATAACAATTTTAAAAAGTTATATAAATTCTTTATAGTTATCCTTGGGGTGTCTATGTTTTAAATGTTCGATAAGAAAACTTGAAATTTCGTCTGAATTAAATATTTTATATCTGATATTTTCATCTTCAATATCAGTTTTGTATTTAGTCTTGTGCAGCTTAGACCACCCAGTCTGAATTTTTTTTTTAATATATGGGTGTGGGGCAGTGGTTGCGTCCACTTTACAATCAAAAATTGCTCTGAGAATAATTTCTAGAATTTGGTGGCGACATGGTAAATACAGAAGATTTTGTTCTAATAATTGCTGCATTTAGGCGTCCTGTGTTTAATGCAGTGGTATCAAAATACATTGCCTGGATTTTACCAACTGCCCCCCCCCCCCATTCTTCAATTGCAGAAAATAAAGTTTTGCCTAGGTTATTCCCATACTATTTTCAAGCTGAGGAAAACCTATCAAGTTTTCTTCATCCCCACAGCTAATTAATACAGCTACCCTCTCTACATTTTCTTTATTCAAAATATATGCAAGTAGTTTTCCATCCCAGTGAACAACAGCTCCCACTAAATCGGAATTTTTAAATCTGTTTTTTATGAGCTCAGTTCTTTGTTTTCGAAATTGTTGTCTTCGGAGTCTTATTGCATTTCTACTTAAAATTAAAGTAATTGGATTATGACCTAATGCTTCTGCCGTAGTTGAAATTATTTTAATTGCGTCTCTATCAGATATGCTACACCTATCTAACAGTAAAGAAATTTTTTCCGTAATAATCTCTTCGGTTCCTCGTGAGTACTTCATTTTCTTCCAATCATAGTAAAATGGAAGGATGCATTTGACGACTGGTGGTTGTCGTAAGATTTCGTCAATGATAAAAAAAGACTTCTTAAAGATAGAAAGAAACAAAAATTACCTTTTATTGAAAATAGACTTTAAGAGGTTCATGTTAATGCACTTTAACTGCAATACAATGCTCAATTGAATAATATTAACCCGTGCCATCCCACAACTCTGTCATAGTAAAAAGGAAGGATGCATTTGACGACTGGTGGTTGTCGTAAGATTTCGTCAATGATAAAAAAAGATTTCTTAAAGATAGAAAGAAACAAAAATTACCTTTTATTGAAAATAGACTTTAAGAGGTTCATGTTAAATGCACTTTAACTGCAATACAATGCTCAATTGAATAATATTAACCCGTGCCATCCCACAACTCTGTCATAGTAAAAAGGAAGGATGCATTTGATGACTGGTGGTTGTCGTAAGATTTCGTCAATGATAAAAAAAGACTTCTTAAAGATAGAAAGAAACAAAAATTACCTTTTATTGAAAATAGACTTTAAGAGGTTCATGTTAAATGCACTTTAACTGCAATACAATACTCAACTGAATAATATTAACACGTGCCATCCCACAACTCTGTCATAGTAAAAAGGAAGGATGCATTTGACGACTGGTGGTTGTCGTAAGATTTCGTCAATGATAAAAAAAGACTTCTTAAAGATAGAAAGAAACAAAAATTACCTTTTATTGAAAATAGACTTTAAGAGGTAAATGCACTTTAACTGCAATACAAATTCAGGAGCTTCTTCTTTCGAGGCGCAAAACTAGATACCTAATAATTAACTATAATTCGTGAAAAAATTTTAAAGTTACAATTTTATTTTGTCTTTTAATATAAAAAACACAAAAAAGTGGTCAGAAGTAATTAGAATTATTCTGCTGTCATTTTCCATTTATTTTTCCAAAATGCAGATTTGAGGAATGCTAAATCTGCTAAATGTCATTAAATATATGTTTTGTTGAGAGTAAAAGTTCAAGGCAACAACATTTTTAATCAAATAAGACAAGAATCAGTGTTTTAGGACAGCTGGTTTTCACTTAATGAAGAAAAAACTGCAATTTTTCACCAAAAATCACAATTTTTCAATAATTCAATCTCGGCACAATGAGGCACGGGTTAATATTATTCAATTGAGCTGAAACTTTAACAATATCATTTTCTAAGTAATTGGCAAATTTTAGAAGGGTCCCCCGAAAGATAAGATTTAAAAAAAAAATTCCCCATGTAACTTGTGACCACCCTAATGCACGTACATGATGGGTAAGTATTACGGTGTCCCCCAACGACTAGTTTAAGATATATCACGTTAAAAAAGGCGCATTTTAATCGCATAAAGTAAAATCTACTGCGTTAACTTGAGAAAACCTTAGGCGGAGATTGTATATATAATAATTGTATTCATATTGGTGCAAAAACTAGTCGGATGTGCCAATCCCAAAACTCTCTTCAATATCGTACATCTTAATACATCAAAATTCGCTATCACATCGACAATAAAATCAATATTCTTCGTCATTCTGTTGCACGTCAGCTCCTTGCGAATCGTCGGGTTACCGGGATGCGAAGAACCTTTCGTTGCACGAGCAGCCGATGTACAAGTCTACTAAAACTACTTCTGGCCTGCACTGGAGCGTAAAGATAGTAGTAGGGGTAGGAGGGTAAAGATACCCTATTCTTTCGGTTTAAGATTTTGGCTAATTTTATTGGAAAACACGAAGCTAAAATGCGTGAAACCCGATTACAGAAGATTCATTCCCAATTCTCTTCAATATTGAATTTGAATCCGAATTTCGCCAAATTAGTCAGCTACAGCTTCATTTATGGCAACCTATTTTGTCGCCAAATTTGGCGATATTTTACGAAGTGTCGCCAAACTTCGCAGGCGAATATAAATATACAGTGTTAAAGATTTAAGAGTTGGAATGATGGTTCCAACAATGAAAGAAAATTTGCCAGAAAGCATGTTCACTAAAACTCATAAATTAAACCCTGTTATGGAGTAATAATGCTGTCTTGTTTCAAAATGTCAGCCATCCTAAAATTACAAACAGCTATATCTCAACCATTTTTTTAAGATACAAAAAAAAAAGCAAAAATTGCTCCGGAATTCTTGGATCAAGGCAAAACATTTAACAGAAAAAACTTTTAGGATTTCTAAATTTTTTTGTACATCTTTTTTAATTTAAAATCTTTAAGTGACTGTCACAGCTCCCTCTTCCAACGAAATATCCTCAAATTCAACTGGAACCTACCTACCATAGTCCAAAATATATACATAAAATTTGATTTTATTTTCTATGCATAATAATAAGTTAATATATTTTCAAAGTTTGAAACCTATGATGTTTAGAAAGTTAAGATCTTTTCAAGGTCTAAAGCTGATGAAGGTTTAGAAAGTTAAGATTGTTTGAAGGCTTAAAACTGACCCTGAAAATAATTCTATTTATTTGGAAATGTGACATATAAATATTAAAATCTCAAAAGGATAGTGGAGGATATCAACGGAAACAGTTACACATATCATGATATAATTACATAATAATATACATTCTTATTGTTTTAGCAAAGTAAATCTAATTAAACTGTTTAACACAGCAAATAAATTCAAAATTATTAAAATCTGCTTTGAAGAATTGTATTTTTGTTTAGAAAGTTAAGAATTTTTCAAGTTTTAAAACTGATGAAGGTTTAGAAAGTTAAGTTTTTCTAGTGTTTTAAAACTGACCTTGAATATAGTTCTATTTATTTAAAAAAGTGCGATATAAATATTAAAATCTCAAAATGACAGTGAAGTATATCAACGAAAACAGTTACCCATATCATGATATAATTACAAAATAATATGCATTCTTATTGTGTTAGCAAAGTAAATCTAATTAAACTGTTTAACGCAGCAAACGAATTCACAGTTATTAAAATCTGCTTTGAAGAAGTGTATTTTTGTTAGTTGAAATACACTTTTTGGAAAAAAAGAAGTTATTTATTTATTTATATTTCCTGCCAAATTATGATTCTTTACCAAATAATGAAAGTGAAAAAAATAATGTTTTCTTATCTTCATGTTTACTTTTTAATTTTTGCTCAAACATGATTTATAATAAGGAAAAGGTTAAAATACTTGCATAAAATTTTAAAAACATTTTGTATAATTTCGTTTGCAATTTTTTCTAATTATTTTACTTTTGCATAACGACATTCAATAACTTTTCCCTTTTTATATTTTTATGAATGTATTTTAATCTTTTTCCTTAGAATATTTTCCTATTCTCAGAAGTTTTTTTTGTGGGAACACATAAATTTAGAGAAATGTTATTCAGACGAGCCTAAAAAGTTATGAGGTTTATTTTTTATATCAAACCATGAAAAATTATTATGGAAGGCATATGGTAATAAAACAAGCGGAAACATTTACAAGAAGGCAAGGAACAGCATTCCATATTTCTATTCTAAGTGCAATCACAAAATTTACGTACACATTCTTCTTTTCCATTCTAATAGATGTTTTTTGTTATATTTATAAGTAGAGATGAAAAAAATGAGAGTAATCTGCCATTCTTACATAGAGAAATTCGTAATAAACTATTTAAGATGAAGAAAATATAAAATTATTTTTATGATAACATTGGGTAAAATTCTCAACTATATTAGTTGCAAAGGCTAGAAAAATCCCAGTTTAAACCTGGGAATAAACTGGGTTTTTTGGGAATAAACTTTGTTTTTTGGGAATAAACCAGGTCTTTGGGGAATAAACCTGGGAATAAACAGGGTATTTTGGAAAAAAACCTGGGAATAAACTGGATTTTTGAAACTCTAACTATGGTGTTCCTTTTCGATATCGAAAAAAAGTTCTGTTGTTCATGCTAATGGTATTTTCTCAATTGTTCTTTGAAACTACAATGCCATTTATCTTATATTGAAATAACATAAAAATTGATCAAAACCAGATCATACACTGTAAACTGAAATGTTTGAAATTCAGACATTTAAGTGTCTAAAACGGATGGTTCAACAAAGAAATACTTTAAACTGTTTTAATTTTTAAGGCACTTGTAAGTGTCTTATTTTCAGACATTTGAAATGTCTGAAATATTGCCTTTTTTTACCCGGGCAAACAGCTAGTAAAAAAATGCAAAAAAAAAAGTCGAGTGTTGTTTTCTATGGAATCGTCTTTACTTTAGATTACGTGAGAATAATCGAAGATTCCTTTTCTTCCCACGCCAGGTTCGAACTCGGGACTTAATAGTTACAAGTCCAAAGCCTTGCCGATTGAAGCATTAAGACATGTGGATGAATATTTTGAAATGGAAGTATTGGAATGATTTGGCTGCTTGTTGGTATTTTTATAGAATTGTTTCATTTGAGAAAATTGGAAATTTTGTACGGGATTTTGGAGAGCTTTCAACAATTTGAGATGGTGGTTAAAATTGTACAACTTTACTATTTATGTGGAAGGAGTAGATATGTGTGTTAATTATACACATTTTCAATTCAAAAAATATAAATTAAGTGATTAAAAATATCAAATTATAACACCTTGTAATTATATACTTCTTATCATTGCTAAAATGCGTAAAATAAAAATATTATAAACAGTAAAATAAGTTTTCTAAGAAAAAAAGGAGCTTATAGCTGATATTAAGTACAATAGAAAAAACCCCAGCCCTGGCAAAATTATATAAAAAAAACATCAAAATAAATTTCAATGAAAGTAAAATAATTTCACCCTGCTAATCAAATTACGATGAAATAAAGCTAATATTTCTCTTTTAAAAAACTGGCGAAAGTTTTCCAAGGCGATAATCAAGGCCTTGACGATGAATGAGGGTTCATAAGAAAGAGCCATTGAAAAGGATTTTGTCATAGTATACTCACATTTCCTTAAAACACGTTGTTTGATTTTAAAATGTAGTAAATTAAAAATTAAGGAACAAACATATCACCATTGTTTATAGAAATAAAATAAAAAGTGTTTCTCACATCAATGTTACTTCCTCAAAAGTATGAAAATCTCTCACGGGTCTAATTGTACAGTATTAAATTAGGATGTACTTTCAGATTTGTAACCTAAATAGAGTGTACTAAATCATAGAGATGAATTATAACCTTGAAAATTAGAAGATATGGCACAAGTGAATTCCAATTATTTTTCAAAGAGTTAAATTGACCCAAAACTAATAAGTAACACACAAGTGTATTTTTCATTGCTAATCTAAGAGTTTAAACCGACGACAGAGTGAAAAATGTCAGAAGCCGGGATTCGAACACGGGATCCCACAATAGCACTCTGAGGATCTACCACTGAGCTACAAGGAACGATATCACAGTTCGGCATCTGTCACTCATATATATGTCGGAAAAAATCGTAGCACAAGATGGAAGCTGTCATCCAGAGAACACAACTCTGTGGCCTATTTTAGACGACATTTTTTTTTCTGCAACAAGTCCAGCATAGACAACACATACAAGTGAATTCCAATTAAATTTTCAATTATTTTATTTTATTTTATTTTTTGTGGAAAAAAAGAATTAATTGGAATTCACTTGTATGTGTTATTTATGCTGAACTTGTTGTGAAAAAAAAATTCATCTAAAATATGCCACAGGGTTGTGTGCTATGGATGACAGTTTCCATCTTGTGCTGCGATTGTAGTCTTTCCGACATATATATGAGTGAACGATGCCGAGTTGGGGTATCGTTCCTCGTAGCTCTGTGGTAGAGTGTCAGAGAACTATTCTGTGGTCCCGGGTTCGATTCCCGGCTTGGGACATTTTTGACTTTGTCGGTTTAAATAACGCTTAGTTTAGCAATGAAAAATCCACTTGTGGATAAGGTAATTTTTCATAATCTATGGCTTTAAAACTGCAGATCGATAAGTGACAAATAACAAATTAATATTCAATTGCTTGTGTTATGCGTTTAAATGATAAAACAAATTATTCTTTTTTTCATATAAAATTTTTATATATATATTTTTATTTATTATTATATAGAAATTTCTAAAACAGGGAGACGATTTGAAGAATGTCCTTCGAATTGTAGACGCATTTGCTTAAAACTATTATATGAAAGGGATATTTCAAAAGAATATAGTAAATGATGTTGAAGAACAGAATCATTATCACCTAAGTTAGAAACTTCCCCATTATCATCTTAAGAGAATAATTCGATATCGGTCACTTAAAATTTCAGAAATAAAATTATAATGAATTTTAAATTTATATATGTTTAGTAATTGTGGTTTTTATAATTGTTCAAGGATATTTTCTCACATTTAAAAATTTTTTCTCCATATTACTTTAGAAAGGATAAGGATAATAATCAAATTATTGTTTAAAAACCAAATACCTTTTTTTAAAATATAAAATTGACATACGCATACTTCTCTTATAGACAAGTAATTGCGAGCATAATAACTTTCGGTATAACTATTTTGAAATAGTTTATGCCATGTTTTTATATTCATTTTTGCAAACATATTATTTTTCTCCTTATAATACTATCGTTTTCACATAAGTTTCTTTCCGGAACACATAAAATAGTGGAAATTTTGCTTAGATGTACATAAAAAGTTACGAAATATGTTTTATCAAACTACAGTAATTTATTATGGAAGGCATAAAGTAATAAAACTAGCGGAAATATTTTTATGGGTGCGAATAACTGCATTCCAGAATTTAGTTGTAAAAGTGCAGACGTATGATTTAAGCACATCCCATTTTTTCCCTTCCAAGAAGTATATTCTTCATATCTCATTATGCGGCATTTCAATCTTTTTTTATGTGAAAAAGAAAAATAAATGAAACTTTTATACTATGCCTTGTAAGGTGCATTAATGTTACTGTAAAATATATATATATGTAATAATAAAAAATTTCGCCATTTTCCCTTAATTTATTCAAAATTCTTACAATTCTACATTTTTCCCTGTCTTTTAAATATATCTTAAATCTAAATTACACTTTTATTCCATATCTTTAATCAGCATATTATTTTAATTCTTATTCTCAAAATCTTAATCTGTTAAAAGCTACACTTATTTGTACAAACCCTTAATTTATTTCGTCTATTGGAACATTCAATTTTTATTCCTTTAGAACGTATCTTAGTATAATTTTTATTTGTATTAAAATTATCATTAAATATCCCATAATTCATTTCGTCTCGCGCGTCTAATTTTGCACTTCAAAATTATGCCGGGTATAAGAATAAGTTCCACAGCCTTGCAAGCCGCTCATTGGTTAATTTCACCTGCATTGGCGGAGAATCATACGCCTCGCAGCCTTTAAAACGCAGTTACGCAGCCCCGGAGCTGAGAATTTTTACGTGTTTTTAATTACTAAACAAAACCTATACTTGGAGGAGAAGTGTCTTTAAATTGGTGTAATTTACTAATAAATGTAACATCTTCATGCTGTTTTCTATGGCCTGACGCAACTCAGTTATGAATTATGAACTTAATAATTAATGGAATTGTCTTTGATTGGTGAAGTGTCAATAAAAATTATTGATACTAATGCAGCTTTCTAATATTTTTACGGGAAAATTCCTAATGATTTTCATAAACATCGTCTTCCATTTTGAGCCTTCGACTGCAAAACATCTGCTATTCTACAAAATCATCGCTTACCAGAATTAATCTGTTAATATAATTCACTATGAAATGTAAAATAATTTCATCTATATATACCGAAATCTACTATATTTTTATATGCAAAAAACAATTGACAAACACTTGAAAATAATGTAACTTCATTACACAGTACAGTGGTCATAAATATTACATATATCATCTCTTGATTATTATTATTTTTTTTTGATTCCGGACTTAAAAAGTTAAATCGGAACCATTATAAGATCACTCCTGTGTCTGTCTGTCCGTCTGTCAGAGCCCTTTTTTTCTTGTAAACTATGGGACGCAGAAAGTTCAAACTTGGGAAAGTTAAAATTCATACAGATACAAATAAATATAAATATATTGCTTGAAGGTGCTTAAAAACATACATAAAAACATTTAAAAGCACATTAAAGTCCTTTTAAAAAATCAAAACATCTTCAACCGAACTTACTCGGTCATCATCAGTGAAAAACTAATTACACAGTACACTGGTTATTATATTACATATATTATATTTTGTTTATTCTTTTTTTAGGGTTCCGTACTTAAAAAGTTAAAATGGAACCATTATCAGATCCCTCCTGTGTCTGTCTGTCCGTCTGTCAGAGCCCTTTTTCTTGTAAACTATGGGACGCGGAAAGTTCAAACTTGGGAAAGTTAAAATTCATAAAGATACAAATAAATATAAATATATTGCTTGAAGGTGCTTAAAAACATACATAAAAACATTTAAAAGCACATTAAAGTCCTTTTAAAAAATCAAAACGTCTTCAACCGAACTTACTCGGTCATCATCAGTGAAAAACTAATTACACAGTACACTGGTTATTATATTACATATATTATATTTTGTTTATTCTTTTTTTAGGGTTCCGTACTTAAAAAGTTAAAATGGAACCATTATCAGATCCCTCCTGTGTCTGTCTGTCCGTCTGTCAGAGCCCTTTTTCTTGTAAACTATGGGACGCGGAAAGTTCAAACTTGGGAAAGTTAAAATTCATAAAGATACAAATAAATATAAATATATTGCTTGAAGGTGCTTAAAAACATACATAAAAACATTTAAAAGCACATTAAAGTCCTTTTAAAAAATCAAAACGTCTTCAACCGAACTTACTCGGTCATCATCAGTGAAAAACTAATTACACAGTACACTGGTTATGATATTACATATATCATATTTTGCTTATTCTTTTTTTAGGGTTCCGCACTTAAAAAGTTAAAATGGAACCATTATCAGATCACTCCTGTGTCTGTCTGTCCGTCTGTCTGAGCCCTTTTTCTTTTTTTCATTAGTTTTTCACTGAGGATGACCAAGTAAGTTCGGTTGAAAACGTTTCCATTTTTAAAAGGACTTTAATGTGCTTTTAAATGTTTTTATGTATGTTTTTACGCACCTTCAAGCAATATATTTACATTTATTTGTATCTTTATGAATTTTAATTATTAAACAAGGTAAATTTCCACTGAAATTTTAACTTTTTATTGACTTGGAAAAGTTATAAAGCCTTTTAACCCACATATGTTCAGATTATTAGCCATTCACAAATATTTTCAGGAAAACTTTGGGTGGGGGGGAGGGGGTAATTAAATTACTTGGAAAAAAAATGTTTTCTTTTTGCATATCATATGATGGATATCATAATATCGAATTAAAAAATATATTTGTTTTAATTTTAGGTATTATATTTTCAGAAATATCGTCGAAAATATGTCTCCCATCTTCAATTTCCGAATCTACTGAAACTAAAATTATAAAAAAATTAGGGATATTAGGAGTTTATTTAAACCTTACTGGAAAACTACACTAAAAATGGCCAATGTTTCTTATTTTAAGAAAATATACTATAACCACGAACGAAAATAGAATATAATCTTCTGAGTTATCCGAAATTCCGAATAGTGTGTCCCATTGTCTTTTGAATCCCCAGAAACAAATACATTTCCAAAATTTAAAGAATTATTTATAAAAACAAAGTATTTTTCGCTGCCCGTATTTTTCAGAAACGTTTCCGAAGGGTTTTTATAACGTATTAATTAGTGTCCTCAGCCTGGAATACCTGTTTTTCGAATGACATCCATTCTCAAATAAACGTTTTCTGCCGCATAAGTTAACTTATACATGAAAGAGTGAAGAAATAATCTTAATTTTAATGTTATTGTTAACGCTGTTAATTTTGCATGTTTGTCTGTTAAACATATTTTTTTAACATGAAAATGGTTCCAATTACATTCAATTGGTTTACTAATTAAAAAAGCAATAAAAATAATAATTTTCACGTTTTCCAGTTTAACCAATTTAAGCACCTGCTTACGTTAAAAATGTGATCTCGTGATTTATGTTTATAATTTTCAAAAACTTTGCGAAAATAGTTTATTTACCATTTTAATCTTGAAGTTGTTGCTATTTGAGCGCATGAAACATATGTCATCTATATATTAAAAGGTATTTTTAAACCTTTTGTGTTATGTTTTTATCACTTTAAGCAGTAATTTTTAGTTACATAATGAGTACATTTTAGTACAGTTGAGTACAGTTGAGTACATTTTAATTTAAAGTTAACAATTTCATTATGTCATTTGTAACTGTAATCTATATATAATTATGTGTTTTAATCATTTTACTATTTTTCTAATATCTGACAGAAAATAGTTGATTTAATACCAGTAAATAATTAAGTATGAGTAATATTAAGTAATTGTATAATATTGTATAAGTAGTAATTGTATAAATTATTGTATAATATTAAGTATGTTATTCAATAAACAATATTCTGATAATTTAAAAATAAATAAAATCATAATATAAGATGCTTTAGTTGATGATAATGAATGTTTATAATACATAATGCTTATAGTTCAATAAAATGCTAATAATTAATGAGTAATTTTATAAATAAAAAAATAAAATAATAATAATTTATAATTTTATTGTTATTTCTGTAAAACATTTTCGTTGAATTAATAAGGAAAATAAAAAACTTTTATCTTGCTTTCTACAATATTACTTTTATTTCTATGGCATAAAAGTTGCAGAAAATTCTATTTAAAGAAACTTAAAAGTTGACGATGTTTTAGCAAAATTTTAGCAATTTGTTTTAAACAAATAAGTCTAATAATTCTTTGAAATACACATAAACGTTTATGAAAACAAATTATATATTTCTTTAAATATATTTTCCTTCGAGAAGAGAATTATTCGTACTATTAAAACTTAAAACATTCCCATTCGTTTAAGTTAGAAAGTAAATCCCTATTATTAATTTATTAGACATGTAAGTGGAATGAGGAAGTTGCCAAGTTCATGGTATGGTATAATAAGGTTTTTATGTCGTGCATTTCGAAATTATTTATGACTTGTATTTAGGGAATTGAAAGAACATGTTTCTTTTCTTTAAATCATTCCCATTTTTTTTTTATATTTAACATCTTCTAATTAATCTTTCCAATATTTATCTATAAAAAACAAACAATTCTAATCTATATATATTTATGTTTTATAATCATTATACTATTTTTCTAATATCTGAACAAAAAACATAGTTGAGTTAATAACAGTAAATAATTAAGTATGAACATTATTAAATAAACAATATTCTGATAGTTAAAAATATATATATAATGTAACATGTTTTAGTTTATGGTAACAAATGTTTATAATTCTTAATGCTTAAACTTCAAAAACATGCTAATAATTAATGTGTATTTTTATAAAAAATTAATTGTTATTATTAAATAATTAAGTATGAGCATCATCAAATAAACAATATTCTGATAATTAAAGAAATAATAATAAATTTATAAAATAACATGTTTTAGTTTATGGTAACGAATGTTTATAATTCATAATGCTTAAACTTTAAAAACATGCTAATAATTAATGTATATTTATATAAAAAAATAATTATTATTATTAAATAATTAAGTATGAGCATCATTAAATAAACAATATTCTGATAATTAAAAATATAATAATAAATTCTTAATATAACATGCTTTACTTTATGCTAATAAATGTTTATAATTCATAATGCTTAAAGTTCAAAAACATGCTAATAATTAGAGAGTATTTTTATAAAAAAAATAATAATTTTTAATTTTTTAGTATTATTTCCATGAAACATTTTCGTTGAATTAATAAGGGAAATAAAAATTTTATCTTGCTTTCTACAATAGTATTTTTATTTCTATGACATAAAAGTTGCAGAAAATTCTATACTTCTTTAAATATATTTTCCTTCGAGAAGAGAATATTTCCTACTATTAAAACTTAAAACATTCCCATTTATTTAAGTTAGAAAGTAAATCCCTATTATTAATTTATTAGGCATGTAAGTGGAATGAGGAAGTTGCCAAGTTCATGGTATAATAGGGTTTTTATGTCGTGCATTTTGAAATTATTTATGACTTGTATTTAGGGAATTGAAAGAACATGTTTCTTTTCTTTAAATCAGTTTCAATTTTCTAGTTTATATATTAACATCCTCTAATTAATCTTTTCTGAAGAAAAATAATATTGTTCGGCCTATCGGTAATAGGAATATGCACTAATATAGTATAATTAAAAGAAAATGTCATGTATTTATTTTTTGTGGAATAATTTAAGTCATGTATTTTGTATTTAACAAAACAACAATTTCCTTGTTATTTTACATTCTGTTATTTAACTCAACTTGGTTTTTGTATGTAAATATAGAATTTTGCAATTCATTTTTAATTTGCTTCCTGATATGCTAGAATTATACAACAAATATATGAACCGATATGAATGCGACTGATCATGTGTACAGGACATACCAAGGTCTCGACCGAGTTCGTTGGCCAGCTTCATCTGCCATCTTGTTTCAAAATGGCGACCAGTTAATTTTTTTTTAATTTTTTAAAAAAATGAAAACGTTGTTTCCGTTAAGTGTTAGATCGTGATACAAGGATTCCAGAACAATTTTTGTTTTAGCTTTATCTTAAAAAATGGCTGAGATATGGCAGTTTTAAATTCTAGGGTGGCTGACATTTTCAAAAAATCTGAGTTTTGTTATGCTGTAACTCTCATGTTGAAATTTGCATTCAAATTGAGTATTAACGAAAACCGGGATTGAATCTTCTATAATCGGATTCCAAGCAGTTTAGCTTCCGGCGTTTTACTAAAATGAGTTGATTTTTTAAGAAACATGGAATATGGAAGCTACCTTTTCCTCCCGGTACAGGACGGAAGTACTTTTTAAATAGAAGAATTATTTTAAGAGATATTTAATGTTGAAAACGGTCAAAAAGTTGCGTTAAAAAAGTTTTATCGAAACAAAAACCACGCATAGGAATTTAATTATATTTAGCAAGGATTAGCTTACAGTGTGCAGTGTGTAAATTATTTGACTAATCTTTTCAGGATTTTTTTTAATGTTTTATTCAAAATTTCATCATTTTGATTGAGATTTATTTATTATTTCGAAAAGGCATTTATTATACTGTTGCCAATTTGTAAACCAGCCCAAAGAATAATATTCCTTTTCAATAAAAAATGTATTTACACGTGACTATTAAAAATAAAAATAAAACTTTAAAATAATAATGAAATGATCACGTCGTCAAATCGGGAAAAAAGGAAAATTACGTCCTAAATAATGTATTTGCTCGTGAATAATAAAAAGAGAGAAAAACTTTAAAGTAATAATTAAATTATTGCGAATTAAAAGCAATAAATACGAAAATTACGCCCTACTTACACGAAGAATTCATTTATTTCGAAAAACTCTTTTCACCTATTGTTGTAAATTTTGAAACAGCGCAAATAATAATATTTTCTTCCAATCAAAAACTGTATTTTCACGTTAATATGAAAAAAAGGACGAAAACTTTGGAGAATAAAATTTGGAGAAGAAAACGATATATTTAAAACAATTAATTTAAATGAATGATAACTCAATTGCAGAACATCGCCACTGGTCGTATAATTATAATTTAATCTTCGGTAACCTTTTTAAATCAGGGCAAAATAGCGTGGTTTTACAGCCTGTGGTGTCTGAACGGGGGTTGGAGATCGTAGCCCGTAGGGGGTAGAAAGAAAAGCAAGTTTCTGGAATTTATCGTTTAAAATATTGTGAATAATTTATCGCATTATTACATTGCAGAAAATGAAAATGAAATGTGAACGGCATACTTTTTTTTTTTGGTAGCTCTTCAGTGTAATTACAGATTGTAAAACAGTGATGCTAACCAGTTACTTTTTATAAAACGTTCAGATTACTTGATTGCAATAACTTTTTTCCAAACAGTTAAATTAAAGAACAGCCTTATTTAATCTGTCATTAAATAAGGTGAATATTTCTATTTGAGAAAGGTGGTGGTAAGAAGCAATCTGAATGGAAAAACAAATAGCGAACTGGCAATTCAATCAAAAACTGTAGCTTCACGTTGATATTAAAAATAGGTAGAAATGTTTGGTGAAAATTACTCCATGTTGAAAACAATACATTAAAACGTCTTATTTAAAACAATTAATTTAAATGAATAGGAACTCGATTACAGAGATCACCACTGGTCGTATAATTATAATTCAATAATAACTGTAATCAAATGCCAAACGCGTATGCATGCGCACTGGTGTTTTCTTCTATAAAAGATTCAAAAATGAATTCTAAAGAAATGATTTTAAGAAAGTTTATATCAAATATTTCTTAATAAAAGGTAAGACTAGTCGTTGGGGGCCACCATAATACTTACCCATCATGGATATGCCTAATATGAAATATGAAAACGAAACATGTGTAAACTATTTATAAAATGCATTGCAATTCGAATAAAATAATGGATTGATGACGTCATAAACTTTAAATGCTCCATTACTAAATTGTGTAAAAGAAACATCCTTATAACCATATAACCTTATGATATATTCATCCTTATAACCATATGATAATCAGATTAACTAAGAGTATACTGCGGCGGATTAAGCGTCTGATTTCCAATTAAAATATATCTTAAAATTGAAATTTGAATGAAATACAGGGTCATGAAAAATCGAAGTGTGTGGTAAATAGGATTACTAATATCTCGGCAACTAATTAACCGATCGACTTCATTCATTATGCAAAATTTATGTTTCTTTAATGTTTTTTATATTCACTCCTTAAAATAAACAATTTCGAAAATTTTATATACCTTTTATCAGAACGAATATTTCGACAGTACGAAAAACACAGTTCCGCATAATCAAGGTTACTGAAATTAAATAAGCTTCTTTTCATTATTACATACTAAATACATACCAAATTTCAAGTCTCTATCTCAATTTGTTCGGGAGATAGAGCGTTTACAGACACACAGACAGACGGACGACATTTTTTTTTAAGTACGTTTTTCGGAATTTCCAGTGTCTGAAACATGTAAATCCGCCAATTTTTTTTTCGATTTTTAAAACGATCGTAATATTTACCTTATACTACGTATGATGGGTAAGTAATAAAACAAGCTATTACTGTGCACAAAACTGCAAACTACTTACATATTTAAAATTACTTATAAACTACTTACACTTTAGTAATGATTTATATAATTTAAGTTTTAATTGTTATAAAATAATAGAGAAACTTATTCACAAGGACGATTCATTCATATTTTGAAAATTTAAAATTGTAAAACTTTTATTTTGATAGCTTTCGAGCATGTAGTTTATTATTTCAAATACATACATATTTTTTAATTCTCTTTCTGAATTTTACTCATACTTATTTTCTATGAAATAGAATATTTAAGTTATGTCTTTTTTAAGTTTAAGCGATGTTTATTATTTTTCTTTCCTGATACCGTTTATACATATTCAGAATTATTTTCGAAATACATAAAGATGATGAAATATTATAAAGATAAGCTAAAAAAATGTTGCAAAATATTTTTATCAAAAGACAGAATATGCACTGTAAACAAATTGGATAGAATATATATATTTTTTTTTCGTAAAAAGTAGATATAGAATATGCCAGACATAAAGTATTAAACAAGAAAAAGTTTTCTGGTTTGTGACTGATGAAATTCCAAATTTCTCTTTTCAGCGAGTATATGATTTTGCAATATATATTTTTTTTTTTCGAAGCCTTTTTTTTTTTTTTTTTATAACGATAAATGAAATTTTTACAACATCCTTACTTATGCAAAAGTAAAATAAATTATTTATAATGGAAAATAATATTAAAGTTACTACATTGTACGATATTTATTCGTTCTTTAGAAGGCATAAATGTAGGTGTAAATTTAAGTTTAACAAGTTGAGACTAGAGATAGCACAATTATGAAAATGGAAATCGTGTATAACAAACTCCTGCCTTAAACGGAAGCATTTTTGTCCCCAAGGAAGGAATACTCTGAAATTATAGCTGCTTAGACAGAAACTTGTCTGAAATGGTGAAATGATTTTATTTATTGGTCCATACCGATTCTGTTTTTACAGGATTTACAACATATGTTATCAAAATATTGACTAATTTCTTCTTTGGCATAGAAAGTTCATTAATTTTTGTGAACTACGTTTTTAAAAATATTGTGGTGGATTGATCCAACTTATGGTGCTGCAGCAGCTGCTACCATAACACAGAAAAATCTCGTTGCAACATTTGGAGGTAGCTGTGTTAGTTTATAGGCTGGTTCATATTTCAAGCGGAACTCCAAATGTTGGAAAGAGATTTCATCAATGGTTGACTGAAATGGTGAAATGGTTTTCTTTTTCGGTCCATACCGATTCTGTTTTTACAGGATTTACAACATATGTTATCAAAATATTGACTAATTTCTTCTTTGGCATAGAAAACTCATTACTTTTTGTAAATTACGTTGTTAAAAATATTGTGGTGGATTGATCCAACTTATGGTGATGGAGTAGCTGCTACCATACCATAGAAAAATCTTGTTGGAACATTTGGAGGTAGCTGTGTTAGTTTATAGATTGGTTCATATTTCAAACGGAAGTCCAAATAATGGAACTAGATTTCATCATCTTATGGTTGCAGTTACTGCAACACTAAATGTTTGTTTAACGTGCTAAAACATTCGTAGGTTTGAAATAATTATGTTTATGGAAAATTTAATAAAATGAGTACGTTTAGTTAATGTACCAGGTGAATAAAACAACACCGGGACGGTGTAATATCTCGAGAATAGACGTCATATATAAAACAAAATACTTGTTGAATATTTTTTTTGAAAACTATTTAATGGTGTCAAAATTAGCCATCCTCAACTCCCCTTAGGGGGACTTCGGCGGCAACTTTTAAATTTCAAATTGAGACACCATTTTCGGATTATACGGAACAAAATACACAGTTTTTCCCATAAACTTTTGTAAAATCTTTTGTAGATGGCGCTGTGATCGCAAAAATAATCAAACTAATGTGAATGTCTTCGGAAAAACACTTTACAACTAAGGGAAAAGAATGCTTCTTCATTATTCTGATTACTTCACTCAAATTAATTAGTTCCTGGTAATTGAATGAAAATAACTGCTTTTAACGTAACCCAGGAATAGCGATGTACTAGTTTTCTATTGCATTTGGGGGGCTTGCTTAAAATGAGTCTCTTCGTCTCTCACGGAACAATCTTCGAAGATGTTCAAACTGACCACCACCTTGCACTTGGCAGAGTGCTAACCAGTGGTAGAACTGTTGAAAAACATTTTCAATATCTGTGGTGTTATTGAATTGGAAACATTGCGTATTCTCTCTTTCAGCTACTCAATGCCATTGGGTTCGATCTCGTAAATCTTACTTTTCAAATATCCGCAATAAAATTAATGAATAATATTAATGCATTTTGATCCGTAGAATCCGAATCTGAAAAAAAAAAGAAAAAAGTAAGAAAAAAAGAAAAAAAAAAGAAACGGGGTTTTCCATTTGAAGTGTAGTGTTAGAATTATCCACTCCCGCCTCTCCTCTTAAGGGGAGTAAGGATCCCTAATTTTGTCACCATTAAATAACTTTCAAAAAATATTTTACATGTATTTTTTTTTTTTTGTTGTTGTTGTTGTTATCCGACGTCTATTTATCGACATATTACACCGTTCCAGGACTTTTTATTGATCTAGTCTAGTATAAAACAGTATGTATATAAAAACTAGTTCGCATTGTGTCAATATTGTTTTCGATTGGGATTTATCAGAATTTACTTTTCTAGCCAGTAATATGTCAAAATCGTTTTGCTAGACATTGTATTTAAAATGTCTGAAAAGAGAAAAAAAGCTTTATTTAAAGCATTTTTTAAATATATATATATATATATATATATATTCTTATGTGAATTTTAAAATGCTGATATTTTTTCTATAAAAATAATCAAAATATATTATGAAAAGTATAAGATAATAAAGCAAGCTGCAGTATTTTTAAGAATTTATGTAACTGCATTCACTAAATTCCTTTCAACGGCTGCTTTCCTGATTTAAATACGACGTTCTTTCCTTCCATTCTTTTCCTACGAAGTTTTTTTTTTTTTTTTTCGTTTACTTATGCAGAAAAGAGAAAAAAAAACTAGGATAGAATTAAATCGTTGTTACGATGATCCAATAACATGATTATAAAAGGAAAAATTCCAATCTATAAAATGTGTAGTTCTTTTTTCTTTTCTTCTTATTTTTATCTTTTTTTCTATTTATGGTTTTATTGAAAAACTAATGTATGATTCAAAAATTAATCTAGGTAGCATTATTAAAAGAGCATTTTTCTCAAATACTTCATATATGAAATATGATAATGCAAATATAGATGTTTAACATTTGTGCAATACATTTTGGTACGTTGTTAATTTGTAATGCGTATGAGAAAAGTATATATTCCCAATATACGGGACGAAATTTATTACAGACTCTTTGTTTTTTGCTAAATATATTAATAATTAACATTCTAGAAAAATTAAAACGTAAGAAATGCATAAACATGTATTATTCTGTGACAACCTTATAATTTAATATAGTAAATGATAGACGATAGTTTGGATGCATTTATTGGTGTTTACGTGTTATCCGTGCCAAAAACCCTTTGCCAATTGCCAACCTTGTTTTTCGTTGCCAATCACGTTCAGAACAGTAATTTAACTTTATTAAATACATAACATTGTTAAAAATGGCAAATAATATAAAAAATAAAATAAAATATACTATAATAAATAAATAAATAACAAAAAAACTATAAACGCTAAACTATAATAAATAAATAACCAAAAAGTATAAACTAAAAGTATAAACTAAAAGTTATAATAACACTATAAACTATAATAAAAACATAAACTATAATAAATAAATGGACTATATTAAATAAACTATAATAAATAAATCACAAAAACTATAAAGTATAATAAACAAATTTCCAAAACTATAAACTATAAATTCTGACAAGTAAATTACAAAACTATAAATTATAAACTATAATAAATAAATTAGAAACTATGAACTATAAAGAATAATAAATAAATGGACTATATTAAATAAACTATAATAAGCAAATGGACTATATTAAATAAACTATAATAAATAAATTACCCAAACTATAAACTGTAAACTCTGACAAATAAATTACAAAACTATAAAATATAAACTGTGATAAATAAATTACAAATCTATAAACTATAAACTATAAACTACAAAAAAAATTACAAAACTATAAACAATAAATTTCAAAACTATAAAATATAAACTATAATAAATAAATTTCAAAACTATAAACTATAAACCATAATAAATAAACAAATTATCATAAATATAATAAATATGGTTGTCAAAAAATAAGGGTTACTATATTTAGTAATATTGGCACCATTGGCGGCACAGTTGTATCTTCAGGGGACGAATAACAAGTACACATTTATTTAATAATGGTAGTAATTATTCTGTGTAATTAATCAGCATTAGTTTTTACATTAGCTTGCATATAAAAAAAAAATAAAAAATATATTACATTTGGTTATTTTGTTGTGATTTTAAATGTGCGAGACAATTCTTTATTCCAGTGCGCAAAATTATTTTAAAATGCATAAGATATTAAAATCATAAATATACTTTTCCGATTACGATTAGTGGCGTTTTTAATTTTTTTTAGAAAGAATGATATCCCGAAATCAATACAGGGTGCACTTTTTCTTTAAAAAAAAAAAAAAAAAAAAAAAAAAAAAGTAATTTCCTTGTCTTCTTGAAGGAAAGAAAAATAAAATGACAGAAGAATGACAGAGATGTATAATCTCAACTGTAAGATAGAATAACGCACTTTTAAAAATAAAAAGAAAATGACAGCAGAATGACAGAGATATATCATCTTTACCGATAGATAGAATAACGTACTTTTAAAAATAAGAATAAATTAAGAATTCGGAGTCATTCGGTGTTTCCATTATTGAAAGACATAATAGAAAACGTAACATTAATTTTACAGACATATTATCGACTAAGATATATTCAAGCGTTCTATTGAAAGGTAAAACTTTGTGAATCTTTATTAGTTTTATGCGATAATTTGTTTTTTTTTAATCATGTCATTTTTTTACAAGAATTAAGCGACAATGAAAAGATGAATGCATTCAAAACAATTAAATATTATTAATCAGTTCTAAATCATTTAATTCTTATATAGGCGGAATAAAATTTGCTATTCTGCAAATATGAAATAAATATTTTTTTATATATGAAATGTATTTCGTTTAAAGAATTTATATTATACTTTTCTCATACAATTTTGTATATAATTAATAGCATATCTGTGTTTTTTATTTATTTTTTAAGGTAATGTTGTAAGTAATTGAATATTTCAACTATTAATTTTTACACTTACACTCTTTCATTTAACTAAACTTTGTTTTTGCATGTAAATATTTTTATCTTACTTCCTGATATAGGACTGAGCTGCGCCGCCAGATGCACAGTGGCACCTGTCAGGCACGTCAACCGCCGCACCCAAGTCCTGAGGGACTTATAACGCACTCGACCAGGAGAGTCCTCCTGTAAGCGCTACGGCCAGTGGTAGCACCGACACCTGCGCATCACTCCCATTGGACCCAAGTGAATGACGACATAGTTCGTTGTGATTATGGTGATTCTCAGCCCTCTTGAGAAACCACAATGCCACACTTGGGGACGAGCCGGGGTCCCCCAACATCTTCGGGACTGGACACCCAAGAGGGAGCCAGGTCCTAGGCCTTAAGTCAGGTTTACTCGACCCGCACTTGCATTACCAGAACTCGAGGGACATGAAAAATACTTCATAAAAATAATCTACAAAGATGTATTTCCGATGACACTATAATATTGTAATATTTCTAGAAATTAAATATAAATTAATAATTTAGTTTTAAGTCATTTTTCTGTTAACCCACCACAGCCGATAAATCGTAAAATATTCTTTATGGTTACAACAACAATGAGCTACAACAACAATGGGTTTTATTATGCATGAAACCACGCTCACCAAAAAAGGCCAACTAGCTATGAAGCTGCACGAACGAAGCATTTTAAACACTAAAGATATAATATATAAATTAAAATAAAGATTGTAATATATTTTTAAAAAATACGTTTTAACCAATTAACTGTTTCATCCTAATAAAATTATGAATATACCGTGAAAAATCAATTTAGATATCATAAAAAAAATCAATTTAAAAAGTTTATTTTTTCTTTCGTGGCCAGATATTTTAAATAAAGAACAGAAAAAAGTACTTTGTTTAGTAAATTTAAAGTCTAACACTTTCTACATTACTTAAAAAAAAAAAAAAAAAAAAAAAAAAAGATTTTTTTTTGTTATCGAATTCGGCACGCACCCGAAATTGGCGTATTCTAAAGGATATTTTTGGGAAACAACACGAAATGCAATCATGAATTTAGGCGTGGTTTTCAAGATTAACAATAATTGTTTATGGAAAAAAAATTAAAAAAAAAACTTTTCTTAATTTTATATTTATTTATTAAGATTTTATGTGCGTGAGTGGTAATAGCGGTAAATTCGTTGGAATTTTCTGTTCTTCCTTCTTTGTGTGCTATTTGCCATTACACTTTCATTGATTAAACCGGAAAAAAATTCAATAATAAACACTTTGTCACCGGACAAATTTAAAAGCAAAAATTTATTAAATTAAAGACTTCAAAAAGAGAGAAGGTTTCGGCTCGGAGCTCTAAGATCTTCAGAATGATTAAAAATACCATAGTAATATCATAGTTAACTTTACAAATAGTTAAAATAGTGCATTAAAGGTGAACTGCGCTGAGGATAGACTAAAAAATGCCACAAAATTGTGGCCAACGTTATCGAAACACTGAGTACTTTTATTTTAGTACAACGTGACAAAAGTATACTGTTATAAGCATATTCTAACAATAATATGCTCCATTCTTCAGCATACACAACTTGTTTTAGAATATTCTAGAAAAATAAAAATATATATACACACTACATTTGTTTTTGCAATTGCGTTCCATGTGGACTATTTTAAATATAATTCAATATAAAAACATTTTATTTCAATTTTAGTAGCACATTTTTAAGCATATTTACTTTACGTATAAATATATTCAGCAAGTAAACATAGTTTTTTTGCTTTATTGAAACTTTTAAAGTTTTCTTCCTACTTAATATATACATTCATGTTTCCATAATTCAGTTTTCAAAACCCATAAAATGCTAGAAATGTTACTACGACAAACTTAAATGTTACAAGAATATTTTTATCAAACTGTAGATATTTATTTAAGAACACGTAAGGTAATAACACAATCGTAAATATTTTAAGGAACATAAGTAAGTGCATTCCATAATTCTTTTCCCAGGACGACTTAAACAGTTAAGTTTAACCTGTTTTGACGTGCTTCTTTTCTTATGAAGAACACATTTATTTTATGTAGTCAAAAAAGGAAATAAAATTATAAAACTGCATTTTTTTAGAAATATCAAGTAATATACTGGGTCTTCCATAAAACCGCTCCGATATCAAAATTTCAAAATAAATTATGTGTACAGGGTCATTACATGGTAACTTACGTTACATTTAGAATAATTGACTTCAGTAATTTTAGTAATATAACACTAAAAAATATTCAAAATGTAATGTAGATATGATTTGTTAATTAAACCTAACAAAGCTAAATTTGGACAAAAATTACTTAAATTTAGTACTATTTCTTGAACACTAAAAATTATATTTACTATGGTAATTTACGTTTCTGACAAAAATAACGTAAATTACCATAATAAATATAATGGCCAGTGTTAAAAAAATAGCACTAAAGATAGATAATTTTAATCCACGTTTCGCTTTGGATAGGTTTAATTAACAAATCATATCAGCCTTACATTTGCAATGTTTGTTGGTATTATATTATGAAAATTACGAAAGCAAATTATTCTAAATATGACGTAAGTTACCATGGAATGACCCTACATCGTAAAAACAGGCAAATGTTTCGTAATCTACGAAATCATTGCTCCATAAATTCGTTAAAACGCTAAAAATTCATTAAAAAGGAATAAATGATGATAAAAAATTGCGGTTTTCAGAAACGAAATTAGAGGGAGATTGGATTTTTTTTAATGACAAAAAAATTGTGGTTCAAAAATTACCGATAGATGGCGCTGACATGTATACTATGAAGCAGATGCCACGGAGTTTCTTCCATTTCGGGACGATCCTCCAAACGATCCGTATCTTCGAAGAGTCTGACAAGCTTCAGTATCCCAGCATATGAAACGGACCTTTTTCTCGTCTTGAGTCCTTTTGCCATGTGGAATTTTCTCATTGCGCCAGTTTCTGAATTCCCGTTCTTGTAAAATAGCTTTACCAACAATGCTTGATCTGGTAACAATAGCATACTGCTGGCATCGAATGAAAAAATCTATAGGCATTGAGGTGTGTTATTGGCAGCCTGATTTGCATAAGTCTGCTTCATATTATGCATGCCAGCGCCATCTATCGGTAATTTCTTGAACCACATATTTTTTGTTATTCAAAAAATTCCAACCTCTCTCTAATCCCATTCCTGCAAACTGCATTTTTTTAGCATCATTTGTTCATTTTTAATGAATTTTTAAAGTTATAATGAGCATTTGGCGCACACGGTATAATAGAACCATGAACGAAAATATACAATAACCTCTTTGGAGTTACTCATGAATCCGAAAAGCGTTCTTTATCTTTTTAAGAACCTCATACACCAATATATTTTCCAGATTTAAAGAATCATTTCTAAAAACAGAGTTCTGATGACAGTTTTATATGGTTTAAGCAAAAAATATTTTACTTTCAAGCATCAGAATACTTCATCCATTGATGTTTCATTACATCCTATGTCTATTTCTATTCTATTCTCAAATAAATCTAAACCCGAATGCTAAATTTATGTATAAAATCAATTCATTTGATAGTTTTCTGGCATAGTACGTCATATATGTGCTTTATTTTAGAATTCTAGCAACGTATTATACAAAAGTATGCATAATTGTTTTGAAATATATGTGCTACGATCCTGAAACAAAATATGTAAAAACTTGAAATTTCTTTGTATAAAAAACGGTATATTTTCGAAATTATATAATAAACTTTCTTTTATATTTGTAAGTTCGTACTGTATAATAATTTAACATTTCTATGTTTTTATTTAGATAAGAACGTATATCTAATTCAGTCAGCTATTAAAATGTAAATTATATATACAATGAAATATAAAAAAAACTTTATAAACATGTTCAAACATTCTTTTAGCAGGATATAAATTAATGGAGAAAATGGATCTTCTTTTCTCTGAAATGTTTGTGACTCTTTTTACATCCAAGTTGGCTAAAGAGCATAGATTTTTTTTAATCTACTGTTTCAATATACTTAAAATATGTACTTAACTAAATATGGTATTTTTTCTAGAAAACTTTTGCATTACTTCTTTTTTTCCTTTTAAATGTAAAACATAAAATTTAAATCTATAAACAGCTATTAATCTTTGAAATGCATCTTTCATCATTGCTTATCTTTTTTGCGTGCCTTCGTTTGGAACGATATCAACACAGAATCTCTTTGTCACTTAATTCACTGGCAAAATCTCAAGAAAAAATTGATTTATGAGTTTATTTTTTGTTGTTTCATGTTTAGTATTTTAAAAACTTTTTTTTAAGTAGTTCTATGATATGGTGTACTATTAGAATATTCGCCAATTGGCAAATCTCACTATTAAATATCTTTAAAAAAAATGTCATTTAGATATAGATATAGATCACATGCTATAATGACATTAATACATTGATTGATTCAAATTTATAATTTAAAATTCAGATATTCCGGTCAAATATTTGTTTGTTGAACTAAATGGCGGAAAACGTTGAATAATTTATGTTAAAACACACCGATTATGAAAAGAAGAAATTGTTGTAGCGACTGCTGGGTTGCAGAGAAAAAACTTTTATTGATTAAGTACCGTATGCTATTCATCTTAATACAATAGATTTCATCCGTAATAAACAGAAGACTATATTGTAGATGGGAACAGGGTTTGGTGTTGTATGTTTGAGGATATATATCTTGATATATATCATGATATATAGCTGATATTACTTTTCGAATTATCCTGAAGTTTGATATTTTTGATATTTCAGATATGTCATATTTATTTTCAAAAACAAGTATCGTATTTTTGTTATTTTCAGTCAAAACAAGTATAAATGAATTTAACTGTTATTGAATGTTTTGGTCTGTAGTAAAAGAAATTTTCCTCTGACAGTGGCCATTTTAGCTCCCCCCCCCCCCTCCCCACCAAAAAAACATTTTGCAAACATTTAAAAAATAGAAAAATAGAATCAATAATTATGTGAGACAATTTTTACTTACAACAGCTATTGTAGATTAAACTGCCCAATTTATATGACAAGTTATGTACAGAATCATTAGAATGAATCTTTTCTCTTTGGTCAATTTAAAATGCACAACAGAATAGGGAATAAAAAAGCAGACAATGCTTACATAATTTTTTCAAAAAGAAATTATTTTGTCGCACAAAACATAAAACTTTCTTGAAACTTGATACTAAATCCTATAGTCTCTGCTGTGTGAGTATAAAAAGTAACTTGTGTATGTTTTCAATTAATGCGTAATTAATTGATCTTCAATTTTTTTTTACGTAAATGAAAAATTAAAAGACAGAATATTGTTTTATAAAGTTTTCATGCTAAGTGCAATATGTTGTAGTTTCTAATTTATAGTCTGAAAATATTTATAATCATCCATAAGTTGACTGTCTTGAAAATATCGGATATACACTATCAAGAATATTATATATACCAGGTGGTTATAATATAAGTATCTCTGTTTGGAGCTGTCTGTAGCTTGAAGGAATAACCCGAATGAAACCAAAATCGGTACACTTACTATTCGAGAAGGAGGAAGAAGAATGGTACAATAAAAAATAATAATTACAATAATCGCCAATAGATGGCGCTTTTGAGAGTGAAATGTTATGTGTAATACAAGAACAAAGAATTAAGGCGTAAAACAGAATGAAAAACCTAATTTATTGGAAAGTGTCACAGTGAATGGATGTGGTTACGCTTTCGCATGGCGGTGCCTATCATGTTCAGGTTCCACAAGTCCATTGTGCTGGAGGACACAATCTAGGCGGTACACGACGAGCTCAACTGCAGAATGTAACGCAACAAGAGTGATGTTTCCTAAATGTTGTAATATGAGATCTTTTAATTTTCTGATCTTGAGGTTTGCGACACTTCCACGGTACACAACGGCGTTTGTACTGACACGCCCGTAGCGCCATCTGTTTGCGATTATTGCAACTTTTTTTTTTATTGTTCCATTCTTCTTCCACCTTCTGGAATAGTAAGTGTACCGATTTTGTGTTCATCCGGGATATTCTTTCAAGCTACAGGCAGCTCTGAATAGAAATACTTATATTATAACTACCCTGTATATCAAAATATCTGATATTTTTGATATTTTCGAAAATATCATGATATTTACGAACCCTGGATGGGAATGAAATAAGTGCCGTACACGCATTCACATATCTGTGCTATATAGTTGAGAATAAAGAAACATGCGAGATGGAAAGAGTAAAAAAAAATACCTGAGACAAGGGCAAAAATAGAAATTAGAAATACCACACATTTGAGTAGGAATATAAGTAGAAAAATCAAAGCAATATCTTAAAGCTTTGATAGAAAGTACCACGTGTTTCGGAGCCAAAACATGGGCTATAAAAGTAGCGATACAGAAAATACTTCTTTCGATAGCGAATATTAAATATGAATTCATTTTATTAGTAATAATCTTTTTTAAACGTGTGAAAATTAACAAAATAATAAAATATATAAAATATGCAATTGAAAATAAGTTTATGAAACATATTTTTGAAAAAGGAAAAGTTTCTTTCATAAAAACAGTTAACAAATATGTGTAAATTTAGATGAAAAATCAGTCATTCTTTCATAAAAGATCATAAGCATTTTAGATTTTTTAAATACAAGAAAATAATACTGAAAATAATACGGAAAATAAATGAAAATATAGAAACTCTAGAAATAAAACTACAAAAAATTTAGGAATTAGGAATTTATACAAATTTATTAGCTACGAGATAACATTTTTATTTTAAAAAAAGTATCTCTCGTAATATTTAAAATTTGTATTATTTTTCAGAATTTTCAAAAATGCTTTTCTAATAAATCTCAATCAAATTCACGAATAAATTGAAATCTGTTTTAAGCTCATTCAGATATAAATAGTGTTTCACGTTTTAACATATATAATCCTCAAAAGATGAAAGCATACAAAGTAATACTTTTGGTATAAGTGAATTTTTAACAAATACAATTATTTTAGACAAATTTAATCTATCAGCTGAAATATCCTTCATTTTCTATGATGATGAAATTTATATGATGAATCACGATTTTTCCCTATTTACAAAAATGTTCTGATTACTAAAATGCATTGGATTTTTTTCAGCATTGAATAAAAGTTGTTTTAAGATGGAATTTTCACTCAATGTGAAGATTAATGTTACCTAACCTAAGATATTTACATAATGTAATATTGATTCATAACTTTACTCTGAATAATTATTCACAAAATTCATCAGGCATACAAACAAAGAGAATTTTGATGTTTATACGAGGGACGTTCCGGAAGTAAGTTTCGTCATTTTTTTTTCACAAGGAAAGCTTATTGCCAAAAAAATACCCCATGGCACACCTTGCACTATCCACCTTTCGACATAGTCGCCACAGACATTGAGACATTTGTCGTAGCGTGTAATCAGTTTGATGAAACCACACTGGTAAAACTCGGTGACCTGCAATGCAAGGAATTGCCACAGAGCCTGCTCCCCCTCAGCATTGTGTTGGAAGTGACGTCCTGAGAGTGCGGCTTTCAATGAATGGAACAGATGAAAGTCCGATGGGGCAAAATCGGGGTTGTACGCCGGGTGATCCAATCTCTCCCATGTGAAGCGACAAATCTTATCTTGTGTGAGTCTTGTTGTGTGTGATTTTGCGTTGTCGTCCAAGAGCACAATACCTTCACACAAGAACCTTGGTTACTTTCGTCGAATAGCGGACCTGAGTTTGGTGAAAATTGTATTCGAATAACCACGGGCACGCTGGTCTGCTGCTACTCTCTCTTCTTCGGCGCTCTACGCATGCGTCATTCCTCCTCCGCTGATGCTCCAATGTCGTTCAACAAGCAACGGATGGGAATTCTTATGGCGATTACAAGAACGAAAAATCATGCGTCAAGTACAGATTATGTAACTCTTCCAAAATAATTTTACAAATCATTACCGTTTAATAAGCTGAAAGATAACATCTAAGTAAGCAATTGGGAAAACGCATAACATATTTAAAAACGTAATTTCAGGAATTTCCAACATATATTTCCAACATATACAATATTCGAAAAAATATCCGAATACTTTTATTCAGCCCTGTATATGATCTATAGATTTGTATATATACTACATAGGATGCTAAATTTTAGTTTAGTCAGGAAACGCGTAGCACAGTTTAAAATTTTCCTTCTGGAGTTTCTGTCAGTAAACGGAAATGTGTTCGAGAGCTTTTGTGCTGCCCTGTATATGATCTACAGAATTTATACACACCAAGTAATAGACAAAAAGCGAGTTAAATTTAAAATCGCGTTCAGCAACTTAAAACGCACTTCCAGGAATTATAGTTAACAGACAGTAGAGAATTCTTTTGTGTGTCCCTGTAAATGAACGATGACTGCTATACACACAATATTCTGTAGTAAGCCTCTTGTAATGCACCTTAGTGATATATGTAAATTTCAATTTGTTTAAAATAGTGAAACATTATTTAATTAAACCGCAAACGATTTTTTCTCCATAGACGTAACGTAACGGAATACTTTTGACTGTCCCTGTAAAGTAATTATAAGTGCTATGCACACCCTATTCCATATTAAGCTTTTTGTAATGCACCTTAGTGATATATATCAATTACAATGTATTTGAAATTGTGTAACATCATTAAAATAAACCGCAAAGGATTTTTCTCTATAGACCGTAATGTAAGGGAATTCTTTTGAGTGTCCCTGTAAAAAAACTATTAGTGCTATACACTTCAGTTGAAATAGGGAACAAGCTATAGATAACGACAATAACATATAAAAATTGCAGGGCAATCTGAGCATATTTACGGGAGTTAGAACACGGACAGACGGTAGACGGCAGACGGCCAGACAAACCGCAGTCATAAACACTTTTCAACTAGGTTGGAAAGTGTTAACAACTAGGTTGGAAAATGTTAAAAAAAGACGAAATTTACTTTCCGAACGTCCTTCTTAGTTAGCTGTTAAAAATCAATTTGCATAAATAAAGAATTACTGAAAAATAAAACACTGCAGCACACTTTTCATAAAATCGAATGTTTGATATCACATTGTTGCTCATGACAAAAACATTTGAAGTATTCTACCGCTTTTTGAGTAAAACTATATCAGTTCACATAAAATTAGTTAGAAGTAATGTGTCAGCGTTGAAGGACCCCGCCTGCCACAACTATGTTTTGCGTATTTCTCTTCACACTTTACAGTCCACTACACTGTTAATAAATATGTGATAGGTTGAACCCACTTTTGGTGCTGCAATAGCTGCAACCATAAGATGGTGAAATCTCGTTCGAACATTTGTAGCTCCGGTTGAACTATAGCTGCATATGTTGGAACGAGATTTCGCCATCTTATGGTTACAGCTACTGAAACACCAAATGTTAGTTCAACCTACCTAAAAAATTTTAACAGTGTAGCATTGTTTTTCCCATAGATCCTTTTAATACCGGACTCCCGTAGATTCGTTTATTTTTCCTTATTGTTAAAAAATAATATAAAAAATCATAATCCATAAATAATTCTTAACCCCTTGCCTGTATAATATATTTGAGAAAATCGTGCCAAAAATGAAAAAAAAATCTCTTTAACCCCTTGCCTGTAATGCCCGAACTCAATTCGGGCAACACAAATGCGCCAATTTTTGAATGTCCTATCTGAATTTGGGCAAGAGAAAAATCGATGTTTCATTTCGTGAAGCCCGAATGCAGTTCGACCAATGCATAATATGTAATTTACCATTTTCCCAATAGATGGGGATACTTTCCCGCGAAAACTTCGGCAGTTTCGCGCCATTTGTCGATTTTTTGTAACGTTGCAGTTCTTCCCAAATTTCATCCAAACCACATTATGTTTGACAGGCAGATATGTGAAATTTTCGGAAGTTATAGGTTTCTTTGCATTCTTTTGAAGCACTGGACGAACTTAGTTCGGGATTCATGGAATGGAAACTCAGATTTTTCTCTTGCCCGAACTCAGGTCGGACATTCCAAAATTGGTGCATTTGCGGTGCCAGAACTGAGTTCTAGAGTCGCAGGCAAGGGGTTAAATATTTAACAAACTGTCGTATCGGAGTGAAATTTGGACCACAAATCTTGTCAAGGAGTGGGAAATCAAGGAATGGGGTGTTTTTGTTAAAGCTTGACTTTAGGTCAATAGATGGCGGTGTTAATATCTACATTTTTAAAAGACATAACATGAACTTTGAACCTTTTTAACTACATAATAATTCTCTGCACTGCCTATTTTAACAGACATTATTTTTCTACATATAAACAGGTATTGTACATGTCTAAAAGTCTTAAAAAACACCTTTAAAACCACACAAAACCAGTAAATCTGTTAAAAATTGTAAAAAGTAAAAACATTTTCACCTGTCGCTCTCAGGCATCTTCAGTCACTGATGTTATATTTTCTGCTCTGTCAGTCGATCTGTTGAAAACTTCCATTTTGCCTTTTCTTATAGCTTCTGGCGCCATCTGTTATCAATTTTTGCGCCAACCATATCGTTGCATGTTTCTGAATTTTATGTACATATTTCTATTGCTTCCTTCTGCAATTCGTAGTTTAAATTCTCATAATTGGCTAATTTTTCAACATTATTGAAGTCTATTGTAATTAGGGATTTGCTGTTTAATCTGGCTTTTGCAGTGGTTGATTTATTTAAGTTTATATCTCTTCTGTGTTCTTTTATTCTATTTAAGTTTATATCTCTTCTGTGTTATTTCATTCTATCTTGAATTTTTATTTTCGTCTTACCTATATATGAAATAGCTTTTCCTCCGTTGTCGCTGATTTCATTCTATCAACAGCAAAAAGTACTTTTATACTAGTTATTATACTAAGTAGTGTATCATTAGTGTATCCAAATAAAAACATTGAAATTTATTAAACACGATACTTTCGTATAAGACGCATGCCAAGTGTATTAATAGACAGAGAAATCGCCAATGATCGATACATTCAGCCGCTTATTTGATACTGATTATTTTTTGTGGTTTAAGCGCGTAGTTCGATTACATGTCTGTTGAATTTGTGTTTTACTGATATTATTTTATTTATTCATTGATGAAGTTTTAATTTCATAATTGAATATTATCCGGAAACAAATGCCAAATTTACATTGTTTTAAGTGTACAAGTGTTAAGCTTTCGTAATCGGGTTCCACGCGATAGAGATAGATTTAAACAAATTATTGAATTAAAATTATTTTTAAATATAAAAAATTAGTAAATTGAGATACATTTAGCAAAAAGATTTGTATTTGAAAGAACATGTTCTCCCTATTGAATTCGGTTAAAATTTAAATTGTGCTATACTTAAAAGTTAAAAAAAGGAAGTAAAACCGAAACTAATTGAAGGGGTCGGGGCAAGAGAGTCCTAAGCCACATTTTTTGAACTTCTGAGATATTTCAATTTGAAAATTTGATCAAATACTCAAACCAAGATACATAACCTAAAGTTTTTTTGCAGATGTCTTAGTATCGTTTGAGATATTCTGAGTAACAATATGGCATTACTTTAATGATATTACTATTACGTTCTTTGTAAATTATCTATCTTCAGTGGAGGCATAAACGTTTTTGGCAAAAACAAAACCTGGGACATAGGCTGCCACCAAGTGACATTAGAAACAAATTATTTGTAGGATATTATAATTTACAATATTAAGCAACAGATTACAGTGTTATATTTATTTCACCAAAAATGTGGATTGGTACTTTCTTGCCCCGACCCCCTCAATTGGTCAGGTGTTGTCATCGTCAATATGACGTATGAGTTACTCACTGAAAGGTATTTACTTTATAATATAAATGCCTAACAATCCGCTAATCTTACAGTTCTCAATAAAGTGTGTAAACAATACATGCTTTAACAAGCAACATAAAATAAGCATAATATGGGATTACCTGTTACTTATTGAATTTTACCAAATAAGCTTTTCTTTGATTTATTATTTAAGATTTTTTTTATTTTAAGTTTACTCTAAACTACTTATTTTTTCTTTTGGAGATTTTCAGATAGCATATTAATTAATTTATATATTATCATGGAGAAGGGATCAAATATCTGTTTGTATAGCATTATTTAGTTTTTTGTAGCTCTTTTATTATAGCTTTCTGTAAACAAATAATGTTTTTTAACCTTTTAAAAGAAAATATGGTTTTATGAAATATGTTTAAAATCCCTTTCTGAAATATTAAAAGTTTCAAAGGATTATGGTTAAGGTAATGTTTGCTTTAGAAGTAATACTGCAAAGTTCAAAAGTCTCTATAATATTTTATACGTCTTTACACTAAGAAAACAACTTTTTTAATCCATAATTTTAATAGAAGATAAACAACTCGCTGCCAGCTTTATCTCTATTATTAAAATAAAGTCGACTTATAAAATCAGAAAATGTTACAGTTTATTATCAAACAGTATCTTTACAGGTTTATTATCACACTATTTACAAACATGTTGTATTCTTATCATCGTTACGGAAGTTTCAATTTTTTCAATTGAAAATAATATTAAAATTTAAGACCTCAGTCTATAAAAAGTTGTTTTCATAAGCTAAAAGCATATAGATTAAGAATGATTTTAGGATTTTATTAAATAACTTCTAAAATATGCATTATCATAACCTTTGTAACATTTTTCTTGTTATTTAAGAAGAAAATTTTTAACCTTCTTCATAAGATAATATTTTGTTTTAAAAAACTATAAAATGTGTAAGTTTAAATTATACAGTTCAGACTTTTCCATTAATTAGTTTAAGCTAAACTGGCTTAATTGTATTTGTTGAAAAATGTGAATCGGTAATAAAGTTAACGCGTGATACACCATTTGCCGTGTTTAATTTTGGTTTAATGTTCATTGTCGTTAGAATCTAGGAGTTTAGTTTGATTATCATTAAGATTTTATATTGAAAATTATAGATCAACTTCTGTATTAATTTATTTATCAAATTAATACAACGAGATAAAGTTTAAACATATGTATAAACAACTATATATATATATATATATATATATATATATATATATATATATATATATATATATATATATATATATATATATATATATATATATATATATATATAATTATAATATCTATGAATTTCAAAAAACATATCAAGTTCTATTATCATTCTACTTAAATCTCCAAAGAGATAATTAATGATATTGTGTATACAGAATACCACATAGCTAATAATTAACATGTGCAAACATAATATTACCATAGCTTGTGCTTCAATGGTAATTGGCCAAATTTTACTCATACCTAAAGAATATAGAAAAAAGAAAAAAGAAATAGAGAGAAAGGGAAAAAAAAATATATATATATAAATTGGAGTTGCAATTAAGTAAATACAAATGGATTAATAAATTAAATATGAACCATATACAATGGAAAATTGGACCACGTGAGAATTAAATATGAATTGGATATGAAAAAACACATGCACATGTACTCATCAGCCTGGATGCACCCACATGTGTTTTAAATAATATTTCAGTGTTTCATAATTCTACTGGCATAATGCTAAGATCAGTAGAATCATCCAGGTACACTGAATTATTACCAGACAACAATTGGAAATATTAAAATTTGGAAATATTTAAATAGGAAATAAAAACCATTAAGAATATACAATATATTTCACTCACATCGATTATCCCAATATATATATATTTGTTGACTGGTTTCACAGAACATTTTACATCTATTGCTAATGTTTGATCAACTAAGATATTTTCACTCTTGAAAATATTTTATATTAAAACATTTTTGATATTCTAAAAAAAAAATCAAAATCATGGTTGATAATATAGATATAACATAACATACATACCGGCGTGCACATAAGAAAATAGCTGTAAAAAATAATTACTTAGGATTTTTTTTTTTCTTGACGAGATCGGTCTATAAAATACTGTTTTCATAAGCTAAAAGCATGTAGATTATGAATTAACCTAAGAATCCTTTGTAACTGTAATACTTAAGAAGAAAATTTTAAAAGTACTTCTTTAGATCGTATATTGTTTTATAAAACTACGAAATATGGAGACTAAACTTATACAGTTAATATAAAAGCTGGACGAATGCACCATGAAAAAGTATTACAATAATGACTTGAGTATAAAATATCACAATTTTACTAAATGGTGTATACAAATGTCTTAAAGTTAAAAGCTACTATTTCCTGAGATAGAGACTTGAAATTTGGTATGTATTTAGTATGTAATAATGAAAAGAAGCTTATTGAATTTCAGCAACCTCAATTATCCGGAACTTATTTTTTCGGATTCTCGAAATATTCGTTCTGATAAAAGGTATATGAAATTTTCGAAATTGTTTATTATAAGGAGTGAATATAAAAGACAATAAAAAAGCATAAATTTTGCATAAAGCATGAAATCGATCAGTTGATTAGTTGCCGAGATATTTGTAATCCTATTTTCCACAATCTTCTATTTTTCATGATCCTGTATTTCGTCCAAATTTCAATTCAAAGACATATTTTAATTGGAAATGAGACGCTTAATCAGACGTAATAAACCGTTAGTTAATATGATTATCATTTTTGGAGTTATAAGGGTGTTTCTTTTAGACAATTCAGTAGTAGAGCATTTAAAGTTTATGACTTCATCAAGCCACGATTTTATTCGAATTCCAATGCCTTTTATAAATAGTTTACACATGTTTTATTATCACATTTTATTTTATGCATATTCATGATGGGTAAGTATTACGGTGTCCCCCAACGATTTTATAATTTAAAAAAAAACTGAAAAATTGTTTTGTAATTGTATTTTCTTTTCTGAGTACTTTTCCACATAATGTTATAAGAGAAAATAGCATTCGCTTTTCACTTACGATCAATCGACTTACTTTAAAAGAATGCAATACTTGTAGAGAAGAACTTCTTTTAAAAGCTGGGTTCATTTATCATACCTTTGACACTTTCGACTTATCATTAAAAAATCTTTTAATAAATAGATTTTGTTTTAACACTTTTTTTGAAACATTTCTTTTTCTAGCTTTCCAGTATTACTGAAAAAAGAAATGTATAATACAAAAAATAACAATTAAAAGCCCTAAAAAAATTCAAAACGAAAAAGTTTTTTTTTGGTTTTTCTTTTCCTCTACAAAATTTCACTTTACTCTTTTTAATTGTGTTTCAAACACCTCCTTAAAAATAGCTATTAAAAACTAGAAAACTGCTTTAGAGATTATTGGAGAAAGTTTTATCTAAATTTCTATTTTTAAAAAAAGTATAACTGTATTTTGTTAGTCTTTCGAAATTTAATATCTTAAGTCTTAGAAAGAAAAATCAAAGATAAAGAAATAAGGATAGCTTATCCATTGTTTCAGTAAATTAAAATTATAGTTACATTTATTCATGAATTTTAATGAAAGCATGTTTAAAAAATGTTTTTATATTTAATTTATTCTCTTATAAATTTATAACAGCAAAATTGAAAAAAATGTTTTGTAATTTTTTTTTCTGAGTACTTTTAAACATAATGTTATAAGAGAAAATAGCATTCGCTTTCATTCACTTACGATCAATCGACTTAGTAAGAATGCAATAATTGTAGAGAAAAACTTCTTTTAAAAGCTGGGTTCATTTCTCATAATTATAATATGATAAAATTAATTTTAATAATACTTGACACTTCCCTCTAATCGTTAAAAAATCTTTTAATAAAAAGATTTTGTTTCCACACTACTCGTGAAATGTTTCTTTTTCTAGATTTCCAGTATTATACTGAAAAAATAAATGTGTATAATACAAAAAATAACAATTAAAGGATTTAAAAAAAAAAAATTCAAAACGAAAAAGTTTTTTTTTTTTTGGCTTTTCTTTTCCTTTACAAAATTTCACTTTAATTTTTTAAATAGTGTTTCGAACACCGACTTAAAAAAAATCTATTAAAAAATACAAAACTGCTTTAGAGATTATTGGAGAAAGTTTTATCTAAATTTCTATATAAAAAAAAAGTACACATTGTAACTGTATTTTGATAGCCTTTCGAAATTTAATATCTTAAGTATTAGAAAAAAAATCAAAGATAAAGAAATAAGGATAGCTCATCCATTGTTTCAGTAAGTTAAAATTATAGTTGCATTCTTTCATAAATTTTAACCCTTTCAGGGGCAAGCACTTGTGTTCCTGTAACGTTGAATTCTCACCGGAATTTAGGAAATAATTTAGTTCAAAATAAGGAAAAGCAATTTTTCAACTTTTTCCCCGTCAAAGTTAAAAAAGTAAAATTTAATTAAAAGTTTCTGGTTCGAATCGGATTAAAATTAGGTGGTATATAATATATACCACCGCCCCTCAAAGGGAAAGCATGTTTAAAAAATGTTTTATATATTTAATTTATTCTCTTATAATTTTATAAAAGCAAATTTGAAAAAATGATTTGTAACGTATTTTTTTCTTCTGAGTACTTTTAAACATAATGTTATAAGAGAAAATAGCATTCGCTTTCATTCACTGACGATCAATCGACTTAGTTTAAAAGAATGCAATACTTGTAGAGAAGAACTTCTTTTAAAAGCTGGGTTCATTTATCATACCTTTGACACTTTCGACTTATCATTAAAAAATCTTTTAATAAATAGATTTTGTTTTAACACTTTTTTTGAAACATTTCTTTTTCTAGCTTTCCAGTATTACTGAAAAAAGAAATGTATAATACAAAAAATAACAATTAAAAGCCCTAAAAAAATTCAAAACGAAAAAGTTTTTTTTTGGTTTTTCTTTTCCTCTACAAAATTTCACTTTACTCTTTTTAATTGTGTTTCAAACACCTCCTTAAAAATAGCTATTAAAAACTAGAAAACTGCTTTAGAGATTATTGGAGAAAGTTTTATCTAAATTTCTATTTTTAAAAAAAGTATAACTGTATTTTGTTAGTCTTTCGAAATTTAATATCTTAAGTCTTAGAAAGAAAAATCAAAGATAAAGAAATAAGGATAGCTTATCCATTGTTTCAGTAAATTAAAATTATAGTTACATTTATTCATGAATTTTAATGAAAGCATGTTTAAAAAATGTTTTTATATTTAATTTATTCTCTTATAAATTTATAACAGCAAAATTGAAAAAAATGTTTTGTAATTTTTTTTTCTGAGTACTTTTAAACATAATGTTATAAGAGAAAATAGCATTCGCTTTCATTCACTTACGATCAATCGACTTAGTAAGAATGCAATAATTGTAGAGAAAAACTTCTTTTAAAAGCTGGGTTCATTTCTCATAATTATAATATGATAAAATTAATTTTAATAATACTTGACACTTCCCTCTAATCGTTAAAAAATCTTTTAATAAAAAGATTTTGTTTCCACACTACTCGTGAAATGTTTCTTTTTCTAGATTTCCAGTATTATACTGAAAAAATAAATGTGTATAATACAAAAAATAACAATTAAAGGATTTAAAAAAAAAAAATTCAAAACGAAAAAGTTTTTTTTTTTTTGGCTTTTCTTTTCCTTTACAAAATTTCACTTTAATTTTTTAAATAGTGTTTCGAACACCGACTTAAAAAAAATCTATTAAAAAATACAAAACTGCTTTAGAGATTATTGGAGAAAGTTTTATCTAAATTTCTATATAAAAAAAAAGTACACATTGTAACTGTATTTTGATAGCCTTTCGAAATTTAATATCTTAAGTATTAGAAAAAAAATCAAAGATAAAGAAATAAGGATAGCTCATCCATTGTTTCAGTAAGTTAAAATTATAGTTGCATTCTTTCATAAATTTTAACCCTTTCAGGGGCAAGCACTTGTGTTCCTGTAACGTTGAATTCTCACCGGAATTTAGGAAATAATTTAGTTCAAAATAAGGAAAAGCAATTTTTCAACTTTTTCCCCGTCAAAGTTAAAAAAGTAAAATTTAATTAAAAGTTTCTGGTTCGAATCGGATTAAAATTAGGTGGTATATAATATATACCACCGCCCCTCAAAGGGAAAGCATGTTTAAAAAATGTTTTATATATTTAATTTATTCTCTTATAATTTTATAAAAGCAAATTTGAAAAAATGATTTGTAACGTATTTTTTTCTTCTGAGTACTTTTAAACATAATGTTATAAGAGAAAATAGCATTCGCTTTCATTCACTGACGATCAATCGACTTAGTTTAAAAGAATGCAATACTTGTAGAGAAAAACTTCTTTTAAAAGCTGGGTTCATTTATCATACGTTTGACACTTTCGACTTATCATTAAAAAATCTTTTAATAAATAGATTTTGTTTCAACACTTTTCTTGAAACATTTCTTTTCCTAGATTTCCAAAATTACTGAAAAAGAAATGTGTATAATACAAAAAATAACAATTAAAAGCCTAAAAAAAATCAAAAAGAAAAAGTTGTATTTTAGTTTTTCTTTTCCTTCACAAAATTTCACTTTACTCTTTTTAATTGTGTTTAGAACAACACCCACTTACAAAAAAAAAAAAAAAAAAAAAAAAAACTATTAAAAAATAGAAAACTGCTTTGGAGAATATTAGAGAAAGTTTTATCTAAATTTCTATTAAAAAAAAGAAAGAAAGAAAAAGAAAAAAAGAAAAAAGAGATGTATAACTGTATTTTGATAGTCTTTCGAAATTTAATATCTTAAGTCTTAGAAAAAAAAATCAAAGATAAAGAAATATGGATAGCTCATCCACTGTTTCAGTAAGTTAAAATTGTAGTTACACTTTTTCATGAATATTAATGAAAGCATGTTTAGATTTTTTTTTTTTTTTATATTTAATTTATTCTCTTATAATTTTATAAAAGCAAATTTTAAAAAACTTTTTGTAATTTTTTTTTTCTGAGTACTTTTAAACGTGATGTTATAAGAGAAAATAGCATTCGCTTTCATTCCCTTATGATCAATCGACTTAGTTTAAAAGAATGCAATACTTGTAGCAAAAAACTTCTTTTAAAAACTGGGGTCATTTATCATACACTTTCCACTTATCATTAAAAAATCTTTTTATGAATAGATTTTGTTTCAACACTTTTCTTGAAACATTTCTTTTCCTAGATTTTCAGTATTACTGAAAAATAAATGTGTATAATACAAAAAATAACAATTAAAAGCCTTAAGAAATCAAAAAGAAAAAGTTGTATTTTAGTTTTTCTTTTCCTTCACAAAATTTCACTTTACTTTTTTTAATTGTGTTTCAAACACCTACTTAAAAAAATAATAATAATAAATAAAAAATAGAAAACTGCTTTTGAGATTATCGGAGAAAGTTTTATCTAAATTTCCTTAAAAAAAAAAAAAGCATAACTGTATTTTGATAGTCTTTCGAAATTTAATATCTTAGAAAGAAAAATCAAAGATAAAGAAATAAGGATAGCTTATCCATTGTTTCAGTAAATTAAAATTTTAGTTACATTTTTTCAAGGAATATTGAAATTTTTAATTAAAAAAAAAAAAAAGCTATTGTCTTATTGGAAGGGAAAAAATAACTCCCCCCCCCCACTTTTTTTATGATGATCTGTTGATAAAAGTATCTCGACTGTACTTTTTAAAATCTTATATAATTGTATAAAACACTTTATTTAGTCATTTAGTGTTGTTAAAATATTTTCTTTAATCTGGCAAATGAGTGTTTTGTCTGAATATAGTATTTCATATTTTGTTGTTGTTGTTGTTATTGATAATTGAATATGCAATTCTTATCAATTTCTCTTTAAATTTAATACATTTCTTTTTAAATAGCATATCTACCACTTAAACAACGGGATAGTAATTTGCTCAATTTGCACTGATAATGCTTTCTTTTTGGCTTGCTCACGCATATATTATCTTTTCTTTTTTTTAACATGTGGATATTTTTTGTGTAGAAACATTTTTTTGAAATTTTTTGCTAATCTACAAATGTGTTTCATCAAATTTCGATTTTGTATTAGGAATTTTTTTATATAAAATTTCAGAAGAGAGATATAGTAAATTCTTTTTATATTTTCACTCTTCCATTATACATTGTGTTCAAAAAGAAATATCCGATTAAAAAAAAAACATAACTATTCAGCTTTTAAACCATTGTAATCGAATAATGTATAGGCAGAAAGAAGGAAATCTAATTTCACACAGTCGACTACAGGTAGCGCTAACGCTTTACCTTCGCCTGCCACCTCAGGGTCTGTCTGGCCTCCAAGATTACTGGATATCTCAATATGCGATTTTTTTCTTGTGCGGGTTTATAAAAGAGTACGTGTATGTGACTCCTCTTCCTGTTACATTAGCCGAACTGAAGATACGCATAACAGCAGCCATGGAAGCAGACCTTCAAGATTACCGGATCTCTCAATGTGCGATTTCTTCTTGTGCGAGTTTATAAAAGACTACGTTTATGTGACTCCTCTTCTTGTTATATTAGCCAAACTGAAGATACGCATAACAGTAGCCGTGGAAGCAGACCTTCAAGATTACCGGATCTCTCAATGTGCGATTTCTTCTTGTGCGAGTTTATAAAAGACTACGTTTATGTGACTCCTCTTCTTGTTATATTAGCCAAACTGAAGATACGCATAACAGCAGCCGTGGAAAGACCTTCAAGATTACCGGATCTCTCAATGTGCGATTTCTTCTTGTGCGGGTTTATAAAAGACTACGTTTATGTGACTCCTCTTCTTGTTACATTAGCCGAACTGAAGATACGCATAACAGCAGCCGTGGAAGCAGACATTCAAGATTACCGGATCTCTCAATGTGCGATTTCTTCTTGTGCGGGTTTATAAAAGACTACGTTTATGTGACTCCTCTTCTTGTTATATTAGCCAAACTGAAGATACGCATAACAGTAGCCGTGGAAGCAGTGTATACAGACATGCTTGCAAAAGTTTGGGAGGAATTTGACTACCGTATAGACATACGCCGTACATCCAAAGGTAGACATATTGAGCACTATGAAAAGGAAGAATACCAGCGTTAAAAATGCGCAAATAATACACAAAAATCAGCAAACAGCTGTTGCCATTTCACAAGCCAGATTCTTCTTCAGTGCGACTAAGAATAAAGCACAACGTGCTAGAAAAAGCAAGACTGGGCAAAACGACAGAGGGGCGGTGCCTATATATACATATTATATACACATCTTATATACATTATGTTGTTATTCAGAAACTATGTAATCGAAAGAAGTTTTCTATTTTTTTTTTTTCTAAACGCAAAAGATCTTTCAGAATCTACTGTGAAAGTTGACGTTTTGAACCGAATCTCCGGACGTGACAGGGAGAGAAAACCGATCTTCACGTGAAACGAATCGCTTATAAACTCGATAAGTAATTTATTTATCAAAAAATGAAAAACTCATTTCGATTCGAAATCGCTTCAATGGTCAGGCTTAGAAATTTAATACATTTTTTGCGTTTAAAAATGTGTCAGAAATTGTGTCAACAAGTTTCATGTTGTTCATCGTAGGTCATTTGAGAACCATCTCAATCAGATTCGGTTACTAATTAAAAATTTTGTTAATTTCATTAACCTCTAAATTTTGTTACAAGTTAACAAGCGTAATCCTTGAATAATAGGAACAAACAGTTTGTAATCCTTTAAATGAAACAATTGTAATTAATCCTTTTAGATAAATTTGAGAATAAAATTGAAGTCATCCATCATGTGAGAATTTATTTCCAGCTATTTCCTCATCTTGAAAGATTTTCTGTTTACCAAGTTTTATTACTTTTGTTATTTGTTTGAATAGAAGATTCTTTTAAAAATTAATGTTTACAATGTTCAAAGAATACACGGTATCCAAATAGTTCCTTAATAATTTATCTTTGTTCGGAAAGGCATGAAATTGGCAGGTGTTGTTATTCAGAAATTGTGTAATCAAAAGGAGTTTTCCATTTTTTTTTTCTAAACGCAAAAGATCTTTCAGAGTCTACTGTGAAAGTTGGCGTTTTGAACCAAATCTGCGGGATGTGACAGGGAGAAAAAGCCGAAAAACCGATTTTCACGTGAAACGAACCGATTATAAACTCTATAAGTAATTTATTTATCAAGAAATGGAAAACTCATTTCAATTTGAAATCGCTTCAATAGTCAGGCTTACAAATTTAATGCCTTTACGTTTAAAAATGTGTCATAAACTGTGTCAAGTAATTTCACGTTTTTCAGCAGGTCATTTGAGAACCACCTTAATCAGATTCAGTTACTAATTAACAGAAATTTTTTAATTTCATTAGCTTATAAATTTTGTTACAATTTAACAAGCATAATACTTGAACAATAGGAACAAACAGTTTGTAATCCTTTAAATGAAACAAATGTAATCCGTTTAGATAAATTTGAGAATAAAAGCAAAATCATCCATCATATGAGAATTTATTTCCAGCTATTTCGTCGTCTTGAAACATTTTCTGTTTACCAAGTTTTATTACATTTGTTATTTGTTTGGATAAAAGATTATCTTAAAAATGAATGTTTGCAATGTTATAAAAAATACACGGTATCCAAATAGTCCCTTAATAATTTATCTTTGATGTTTACAGAATATAAAAAGCATTTCAAATTCTTTTTGATGTGTAATTGAATAATTTTAGTATTTTCTAGGCTTTTTTTATTAAAGGTATTTTAAAACGATTTAAGAATACTTTACACGGAGATGCATTTTCAAACGAAAATCTGTTCCAATTGGTTAAAATACTTATGAAGGGTCGGAAATATTATTAATTAATTTTTATTCCATACTTTGTATTCCAAAATTCCACATGACTTAATATGTGGTGTGGTATCTAGACTTCTATATTATAAAGCAAGACCATATCCATTAGTAACGCTGACGTCATATCGACGATGGTAACAATCTGAACAATCAATTTTGCATTTTACCCAAATTTATTCACTTCTGCCCATCGCAGAATTTAAATTGCTATACCGTCGAATAGGGGTAAAAGTTTACATTTAAATGTAATTTGTTTAAAACATGTATCTCAGTTTGCTGAGGTTTTATAGATTTAAAGCTTTTCAAACATTATTATTATTTTTTTTAATCTATCTATCATGGACAGTCCGATTACGGAAGATTAACCCCTTTTTGCACTTAAAATAATATAAATAGTTCAGAATTTGCTTCCAGACAATATTTTATAACGAAATTAAAACTACATAAAAAAATAAGTAGAACAAAAATTTAACAGAAATGAGGAACTACGTTCTTAAACACTGGCATAATCATTATAAAATAACACTCTAAAAACGACATTTTAAAAACTGAGCAAAAAATACTCAAATCTGAGTATGTCGCATAGTCAAAATGGCTCCAAATCAAAATTACTCAAGTTTGAAACATGTATATACTCATTTCTGAAAACATGCACACACTCAAGAAGAAAACAACATGTGCTCATTTTTGAGTATGTCATGTTTCAAAAATGAGCATGAACTGACTTCTATGTGCTCATTTTTTGAGTATTTCCATGTTTAAAAAATGAGTTTGAACTGATTGTAATCATTTTTGAGTATGTCCGTGTTTCAAAAATGAGCATGTACTGACCTTTATGTGCTCAGTTTTGAATATGTCCATGTTTCAATATTCTGAGTATTTCTGGTATTTCAGAATTGAAAGCCTTCATCATATTTGAAACAAAAAGTTTCATAACAAAAAGAAAACACTGATTTACTCAGTTTTAAAAGTGTTATTTTTCTCAGTGAAGTTACTGGAAAATAGTGAAATCTTTGGAGATTTCTTCGGCTATTGTTTACTGTCATGCGGCTAATACGAAAATATCGCTTATAATAGATTTTAAAATTTTGTTTGAATAACTGAAATTTTTCATATAAAAATGGTTTTTGGTTCTGTTAGTGGGCAACCAAAAATATATTTAACGTAAAAATGAGATTAGAGATCTAAATTAAGAATGATTTTCTCCAACAAATGTTCTATCATATGTTGTTCTTCAACACCTGTTCTTGAACACATATTCGTCACATGTTGTCTATCATATGTATGTATATCAAAATCATGTCACTTGTTTCACTTTTTAATTTAATATAGTTAATTAATCATGTAATTTTAAATTTCGAGCGTTCTGTTTTGGACATCATCTATATAAGAATGAACTTATTTTTCTAACGTGAGAACAGTCTATAATCGCGGAGAATAATTTGATTTACATATCTTAAGTAAATACATGATTATATTTTTTACATTGTGAGATATCTGCTAAGTACCAATTTCTAATATCACATTCTGAAATTAAGCTGTTCTTCAATAATGAAAAAATATATGTTATTTTTCTTTTTTTTATTTAAATTCCTACTATTAGCTCACACTCTCTATATATTTATATATCTTGTTCAAATTTTCAATCGTTAATCAAATATTTTCTATTCATCCACTCAAGTTCAAATATTTTTTTAAAACTTGTACTGGATGACAATTGATGTTAATACAGTTTTTTCAAATATTAATTCATTAATTAAATTTAATTAATTAATTTTAGTTTTAAATGGGAGAAAAAAAATTCCTCCCATTGTTTTCATAAATGAAATGAAAGATTTATCTCAAATGAGTGATACCACAGAAATAAAAGACCGCAACGATGATTATAAAATAATGTTCAATAAAGATAACGTGGAACATTAATGCTGCACGGGTTTATTTTATATATTTATAATTAAAAAGTAGGAATTGACTTAATTTTTTTTATATTACTTGTTTTCATCATTTTTTCATTTTTATTTTGCAGTTAGATTACTACGGTTTAAATAAAAGTCATATAGATAACAACACTTTCTTTTTAAATACGCAAATTTTAAGAACGCTAAACATCTTAATATTAAAATTCATTTACCCAACATTGTAATAATTCATATCATAAATTCCGAATAATAATTTTATGGCGGACCCTTCATGCCCGTTACCTAAATAACTATTCATGACACGAAAATAGTTAACAAGAGCAAAGATTTTTTTTAAATCAATGATAAGGGTTCAGTGGAGCAGGGCTACTAAAATAACGAAGATCAATTTAAGCCTCAAGCAGTAAATTGAATGAGATTTACTAAAGTCAATCTCTAACTTGTTTAAAAATTGCTACTCTAACAGCTCGAAGGAAAAAAAAAAGGGAATGTTCACCTCGAATCCATAGAAACACTGAAAACACTATGTAATAAATGTCACTGCAATACCACTAAAAAGAGAACCTCGTAGGCTCCAACTTATCTTTATTTCAAACACTAAAATTCCTGTAAGTCCTTACCACTAGGCCCAACCTCCAGCTGGAGAATCTAAATCTAAACTCAATTGAAGTCAAACGTCACTTATGAAGACACGAGACTTGATAAAAGCTGAGAGACTGCCTTGAACATCTACAATGGAACGCAACTTGCCAAAGTTAACGCCACTCATTACTACCTGCGTATTTATACTAGCTAGTCGGCCACAGCAATCTAATTAACACATACGTGCAAGTGTTAGAATCAGGAAGGCACGTTCACTCAAAAAACTCAACTATCCATTTGACACTAGACTACTTTCATACAGAGAGTAGATAAGCACTTTTAAAATTTTTCAGACAGACAATTCGGATTACCTAAATTAAAAATTCTTCTTTCAGAATTTCCCGTATGAATTCGGAATTTCTGAAAAAGAATGTCCAAACTGGCATCTCTGGTACACACTGTTATTTAAACAAAAATACAATACTTACAAATAAAAGCTACTTTAAAATCTAAGATAATTTATCAAACGCTCTACGCTTTCTACTTATCTTTTTCTTTAAAAAAGATATTTCTCTTGATTAATATTTTTCGCCAGTTTTTTTTTCTTAGTTTTAGAGATTTCCGTCAGATTGCGAGAATCGCTCAGAGAAATGTATTAGTTAAAATAAAATACACATTCAAAACATTTTTTTAAAGTGTTTGATTTTCTCTTTGTTCATGAAATTTTCCTTTACTTCTTTAATCATTTGTATTTTTGTCGCTTTTCAATAATCTAGAAAAAAGGAAAGCTAATGACAACTGCTGTATAGTTTGTCGGCGAATGTTTTATCTAAATTCCTTTCAAAAGTGAAGATAACTGTGTTATAGCTGTCTTTCGTATTTCCGTAATCTCTTAAATAAAAGAGTAAAAAGTGTTATAAACGATAAAGATGAAAGAATACGATATTATATTTTCAGTTCATTGAATTTAATTTTTCATCTTTTTCGTTTCTATTTTAAAGTTTCTTTGTTAAATGAAAATAGAAAATACTTTTTTTAAACTTTCCAAAATAGTTGAAAAGTGTTTATGAATTCGATTTGTCTGTCTGTCGTCTGTCCGTGCTCTAACTCGCGTAAATATACTCGGATTGCTTTGAAATTGAAATTTGTTATTAGGGAATATTTGGTATTGATAATGAAGTGCCTAACATTTAGGGTTCTTTTACAGTGACGCTCAAAAATTTCAGCTACATTACGCTCTATGGGGAAAAGTCATTTGCGGGGTATTTTAATGATGTTACAATATTTGAAATATATTCAGATCGTCACATATCACTGAGGTGATAATCAATGAGGTGGTACTACAGGGCTCTTACTGTAATTCATATGAGGGTCAATTTTACTTGTAATTTGTCAGTTTTAAAACAACTTGACCCCTTAATATCACATCCTTCTTTTTCAGTAAATTATTATAACAAATAGCCTGAATTGTAATTGGTACAAACGGTATATTTTTTCGGTAGCTTAAATACGTGTAATTTGTTAGTTTCAAAAGAGCTTGACCCCTTAATATCACATCCATTTTTTCAAATAAATTATTACAACAAATAGCGTGAATTATAAATTGTACAAACGGTATTTGATTTTCAGTAGCTTAAATACTTGTAATTTGACAGTTTCAGATGAACTTGAACCTTAATATCACATCCTTCTTTTTCAAGTAAATTATTATAACAAATAGCTGAATTGTAATTGGTACAAATGGTATATTTTTCGGTAACTTAAGTACTTGCAATTTGTCAATTTCAAAAGAACTTGACCCTTTAACCCTTTCCGGCACAGTGGTCAAACTCCGGGCCCACCTAATTTTAATTCCAAACTTGCATGCGGCACCAAGAATATTTTAATAAAATTTTGTTTCTATAATGAAAGCTTAAAATAAGGAGTTCATATTTTCTAAAAAAGTCGTTTGTAAATTCCGGTGTCAGTCAGCAATTTCTCATTTTACGAACAGACTTTGTCTGTGCCGGAAAGGGTTAATATCAAATCCTTCTTTTTCAAGTAAATTATTATAACAAATAGCCTGAATTGTAAATTGTACAAACGGTATCTTTTTTCGGTAGCTTAAATACTTGTAATTTGTCAGTTACAAAAGAACTTGATCCCATATCACATACTTCTTTTTCAAGTAAATTATTACAAGAAATAGACTGAAATGTAAATTGTACAAACTATATCTCTTTTTCGGTAGCTTAAATACTTATAATTTGTCAGGTTTAAAAGTGCTTGACCCCTTAATGTCACATCATTCATTTTCAAGTAAATTATTACACCAAATAGCCTAAATTGTAATTTGTACAAACGGTATATTTTTTCGGTAGCTTAAATACTTGTAATTTGTCAGTTTCAAAAGGACTTAACCCCTTATCAGTTACTTCTTTTTCAAGTAAAATTATTACAACAAATAGCCTGAATTGTAATTGGCACAAACGGTATATTTTTTCGGTTGCTTAAATACGTGTAAGTTGCCAGTTTCAAAAGAGCATGACCCCTTAATATCACATCCATCTTTTTCAAGTAAATTATTACAACAAATAGCCTGAATTGTAGTTGGTACAAACGGTATCTTTTTTCGGTAGCTTAAATACTTGTAATTTGTCAGTTTCAAAAGAACTTGACCTTTAATATAGCATCCTTCTTTTTGAAGTAAATTATTATAACAAATAGCCTGAATTGTAATTGGTACAAACGGTATATTTCTCGGTAGTTTAAATACTTGTAATTTGTCAGTTTCAAAACAACTTGACCCCTTAATATAATATCTTATTTTTTCAAGTAAATTATTACAACAAATAGCCTCAATTCTAAATTGTACAAACGGTATTTTCTTTCGGTAGCTTAAATACTTGTAATTTGTCAGTTTCAGAAGAACTTGAGTCTTAATATCACATCCTTCTTTTTCAAGTAAATTATTGCAACAAATAGACGGAATTGTAATTGGTACAAACGGCATATTTTTTCGGTAGAATTAATACGTGTAATTTGTCAGCTTCAGAAGAGCTTGACCCCTTAATATCCCATCCATCTTTTTCAAGTAAACCATTACAACAAATAGCCTGAATTGTAAATTGTACAAACGGTATATTTTTTCGGTAGCTTAAATACGTGTAATTTGTTAGTTTCAAAAGAGCTTGACCCCTTAGTATCACACCCATTTTTTCAAATAAATTATTACAACAAATAGCGTGAATTATAAATTGTACAAACGGTATTTGATTTTCAGTAGCTTAAATACTTGTAATTTGACAGTTTCAGAAGAACTTGAACCTTAATATCACATCCTTCTTTTTCAATTAAATTATTATAACAAATAGCTGAATTGTAATTGGTACAAATGGTATATTTTTCGGTAACTTAAGTACTTGCAATTTGTCAATTTCAAAAGAACTTGACCCTTTAACCCTTTCCGGCACAGTGGTCAAACTCCGGGCCCACCTAATTTTAATTCCAAACTTGCATGCGGCACCAAGAATATTTTAATAAAATTTTGTTTCTATAATGAAAGCTTAAAATAAGGAGTTCATATTTTCTAAAAAAGTCGTTTGTAAATTCCGGTGTCAGTCAGCAATTTCTCATTTTACGAACAGACTTTGTCTGTGCCGGAAAGGGTTAATATCAAATCCTTCTTTTTCAAGTAAATTATTATAACAAATAGCCTGAATTGTAAATTGTACAAACGGTATCTTTTTTCGGTAGCTTAAATACTTGTAATTTGTCAGTTACAAAAGAACTTGATCCCATATCACATACTTCTTTTTCAAGTAAATTATTACAACAAATAGACTGAAATGTAAATTGTACAAACTATATCTCTTTTTCAGTAGCTTAAATACTTATAATTTGTCAGGTTTAAAAGAGCTTGACCCCTTAATATCACATCATTCATTTTCAAGTAAATTATTACACCAAATAGCCTAAATTGTAATTTGTACAAACGGTATATTTTTTCGGTAGCTTAAATACTTGTAATTTGTCAGTTTCAAAAGGACTTAACCCCTTATCAGTTACTTCTTTTGCAAGTAAAATTATTACAACAAATAGCCTGAATTGTAATTGGCACAAACGGTATATTTTTTCGGTTGCTTAAATACGTGTAATTTTCCAGTTTCAAAAGAGCATGGCCCCTTAATATCACATCCATCTTTTTCAAGTAAATTATTACAACAAATAGCCTGAATTGTAGTTGGTACAAACGGTATCTTTTTCCGGTAGCTTAAATACTTGTAATTTGTCAGTTTCAAAAGAACTTGACCTTTAATATAGCATCCTTCTTTTTCAAGTAAATTATTATAACAAATAGCCTGAATTGTAATTGGTACAAACGGTATATTTCTCGGTAGTTTAAATACTTGTAATTTGTCAGTTTCAAAACAAATTGACCCCTTAATATAACATCTTTTTTTTTCAAGTAAATTATTACAACAAATAGCCTCAATTGTAAATTGTACAAACGGTATTTTCTTTCGGTAGCTTAAATACTTGTAATTTGTCAGTTTCAGAAGAACTTGAGCCTTAATATCACATCCTTCTTTTTCAAGTAAATTATTGCAACAAATAGACGGAATTGTAATTGGTACAAACGGCATATTTTTTCGGTAGAATTAATACGTGTAATTTGTCAGTTTCAGAAGAGCTTGACCTCTTAATATCCCATCCATCTTTTTCAAGTAAACCATTACAACAAATAGCCTGAATTGTAAATTGTACAAACGGTATATTTTTTCGGTAACTTAACTAAGCATTATTTATTCTTTGTTCGTAGATATGTATTGGTTTAAAATTACTGCAGAATTTTGAAAAAAAAAAATTCAAGTGTGTGTATAACTCGTGCTCAAAGGGTTCCGTACATTACATTTATTAATTACTATTTAGTAATTAATAAACTCCTACAACCTCTAATTTTTTCCTTATTTTAGTTTCAGTAAGATTCAGAAATAGGAGGGGAGGGACATATCTTTGCAGTATATTTTCGATGGTGTCTCTGAAAATATATTACCAAAACTAAAACAAATATATTTTTGATTTCGGTATTTCGAGATCTTTCGAACGATATTCTTCACGATATATAAAAATAATCTTTTTCAAGTAACTTAATTAATCTATCGGCTAATTACCGATATATTTTTTAAATCATTATCAAGTATCCTGGGTGTTACGAGATCTTTCATACGATACCCTACACGATATATATAAAGATTTTTTTTTCAAGTAACTTAATTAATATCTCGGCTAATTACCGGAATTTGTTTTCGAAAATTACTATCAAATATCAAAAATCGTTATTCTCCTTTTTGTGTCAATAGATACCTCCAGCGCACGTCAACTCCCCCGCTGACCAGCAGAAAGTAAAGTCTGTGTGTAACGGTAAAATGCGTTTTTCTCAAAAACTATGTGACTTAGAAAAATCGCTATAGTTTTCCTGCAAGGCTTTAATAAACTCCTACTATCCCATTTTTTTAGGTGCGTTCGTAATTATATAAATACGTAACACCTATAGTCGTCGCTTGGTCCGTCCGTCTGTCTGTCCGTCTGTCCGTCTGTCTGTCCGTCTGTCCGTCTGTCTGTCCGTCTGTCCGTCTGTCTGTCCGTCCGTCCGCATATAACAACGCAAAGACTACCCAACCGAATGATTTGAAATTTTAGATATATTATCTTTGCAGAATTTTGTCGAGACATTTCAAATTTTATTAAAATCGAATCAAAACTTTAGGAGATATTAATAAAAATATTTATTAAGAAATTTGAATTTTTTTTAAATCGGTGCTTTCTTGTTAGAGGAGCTTCCGAAGTTTAATCATCAAGCGACCGAGATACTTATTCTATGACAGAAATTAATTAATCTGCAGACGATATCATTCATTTCACAGAATTAAAAATCATCAAGATCTAAATATTTATATAGCTAGCTACAGTACGAACGCACATCATTTGTCACGTTTGACGTACAATTTCCAGCGTGTTTTTCATAATTTTAGTTTCAGTAGATTTGGAAATAGAGGGGAGGGGGGGGACATATTTTTTCAGTGCATTTTTGATGATATCTCTAAAAATATAATATCTAAAATTAAAACAAATATATTTTTTAGTTCGGTATTACGAGATATTTCTCACGATACCCCACACGATATACATTTTTTTTTCAAGTAACTGAACTAGCCCTCCTAAATTTTTCCTAAACACATTTGTGAGTGACTTATAATCTGAAAATATGTGTGGGTCAATAGACTTTATAACTTTCCCAAGTTTGAACTTTCCACGTCCCATAGTTTACGAGAAAAAGGCCCCTGACAGACCAGACAGAGAGACAGACACAGGATTGATCTTATATTGGTACCGTTTTTATTTCTTTAAATACGGAACCCTCCCCCTAAAAACGGAACCTACAAAAAAATAATTAAATAAATAAATAAATAATAAAATAAATACATCTTAAAAAATTGACACAGAACTCTTAATTAATCAGAAAATTAAATCAAATCAAAATATATTACTACATACTACTGCAAAAATTCGTGTAATTTTAAAGGACTGTCTATCATTCACAAGTTAAAAATTAAAAATGGCGATTTTAAAAATCTGCAATAAAAGCAAAAACGGAATTTCAAAGAATATCAGTTCATAAAGCATATATTTCATAAGACGTGTAACATTTTTATATCTTAAGTCAAATTTCGTTTTATTTCTTTTTGTAAATCAATTTAAAATAGTATGTCCTGAATTTATATGATCATTACTTACATATTCTTGGCATCTTTTTTTCTCCATGATTGATATATTTATATAGATGTTGTTTCTTTTTATAAATTAATGTTCAAATGCTTAAAATTATTTTTATTCATAGCAAAATGTTTATTAAATTTCCTTTTTCTTCTTCCTAAAATTAAAGAGTAAAGTTAAATAACCAAAAAAAAAAAAAACTAATATTTTATTCCTTAGATACATAAATGAAAGTTTCATGTGTCAGCCATTTACATAACAGAATTGAAACACCATGCAATTAAAAGCAAATCCATCATTTTATTCTCTTTTTTTTCCAAACTTAGCTCTTTTGTAATAGGCTAAAAGCAAAATAATGTCTTTAGAGATTTACTTAATCCCTCATCATAAATATGAAACATAACAAAGGATTATTTTTACAGTTTTGTTTCGTTTGGAGATACAAATCTAAGTCCTAAATTAAAAATTTTTACAGCAGCTTTAATGTTATGAAAACATTTTTTTTTCAGTTAGATATTTAACTTTAGTTTAAGTCAAAACTATTTTTTATCCTATTTTCTACTAGCTTAATCTATACTATCGAAATAATGTTGACTTTTGTAAAATTCAAAAAGCATTTTGAAAGATTAAAAGCATCATATTTTTATGTTTCAAAAGTAACATTATTTTTATCATTTAATGCACTGCAGCTTTTTTTTCTGTTAATCGAAATTTTGAAAATTTTACTAAACTACGCTTTTTAATTTAACGATGAATTATATTCAAAATTAAGAAATTGAATATCTATGTCTGCTTACTTTTTTTAGAAAATAATATTCTTTAAACATCGCGGAAATCAAAATTATTACCAATTAACTAAAAATAACCAATGACCTCGTATATTTATATATACAGTAAATTTACATTCAACCTAATCCAGATTTTAACAGCAAATGCATGAAAATTACATTCAAGTTGGCGACTAATATTCTACTCCCCCCCCCCCCCCAATAAAAGAAAGTTTCGCTCTGTGTGTGTGTCTGTGTGCGTGCCTTTGTGTCTGTTGGCGATGGCTAGCAAAATAAGTCTGGAAATTTAGGTGTGGATAGTCCAAGGTCTGGCCATGTGCACCTGAGCCTCTGAATTTTAATATTTTGATAATTACCCAAGATATTAATTAGATTCTCATTAACCATCGCTTCTAAAATGACATCTTTTAAGTCAAAATGGCGAAAGAAACGAACCGGCGCATTGGATTTGCAAGCGGAAATGAACGAATTCTAAATTATTTTACTAATTAGCGAATTTTAAGAAAATTAATTGAAATATCAATTTGAAAATTTCTGAGCATATGTAAAAAAAATATTCTGCATCTGACTATGTGATTTTTTTAAAAATTCGGTCGGTAATTTTTTTTTTTAATTTATGCAAAAAACTGCCAAAAATCTGTTGGCGCAGTGAAAACAATCCGAGAAAGTTTCAGACAGGGATCTGCTTTTATTAAAAACTGAACTAAAAAGGGATCTGTTTCTCTGGCCGATCCCTCCATTTAGTTTGCGAAAATGAAAGGAAATAATTGCCAATTTTTACTAATGAACAAAAATTTAGGTAACTAATTAAGATATAGATTTGAAATTGAGTTCGGGAAGGGGTGTCATCTGCCGGCTATTTTAGCGTAGCGTCTTCGTTTTGTTCTAATTATCAGAAAAATGTAATTATTTTTTATTGATCGCGTTAATGTAGGTGACGGTTGTTCTCTTGAACAAATTATTCATTATATTTGCAGGTATGGGGAGGGAGGGGGTTAACGGGTTTCTCTGAGATTGTAATTATCTCGGGCCCGGGAAACGCCGGGCGGGTTAGCTAGTCAGTTCATAAAGCATATATTTAATAAGACGTGTAACATTTTTATATCTTACATCAAATTTCGTATTATTTCTCCGTGTAAATCAATTTAAAATAACACGTCCTGAATTTTTATAATCATTACTTACATATTCCTGTCATCTTTCGTCCCCCATGATTGATATATTTATATAGATGTCTCTTTTTATAAATTAATGTTCAAATGCTTAAAATTATTTTTATTCCTAGCAAAATGTTTATTAAATTTCATTTTCCTTCTTCCTAAAATTAAAGAGTAAAGTTAAATAACCAAAAAAAAAAAAAAAAAAAACTAATATTTTATTCCTTAGATACATAAATGAAAGTTTCATGCGTCAGCCATTTACATAACAGAATTGAAACACCATGCAATTAAAAGCAAATCCATCATTTTATTCTCTTTTTTTTTCCAAACTTAGCTCTTCTGTAATAGGCTAAAAGTAAAATAATGTCTTTAGAGATTTACCTAATCCCTCATCATAAATATGAAACATAACAAAGGATTATTTTTACAGTTTTGTTTCGTTTGGAGATACAAATTTAAGTCCTAAATTTAAAATTTATACAGCAGCTTTAATGTTATGAAAACATTTTTTTTCAGTTAGATATTTAACTTTAGATTAAGACAAAACTATTTTTTATCCTCCTTACTACTAGTTTAATCTATACTATCGAAATAATGTTGACTTTTGTAAAATTCAAAAAGCATTTTTAAAGATTAAAAGCATCATATTTTTATGTTTCAAAAGTAACATTATTTTTATCATTTAATGCACTTCAGCTTTTTTTTTCTGTTAATAAGAATTTCGAAAATTTTACTAAACTACGCTTTTTAATTTAACGAGGAATTAAATTCAAAATTAATAAATTGAATATCTATGTCTGCTTACTTTTTTTAGAAAATAATATACAACAGCTTTAATGTTATGAAAAAAATTTTTCAGAGAGATATTTAACTTTAGTTTAAGACGAAACTATTTTTTGTTCTATTTACTACTAGCTTAATCTATACTATCGAAATAATGTTGACTTTTGTAAAATTCAAAAAGCATTTTTAAAGATTAAAAGCATCATATTTTTATGTTTCAAAAGTAACATTATTTTTATCATTTAATGCACTTCAGCTTTTTTTTTTCTGTTAATCAAAATTTCGAAAATTTTACTAAACTACGCTTTTTAATTTAACGATGAATTACATTCAAAATTAATAAATTGAATATCTATGTCTGCTTACTTTTTTTTAGAAAATAATATTCTTCTAATATCGCGAAATCAACTATATAACCGATCAACTAAAAATAACCAATGATCTAGTATATTTATAAATACAGTAAATTTATTTACATTCGTCCTAATTAAGATTTTTACATCAAATGTATGAAAATTATATACAAAGTGTCTACAAATGTTCTATTCTCCTTCGCCCAGTTAACTTTACAACGACAACATCTATATCAAACCGTGGACTGCAGGATACCACTAAATTATAATAGTAATATCCGTCTTATTCAATCTTAGAAATTAAATAAGGAGAATATTGCTATTTGTAAAACTAAGTCCCAGTTTGACACACTTCGTTATAAACATGCTGTCTAAACAATCGGAATGCATGATGCAGTACTAAGTGTGGGTCGTGTCGGAGTTTTGTATTCTTCGGCAGTGATATTATTTTGTACTATTGTATTTTTTACAAATATTGTCTCCGTTATACAGGGTCTGTTCTGAAATTAGTATGACTCATTTAAATATATATATATATATATATATATATATATATATATATATATAATTCATGAGAATAGTACAAACGATTAGAATTTTTCAAAGTAGCACCCTTCCGCATATACACACGGCTGCCAACGAGTTTTCCAGTTTTCGTACGCCTCCAGGAACGACTGGACCGGAATGCTGTTTAGCACCCTCGTCACTTCCTGTTTAACCGCCTCTACCGAGCCGTGATGCTTCCCCTTGAGCGTCGATTTTATTCTCGGGAATAGAAAAAAGTCTGGCGAGGCCAAGTCAGGGCTGTAGAGGGGATGAGGCAGCGTTGCCACATTGTGCTGGACAAGATACTCCACTACGCAAAACGCTGTGTCGCTCTGTGCGTTGTCATGGCGCAGCCGCCAATTATCGGCGATGGCTGGGCGGACACGAACAATGCTCAATTCATCAGCAATCATTCTGATACTTAACCTACGACCACTGTTCAGTAAATGTTTCACTTGCGACACATTTTCTTTGGTCTTGCGGGTCGAAGGGCGTCCGGAGTGGTAGTTGTCTTCCACTCTTTCCCTACCTTCTCGGAACTGCTTGTGCCACTCAAAAACACCCGATCTACCCATGGCAGCATCACAGTAGGCCTCCTTAAACTTTACACAAAATTTGATCGCGTACCGCTGCTCCAGAAAACGCTCCATGATTCTCTCTGACGAGACGTTTCGACAGGGGTTCACAGTACAAGTGATCTGCTTTCTTCAACGGCCGAGAGCCGACTGCCGATTTTTCCCTGCATTCCCAATATCCCCCTCCACTGATCATGAGCGCGAAGACCGCCTCTCGTCCGCCCGTTCGTTCAGGAAAAAACCAGTTCTACTAATTTATATATTCATTTATCTATTGTTCATCACCCCATCCTCTGTCACGCTTACTGGCGGGATTTGGATTTTTTTTAAATCTCAATAAAGGAGACCGGGGGAGAGATCTATACCCTACAGACTCTGTTCCTAGTCTGAACAGTCCCTCTCGGGCAGTAAAGTAAAGTTCTAATTGTGGACATATTTAGCATATTTAATTTCACTCTCTTATTAAAATAAACGGTACCTTGCTGCGTTTTATTTATTGATGCGCCTCTGGTTTAAAACGACACAAGTCTGAATGCATTTTGTAACGAATTTAAGTGACGATGTATTATAAAAAAATTACTTTTACGGGCTTCTACTAAAGTGTTTTTTTTAGATGTAAGATACCATTTCGTACTCTATCTAGGACGCTCTATAACTTTGTAACTGACTTTATGTGAGCAGTTTCATCCAGCAGAGAATAGCCCATTTACAATACATACAGTGTCTCACATAAGTGATGGGACACTTGTGCTTTACAAAAGGAAACTAATCAAATAAATTAAAAAAAACATGTACACATTTTTTTGTGGGTGTGTTTCATACTTAAATTTAGTAAAGATTATTACATAACATACATTTTGTCAAAATATTAAAATATTAATTTAATAAAAATACAAATGTTTAGAACGGAGCAAAAAATAGCTCACATAAGTGATGGGACACCATTATATATGCAACAAAAATCGTCTGAAATAAGCAATAAAAATATTTTTTGGGGTTTTACTTTTACTTAAAAGCAATTGGCAATAATTTATAAAATCGTCTGCAGTATTTCTCTCCAGTTTGTTTTGGAATTTTTGTGTTTTTTAGCTCTGTGTAGCCATGAATGCTAAACGAAAAGAAACTTCGCCTGAAATTCGAAAATTAGCTATTAATTTGCATATTGAACGTGGAAAATCTATTAGAAAAACTGCTGAAACAGTTAACTTGAGTCGTTCAACAGTTTTCAATATCATTAAACGATACAAAAAGAATCATATGATTCAGGATAAAAGAAGACCTGGCCGACCATCAAAGCTATCCAATGGAATAAAGCGAATTATCGTTCGAAATATTAAAAAAAATCCAAGAATTAGTGCTTCAAAAGTTGCTACTGATTTACAAGCATTATATGGAATAATTGTTAATCTGAGACTATTAGAAGGGTAATTCGATCTGCTGGATATCACGGTAGAGTAGCCAGGAAAAAATTCTTCGTTAGTGAAAAGAATAGAAAACTCAGACTAGCTTTCGCAAAATCCAACATAAATAAGAATTCTGATTACTGGAATAAAGTTATATTTGCTGATGAGAGTAAATTTAATATATTTGGTTCTGACGGTAGAATCTTGGTGTGGAGAAAACCCAGGGAAGAATTTCGCAAACAGAACTTGGTACCAACAGTAAAACATGGTGGAGGAGGAGTTATGGTATGGGGGTGTATGTCGTCCGCTGGAGTTGGTAATCTTGTTTTTATTGACAGTATAATGGATCAGTACAAGTATATTGATATTTTAAAGCAAAATTTGAAATCTTCAGCACGAAAATTGAACCTTCATAACGATTTTAAATTCTACCAGGACAATGACCCCAAGCACACTGCTCTGAACGTTAGACTCTGGCTGCTATATAACTGTCCTGAAATAATAAAAACACCACCACAATCTCCAGACTTAAATCCCATAGAGAATATTTGGCAAGAATTGGAATCAAGAATTCGCAAACACACCATTTCTTCAAAACAACAACTAAAATCGGTGCTTCAAGAAGAATGGGGTAAAATCACTCCAGAAATCACAAAAAAATTAGTCGAATCCATCCCTAAAAGATTAAATCATGTTTTAAAAGTAAAAGGAAATCCAACAAAATATTAAAACCTTTTAAAAAGTAAAATTTTTGGATAAATATTTGATGGAAAAGTAAGTGTCCCATCACTTATGTGAACCATTTTTTGCTCCGTTCTGAACAATTGTATTTTTACTAAATTAATATTTTAATATTTTGACAAAATGTATGTTATGTAATAATTGTTACTAACTTTAAATATGAAACACACCCAACAAAATTTTGCACATGTTTGTTTATTTATTTTATAGCAGTTTCTTTTTATAAAGCACAAGTGTCCCATCACTTTTGTGAGACACTGTATATGCCACTTTTATGAGTATATCTGTCGCTTTGTGAAGGGGAAGACAGGCAATTTGTGAGCATCGTATTCTTCTGTAATAATTATAACATTCATAGGTTAAAACTGCAATTTCTTGTTTTTTTGTATTTGCTTTTTATGTAAATGCATATAAGTTATGTATTTAATTACCTTAACAAGTCGTTTTATTTGGTAACACTTTTTTGTGGTATTGAAAATAAAATAAAATTTCATCGTTTTATGTTTTAAGTCTATTGTCTGCCATACATTTCTCGTCAAGTATTGCCATTTCTTATGTATGAAAGCTGTGTCATCCACTGGATGAAATTTTACAAGTTTTGTTGTAGTTAATATTTCTGATCTTTCGAATGCAACCGCTTCATTCAAATCATGTCTATATCTATTGAAGCAGTGACTTATTCTGAAAGACAACAAGTTCGTCTAAGTTTGGGAAACCATCTCCAAATTATGACGCAGCATTAAGAGTTTCTCTTCCGGGGACAATGGCCATATTCTTGGTCGTGCTCGTGGGACACAGACAGTTCCATAACCTACAACTTTTCGGTATTTATGTAAAACAGGAAAGACAACGACTTCGTCTAAATTTGGGGAACCATCTCTAAATGATGACGCAGCACTAAGTCTTTCTTCCGAGGACAATGGCCATATTCTTGGTCGTGCTCGTGGGACCCATACAGTTCCATAACTTCCAACTTTTCGGTATTTATGTAAAACAGGAAAGACAACGACTTCGTCTAAATTTGGGGAACCATCTCTAAATGATGACACAGCACTAAGAGTCTTTCTTCCGAGGACAATGGCCATATTCTTGGTCGTGCTCGTGGGACCCATACAATTCCATAACTTCCAACTTTTCGGTATTTATATAAAACAGGAAAGACAACGACTTCGTCTAAATTTGGGGAACCATCTCTAAATGATGACGCAGCACTAAGTCTTTCTTCCGAGGACAATGGCCATATTCTTGGTCGTGCTCGTGGGACCCATACAGTTCCATAACTTCCAACTTTTCGGTATTTATGTAAAACAGGAAAGACAACGACTTCGTCTAAATTTGGGGAACCATCTCTAAATGATGACACAGCACTAAGAGTCTTTCTTCCGAGGACAATGGCCATATTCTTGGTCGTGCTCGTGGGACCCATACAATTCCATAACTTCCAACTTTTCGGTATTTATATAAAACAGGAAAGACAACGACTTCGTCTAAATTTGGGGAACCATCTCTAAATGATGACGCAGCACTAAGAGTCTTTCTTCCGAGGACAATGGCCATATTCTTGGTCGTGCTCGTGGGACACAGACAGTTCCATAACCTACAACTTTTCGGTATTTATGTAAAACAGGAAAGACAACGACTTCGTCTAAATTTGGGGAACCATCTCTAAATGATGACGCAGCACTAAGTCTTTCTTCCGAGGACAATGGCCATATTCTTGGTCGTGCTCGTGGGACCCATACAGTTCCATAACTTCCAACTTTTCGGTATTTATGTAAAACAGGAAAGACAACGACTTCGTCTAAATTTGGGGAACCATCTCTAAATGATGACACAGCACTAAGAGTCTTTCTTCCGAGGACAATGGCCATATTCTTGGTCGTGCTCGTGGGACCCATACAATTCCATAACTTCCAACTTTTCGGTATTTATATAAAACAGGAAAGACAACGACTTCGTCTAAATTTGGGGAACCATCTCTAAATGATGACGCAGCACTAAGAGTCTTTCTTCCGAGGACAATGGCCATATTCTTGGTCGTGCTCGTGGGACACAGACAGTTCCAGAACCTCCAACTTTTCGGTATTTATGTAAAACAGGAAAGACAACGACTTCGTCTAAATTTGGGGAACCATCTGTAAATGATGACGCAGCACTAAGAGTCTTTCTTCCGAGGACAATGGCCATATTCTTGGTCGTGCTCGTGGGACCCATACAGTTCCATAACTTCCAACTTTTCGGTATTTATGTAAAACAGGAAAGACAACGACTTCGTCTAAATTTGGGGAACCATCTCTAAATGATGACGCAGCACTAAGAGTCTTTCTTCCGAGGACAATGGCCATATTCTTGGTCGTGCTCGTGGGACCCATACAATTCCATAACTTCCAACTTTTCGGTATTTATATAAAACAGGAAAGACAACGACTTCGTCTAAATTTGGGGAACCATCTCTAAATGATGACGCAGCACTAAGAGTCTTTCTTCCGAGGACAATGGCCATATTCTTGGTCGTGCTCGTGGGACACATACAGTTCCATAACTTCCAACTTTTCGGATTTTTAAGTAAAGCAGGAAAGACTTCGTCCAAATCAGGGAAACCACGTACAAATTTTCTCTTCCAGGGTCATTGGTCAAACCCTTTATGATGCTTGTGGGATATATTCAATTTTATAGCCTCCGATCTTCCAGTTAGTTAAGTCAAATAAATGGAATTTAAACAAGAAAACTATTCAATACAATTTTTCTTCTTATAAAGTAAAATCTTTAATTTTATTCAAATTTCCGGTTTATTTGATTAAATATGATTTGGCAGCTATGCAGTTCTAACTTCTAGTAGTCTTTGATCGTAAGAAGGGTTACATAAAATATGTTTAACTATTCAGATAATTATTTATATTTTCTTTAATTACACTTAATTATAATTAATGAAATTATATTTTCATGCCTTTTCGTTAATTTAAAACATTTTTGTCCACAAATTAGGTATATCGGCTAAAATTATACAAAATCGCTCCTCCAGCAACTTCTTCAGCCTCCTCCCGAGAGGGGTGAGGGTGCGATATAGCTCACTTTGGCAATCATTGCTCTAAATGTATTCTAAAACCCTAAAAGCTTAGGCATAGGCACACATTTTGAATTTGTAAGATGAAAATTGTAAGAGGTATTTAACGGCCATCTTGGACATCATCTTGAAAATTGTGTTTCCGATGGTAGAAATTGTCAACTTTTAGCACGTTATCTACCACACATGGTGATACAAAGACCGTTAAGAAATCTTTGTAGCAATTTTTTTGAGGTTTAGGTGTTTTTCTTTTTTATATGTAGCCGACAAATCCCATTTAATATCTTTTTATATCTATTTTGGTCAGAAATATTTCTCTATCTTTTTTTTTCATTCTACAGGAATTAATAAAAGCCACGTACGCATCAATAATTAAACAAATTTAATTTCCACGTGCAATTAAAGAGCATATTTCTTTTTCTCTTCATGTTTTTATGCATAAGTACTCATTCATAATCTTCTGAAACAAAGTAACATTTTTCGAGGTTTTTATCTAATACTCTTTCCTTACTAAGTTACTAAGTCTTTTTCACAAATTATGTCTGTCGTCTAAAATTATACACAATTGCCCTTCAAACGACTTCTTTAGCCTCCTGAACGGAGAAGGGGGGGGGGGGGTCGATGTGGCCAGTTTGGCAACCACACTCTAAAAACAACATTTTCAAAACTGAGTATGCCGCGTAGTCAAAATGGCTCTGAATCAAAATTACTCAAGTTTGAAACATGTATATACTCATTTCTGAAAACATGCACACACTCAAGAATAAAACATCATGTTCTCATTTTTGAGTATGTCCAGTCCATGTTTTAAAAATGAGTATGGACTGACTTCTATGTGCTCATTTTTGAGTATTGCCATGTTTCAAAAATGAATTTGAACTTATCCTAATCATTTTTTAGTATGTCCATGTTTCCAAAATGAGTATGAACTGACCTCTATGTGCTAAGTTTTGAGTACGTCCATGTTTCAATATTCTGAGTATTTCTGGTGTTTCAGAATTGAAAGCATTGAGTCGTCATATTTAAAGCAAAAAGTTTCATAACAAAATGAATACATCGATTTACTCAGATTTGAAAGTATACTTTTTCTCAGTGCACAGCTCTAAATATATTCTAAGACCCTAAACCATAGGCATAGGCACCAACTTCGTTTTTGTAGGTTGAAAATTTTATATGCTAGGCACTTGTTGGCCATTATGGGCACCATCTTGAAAATTGGGTCTTTCCGGAGGCCAAAATTTGGTAAATTTTTAATTTGTTTTTCACAACACCTTATATTTCAAAAAATCGCTGAGAAACCTACTGTAGCAATTTTTTGAGGATTAGTCGATTTAATTCCATATATGCAACGAACTAATTCCATTTAGTATATTTTAATATTTATTTTGGTTCAAAATATTTATATTTCATTTATTTTTTAACTTTTACCTGATAGGATTAAATAAATGCCACTTACGTATGAAAAACTAAATATCGCACAATTAAAGAGCATATTTATTTTCTTTTTGATGTTTTTATGTACAGGTACTGATTTATAATCCTCTGAAACCAAATAAGATTTTTCGAGGCTTTTATCTAATCCTCTTTCTTAAGTATTAAGAAAATAAATCACTTTGATTACGATTTTTGTATTTAAAAACAAAATCAAACAAAATCCTACATCATCTACTACTTGAGTTATAAATAATTATTTATTTTTGTATTTTTTTTAGTTTAAACAAAAGTTAGATTATTTTTCTGAATTTATTAAACTAAAGCTGACTTTTTAAAGCGACAAAAATTATATTTTAGGGATTTTACGATTTTTATTTTTTACAAACTTTAAATACACAAATAATTTTTATCGTTATGTAAGTTTTAAAATGTTTTTTGGTAGATAAACTGAATTTTGATATCAGTGATTATGATTTTATTTAAATTTTAAAATATAATGTTTAAACAACGATAGCATTAAAAACTGTTATTTAGGCTTTATAATGCCTTGGCGCATAGAATACGTCAAGGCATTATAAAGCCTAAATAACAGTTTTTAATGCTATCGTTGTTTAATGCAATGCCCAGAGTAATATAAAATGCGGGTGACGTAATCTATGCGCCAAGGCATTTTAAAGCCTAGCAGTTTTTTATGATATCTTTGTTTAATGCAATGCCCAGAGTAGTAAAAAATACGGTTGATGTATTCTATGCGCCAAAGCACTATAAAGCCTTAATAACAGTTTTTAATTCAAATAATTTTAACGTAATTCTTTTAAGTTGAAATATGGAGAAAATTAAGTTGATATATGTCGCTAGAAACCTTTTTATTTTCGTTTTTAAGAAATATAACTTCACTGCCAGATATTGGGATGAATTGCTTTCATTTCCAAGTACACGTGCATAATATATGACTAAAAGTTCGAAAAAAAAAAGTCCATTTTTGAAATAAATTATGTTCCTTGGAGAGTTATTACTTTAAATTTTTACTCTCAGAAAATTATGCTTAAAATATATCTCAGAAGTTTTAGAATAATAATTCATTTACGAACACAAATATTTTTTTAAGCAAAATTTCATTTTGTCTAATGTAACTATGTGTTTAACTGATAATCATGTAGAAATATTTTTTTAATCAAAACTCACATTTAACTTAATCACTTATTTATAAACTCTGTTTTATGTTTCAAATGTACCACTGATTTTATTCAATCACTAAAAATTTACTAATAAAGTAATTTATAGTGTTTTTTTATAAAATTTGTTAAAAAACGAAAGTAACATTAACCTTTAAAGACACGGACAGTTTGTAGCAACATAAACGTACAGGTGACGTAATCTATCCGCCAAGACATTTTAAAGCCTAAATAACAGTTTTTAATGCTATATTTGTTTAATGCAATGCCCAAAGTAATATAAAATCCGGGTGACGTAATATATACGCCAAGGCATTTTAAAGCCTAACAGTTTTTAATGCTATATTTGTTTAATGCAATGCCCAGAGTAGTATAAAATACGGGTGACGTATTCTATGCGCCAAGGCATTATAAAGCCTAAATAACAGTTTTTAATGCTATCGTTGTTTAATGCAATGCCCAGACTAGTATAAAATACGGGTGATGTATTCTATGCGCCAAGGCATTATAAAGCCTAAATAACAGTTTTTAATGCTATCGTTGTTTAATGCAATGCCCAAAGTAATATAAAATGCGGGTGACGTAATCTATGCGCCAAGGCATTTTAAAGCCTAGCAGTTTTTTATGATATCTTTGTTTAATGCAATTCCCAGAGTAGTAAATAATACGGTTGACGTATTCTATGCGCCAAGGCATTATAAAGCCTAAATAACAGTTTTTAATGCTATTTTCAGAAGTGCCAAGCTCTCACTAATCTTCCGTAATATGTGGGTTAATTTAACCCAAATTTAATAAGATTAATAAGATAATTCGCACCAGAAATTTGTTTAAGAAATAGAATTAAATAAATTGCATGTAGAAATCTGGAATTAGCTAAATAAAGATTCGTCAAATATTTTTTTTGTTCGAAATATTGTTAAACTGGGTCGAATTAATCCACATATTACGGAAAATTAGTGAGAGCTTGGCACATCTGGCTATTTTTATTTAATGCAATGCCCAGAGTAGTATAAAATGTGGGTGACGTATTCTATGCGCCAAGGCATTTTAAAGCCTAAGTAACAGTTTTTAATGATGTATTTTTTTAATACAATGCCCGGAGTAGTATAAAATACGGGTGACATATTCTATGCGCCAAGGTATTTTAAAGCTGTAATAACAATTTTTAATGCTTGAATATATTTCTGAATTTGTATGTTGCACCATCTATCGTCATAGATTATAAATTCCAAGTTAATAGAAGTTTCGCATTTTAAATATTTATTTAATTAATTAAAAATATATTTAAAAATCGTAAAACCACTTTCGATGCACATAATTTGTATTCCTTCCTGCGCAAACTGTTTACAACTTTGCGCAGGGGTTTTATTAAGAAACTGCGCACATACATATAAACACACAAACACAAAATATCTGTACAAGTTGTAAATTTCCAACTGGACTTACTTTACCAATTTGAAATACCTGTGTTAAAAAATAATCCAGTACAAAATATCTGTCTTTATTATTTTAGATCAGGAGAACCTTTACAATTTGTACCGAAAATAATTTGACCTATCAATTTAATAAGATATGCAATATTGTCAGGAATAGCAATTATTATTAATATAGATTAATGAAACATTATTATTATTAATAGATTTATTTTTGAACATGAATAAAATCTGAATCTTGTATTCCTTCCTGCGCAAACTGTTTACAACTTTGCGCAGTGGTTTTATTAAAAAACTGCGCACATACATATAAACACACAAACACAAAATATCTGTACAAGTTGTAAATTTCCAACTGGACTTACTTTACCAATTTGAAATAATTGTGTTAAAAAATAATCCAGTACAAAATATCTGTCTTTATTATTTTAGATCAGGAGAGCCTTTACAATTTGTATCGAAAATAATTTGACCTATGAATTTAATAAGATATGCAATATTGTCAGGAATAACAATTATTATTAATATAGATTAATGAAACATTATTAATATTAATAGATTTATTTTTGAACATGAATAAAATCTGAAAAAAAAAAATTCAATGAACAAAATTTGAAGTTAAAAACACTTCTATATTTCCTTTTTCTGTTTTTTTTTTATTTATTTTTTATTTATTTTTTTATTTTTTTTTTAAGATTGCAAGCTAACTTAAATCGAATTTAATACTTGTTTTATCGCTAAATCACCACTCAAACTGAAAACAAAATGTTTGCAAGAAAATATATCCAATTAAATCAGATTATCTCTCAGGTGTGTACGAAATCTTATTCACTAGAGCAAATGGATACGTACAATAGGATATAGGCATGACAAATAGAAAGTTCAAAACGAGAAAGAAAGAGCATTGAGCCGATATCAAATATAATAGGAAAGCTACTGATTTAACCAGACTGAGCAACGAAGGTCCCTTACTAATTAATTTTAAGGAAAATAATTTATCCCTTGATCTTTTATTTACTATGTGTTATACGTGAATCAATTGAAATTTAATACATAAAGAAAATATTTGCTATGAATCTTTCAAGTTATATATGATACAAACAGGGTTCGTTGATATATATCAATGGATATATATCATGATAGATAACATGATACATATCCGATATTTATTTTCAAAATATCAAGATATTTGATATTTTTGATATGTTCATGTTATTTGATATTTATTTTCAAAATATCAAGATGTTTGTTGTTTTCAATATTTGATATTTATTTTCAAAATATCAAGATGTTTGTTGTTTTCAATATTTGATATTTATTTTCAAAATATCAAGATGTTTGTTATTTTCAATATTTGATATTTATTTTCAAAATACCACTGTGAAAGATATTTTTAATATTTTAAGTCAAAACAAGTGTAAATGAAATTTTCAACTGATATTGACTGTACTATTCTGTAGATAAAAAACATTTGTCTCTGGCAGTGACTTTTCTAGCTGAAGAAAAAAACAAAAATCTTATCCAAGCTTTGTTTGACGTTTTTATTTTTAAATGCAGGTTATAAGGGACTACTAATTATGAAGGACATAATTCAGGACTAATTCAGGACAGATATAGAAAGATAAACTGTCTAATTTAGATAATCAGTTCTATACAGCTTCATTAGAAAATAATCAATTTCTGGTTTTGGTGTTGTTGAGCTTCAATTGTACAACATGTTAGGGAATAAAAAATAAATAAGCTTACATTTGTGTCTAAATTTTTCAATTAAAAAAAACTATTTTGTATTTAATTTTTTGTTATATAAATTTCTGATTTCTTCATGGTTGATATTGAATCTTGTAGTTGTTTTTTAGAGCAAATTGTTTCTGTTTTTTTGATTTTTTGATCTTCAATTTTGTTCAAAGTTAAAAATAAAAGAAGAAAAGTGGGAGAAAAGCAATATTAGTGTATTGTTTGTGTTTTCATGTTAAGTGCAATATAATTTAGTTTCTAATCTATATTGTGCTTTAAAATATTTATTATCAGCAGTAAGTTGACTGTTTTGAAAATATCGGGTATATATCGAAAATATCGGATATATATCGAAAATATCGGATATATATCAAAAATATCGGATACATAGCAAAATATCGGATATTTTTGATATTTTCGAAAATATCATGATATTTACGAGCCTTGGATACAAATGATTCCTAAGTTCATGCATAAAGGCATAAAATAAGTTATATGTTGTTCTGGATATATAGTGAGAGCAGGTGGCGCTTCTGGCTATCTTCAACGCTGTTGATCCTGCATATAGTTCTTGTTTGTACGAAAAGTTATTCTCAGTTGAAGCCCTTGAAAATGACACATTCGGTGTAGAAACTAGTCCATATTTATTTAAAGACATTTTAATATGTTTTTTAATTACATTTAGCACATGTCTTGGTTAAACGGCAATACAGTGCAGAAAGTCTGAAGATGTATATTTTTTAAATTAATTTAGATGAACCGGTAGTTTCAGTTATTACTGTCAGGATCTTCAGCCTGAAAAAGCAATAGTAAACGGTATTTCAATAATGCTATTGGAGTTGTCTCACAGGAGGTAATACAAACCATCAATCCCTCCTAATCGAGAACATTTTGGTAAAATGCATGTGCTATATGGCAAGAAGTGTGAAGATGATTTTTTTTTTAACGAGAAGTAGTTCAATTTGGATGAAACTGTGGTTCACGGTATTTTTGTCAGGATCTTCAGCCTGAAAAAGCAATAGTTAAACGGCAATACAGTGGAGAAAGTCTGAAGATGTATATTTTTTAAATTAATTTAGATGAACCGGTAGTGTTTCAGTTATTACTGTCAGGATCTTCAGCCTGAAAAAGCAATAGTTAAACGGAAATACAGTGGAGAAAGTCTGAAGATATATATTTTTTTAATTAATTTAGATGAACCGGTAGTTTCAGTTATTACTGTCAGGATCTTTAGCCTGAAAATGCAATAGTTAAACGGAAATACAGTGGTGAAAGTCTGAAGATATATATTTTTTTAATTAATTTAGATGAACCGGTAGTTTCAGTTATTACTGTCAGGATATTCAGCCTGAAAAAGCAATAGTTAAACGGCAATACAGTTTAGAAAGTCTGAAGATGTATATTTTTTTAATTAATTTAGATGAACCGGTAGTTTCAGTTACTACCGTCAGGATCTTCAGCCTGTAAAAGCAATATTTGCTAAACGATAATACAGAGGAGGATTCAGATTTCAGATTCAGATTCAGATTCAACCAAGCAGGGAGGCCTAGCATATGGCTTTAGTTTCTGCAAGCCCTGCTTGGCAAGTTTATTTAAATATATACTATATGTATACATATTTGACAAAGCAGACCTCATGCTGGCATGCTGAAATTATTATACCTCTACACCCAGAAAAAGGAATTGATTAAAACTACAAAACATGTTTTGTTGAGTACATTTTGGTTGTTTTAGCAAAATTCAAGTAAAATTGAACCATTTTACTTGAATTAACAAAACATTTTTTGCTCACGATACGATTTTTTTTTTTTTTTTTTGGAATTGCAAAAAAAAAAAAAAAAAATGTTGATTCAAACAAAATTTCCATTGACCTATATTTAAACAAAAAGTTTTGTTGGGTCAACCAAATTTTTGTTGATTCAACAAAACTTTTTTCTGGGTGTAGACTTTGTAAAAGCCCGAGATTCGACATTCCATTAGTCTTAGATGAAATTACAGATTAAGTATAATTTTTGAGTACAAGTAAGCAATGAAATTTGAGATAACAAGTAAATTTTTGGATGAAAATATTTGAAAAATAAAATATTAAACGAGTCATAATAGAATAAATATTTTTTTTTTTTTCAGAAGCAACAGATGGAATGCCATTATTTTTTATGTAAGAATAGTATGCTTTATCTATATATAAATTCTTGAAGTACTGACATTCTAAGTATACGTTAAATTATTATTTAACTTATTGTATATAGGTCAGAACCTCATCTATAAATTCAGATACAAGCAGTATAGATATGAAATAGTGCACTGTAAAAAATGACCGATGTTTCTTTTTTTATGAAAATATACTATACCACGAACGAAAATATACTATAATCTTCTGAGTTATCCCAAATTCCAAATAACGTGTTCCATTGTCTTTTGGATCCCTAGAAACCAATACATTTCCAAAAATTAAAGAATTATTTATAAAAACAAAGTATTTTTCGCTGCCCGTATTTTTCAGAAACGTTCCCGAAGAGTTCTTATAGTATATTAATTAGTGTCCTCAGCCTTGAATACCTGTTTTTCGAATGTCATATATTCTCAAGTAAACGTTTTCAGCCGCATAAGTTAATTTATACATGAAAGAGTAAAGAAATAATCTTAATTTTAATGTTATTGTTAACGCTGTTAATTTTGCATGTTTGTCTGTTAAACATATTTTTTGAGCATGAAAATGTTTACTTGAGAATGGATAGCATTCGAAAAACAGGTATACCAGGCTGAGGACACTCATTAATACACTATAAAAACCCTTCGGAAACGTTTCTGAAAAAAACGGGCAGCGAAAGATACTTTGTTTTTATAAATAATTCTTTAAATTTTGGAAATGTATTGGTTTCTGGGGATTCAAATGACAATGGAACACGCTATTTGGAATTTGGATAACTCAGAAGATTATATTATATTTTCGTTCGTGGTTATAGTATATTTTCATAAAATGAGAAAGATTGGTCATTTTTTACAGTGCATGTAGCTCTTTGAGTGCGATGTATTTTTTCAAAACAAAGAGGAATTCAATTAAGATGAACCGGTGTAGTCCGTTATTACTGTAATGATCTTCAGCGTGAAAAAGCAATCTCTAAACAGCAATATTGACGAGGAAGTGTGTTGAGGTGGTTTTGCATATAATGGGACAGCTTCAACTTTTTTAAATAATAAAATAAATTTGGTAGCATACCTAAATAGTGTTGCTGAAAAAAAAATTGTCAAAAGTTGCCTTCATTACGTCACGTGAATACATATTTCCAAAGAATAATGCACCATTTCATGTTGAATCATCATGAAAATCATGGTTTAAAGAAAAAGAGGCTTCGTTTTTTAAACAAGCAGTCACTAAGAACTGTCATAAATCCAGTAGAAAAGCTGTAAGGAGTATTAACGAGAGATATTTATGCAAATGAATATTATTATACATTCATTTGCATAAATATCTCTCGCTAATACACTGTGAAAAATGACCAATGTTTCTTATTTTATGAAAATATGCTATAACCACGAACGAAAATATAATATAATCTTCTGAGTTATCCGAAATTTCAAATAGCATGTTACATTGTCTTTTGAATCCCCAGACACAAATACATTTTCAAAATTTAAAGAATAATTTATAAAAACAAATTATTTTTAGCTGCCCGAATTTTTCAGAAACGTTTCCGAAGGGTTTTTATAGTGTATTAATTAGTGTCCTTAGGCTAGAATACCTGTTTTTTTTAATGTTATCCATTCTCAAGTACACGTTTTCAGCCGCATAAGTTAATTTATACATGAAAGAGTAAAGAAATAAGCTTAATTTTAATGTTATTGTTAACGCTGTTAATTTTGCATGTTTGTCTGTTAAACATTTTTTTTTAGCATGAAAATGTTTACTTCAGAATTGATAGCATTCGAGAAATGGGTATTCCAGGCTGAGGACACTCATTAATACACTATAAAAATCCTTCGGAAACGTTTCTGAAAAATTCGGGCAGCTAAAAATGATTCGTTTTTTTAAAATTATTCTTTAAATTTTGAAAATGTATTCGTTTCTGGGGATTCAAAAGACAATGTAACATGCTATTTGAAATTTCGGATAACTCAGAAGATTATATTATATTTTCGTTCGTGGTTATAGCATATTTTCATAAAATAAGAAACATTGGTCATTTTTTACAGTGTACTCTTTACAGGTTTTCTACTGGATTTATGATAGTTCTCATTCATTTGCATAAATATCTCTCGCTAATACTCCTTACAGGTTTTCTACTGGATTTATGACAGTTCTCAGTGAATACTTGTTTAAAAAACGAAGCCTCTTTTGCTTTAAACCATGATTTTCACGATGATCCAACATGAAAAGGTGCGTTATTCTTTTGAAATATGTATTCACGGTTTTCAGCAAGAGTAATTAGGTATGCTACAGAATTTATTTTATTATTTAAAAAGACGAACTATAATCTGCTATTAAAATAACTGGAAAAAATTCCGAAATCTACTCTCTGACTCAAAGACTATCTGACTTTTTTAGATCTAGAATGACACAATTGATTAAAAATAAAGGTAGTTTTCAATATACTAGGTTTATTCTACCAGGATTCTACGCTGTCTCTATCTTTTTTTTTAAAGTTTTATTTCTGTACACATTAAACTGTATAGAAATAAAGCTGCGTATTTTTTTTTTTTTTAAGTTTGACATAATAGAGATTTTTATGAGTATTTTCTTTTGCTGAAATAGACGAAATGACATGAATTTTTGTAATGTAGTATTACAATATTCCATGTCATGGTAATTTCATGTAATGAAATATTGTAATTTACTATTATTACTATAGTACTCTAAATGTGACAATTTAAATTTTGTCCTTATCTTTTTTCTAGCCCGGTAGTTCCACGAAAATTCATAGAGATAACACACGAAGATATTTTATTACATTAGAATTCTTTGTCTGGCTTAAAATCTTTCGATTTTTTAATTTTTTATCAACTAAAATAATTTAAATAAAACCAAATACATAGACTAAACATTTAAAAAAGGGTTCAAATCAAGTTTGTTTAACTTTATAAAAAAAGAAAAGTGCCCAGTTAAACTGATAGCATTGAGATCAAAAACTATTCATATTAGTTGTATATTATACTCTTATTTCGAAGAATAATGCCCCTTGAAAAATAAATAAATCAACAATAAATTAGGGGTGATTAACACTCCTCCCTTTATACTTAACCAATGAACCCCCAAAACTAATCAGGGAAAAGCATTATCATAATAAAATTATAAACAAAATTTGAAGCTAATCAAATAATTTTGCATGAAAAACCCACTTATCTAAATTAAGGAAGATTAGGCCCCAGTTCCTCCGTTTACATTTAACAAATGAACGCCCAAAACTAATCAGGGAAGCGCCTTATCACAATGAACCTATATACAAAATTTGAAGCAAATCGAATAATTCTGCATGAAAAACACATTTATCTAAATTAAGGGAGGATGATTATCCCCAAGATTCCCCTCTTTATACTTAACCAATGAACCCCCAAAACTAATCAGGTAAGCGCCTTATCACAATGAAACTATATACAAAATTCGAAGCAAATCGAATAATTCTGCATGAAAAACCTATTTCTCTAATTTTAGGGGAATTACCCCCCCCCATCCCTCCCTTTATACTTAACCAATGAACAGCCAAAACTAATCAAGGGAGCGCCTTATCAAAATAAACCTATATACAAAATTTGAAGCCAATCAGATACTGCTATCAAGAGTTACGGCGTTACGTACATATATACATAATACCCAATTTTATAATTAACCTACTCGTATATTTTATACTCGTACCCTTTATACTTAACCAATGAACAGCCAAAACTAATCAGGGAAGCGCCTTATCAGAATCAATCTATATACGAAATTTGAAGTAAATCGGGTATTTCTATCAAGAGTTATCGCGTTACGGACATACATACATACTACCCAATTTTATACTTAACCTACTCGTGGAACTACTCTGTATATGTACATACAGAATCTGCGGGTACATTAGCTCTCAGGTTTTGATAGCCTATGAGCTAAAACAACGGAAGGTTGACTTATATATATAAATGTAACGTGTCCAGAAAACCTTTGATTTTGATCATTAAGAAAAATATGATTTACACCACTTTCACTTTAAACGTCAATTAAAAAGGAGAAACGCCAATAAACGTCATATACAGATCTGTATAATAAAGAATTATGCACAGGTAAATGTCCATTCTTATCTTCATTCCACATTTTTTACAAAAAATAAATAAATAAATAAATAAGATGAGATCAAATATATATATAAAAAAATCTGACCATTTTTAAGATAGAGAATATAAAATTGAAGTCAATTAATTGTTAGTCATCATTTAATTGAAACTCTGAAAGAAGAAAAAATTAATGATATATCATTAGTAGTTTCGAAATTCATTAACAATGAAAAAACAGCCTCCTCCGCCTAAAAATAATTATTAAAAAGAATACAATTAAGGACAAAGACTAGTCCATGTAGGAAATGAGAAATTGCCTAATAGTGCAAACACAAATCCAATTTTATGTTTAGAAGTTTCGGTAATAAAATCAAGTAACGTAAATTAATCAATCCGAAAGTGGTATAGTACTGAAATATTAACTATCAATTCCTGTCTTTATTCTATATTTTTTTACAATGAAAAAATCGATATGAGATAAACTTGTACAATTATAAAACATTAAAAAAAAGTCATATTATTTTTTAGTCACCAATTTAATTAATACTCTTGAAATACGAAAAAAAACTATGAAATATCTTTAATAGTTTCGAAACCTATTAACAATTCAAACACACGAAAAAATTGCAAAAAATAAAATGAATTTTTCGAAAAATAAAATGAATTTAAAAAAGAAGATAATTATGGACAAAGCTTATTCGATGTATGAGGCCAGAAATCACCTGGTAGCGTAAACACAAATCCAATTTTATGTTTAGCAATTCAGATAATAAAGTGAAATTAAATAAATTAATCAGTCAGAAAGCTCTAAAGTACTGGAATATTATCGAAGAAAATACATACTTCCAGAGGGTTACACATTATTTTTATGTTTGATAATATATGTATAAGCAAACATCTTTTATCTTTATTTTAAATGGTTTAAAAAAGAATAATCTAAACCCAATTTGACATCCCCCATTTTAAAAGGAAATTCATTTATTTCTAAAACGTAATTTAATCGTAATTTAATTTCTAAATTTAAATTAATCAATCCGGAAGTGGTATAGTACTGGAATATTAACTATCAATTCCTGTCTTTATTCTATATTTTTACAACGAAAAAATCGATATGAGATGAGTGAAATTTAAAGATGAACTTGTGCAATTATAAAACCTATAACCAAAAAAAAAAAAAAAGTCATATTAATTGTTAGTTATATATTTAATTGATACTCTGAAATACTAAAAAACTGATGAAATATCATTAATAGTTCCGAAACCTATTAACAATTGAAACATACGAAAAAACAGCCTTTTTCAAAATATAAAATGAATTGAACTTAATAGCGCACTTAGATAGAATCCTACCTAATAGCGAAACACAAATTCAATTTTATGTTTATTAATTTCCATAATAAAATAAAATAACACAAATTAATCAGTGTGAAAGCCCTAAAGTACTAGAATATTCTCTCTAGAGAGTTACACAATATATTTATCTTTGATAATATATAAGTAATCATCTTTTCTCTTTATTTTAAATCGCTTTAAAAAAAATTTAAGGCATCCCACATTTTAAAAGTAAATTCATTTATTTCTAAAACCCTATAAAAATAGAAGCTCTCTTTTCATCAATTTATTTGCTCTAAAAAAAAACGAATGAATTAATGAAGTATCAGCATTAGTTCTAAAACTCATTAGCAATTTAAACACGTGCAAAAAGCACTTTCCATTGCAATGACATTAGTTTTGAAAGAAAGTAAATTACGGACAAAGTTAGGAACATGATGGGGGAAATGTCTCCTAATAGCAGAAACACGGATCCGATTTTATGCTTTGCGATTTCGGGAATAAAATCAAGTAACATAAATTAAATAACAGGAAAGCCTAAAGCGCTACAAATTTCCAGAAGCAATTACGTGTTTCTCTAGGGGCGGACAATAAAGCTATCCCATGGTATTCTAGCAGTTTAAGATGAAATAGCCTTATTTTTAAACATGGGATAGTTATTCCCAGGTGAATAGAAAAGAAAGTAAATAAAGTAATAAAGTAAATTTGAAAAATTACATCTGATGTCTGTATTGAAGTCTAAAGTATATCCCGTAGTAAATTAGTTTTGACAAAATAAGTACTTAAAAAATTTACCGCGGGAGATTGCTCGTCACATTTTGTTACATTGTAAAAAATTTTGGTCAACAATTATGTATTGTGGCAACTTTGTGACCAGTATATATACCGTAATTTAACTGGACGGTATATGCACCGTAAAATATTTAAAGTATATGTACCGGCTGCACTCCCCCCTCTCCTCAGGCCTGCACACATTACATAACAAGAGCAACAGCATCACACTTCAGGGGTTGCCGTACACCGAGGCGGGGCTACTAGCTTTTTCCTTACTGTAAAATAATTATTATACGGTATAAATAGCGATTTTTTACTGAAAAACAATCATTTTACGGTATAAATACCGTTTGTAATCGAAATGACGCATATACGGTTTTTTTACGCTTAATATATCTCAGAAGTACGGTACTCATACCGTAAAGAGCGAAAACGGTACAAGTGCCGTTAATTTACGGTACATCTACTGAAATTTTACGAATTTTTTTTTACAGTGTACACTGGAGCGCGAGACAGTTTTTTTTTTCAAGCCAGGGGCGAATTGTTTTCACAAAATATGCAAAAAATTCTGCATATTTATCAAACTATTATGTGCGAGAGTACGGGTATTGAGTAATGGTAACTTTTTATCCCATTACTGCTAAGATAATAATGAAGAATGTTACAAATGCCCGCTTCGTTACTTGAATCTGTAATTTCCTTTCAGAAGCAAATAGTTGAAAAGTGTTTATGAAATCGGTTTATCTGTCTGTCTGTGTGTCTGTGTGTCTGCCATCTGTCTGTCTGCCGTCTGTCTGTCTGCCGTTTGACTGTCCGAGCTCTAATTCACGTAAATATATTTAAATTGTCATGCAATTGACGTATGTGATTGAAGTTTACTATGGCATATTCGTATTGAAAATGAAGTTTGTAGCACTTATAGCTTTTTTACACGGATACTCCAAAGAATTTCGTTGCATCACGGTCTATGGAAAAAATTATTTGCGGTTTATTTTAATAATGTTACACAATTAAAAATATACTGAATTTGATGTATATCACTCAGATGCGCACAAGAGGCTTACCATGGAATATGGTTTTATAGGACTTATAGTTCCTTTACAGGGACACTCAAAGGAATTCCGTTGCATTACGGTCAATGGAGAAAAATCGCTTGCTGTTTATTTTAATAATGCTTCTCTGTTTCAAACATATTGAAATTGATATATATCACTAAGGTGCATTACAAGAGCTTACTATAGAATATTGTGTGTATAGCATTCATCGTTCATATATAGGGACACACAAAAAAATTCGCTGTCTGTTAAGAATACTTGCTAGAAGTCCGTTTTGAGTTGCAGAACGCGTTTTTAAATTTAACTCATTTGTTGTCTATTACTTGTGTGCAAAAATTCTGTAGATCATATATAGAGCAGCACAAAATTTCTCGAGTACATTTCCGTTTATTGACGAAAACTACAGAAGGATAATTTTAAATTGTGCTAAGCTCTTCCTAACCAAACTAAAATTTAGCATTCTATGTAGTATATATACAAATATATAGATCATATACAAGGCTCACAAAAGAGTTCGATATTTTTTTCCGAATATTGTTGGTAATTTCTTAAATTGGGTTTGCTATGCGTTTTTCAAATTGTTTACTTGGATATCGTCTTTTACCTTATAAAACTGTAAAGATTTGTAAAATTATTTTAGAAGTGTTGGAAAGTAATACAGAATCTATGCTTGACAAATGATTTTTCGTTCTTTTTTCTTTCATTTTTTTTTTTTTTTTTTTTGTACTTTTATCAAAAAATTAAGCGTAAAAAGTTATCTTTAAATATTTCTCTATTATATTAGTGGTGATATGAAGTATAATTTATAGAGTATTATTTCAGCAAGAAATCTTAAAAACCATTACCGTAAAAAATGTAAAGAAATTAAATCTTTATATAAATCCGAAGGGCATTATTAAGTGAAAGAGAAAAAAAAAAAGCAATTCTGATCTTCCGAAATCCACTTCGGCTTCCATTTTTTGACATTTAATGACATAGCAAGAGCCTCACAAAAGAGTTCGATATTTTTTGTTGGTAATTTCTTAAATTGGGTTTGCTATGCGTTTTTCAATATGTTTACTTGGATATCGTCTTTTACCTTATAAAACTGTAAAGATTTGTAAAATTATTTTAGAAGTGTTGGAAAGTAATACAGAATCTATGCTTGACAAATGATTTTTCGTTCTTTTTTCTTTCATTTTTTTTTTTTTTTTTTTGTACTTTTATCAAAAAATTAAGCGTAAAAAGTTATCTTTAAATATTTCTCTATTATATTAGTGGTGGTATGAAGTATAATTTATAGAGTATTATTTCAGCAAGAAATCTTAAAAATCATTACCGTCATCATATAAATTCGAATGGCATTATTAAATGAAAGTGAAAAAAAATAAGCAATTCTGATCTTCGAAATCCACTTTGACTTCCATTTTTTGACATTTAATGACATAGCAAGAGCCAGTTTTCTTTTGGAAGAAAAACCAATTCGATTTTCTTAGGAGTGGATTTTTATGAAGAGAAATATCTCTAGAACTGAATGAGAAAAGTTAGAGAAATTCAAGTAAAATTACGAAATTTAGATTTCGTGAAACCAAATTTATTCATTTTATTCAGTTTAAATGAAGGTAGATATAACAGTACTTAACTTATAGGTTTCTTTTTTTGCATATTGTACGTAAGGTTATTGTAAAAAAAAGTATTTTGAATGAAATAAGAAAAGTTCTAAACGGAAACAGCTTAAAAATGTCGTGCTATATTAAATTGTGTATGTAATAAGTAGGAAATAAAGTTTTTGATCGTGTAATCTAAAATACATAACAAAAAATGCAGAAATTAATGAAACTGTATCCTATTTTAAGCATAAAGATTTTTTTTAATTCACATTTTCACATGCAGTGAAATTTTATATCGTTGTTGAATCATAAAGATTCTTAACAGTTAAACAAAAGCAAAATTTCTTGGATAAGCTATTCCAATTGTTAATCTCTTTTATTTCTATTTACCTTTTGATCGGCCTCATTTTGAAAAAGTCCTTCCGGCCTGTACCGGGAGGAAAAGGTAGCTTTCCTATATCTTAGTTTTAAAATTTTAGCTAATGTTACACGAAAACAGCAACTTAAAATGCAAATAAAACGTTTACAAAAGATTCGTTAATACTGAATTTGAATAAGAAATTCGCCAAATTATTGAGCAATAGCCAAATTGGCTTCATTTATGAAAACTTATTTTGGTCGCCAAATTTGGCGATATTTCGCCAAATGTGGCCAAGTTTGGCGAGAATTTGGCGCTAACGGATATGAATATATAGTTTTATGCGTTTGATTGGGAAAATTATTACAACAATGAAAATTTTTGTAATGTGCTGTCTTGTTTCAAAATGTCAGCCCCCCTAGAATTTCAAACTGCTCTATCTCAGCCGTTTTTTAAGATAGAGGTAAAACAAAAAATGCTCTGGAATCCTCGTTTCAAGGCCTAACACTGAATTAAAAAATAAATTTGAATTTTTAACTTTTTTGTATATTTATTTTAGTTTTAAATTTTTAAATGGCCGCCATCTTGAAACAAAATGGCGGACCAAGCTGGCCAACGAACTCGGTCGAGACATTGGTGTGCTTAATACACACAATTAGTTTCATCAAAATTGATTTATAAATACGAGAGTTATCGTATGACATAGGTCAGAAGTGATATTTACCGTCATTGTTTTAATTGTCTGAGTGCAACGAAGACTCATACACAGCGCAGTTTTATTTTGCCCCATATATAGCTACGATGGATATTAAAACCTTTCGTCAAGCATAACTCAAAAAATATTTAACGGATTTCGTTCAAATTTTTACAGGAGGTACCTATAAAGGTGACAACGACGTCTATTTATTACCAAGAATAAATGTCAAACCGTTTGGAAATTATATTAAAAAAATAGATAAAAAAGCACAATTAAAGTACATACGTCACGGAAATTTTGCGCGTACGTCATTTTCACCGGCGGGAGATTTTCGTAGACAATCGGAATTGAAAAGTTCATGGAGTACATGAGCAAAAAAATATGCACGCACTAATATTCAGCACAATAAAATATATTTCAATTTAGTAGAAATCGAAAATTAACCTGGATTTTTTTCTGTTTGAAAGAAAAACCCCGCAATAACTTGGTAGACTTGGTATTAGAGATTTGGCGCAAATCTCAGCAATAGCAGCTTTTTTTATTTCGCGTGTGTAAATTGAAAAAAAAAAATTCTTTGGTGTTTAAATAAAAGGTTTCGATTTATGGCATTATTTCTTTTTCTTTTTTCTTTCTTTTTTTTTTTTTAGCATTTTAAATGGGATTAATGAAAGGCATGTATTTTAAATTAAATGAGTGAAAGGTTTATATTTAAATGAAATGAATTCAATATGAAAATGTTATAGGAACAATATTTGGCGATTTATCAACTGCGCCAGGATAACATAAAAGTACCAATATATCAAACGGTATGTAGTATGTGAAATGAAACAATTATATTATAATCACCCATCGTACAAGAAAAAAAAACTAATATTCTCGCATTCAGAGGGAAAAATCCATCTCCTGTGCCCTAAGATTTGGCGAGTTCTTTTTTGGTGATAAGTTTTTCGATGTGATTGTTGGGATCTGCAGGATTTGGCTTACTTTTTCTAAATCTTATTTTTTTGCAGATGTAGTATTATGTAAATATATTTTTTTGCAGATATTTTTCTATTTTGTATATTTGGCATTCTATTTTGTATATTTTCTATTTGGCATTTGGAAAAGAGATTTTTACCTTTTTATCTGTGCCTTCGGAAATATTAAAAAATAAAAAAAGATTTACATACATCAAGCGTATAATGTTATGTTTTGCATTTTTATACGGACCACTTCTCCATTGTTAGATTTTAAATGCTATTTATTATTTACTAGCCGTTTATTAATTGTTTACAATTTACCCCCCTGACAATAACATTTATTACAAAAATGCCTCTTAGGTTTGTTAAATAAGTTTGTTTATCTATTTTCATTATTTATTAAAATATCGAATATGGCGATAAAATTTTATTTTAGCATCGTGCTTAAATTTTTAAGATGGTGCAAAAACATGCTTTAATAAACGTATGTGTGTAAATTTTTGAAAAACATGTTTTACCGCTCTCTTGAAAAATATTGTCAAATGCTAAAACTACCTTTTGGCACCATTTTAAATTTTTTTCGCCAACAGACATAGGATACGAAACTTTTCTCCATTCAGATACACAGGCAAGGCTGGTCTCAAACAAGAGTAAAGCTAGCAACAATATTGTTTTAACTCTATAAGAGTTACAATAATGATATTAAATGCTCCGATTGGCTTTGGGCCCAATTACGAAATTTTCTCCTAAAAAAACTGTAGAAGAAGTCTTTTACATTTGTTTCAAATGAAGCTCGCTCTACAAAGTATTAGTTAATAATACAAACAACACTAATGGCATGGAGGCAAAAGTTTTAATTTAAATGTGTATATTTAAAACCCTTCCCCCCCTACGCCCCCCCCCCCAAAAAAAAAGTTACAGTAATGAATTTAAAATGGCGTTAAGCACGCTTTCTGACATAAGCAATTGGCTGCAAACGCGATAACGAAACTTTCACTTAACTTAATAACATGTAGCTAATATAGCCCTCAGGGTACTTTGCAGTTGTATACAGACCTTGTGGTTTTTTTAAAAAGCTTGAGACAATTCAACTTTAAGAAGTTGAGATTTACTGTCAAATGATATAAACAACTATGAACACAAAACTGATGAATTATTATTCAGGTTTATGTATGTATTTTAAAAAAAAATTGCATCTGATTACACTTATTAGATAAATTACTTCTGTTTGCATTTAATAACTGATAAACGGCTTCTGTATATTAAATGAATTGTTTAAATATTGGGAAGAGGTGGCGAGAGGTAGAAAGACGAGTAAACAAACGGTTAGACAGACGGGTAGAGAGACGAGTAGCGACATAGGTAGGCTGACGGGTAGCGAAACGAATAGACAGACGGCTAGAGAGAAAGGTAAAAAGAGGGTTGACAGAGGGGTAGCGAGATGGGTCACGAGACGGGTAGCGACACCGGTAGACAGGGGTAGCGAGAAAGGTTGCGAGGCGCGTAGCGTGGTAGATAAAGAGACGAGTAGAGAGATGAGTACAGAGACGAGTTGACTGACGGGTAATGAGATTGGTAGCGAGTCAGGTACAAAAACAGACAGATAGTGAGACGGGTATACAGACGAGTAGAGATACAGTAGATGGGTAAGAAGATGGGTAGAGAGGCTTATAGCCAGACGGGTAGAGAGACAGATAGACAAGTTGTGAGACAGATAGACTAATGGGTAGCGAAGTGATAGAGACACGGCTAGACATACAAGTAGTTAGACGGATAGGCAGACGGTTAGAGAAATAGATTGGCGGCTAGCGAGACCGGTAGAGAAATATAGAGACAGGTAGCGAGACGTGTAGAGAGATAGACAATCGGTTAGAGAGACGGGCAGAAGAACGGATAGGGAAACAGACAGATTGTGGAGAGACGGACAGACAGGCAAAAGAAAAGTCTGCAGATTGGCGCAGTAAAGGCGCAGGGGGCAGAGCATCCTAGAGAATAATCAAGACGTATCTGTTAAGCTTAACTTTGAAATATATATAATTTTTCAATTTTGCCGATATGGAGATTTAATGTAAAAGTTATTTAACAGAAGTCATCGAAAGATTTTTTGTATACTTTAATAGTGATTTAGACTATAGTTTTGCAATCTGGTTTGTAGCAAAGCATGCTATCAATGTGGTTTGAAGTGTAAGAGTTTCTATAAACAGTTATACAAATAATAGATATATAATCAAGGAAGAAAAATTTTAAATTCACACACAAAAAAAAGGTGCAACAATGAAATTAAATTTGCGTTAAGCCACGCTTGATAGAATAATCTATTGGCTGCAAATCCAATTACGTAACTATAAAAAGCTTGGCGTTTTAAAAGATCCGGCGTTTTTTTTTTGTTTTTTTTTTCAAGTTTTGCGCAATACGCGCTTAAGAAAATGAGATTCTTTGCCACATGTTAAAAAAAAATTATGACTACACATCTGATGAACGGTACTTCTTTTCTAATTTTTTAACAGTGTATATGAATTTATATATGATATTTTGTAATTCTATCATTTAATTTGCTCTTTTTCTTTATATTGTAATTGTTAACCATATGTTCTCAGCAATATCACTCAGACTAATCCCTTTGAGGGAAGTCCTAGTTTGTATGTATACTTTGTGTTTTCAAAATATTATTATGAAGTACAAGAAATTTAATGGTATCGATACCGGCAAGAAATGGAATTTTTCGAAAGACCATTGTGCTCGGTCGGCTCCTGATAACATGGTAGGGGGCGGATCGTCAGAAAGTGACCATGTGGTTAATTATGTAGCGATTACAAGAAATGAGAGTCATAATGGATATGGGGAAGCAAATGGCAAAGATTACAAGAATGGTTTTATTTATAGCAAGAAGAATAAAATACCAAATAATAAAAAAAGTTGTAAAAAAATATATGATAAAAATTGTGAGCATGATAATGGTATGAAAAACGAGAGTTCAGGAGATGAACGGAGTAATGGATATAATAAGTATAGTACAAGATATATATTTAATAGTAATATTGTACAGGTGTCTAAAAAATGTGGAATGAGGACTGATACAATTACAAGATATAAAACTAGGTGGTTTTATAATAAAATTATAGTGAAAAATAGGGAGAGAAAAGTTTTTAAATTAAAGAAATGCATGGATAGGCGTTGTAAGGTGTGTTTGTACGTAGGAGAGGAGTACAGTAATATTGAAGATGAGAACTGTTTGAAGTTATGTAAGGTTTATAACTGTGTCTACAGACTCAGATGTAAAATCTGTAATTTGTCTTATATTGGACAAACATCAGGTCCAATTAATAAAAGGTTTAATAATCACAAATCGGATATAAATCATTGTAAAAGTGGTAAAGAAGAGCAAGAAATTGAAATTACCCACTTTAATAAACATGGCTTAGAGAATATAGAATTATCTGTTCTTCATATAATTCCGAATAAGAGGGAAAGATTGCTATGTGAGAGAGACATGATGATAAAATATGGTACTGTTTACCCATATGGGTTAAATGTTATGTTTAACCAGGTTAATGTATTAAAATGCTTTAGAGATAAAGTGTTGGACGTTTCTATATATGAAAGAACTAATCATGATATAAGAAATGAAGATATTAATAATAAAGGAAATTATAAAGATTTAATAAATCTTAATAACATTATGGAAATTGAAAGAGCCATACTTGGTTGTGACATTAAAGATAATGTAAATGGAATTAAATTTATTATATTCAATTTAAAGAAAAAACTTATTCCAGAACTGCTAAGTTCTATATATATTAAAAATAATGGTGGTATTAACATCGATATGAGTTTGGATTTGTTAAGATTTAGAGTAAGAAAACAAAGTCTAGAAGAATATTTGAAGCTACAAAATAAACATGATAAAATTGATAATAAAGTGTATTTTGTCATGGACTATATTGGTCACAAAATGAGTGGCATTAATTTTAAAACAATACTAAACAAATATAACGAATTATTGCCAGTTAAGAAAATTGAGATTGTAAAGGCATTTAGATATGATAAGCCATTGGGACGTGAAATATTTAACTATAATGGATATGCTAAAGAATTGCAAAAGGGAATTGATAGTAGCGTCTGTCATTGTAATGACGCGAAATACAAGAGTTTTATAAATGAAACGTATGGACATGTTTTAACAGGCAATTTAAATATCGTGCAAAACATAAACCTTAGAAAATATATGCGTTACGGTACGAAGTATCGCCTGAAAAGGATTGTTACAAAAACTCATGCTATACAACGTATAACGAAAAATGTAGATATTTTTGTTCAGAAATTGATGAATAAATATGGCTTACCCGAAAGTGTTTTTTTGGAGTGGAAATTTAATATTTTGAAAGAAATGAACAAGATTTACAATAAAAAAAGTGATGGAGTTACGGGTGAATACTATAATGATTTAAAGAGTTCTATCAAGCAGTTTCAGAACAGCTTTATAATCACATACGTTGATAAAGCAAATTCTAACTATGCAATAATATGTAAACAACTATATGGAGACATTCTACGTGGTAGTTATGATAATAAGGCGAATTATAAGCTCTTAAAATCAAGCAAACAAGTAGTTGGTAATAGGATCAAGGCTTTCTATAAGAAATTAAATATTAAACAACATAGCAACGAACTGCCGTATCTTGTTTTAGTCCCTAAATTTCACAAAACTCCTGTGACCTTTAGAACTATTACATGTGGTTTCGGTTCATATTTGGTTACAGCAAATAAAAAGTTTCTACACATTCTAAACAAAATATTTGCTAAAGTTTTAAAAGAAAAATCTACATGTATAATTAAAAACAGTTTTGAATTGATTGACAATTTAAGAAAATTGTGCAATATAATGGAATTTCATACTTATGACTTTGAAGATTTATACAATAGTATTAATTTAGATGATTTAAAGAGTAAAATTATGGATTTTTTTAAGGAGTTCAATACTACAAATATAAGCTCTGAACAGTTCACAACTCTTTTTAATTTTGTAGTTAAAGAAAATTATTTATATGATGGTAAACGGGTTTACAAACAGATTAAAGGTATTCCTATGGGTGGGAGCTGCAGCTCCATCCTAGCTGATATTTATTTATATACATATGAAAAAGAAGATACTGCAAATCAAAATGTAATATATTACAGATACATAGATGATGTTCTATTAGCCGGGATTAACAATTCCTTGAAAGATTTCAGCTTTAATCACTATCCAAATAGTTTAAGCCTGAAAATTGCGTCAAATAATTCAAAATGTGTCGATTTTCTGTATGTAACTTTAGATGTTTCTAATGGTGAACTGGTAACAAATATTTACGATAAGAGAAATTATTTTAATTTTGATACTATTAAAATGTTACATTTCACTTCAAATGTGCATTTGTCCATTTTCAGAAATATTTTTATAAATGGTTTATGCCGTATTGAGAAATTGTGCTCTAATTATGCAAATATTGCTAGGAATATAGCTGATTTTTATTATATGGCGTTATCACAAGGTTATCCGGTTCAGTTTTTGTCCGATCTAACATACAAATTTATCAGAAATAAAGGTTATAGTGACGAACTGTTAGGAGTGTTCAATACGAGCGATGTTTTGTTGATGTGATATTTGTGGGAGTGTCGGTGTAGTGGGTTGTTTACCGTGTTGTAAGTTGAGAATTTGATAGTGAAGTCTGGTTTTAGTTTGTCGGTGTAGAGGGTTATTTACCGTGATGTAAGTTGAAAACTTGTTGGTGTAGTCTGGCTATGGTTTGTCGGTGTAGTGAGATGGTTGCTGTGATGTAAGTTGAGAACTTGATGGTGTAGTCTAGCTATAGTTTGTCGGTGTAGTGGGATGTTTGCCGTGCTGTAAGTTGAGAATTTGTTGGTGTAGTTTGGTTATAGTTTGTCGGTGTAGTGGGTTGTTGGCTGTGATGTAAGTTGAGAACTTGATGGAGTAGTCGGGCTTTAGTATTTCGGTGTAGTGGGATGTTTGCCATGATGTAAGTTGAGAAATCGATGTTGTAGTCTAGTTATAGTTTGTCGGTGTAGTGGGTTGTTTACTGTGATGTAAATCGAGAATTTGTTGGTGTAGTCTGGCTTTAGTTTGCTTCCTTTTGTTATGTCTGTTTCATTCATTTTCAGTCTGTACTTGTCAGGTATGGGGGAGTGTTGCATGCGTAAAACTAGTTTAACCCAGCAGTGCATGTCTCAAGCCATGCCACCTGACACAGGTTGTTTTAGCTTTTCTTTGTTGTTTATTGGCATTTTAAATTTTTGCTGCAATTTGTTGTGTTCTTTTGTTTTGAGTTTAAGTAATTAGTTGCGTTTTCTGGTTCTATGTAAATGTAGATTGTTTAGTTTTGTTTTTCTAGTATTGAATTTAAGTGGTTTAAAGTTTTTGGTTGGCATTTGTGATAATGGTTCTGCAAGTGATTTTCCATTGGTGTTTATTATATATATATATATATATATATATATATGGAGATATAATGCGAAAACCACATACCATACTTTCAAACCCAAAACTACTGAAACGGCAGAGAAAACAAACAAATAACCTTAAAAATTCGAACTAACAATACTTTAAACAAAACTACAAACAGAAAAAACACAACCAATGGAGACAGGCTGCAGGGCTAAAGACCTGCATGCTGGGTTATACCGGCAGATATATATATATATATGGAGATATATATATATATATATATATATATATATATATATATATATATATATATATATATATATATATATATATATATATATATATATATATATATATATATATATATATATATATATAAATGAACATTTGAATGGAGGGTGGTTTTGGGGTGGGGGGGTCATGATCGGTGAAAATGTATCGAAATTTTCCGGAACTGCTTTCCTCCGAACGGCTGCAATAGGTAGCTTTATACTTTTTTGTATTGAAAGCTACCTAAAATAACACAGGTCAACAAAGTATAATTCACCGACGCCTTGCTAAATCTCTTTTTCTAAACTTCCATCAATAAATAAAGTAAGCAAAATTATATATAAATATTTTTCTATTATGTTAGTGGAGACATTAAGTATAATTCATGGAGTATTGCTTTAGCAAGAAATATAAAAAACACTATTGTAAAAAATGTAAAGGAATTAAATCTTCATATAAATCCGAATGGCATTGTTAAATGAAAATGGAAAAAATAAGCAATTCTGATCTTCCAAATTCCACTTCGACTTCCCTTTTTTGACATTTAATGACATAGCAAGCACCAGTTTTGTTTTTGAAGAAACGAATTCGAAGAACAATGAATTCGATTTTCTTAGAATTGGATTTTTATGAAGAAAAATATCTCTAGGAATGAATGAGAAAAGTTAGAAAAATTCAAGTAAAATTACGAAATTTCGATTTCTTGAAACCAATTTTATTCATATAATTCAGTTTAAAAGAAGGTAGATATAACACTACTTAACTTATATGTTTTTTTTTTTCTTTTTACATATTATACGAAAGGGTATTGTAAAAACCAAATAAATTTTGAATGTGGAAACGGCTTAAATATGTCGTATTCCTTAAAATGTGTGTAACAATAAGTAAGAAATGAAGTTCTTGATCGCATAATCTAGAATAAAACAAAAAAATATAACTGTATCCTGCAGATTTTAAACATAGAGATTTTTTTAATGCACATTTTCGCATGCAGTGAATTTTTATATCGTTGTTGAATCATAAAAATTCTTAACAGTTAAAGAACTGCAAAATTTTTGGAAAAGCTATTCCAATTGTTAATCTTTTGATTTCTATTTTCCTTTTGATCGACTATATTTTTTTATTCTTAATCATACCACTTTTTGAAAATTAACACTGGTCTACAAAATAAAACTTTTTTTTTCCTTTTAAATTATAGTATATTTTTATACTAATTTGTGAGTCACAAAATGTGAATTAACCATTAAAATTGCAGTGTTAGTTCTCGTTGTAAAAACATGGCTAGTACATACTTGCCAATATTTCGGTTTTTTTAAATCGAAAAAAACGTAACTTTGAACAAGAAAAGATTTTAATTAAATGTATCTTGCTTCCATGCACACCCAGAAAAAGAAATTGATTAAAACAATAAAACATGTTTTGTTGAGTACATTTTGGTTGTTTCAAGCAAAATTTTTAGTTGAAGTAAAAAGTTGGTTTTGTTGCATTGACAAAAAAATATTGTTGACACTCTTACAAAATTTTAACAAAATTTCATCAATTTTACTTGAATTAACAAATCTGTTTTTTTAATTTTACCATAATTTTGTAATTTATAATTCCAGCAAAATTTTGTTGCTTTTACAAAATTTAAATTGTTATGTAGTAGCCATAACTATCTCACGTAACTTGGTTTATTTGACTTATATAGCTGTATAATTAAAGGATTAACATAATTTTTGAATAATTAAAACTTTTTTAACTGGGACGGACCTAGGTAGTTTTAAAAATCCCCCTATCCCATTTATTACTTTCTTCTATATTGACAAGAAGAAAGTATTGGAATCATGAAAATTTCCAACTTCTGGTTTTCGACGGATTTCAGAAGGTCCTGAACACGATTTGACTGTTTTCAGAAAATGACTGTCTATGACTTTGTCTGTCTGTAAATGACAAAAATTTTGTGGAGACTCTATTTCAAGAACTAATGCACGGAATTTAATTAAACTTTATATTCAGTTACTTCCTGATATAAATTGGTGCTGATTAGTTTTTGGCATAAATCGCGCCACAGGTGGCGCTGCTATGTTGCAATTTTCGCGATTTCTGCAATAGATTCGCGATTTCTGAAGAACTAATGCACTGATTTACATCAAAATACAGATTGAGTTAGACCTTGACATAAATAGAAGCTGATTACGTTTTGGTGTCAATAGCCCAACAGATGGCACTGCTGTGTTATTTTTTTCATGATTGTCACTGTAACTAAATCTCAAGAACTAATGCACGGATTAATTTTTAAATCATTTTCAGCAGTGATTTACGCATGTAATTCTTAAATAATAACCAGTGAATTTTTATCCTGCTTTTTTTCAAGCGTAAACCGACAGAATGGAAAATGTCCCAAGCCGGGAATCGTTCCCGGGTCCTCAGAATAGCGCTCTGAGGCCCCAGCATACGGCAACACAGTTAATTTTAAATTAATTTTCTGCAGTGAATTATGCCTGTAATCCTTGAATAATAACCAGTGAATTTTTATCCTGCTTTTTACAGGCGTAATTCACTGCTGAAAATGAATTAAAAATTAACTATATGTTGCCGTATGCTGGGCTTTGTATTTTCGTCTCATGTTTGCCGCAAAAATTTGCATGATCATGCAGGGCCTGTTTACCGAATAGTCCCGGAAGCCCGTGCTTACCCAAAGAAATACAAAGGTGCCCCCAAATTTACTTTTTAGAATAACTTTTTACAAAAAAAAAAAAAAAAAAAAAAAAAAAAAAAAAAAATTCAATCAGGGTAAGAAGGTCAATCAGGTGCATTTTTTCCTTACGAAATTTTTATCTAAGAAGCTCGCTCTTTCTAAATTGTTGTTTACTCGAAATTTTGAAGGTAAAATTTCAAATTGTTGCAGCATACCAAAAATGGATTTATTAAATAACAAAGCAATTGGTAGAGGGGGGCCCCAGAGTAACGTCGGGCTTCCCCTACTTTTATGTCTTAAGCGGGCGCTGTGCTCATGCATTTCCATCTTGTGCTGCGTTTGCAGCCGGTCCGACATATATAAGAGTGAGAAATTTCAAGTTTGGATATCGTTCCTTCTGGCTCGGTGGTTAGTCTCATATCGTTATTCTGAAGACCCGGTTTCGATTCCCAGCTGGGGACATTGTTCAAACTGTAGGTTTACGCTTGAAAAAAAGCAGGATAAAAATTCTCTTGTTATTATTCAAGGATTACAGGCGTACTTCACTGCTGAAAATGAATTAAAAATTACCTAAAAATAGTTAAGTTTAGATTGGTTCTAATACAAAAAATAATTTTAAAGTAAATATTATAATTGTTTATGTAACAAAAACCTTTTATTGTTAAAACAAAAAAAAAATCTTAAAATTACACAAAACAATTGTTCTTTAAACAAAAGTTTTTGTTGCCGAAACTGAAAAGAACTCTTAAAGTAACAGATAATTATATTTATTTGGAAAAAACTTTCAATAAAATAATTTTGTTAATTCAAGTAAAATTGAAACATTTTTACTTGAATTAACAGAACATTTTTTTTTTCCTGACGATACAAAATTTCTTGTTGGAATTGCAAAAAAAAAATCAACAATATTTTTCTTGTTGATTCAAACAAATTTTCCATTGACCCATATTTAAACGGAAAGTTTTGTTGGGTCAACCAAATTTTTGTTGATTCAACAAAACTTTCCTCTGGGTGCAGTAGTCATTTGAAATCTATTCGATTGCATTCATTAAAAAAAATTATGTTTATTTGAAAGTGGGGTCTCCTGTTAAAATCGGGAGAAGAAGGACTTCTTCTTTTCCGCTTACATTCTAAAAACGACATTTTCAAAACTGAACAAAAAATTCTGAAATCTGAGTATGTCGCATAGTCAAAATGACACCGAATCAAGATTACTCAAGTTTGAAACATGTATATACTCATTTCTGAAAACATGCACACACTCAAGAATAAAACATGTGCTCCTATTTGAGTATGTCCATGTTTAAAAAATGAATATGAACTGACTTCTATGTGCTTATTTTTGAGTATTTTCATGTTTCGAAAATGGGTTTGAGCTGACCCTAATCTTTTTTGAGTATGTTCATGCTTAAAAAATGAGTATGAACTGACCTCTTTATGCTCAGTTTTGAGTATGTCCATGTTTCGATATTCCGAGTATTTCTGGTGTTTCAGAATTGAAAACATCGGGTCATCCTATTTTAAACAAAAAGTTTCAGAACTAAATGAATACATCGATTTACTCAGATTTTTGTGTTTCGTTTCAGGGGCATCTCTAATTAAGTTAGAACAGTAGTCTGCTAACATTTGCGAAATCTTTATATCTGCCCAACAAAGTATAAAGCGGGTAAATCACAAAATATTTTGAAGTCTCACATAAGACGATATCAAGCTATCCGATTATTATCGTAAATATGGTATAACTGAATATCTATTACATTTAAATTTCAGTTATCGGTTCAGCGTGTTGAAAACTAAAGTACAATTGTGTGTATAAGACAACTTTGATATAAACAAATGTCATCTCTGCCATACAGTTATAGTATACCAAGCGATATATCCCACAAAGAACTGTTTTTGTCAATAGACGCCAGTCTTGAACCGTAATCAAAAGATTAAGAACATAGAAGAAGGATTCTATGGTTAAGAATCAAGCTCAACATTTTCAAACACTCTCAAACAATATATATTTTTTAAATGCTAAACGTAATATAGAGTAAAATAACTTTTATTAGATTATTAACATGTTTCGGCTCACTCCAAGCAATTATCAAAAACGAATGAGAATATTCTATAATTGCTATAATCTTTGAAGTTATTATTTGCAATGCTAACATTTAATTTCCATGTACTTTTAGGTAGCTTTCACTACAAAAAGCTACCTATTTCAGCCATTCGGAGGAAAGCAAATCCAAAACATTTTGGTATATTTTCACCGATCATGACCCCCAGACTCCCAAGCCACTCTCCGTTCAAATGTTGACTTATATATATATATATATATATACCTGATATATGTCATGTCGTAACTCTCTTATTTATGAACCGATTTTGATGTGACTTAGTATGTATATAGGACATACCAAGGTCTCGACCGAGTTCGTCGACCAGCTTCACCCGCCATGTTGTTTCAAAATGACGGAAAATTAAAAAATTTTAAATTTTTAAAAATTCAAAAAGAAGTACAAAAAAATTTGAAATTGAAAAAATTGTTTCTGTGAAGTGTTAGAACGTGATACAGGGATTCTGAAACATTCTTTCTTTTGACGATATCTTACAAAATGACTGATATATATAGTAGTTTGAAATTCTAGGGTGTTTGAGATTTTTAAACAATTTGATATGTGTTATGCTCTAAATCTAATTTACGAACCGATATGAATGTGACTGATCATGTGTACAGAACATACCAAGGTCTCGAACGAGTTCTTTGGCCAGCTTCATGCGCCATCTTCTTTCAAAATGTTGGCAAGTTAAATTTAAAAAAAAAATTCAAAATTCAAAAAGATGTATAAAATATTATAAATTTAAAAAGCTGTTTATGTTAAGTGTTAGATCGTAATACAAGTATTCCGGAACATTTTTTTTTTTTTTTGTTTTGGCTTTATCTTAGAAAATGGCTCAGATATAGCAGTTTCAAATTCTAGAGTGGCTGAGATATTGAAGCAATCTGATTTTTGTAATGCTGTAACTCTCATGTTAAAATTCACATTTAAATTCAATATTAACGAAAACCGGGATTGAATCTTCTATAATCGGGTTCCAAGCATTTTAGCTTCGGGTGTTTGAGTAAAATGAGTTGAATTTTTAAAAACATGGACTATGAAAGCTACCTTTTCCTCCCGGTACAGGCCAAAAGGACTGTTTTAAATTACGTACGTTATCTTTTATTTTTACTTGGTTGTTTACTTCCATATTTGTAACCATTGGAGTAACTCAAGCCACAATTCTGGTAAGTTAAAAGATGCCGCAGCGTTACATATTGTATTTTTGCGTGTTACTATCTCTATGGTTTCTCTTATTATGGATGGATAATATATGTGTAATAACTGGATGGGCGTTATTTGTAAACGTGCGTTATTTGTAAAAGTACTTGAAAATTAAGTGATAGTATCCCAAATAAAAACTTCAAAGGCCGTATAGAATATTCTCATTTGTTTTTTATAATAGCTCGGTGTTAGACGAAACATGTCAACAATCTATTAAAAGATATTTTACTGTATGTTATGTTTTTAGTTTACACCTTTTAGCATTTAAAACAAATATATTATTACAAGGTGTTATAATTTATTATTCTCTAAAAAAAAAATTTAATATTTCAGATTGTTTATGTTACTGTATATGCGTTTATTGAAAAAACAATGAAATGTTTTGCATGATTGTTAGCAGACATTTGAATAGTTGATAACCAGAATGCATCTCTCTCTCTCTCTACTAATAAAATGTATTTTTAACACTTCCCATCAAAGTAAAATAAAAACTCCATCTAAATATGACTGTGATGACAAAATTTTAAGAAAGTAAAAAAAAAAAATATATGAATTTTTGTAGGCTCAATATATGTGATCGCGAATATCTAATTTAAGCATAATTAGTTGGTGAAAATATCACGTTAAATATCGATTTAATATTCTCATTGTATGAAACAATAAAATAAAATCCTAATTCTGAAATTATTGGATTTATACAATAAAAATATTCTAATGATTCTGTAGCTTAAAACAGAAATAATAATTTAATAAGTCACTGTTGCAGTGTTGAAGAAAAATACAAATAAATTAAATGTATAAAAAATATCTAAAAGTATCAAAAGTAACTAAGTACAAATATGAGTACTAGACGTACCAGGCGTTGTACAAAAAGTTGACTGTCAGAAACGGTACTTACCTAAAAAGAAAAAGAAAATCTGTGAGTTCATTTGCATACACAATACAGTTAAAGAATACTTGAAAATAAGTTTTGTGTTTCATAAAATAATTAACAGTCTTAAGCTTTAAGTTAAAGTCTAATTAATGCTTAAAGTGATAAAAACATAATTCGAAATATTTAAAAATACCTTTTAATAGAGATTACATATGTTTCATTCGTTTCAAATCTAAGTGATAAATAAAATATTTTCGCATAGGTTTTTGAAAATGGTAAACTTAAACCACGGGATTTCATGTCCAAGGCAAGCATGTGCTTAAATTGGTCAAACTGGGAAACGTGAAAATCATTATTTATTTTAATTTTTATTGCTTTTTCAATCTGTAAATCATCGCGTGCTAAATTTTAGGTTATTCTAAAAAAAGCGACTTCGTTGCAAATGTTATCTTTTCGCAAATATATTTCTATTGATTCACGGATAATGGATGGGAAATAAGCTCTTGATTGAAAAATTATTTTACTGTTCTCGAAATCAATCTGGAACGGCTCTATTCTTTGTCTAGCTAAGGCAGTAGTTCTTCTGTCATATTTGATATCTGCCATATGTTCTTGTATACTTGTTTTAAATTTTCGGTTTGTCATTCCTATATAGTATTGTACTGTTCCATCGGCCTTGGTAAATGGGATTTCATAAACACCGGAAAGTTGATCAGGTTCTGTAGGATCTGTTTTTCTACATACTATGTTTTTTTAATTTTGTGAAAGGTTTTGCCATAAGGCAGATATTAAATTTTCTACGTTTATATTTTAATCTTTCAAAGAATTCAGGAAAATTTTGTAAAGTTAATACTTTTGAGATTTGTTCATTAAAAATTTTCTTCTTTTTATTATCCATGCTCGTAATTAATTTATTAATAGTGCTGTCTTTGTATCCGTTATTTCTTGCGATGTCACGTATTACTTACCCATCATACGTAGTATAGGGTAAGTCTTGTAATCGTTTTGAAAATCGAAAAGAAAAATTTTGACGGATTTGCACGTTTCAGACACTGGAGATTCCGAAAAACATATTTTTAGAAAAAAAAATTTGCCGTCCGTCTGTGTGTCTGTGTGTCTGTAAACGCTCTATCTCCCGAAAAAATTGAGGTAGAGACTTGCAATTTGGTATGTACTTAGTATGTAATAATGGGAAGAAGCCTATTTCATTTCAATAACCTCGATTAACCGGAACTTTTTTTTTCGGACTCTCGAAATATTCGTTCTGATAAAAGGTAAAGTAAGGTATATAAAAATGTTCGAAATTGTTTATTTTAAGAAATGTATATAAAAGACAATAAAAAAACATAAATTTTGCATAAAGCATGAAGTCGATCGGATAATGAGTTGCCGAGATATTTATAATAATATTTTTCACACTTTTCGATTTTTTATGACCCTGTATTTCATCCAAATTTCACTTTAAAGATATATTTTAATTTGAAATTTGACGCTTAATCAGATGCAATAAACCGCTAGTTAATAGGATTATTATTTTTGGAGTTATAAGGAAAAACCTCTTTTAAGCAATTCAGTAATCGAGCCTTTAAAGTTTATGACGTCATCAAGCCACGATTTTGTTTGAATTGCAATGCATTTTATAAGTAGTTTACACATTTTTATTTTAATATTTTACATTATGCATATCCATGATGGATAAGTATTACGGTGGCCCCCAACGACTAGTTTTACTTATTCATTATTTAATTCATTAGGGGTACAGAAAATAGAAGAAGAAGCCTTTACAGTCTTGTTGGAAATATCTGTTGGGAAAAATCTCAACTATGATACTCCAACCATTGAATATAATTTACCTAGTTGAATATATTATCCTCTGTTCATTATTACTTTATGTTTATTGGTGTAAATCGCGAGCTAAAAATCGAGTATTGCATCATAAACTGCTAGTATTTCGGTTAACATTATGTTTACTTTCAATGTAAAACTATTATTTCTAATCTATACTAATAAAAGAAAGTTTCGCTCTGTGTGTCTGTGTGTGTGTGTGTCTGTTGGCGATGGCTAGGAAAATTTAGGGCACCTAGAAGTCTGTAAATTTAGATTTAGGTAGTCCAAACACTCTCCTGGTATACCTGAGCCTCAGAATTTTAAAATTTTGAAAATTAAAGTAGTTATCAAATAAAAACTGATCAAAGATCACAAATAAAAAAGTCATTATTCTTAAGCGAGCTCGCGCATATGCAGAAACCAATTTCCGTATCTTCCGGAACAGAAGAAAGAAAGCAGAAGACATTCCGTTTTTGTTTAAAGTATTTCTAAATTCGCCATGGACAAACGGCTAAAAATACGGAAAAACCGTGTACATATTCTAAAAGAACATACTTTTACGTCTCGAACGATCTGGTTGGTTTGAAAAAATTTTACATTTAACCCTTTCAAAAAAAATAATCAAAAAGCATCAAATTCGTGTTTTTTATTTTCTCCCGATTTCCGAACCTTGCATTTACCGGAATACAAAAGATACGGAAAAACGAAGGTCACCAAATTAAAGAACTGTTTTTGTCCTTTTCAAAGCTACCTTTGGTTTTAAAAAATACAAAAATTAACTCTTCGAAAAAGTATATTTTCTGTATGCCGTTTTGCGATTTTTGCGATTTTGGCAATTTTCAAAATTTCGCATCGGCGATTCAGAGACATGTACGAAAAACTAAAAATACCAGACAATATCTACATTTATTCCTTTTTCGACATATGTATTTTTTTTTTGAAAAATACGAATATTAAATTATTTTTAAAAAAAATTCGTTCGCAGGACTCTCTTTTGCGAATTCCGATTTTCTGCTATATATTAAATCTGGCATCGGCTTTCTAAAATAACCAAACAAAAAGCAAACACACCTAAAGACATCTACATTCATTCGGGTTCAGGCAGAAATCTTTAGTTTAAAAAATAAATCACGTTAACCCTTTTGAAAACGTTTTTAACCGTAAGTCAATTTCGCTTTTTAAACTAATTCTCCTATCTTTAAAAATCCCAATTGGCGTTTATAAACAAGATACGAAAAACTAAAAATGCCGTGCCTAATCTATATCCCTTTGTTTTTTAAAATCTGGTTTCCGTTTTGAAAAAAATTAATTTTAACCCTACGAAAAAAATCCTTTTCAAAACTCACTCACGCGAATTTCCTTTTTTTGGTCCAGATTTAAAAATCGGCATCGACTCGGGAAATGCAAGTACGGACAAACAGTGGACTCCAGATAATAGACACGTTTATTTTCTTCAAAATGCATTGTTGGGTTTTAAAAAATATCTACATTAACCCTTTGGAACCCGATCGATTACGTAACCCACTTTCGCGTTTTCCGCTATTTTGGCAATGTTTACCCGTAGTTAAATTTCAATTCTACTAGGAAATTTGGTTGGGTCAAGTGTTCTGAAAAGGCCTCTTCCAGAACAGACTGCACCCACTGGCGGTGGAAAGTGGAACTATAGGAGTATATCGGGTTCTATGGACCCGATTACGACGGGGTTAGGCTCATTCGACTTGATATCTATAGCCTTAAATATTTTAGCTGCACTTTCGACCGCCAGGATGCGCTTTCCGATCTTGGGTTTTATGAGCCCGATTACGACGAAGTTTGCCTCATTCGACTTGATTTCGATAGCCTTACAGATTTCAGTCATTTTCGTATAGAACAGATTATTAATATTTCGGGCCCGGGCAAAGCCGGGCGGATTAGCTAGTAATGAATAAAAAATATCGAAAAATTATCTCCTGAAACTTTCCAAAGACGAAAAACAAATATTTATTCACCCAACGCGCCCTGACGCCGACGCACAGTGGAGTATTTGACCCGAAATCCTGGACAAAAATATTTTTCTATGTAAATATAGTCCGATTGCCTTGAAATTGTTAGATGTTATTGGGTATCGATATGGCATGTTTTGTATTGTAAATGAAGTCTATAGCATTTACGGTTCATTTACAGAGACACCCGAAAGAATTCCTTTACATTATGTCTATGGGAAAAAATCGTTTGCTCTGTATTTTAATGATATCACACTATTTTAAACGTACTGAAATTTATATAAATCACTGAGGTGTATTAAGGCACTTATTGTTGAATATGGTGTGCATAGAATATATCGTTCATTTACAGGGAAACACAAAAGAATGTGGCTGAAGAATAAATTTAACTATTGAAGTCTATGACCAATAATTGCTGGAAATGCGCTTGTAGTTGTGATATGCATTTTTAAATTGATTTTTTTTTTATATTACTTGGTGTGGATACATTCTATAGATCATATACAGGGTTGCACAAAAGTTCTCAAGCACATTTCCGTTTATTCCCTGAAATGGCTGAATGGAAATGTTTAACTTTGTTATGCATTTCACTGAACTAACTTTTAGCATACTATGTAGTATACATACAAATCCATAGCTTAGTTTAATATTTTATATCTTAAAAGCTGGCAAAGTGTAAGTAAAATTTTAACACTTCACATAGTAATAAGTATACATTTTATAAATATTTTGACAACTAAGAAAAAAAAGAGACATCATTTAAGAAGAGCACAAAGAAAAAAGAAGTTAAAATATTAATTTACTAAGTAGATATTTTAAATAGACTTAACATTATGAAGGGAGTTTGGAAGTCGAGTGACTAGCAGCCTTAAATGTTTACTGTTTATAAGAGAAAAGTAATTGTTGATAGATTTTTTTATTTACTAGTAATGTTTCATTAAATGTATTTAATTGTACTATCTATAAAATTTATTATTTACATTTAATTTACTTTAATAATAATTACTGCATTTAATTTACATTTAATACAGATTATTTACATTTGATAATACATTTAATACAGTGGAGTCTCTACAGTATAGAGATGCTGGTTTTTCAGTGTATTTAATAGATTACCAGTTTCAATCTAATTCTTCAGAACTCTGTTTTTCATCTTCTTCATCACACTCTTCTTGGCTTTTATCAGGACTACCATCAGACCAAGCTGGAAGAAGTTGTAGGGTCTCGCTACTGTATGGCTTGTTCTTTTCCCTTGGTCTTTGTCTAGAGCAGTTTATAAAAGGATCACTGCTTAAAAGAAGCCAATTTGGAACATCTCTATAGCAAACTTCTCTATTGCGAACTTTTTTATTGCACTTTCTTGAGTACTTTGTACGGTACTGTCTAAAGTGTTTGTTTCTGGACTCGGCAGCTTCTTCTGACCGTTGGCCAATGGGTACGACTGCTTTCTTAATTACAGTGCCACCATGAATCAAACCCTTGTGCATTGTTGGAATCATAGGGTACCAATTGTAAAAGTTCACATACAGTCTTGCTGTTTCATCAGCAGATGTTTGGAACTTTTTTTCGTCAATGCGATGCCCACTTTTTATGACTCCCAATGATACTTACAACCTTTTAATCATTTCTGCGTCTTCTCCAGACTTCTTTAATTCCCTCCTTTCTCCCCTTATTTTCTACCTATGAGCCTCCAAAACTAATTGGAGGCACTTTTTTCAGTAAATAAGTATTTACTATTTGAAGCCGATCTGATATTTCTATCAAGAGGTGTCGAGTTCCGTAGGTATGTACGTACTTACATAGGTACGTACATGCATACATACAGGATATGTAGGGGCAAAAGCTCTCAGGCAATATTCTGTAAGCTAAAAACCTGGAATACTAGAGTAAAAATAAAGTTTTTTTCTTTTCAATTCGGTTGCCGTAAAAAATGGGATTTAAGTAGTCCACCCGAAAAAAAATTATATAAAAAATGGCAACAATATGCGGAAGATTTTTTTGCAGAAATTGGCACTCAAGACTATAACTAATACAATTATAATTCAAACGTGGTCCGGCAAAGCCCGGCACATATTTAAAAAGCTTTCGATATGTTTAAATTAGAGCGAAAAACGCTTAAAAATGACCCTTTTACACATTTAATATTTTTTATTACATTAAAAACTAAACTATTTAAATTTACACATAGTTTAACACTAAGCTCTGACCTTTGTTAAACAAGCAAGCCCTGTTTAGTTTCAATTCAACAATTCATTGAGACACAAAAAAAAATTATATTTAAACATAACAACAATGCCTAAAATCAACAAAAAACACGTCTTCTCACAAAAAAAACTTCCTCTTCAACTGAGGCCAGGAGCCACTAGATATAACCCAGGTTCCAAAAATAGACATAGATCGACAAATCAATTAGTTAGCTATTAAGAAATATGCTTTTTACAATTGTTGGCGAAATTTTAATTTTTGCATTTTTGTCCAGGTTTTGGTTCAAAATACTCCACTGTGCGACGGACGAACTGCGCGTTCTGGGGGCATTCTGGAAACATTCTTAAGTAGTTTATGATATTGCCGCTTGGTGGCAGCACTTTACCAAACAGAAAGCGGTGTATTTTATATTACCCAACTATTCCATAATACCCGAAGTTCGTCTATCATTACCAATAACATTCCAACATTCCAAAACTTTTTGCATATAACTCAAAGTTTTCTTGTTAACGAAATAAATTTGGGCCATTACCAATAACATACCAACATTTGGATAACAATCCTGAAAATGTTTAATATAATTCAAAGTTATCTTGTTAAAAGCATTATATTTTTATCATTGTTAAGGCTTGGCATCATAAATATTTCTACCGTAAAACTTATAACGCAATATTATCTTCGATATATTAATTTGCTGTGAAACATTACATGCTGTGCTATGTAGCGATAAAATTAACCTAATTACTCAAGAACGTTTTTCATAAAATTGACAATTAATGACCATTAAACATCATCTATGCACTAGGCATTAATAGAATAAAGATTAAAATATGAAAAATGCTTTCTTCACAAGAAGCTGTTTTAAAAATAAAGAATAAAACAGATAAGCGTGATAAATTCTCTATTTTTCATTCTTTTTTTATCTATTTAGCTCATATTCTGCCAGTGTTGTCATCATTCTTTCATATATATCACCAGAAACATCGGAGGATTAAAAAGAATGTTGAGTGGTGAAGTGACATGGTAACACGCTTGTCTATCGCTGTGTTTTATAAAGAAAAACGGGGTACGGGGTATAATTATATTTGATAAATGAGTCGTGGGTGGAATTGAATCAACGCAAGGAACGCGTAGCAAGCATGCAACATTGTAAAAAAAAAAAAAAAAAAAGAGTGAAAAGATCGATGAAAATGCCCAGTGAAAATGACACTGTGATATCACGGTATTTTGTAATTATTCCGGTCATCCTTATCATTTTTTTTCTTTCGTTTATTAACTAGTCGTTGGGGGCCACCGTAATACTTACCCATCATGTATATGTATAATGTAAAATATTAAAATAAAAATGTGTAAACTACTTATAAAATGCATTGATATTCAAATAAAATCGTGGCTTGATGACGTCATAAAAAGGCTCGATTACTGAATTGCTTGAAAGAGGTTTTTCCTTATAACTCCAAAAATAATACTCCTATTAACTAGCGGTTTATTGCATCTGATTAAGCGTCAAATTTCCAATTAAAATATATATTTGAAGTGAAATTTGGATGAAATACAGGGTCATGAAAAATCGAAGAGTGTGGAAAATAGGATTCCAAATATCTCGGCAACTAATTATCCGATCGACTTCATGTTTTATGCAAAATATATGTTTTTTTATTGTCTTTTATATTTACTCCTTAAAATAAACAATTTCGAAAATTTTTATGTACCTTTCATCAGAACGAATATTTCGAGAGTCCGAAAAAAAATGTTCCGGTTAATCGAGGTTATTGAAATGAAGTAGCCTTCTTCCCATTATTACATACTAAGTACATACCAAATTGCAAGTCTCTATCTCAATTTGTTCGGGAGATAGAGCGTTTACAGACACACACACAGACACACAGACACACAGACACACAGACGGACGGCAAAAAAAAATTTCTAAAAATATGTTTTTCGGAATCTCCAGTGTCTGAAACGTGTAAATCCGTCAAAAAAAATTTCGATTTTCAAAACGATTACAAGACTTACCCTATACTACGTATGATGGGTAAGTAATAGTAACAAAAATGTAGTATATACTCATCTCCTTGTTATGTTAAAAATCTGTGTTTAAGTTACAGAAGTTAACGTAATTTCATTCGATAATTATATTTTGATTGGTATATATTAGATATTAGTATAGTTTGTTATAAATTATTTATATAATTGTATATCTTATATATTATGTATATAATTGGACATCTTATAGATTATGTGCATAATTGGACATGTTACAGCTTATGTATATAATTAGACATGTTACAGATTATGTATATAGTTTATGTGTGTGAGTGTTACGTTTGTCATCTTGAATAATATGCATTAAAGACAATAATGTGCAATAAACATAAATAATAGACAATAATATGCAGAACAATATAAAAATGTCACTTTATGTTTGTAACATAATTTTTAAAGTAAGATTTTAAATTATAAGAGCACTGTATTTTAATAACAAAAATTATTCAGCAAAATTTTAAAACAGTTATCTTCATTACGTTACCGAAAATTAATGTCACTTCACATTAACATCATGCATGTCACGTCTCAAGTTAGGAAGAAACTAAAACACTCCTTACTTCTTAATATAATAAAATACTTCTCTAATATTACACATTTTAACTTGTTTTCATGCTTGCTAATCTACTTAACTTTAACAAGTCTTATAATGTTGTTAAATTAATCTTCAGTATGCAACAGTCTTACTCGATTTAAGAGAGAAGAGTTTTGCCATATTTATAGTGTTTAAAATAATTCTGTAATGAAAATCAAGTGATTTTAAATTTCATATTAGAAAGTACCATCTTACAATGAACTTAAAAATACATACTTTAATTATCTTAAAGCCAATTATAATTACTTAACCAAAACAACTCTCATGAAACAATTTTTTTGTAATATTGAAGTTAGTAAATTAATAAATTTATTCAATGAAACCCTTTTTACGCGGGTAAATCTCGCACCTGAACGATTCTTAATATATTACGAACCCCCATAACAGGTTTGCCAGTTTAGCTTTTTTTTAATTCAGAATTTCCAAATTCATACCAGTAATTTTGATAGAAGAATTATTACACTGAGAAGTCAGAAAATAATCTTTCATTAAATAGATCAAAATTTACACTTATTAATTTCTGGTGTGAATTCAAAATTCTGAATTTGTAAAAAGCTAACTTGGCAACCCTGCCCCGCCACCACAACCACACACACACAGTCACACAAGTCTGAAAGTAAAGTTTCAAATTACAACATAACCGCATTTTAATAACAAAAATTATTCATTAAAATGTTAAAACAGTTATATTCATTATGTTACAGAAAATTAATGTCACTTCACATTAACATCGTGCATGTCACGTCTCAAATTAGGAAGAAATTAAAACATTCCTTAATTTTTAATATAATAAAATACTTCTCTAATAGAACACGTTTTAACTTGTTTTCATGCTTTCTAATCTACTTAACTTTAACAAGTCTTATAATGTTGTTAAATTAATCTTCAGTATGCAACAGTCTCGATTTAAGTGAGAATGGTTGTGCCATTTTTATAGTGTTTAAAATACAGCTTTTATCAAAATCAAGTGATTTTAAATTTCATATTAGAAAGCGCAGTCTTACAATGAACTTAAAAATATATACTTTCATTAGCTTAAAGCCAATTATAATCACTTAACCTGAACAACTCTTATGTCACGTCGCCGTTCAAGGGAGAAATGAAAATACTTTTTTTTACTTTCTTTTTTTTTTTAAAATAATGAAGTACTTCTTCAAAATTACACGTTTATTCTCGTTTAATTGTTAAGCTATTTGATTCTAACAAGCCGTCGAATATTATTAAATTAATTTGCATACCGCACGTTCTTAGTCGATTCGTGCGCAACAGATTATGATTTTATTTTAAGGGAAGTCATGAATTTTACTTTGCTAAAATTTCACACTTTTTTACAAATATAAATCTTAGTTTTAAATATTTTTGTTTTGTTTTTTAGTTTTACCAATCTTCAGGCATTAGTATCTATTTTCGAAAATAGTAACAGTATATATATATATATATATATATATTTATATAGTACTATTATTATTAACAATATATTTATCTTAAATAAATTTAATTGCATTGTCAATAAAATATATACATTAACAGTTATAATTAAAAACAAAGTCAGTTATTTTCTTAAAAAACACATGTGATATGGTTCGACGTTTTAAAAGGTATTACACATACCCAGTTTTCTTGTACACATTTCTTTTAACATTTCTTCATTCTTATATTTCCCATCTTTCTTTTTACGTTTCGCGGGTTTCTATTCTTCAGAGAAAACACCTATATTTCATTCTAAGCATTCAGACATAATCACACTACGCTGTCTCTCTTGGAAAACACTTTCGCCCCTATCTCTGAAGCTTCTTCAGTTTAAATTATGTTCAATTTCAATTACACTTTTCTTGGCACGAAATTCATAAAGATTTTTCATATTTCTCTTCGTATTTCCCTCTCCTTCCACATTTTCCGCAACATTCTTTTTTACAAATATTTCGATTGTTACTTTTTTTTTTCAGATTTATCTAATTAATATAAACTTATCCGTTTTGATTATTTACATGCTGATTATTATATTTAATTATTAATTTTCATATCAATTAATAAATCTGTATAAAAACACTAATAATATTCAACACGTATTACGATATTACAATAGTAGTACAACTTTTTGCCCAGTCTTACAACTACAAAAACTAATTTTTAGTTTAAGTTTTTTATGTATTTATTAACTTAAATACATTAGATATAAAATTGAACCTAAATTTATTAGCTTATACAAAAAATATTTTTGAACCAGAAGGTTTTATATTTATATCATAATAAATATCACATACAAAAACACATTCTAATCAAAACAAGTAAATATTATATCATTTAATTGACAAAACATTAGGTAGAAATTGTAAATATTATCATTTTATAGATATATGTGGAAAAATAAATGTTCTGTCTATACATATATTTTAAACTACGCGCAAATAACAGAAAATTAGTTTTGAGAAAACCCTTGCAAAGTTATGAAGAACAAAAAATCCTGCGTCAAGCATAGATTATGAAACATTTTCCAACAATTCCAGAATAATTTAACAAAACTTTACAAGGTGAAAGAAGTTATCTTGATTAAATAAGGTCAAAGTCAAACAGGACGGGATGGCCTACCTTTCGGCTTAAGCTCAACTAGCCCCGCCCAGTCTTGAGTAAACAACTTGGAAAACGCATATCAAATTTGAAAACCCAATTTCAGCAATTATAATCAACAGTGGGAAAACAATCTGAATTTGTCTATGCAGCCCTGTATATGATCTATATGTTTGTAATCTGTGTAGTCTATTATATATGATCTATATACTACATAGTATGTTAAAATTTAGTTCAGTTAGGAAACGCATAGCACAGTTAAAAATTCCTAATCAGCAATTCCCGTGAATAAACCGAACTATATTCGATATATTTTGTGTTATCCTGTATGTGATCTATATCATTTATACACACCAAGTAATATGTCAAAAATTAGTTAAATTTAAAAATACGTACCACAATTGAAAACGCACATCCAGCAATTACTGTTCATAGGCAGTACTGTAACCTCATTATTTTGTGTGACACTGTAAATGAACGATGAATTCTATGCCTACGGTATCCTATAGTAAGCCTCTTCTATTGCACCTCAACGATATATATCAATTTCAATATGTTTAAAATAGTGTAACATCATTAAACTGCACCGCAAACGATTTTTCGCCATAAACCATAATGTAAAGAAATTTTTTGAGTGGCCCTGTAAATTAACTATAAATGCTACACACTTCATTTTCAATTCCAAACATGTCATAGTAAATTTCAATGACATATATCATTTGCATGACAATCCGAGTATATTTACACGAGTTAGAGCACGGACAGACAGACAGACAAAACGAATTCATAAACACTTATGAACGATTTAAAAAAGTGTTAAAGATCAGTTAAAGTCTGTATTGAACAAAGTATTTTTTATTTAAATTTGACAAGATTCTAACTTCGCTATTTTCTTGAGGATTGTTTTGTTTTATTTTGGTAGCGGTCAAGCATTAAATTTTTTCTTTAAAAAATAAAATAACTAACTTTAATATACAGGGTGGTTATAATATATGTATCTCTATTCGGAGTGGCCTGTAGCTCGAAGGAATAATCCGAATGAAACCAAAATCAGTACATTTACTATTCGAGAAGGGGAAAGAAGAATGGGACAAAAAATAATTGCAATAATCACCAACAGATGGCGTTACCGAGTGTGAAATGTAATGTGTATTACAAGATTGAATGCCTAAGGGGGGCCACTCGGCCCAGCAAAGCCAGGCCGTAGAGCGTTAGCACCTCCCCCGGGATGTTCCCCGGCACGCGGGGATTCGTTTTGGGTGATTCCAGCCACCGGCGGAAGGGAAGGCACGACGCCGAGACCACCAGCGCACGCGCAAACGGCCCAAACAACAACAAAAAAGAAAATACAAACTAGGCCAAAGGCCGGCACTGCCAGGACAAGCCTAAGCGCGACAAGGGGCAGGCAAGAAAGCTAAAAACAAAAAAAAAGAAAAAGAAACTGAAAAAAGCCTGAACCGCTGGAGCCTGCACTCCCTCGCGACAGACAGCGGCAGGTGCAGTGATGAAGAACTTGTAGGTGAACAGTCCTTAACGCTCCTGCGTCATGACACACAGTTCGCGGCCAAGGCGGTCCTTGGATAATAATGATGCGCCGGAATCTGAGAAGCTCAGTTCCCACGCGACAGATGGCGCCACAAGTTGTTGCGTTGGAGAGATGAGGCCGCTTCTAAAGACTGCGGAGGGAGCACAGCAAGGTGCTCAAACACTGACAAGGTACAGCCAAAAAAAGGAAAAGTCAGGAGAAGGAGGGTAGGAAGATCAATTACAGTACTGATTGGTGGTGAAGAATTTAATATGTTTAGTTAAAAATTGATAAAAGCTAGAGTTGGTTACTTAATTTGTTAAGTTCGATAAATCCATTAAGAAATTAAAAATATTTTTTAATTTTTTTAGTAAGATTGGTCTTGTTAGAATATTGGTTAGCCAAGAGGGTGGGGGAATTTCGGGAGATCTGAGATGCCAGGCAACGGTCAGTGGGCAGTCAAAATAGTAATGAGAAGGCAAGCCCTGCTGGCCACATGGACACACATTGGAGGCTGCACGTTTATAATATTTGAGGTAAGTAGGGAATGGACCATGTCCTGTGAGGAACGCTGAGGTGTGGGGGGCGAGGTTAAGCAGGTTTAGGGAGACAAAAGGGAGCAATTTGTGGGTATGTCGACCTTTATCCGAGTAATCCCAGTGGTCCTGCCACTGAGGTATGATTTTAGACTTTAAAAACCCTCTAAAGTAGGATGGGGGAACAGGGAGGGAAAGATCAATATTTGTGTTTCTCGTAGCTTCTTTTGCCAATTTATCAGCTAATTCATTGCCAGCAATGCCAATGTGTGCCTTCACATGGCCCAGGGCTACTCGCCGTGCAAGGTCTTTTAAAAATAGTTTTATTTGGAGTACAATGGGATGTTTTGTGCGGTGAGAAAAGATTGCTTGTAGGCTGGAGAGGCTGTCTGAATATAGCCTGTAAAATTGTACTGTTGGGTTAGAGACAATCCATTCCAATGCCCGCAGAATCGCGAACAGCTCAGCCTGGAAGACAGTGTTGTTATCACCGATTCTGCAGGCCCACTTATGGGTCACGACCTCGCCTTTCATGGCACAGAATGCTGCTGCCACGCCAGTCTCCGTGCGTGACCCGTCAGTGAAAATGGTCGGACAGCGGGGAGAGTAGCTGTGTTCAAAACCGTGCCTGGTTGTGTTTATCTGTAAGTGAGATGTCTCTTCTGCGGGATGTATTCTCCAACTGGGAACCTTCCTCTGTAGTTGTATTTGTGGAAAAAGTGCTGCACACGTTGGTTCATGTTCTAGGTGTGTGATCCTGTTTTTCTGGTATTCATATTGGAGTGTTATTGTTATGGGAGGAATACCTGTTATTACTGTGAGTGCGTCCGTTGAGATTGTCCTGTATCCTCGAGCAATTTGCAGCAAAAAGAGCCGTTGCATCGAGGTCAATTTGTCCTTCACGGCTTGCGTGAGGTTACCTCCCCAGACGCCCACACAGTAGAAAATTATCCGCTCCACTATTGTGTGGTACCAGATTTTTAACATTGTTGGCTTTATTCCCCAGGATTTTGACGTTAGTTTACGTGCGTTTAAGTGTAATTTTCCTACTTTAATCCTGAGGGTGTTGATATGTTCCGTACAGCTTTGGTGTTCATCTATGGTGAGGCCAAGAAGTTTGAGGTGTGAGACATGCTCGACACTAACCCCGTTCACTCTTATGATTGGTTTACGTTCAAGTTTGCGTGGTTTGGAAAATGTGACTGCTTGTGATTTTTGGCTTGATAGCTGGAGGTTGAGGTTTGTTAGCAGTTGGCAGAATACGGGGAGGACTTGAGCCGCCATTGCCTCCAAGTCCATGCGCCGCCTGCCCGAGAAAATAAAGCTGAAGTCATCAGCGAATGCAAAGAGAATGAAGCCTCTAGATTCTAGCTCTTTTAGAGTTATGTTAGCTATGAGTAACCAAAGTATTGGGCCAAGGCAGGAGCCTTGGGAGCAGCCCTTTTCGAGCTGATGTACCGAAGTGCCTGAACCCCAATTGATCATTATGCTACGAAGGCTTAAGTAGGATGCGATGGTTCCAGCTATATTAGCCGGGCAGCGAATTTTAATTAGTTGCTGGATAATGTCCCTCCATTCTACATTATCGAAAGCACCTTTAATATCTAGTGAAACAAGTGAGGTGTAGTCTCCTTTGCTGATGGTTTCATTGCAAGTGGTAAGAATGTCATAAAGGGCCTTGTCACATGACCGACCCTCTCTGAACCCATATTGGCTATGATGCAAGATGCCATTCGTCTCCATGAAGTGCACCAGTCGTGTGACTAGTAGTTTTTCTAGCAGCTTTCCCAGAGTTGGTAGGAGACAAATAGGTCTATAGGAAGTGGGTTCTGAGGCATTCTTTCCTTTTTTCAGGAAGTAGACGGCCTCACCTTGCTTCAGTGTTTGAGGGAAGAAATTGTGATTGAGACACAGATTGGCCCATCTGGTGAACAACTTTGGGATGATTTTGAAAGTTAATTTTAAAATTTTGAAGTCCACGCAGTATGGGCCAGGGGCTTTTTTATCATTAAATGTATGTAGAGCAGATGCTACTTCAGCTTTAGAAAAGGGTTTATCATTAGGTGTCGAAAAATTGAGGTCTGAATTGTCCCTGTTGGGATACGAGGATGGTCGAAAAGTGCTGCAGTTAGGTGCTCCATATTCGCTTGCCTGGATGAAATGGAGGGTGGAAGCTCAAGTTTAATTTCGTCTGGTGTGAAGAAATTTCCTGTAAAAAATTTTTGTGCCGTGCCAAAAGGTTCTGATTGATTGCTGCAGAAATTCCGCCAGGCTTTGACTCTGGCATCCTGAACACTTTTCTTGAATTTTGATGAGAGTATTTTGTACTGAGCGCCAAGGTTTTCAAAATAAGGTGTGTTTCCGTGTGTTTCTCGTAGATGTTTAATCTTTCTCCTTAGCGCTGTGAGTTTGTTTCGTTGTGTCTTAAGTTCGGTGGTCCAGAACGAGAAGACTGGAGTCCTCCGAGTATTTTTTAGTCTAAAGGATGCTCGTGCCGCCTCTTGCATGGAAGCAATAAGTTTTTTTGTGAAGGAGTTAATGTCGGTGATGTTTGTTGCATCCCTTAGGTGTTGTGCAAGGAGTGGTCTGTGTGTTTTAATGATTTGTGTAAACTTTTTAAAATTTCCTCGGGTTGTGTTGAAACGTCGTTTAGTTGTAGTCAGTGGTGTAATGTCAAAGCCGAAACGTATGTATTTATGGTCCGAGGCATTGTGGATGTCCATTACTCGCCAGTCCCTGATTTTTTGTGCCGCCTTCGGATTCGCCAGCGTATGATCTGGGAATCCTTTGTGTGTTATAATACCTGTGTTGTTCATTCTGACAAATGTGTGTGTTCTGTTATCAATGTTAACAATGGTTAAATTATGGACTGCGAGATGCTCGATGAGACTGTCTCCGCGGATGGTTTCCTGTGGGCAACCCCAAACAGTGGAGTTTGCGTTGAAGTTACCTCCGCAAATGAAGTACTGCTTATGAGTTATTAAGTGTTGCCACTCCATAAGGGTTTCATCAAAATTGAAACGCGGTGCTGCGTAGGTAGAGCCTATAATTAGTTTTCCTTCCTTCGCCATTATAGTGATGAAAACACAGTTGTCTCCTGTGAATAGGTGTGAGTATGCCATATCCGTATTCTGGACGACCAGATGAGCGCTGTTATCTTTGGACGCGAACTTCGCCCAATTTTTCGGAAAAATTGACAGCAGCGCTCCATCATTGCCACAGTAGGCATCCTGCAGCAATGCAATGTCTATATTTTCTGATATCATGTAATTTTTTAGGCTGACATTAGCTGCCTTGCAGTGATTTAAATTAACCTGAATGATTTTGATGTGGCCAAATGGTGGGGGGTCCGAAGGTGCTAGAAGAGACATATTGGTTTTTTGAAAAGGTACTTAAATAAAAGGTACTTAAATAAAGGGTTCTTGGTTAAGTTAGTAACAAAAATTATGTTAGATTCAATAGAAGGGCCTACCTTGCCAGTCATGGTGATGCCCGTTGTGGCCTCCTTGATAGAGTGTATTACAAGATTAAAAAATTAAGGCCTCAAGCCGGATAGCACACCTAATTTATTGGAAAATGTTACAGTAAATGTGGTTACGCTTTCGCATGGCAGCGCCGATCATGTTCAGGTTCTACATAGCCATTGTGCTGGAGGACACAATGCAGGCTGTGCACGAAGTGCTGAACTGCGGAATGTAACGCACCAGGAGTGATGTTTCGCACATGTTGTGATATGCGGTAAAGTCATTGAGGTTTGCGACACCTCCATGGTACACAATATTACACATTACATTTCACACTCAAAAGCGCCATCTGTCGGCGATTATTGCAATTATTTATTTATTTTTAGCGTTTCATTCTTTTTCCTCCTTCTCGAATAGTAAGTGTGCCAATTTTGGTTTAATTCCGGTTATTCCTCTAAGCTACAGACAGCTCCAAATAGAGATACTTACATTATAACCACCCGGTATTTAAAACAGCCTTGTACGAAAAGTGTGAATCGACAAATATATCGAAAAAATACACATCTAATGTAGCAGCATATTGGAATTATGTTACTATAATATAGCAACATCGATATTTGAAATTAATCTATAGCTTATTATTTCCTTTTTTTTTTTTGAGCAAATCAAAGTAAGTAGTAATCAAAGTTTCGAGTAAATAAAGCTCAGACATGGATAAATAAGCCTTTCGAATCAAAACGAAATTATCTATCTACTCTAATATTAATCACAAAGAGAAAAGAAAAATATCCTCGAGTAGAAATCAGAGAACTGTCTAATTGGAAATAAGTTTTCAGATTTTCTTTGTACACAAAAAAATAAGATGAAGGAATATATTTAATATTGAATTTTTATAAAAGACAACTCATGCAAGCTAAACAAAAAGAAACAAGAATCGATAGATTTAAGATATAATACTGCAATACACAAAATTCGACGTGTGAAAAGTATGTGATCTATCACTATTTTTTTATTTAATTACTGTTTTTTACACTTTCAAACACTGTTAAACAATGTTTATGACTTTTTTATGTTTGTCTGTCGTCAGTCTGTTCTCTAACTCTAGCAAATATTCTCATATTGCCATGTAATAATTAATATATGTTATTGAGCTATACTTCGGTATGCCCGCTATTATTAATGCTCAGTATAATTAGGTAAACAAACCTGCTGGGCGAGATTAGTTTAGCCTAAGCCGAAAGATAGGCCACTACCCCGCCCGGTTTGACCTTGACCTTGAAAATGGAGTGTGTAGCATTTATAGTTGATTTACAGGATGACTCAACAGAATCTCGCTACATTATGGTCTATGGGAAAAATCGTTTGCAACGTGTTTCAATAATGCTGCACTATTTCAAACATAATGAATTAATATGCATTTCTGAGCTGTGCTAGAACATGCTTTCTGTAGATTATATAGCGTGCAAAACATTTATCATTTACTTACAATGTTTTATATACAGGGTGTCCATAATTAAACGACCCTACTTTACAGTTGTCTACAAACGAAACTATTGGTCAGAAAGTTGTAAAATTTTGTGAAGGGCTTAAGGAAGGAATGGGAATTTATTTAAGCGAGAAAAAATAGTTCAAAATTTCACCACCAGATGGCGTTTTCAATGAGTCAATCGCATTTGAAACATTCTGTAAGTCTTGATAAACCAAGAACATTACCTGATCTTAAAGACATTTTCACGACATGTTTTTAGCATTTCCCAGAACACACTGTTGTCAATTGTGGAACATGCTATCCTACGATTCCAGATGGTAGTTGAAAATGATGGACGTCATGTGGAACACGTTTTGTTGCAATAAAATATGTAAACTATCTAAAATGTATGCTAAATGTATAATTCATTAAATGTTCTTGATTTATCATGACTTACCAAATGTTTCAAATGCGATTGATTCATTAAAAACGCAATCTTGTGGCGAAATTTTGAACTATTTTTTTTCACTTAAACAAATTCCCATTGCTTTATTCGACCTTCACAAAATTTCACAACTTTCTGACCAATAGTTTCGTCTCTAGACAACTTTAAAGTAGTGTAGTTTAATTATGGACACCCTGTATATACATACCGCTAACCAGGCCCCTACCTGCCGGGTATGAGTGTCTAGCTTGACGTGTTAGTACCTGAACGCGGGTGGATCACAGCATGGCTGTGATTCACCTGACAAGAGTCTTGTAGGCATCGCTGCAGTGCTCTCTGGTGGTCTGCCAAAGTTTTCTTTGTTTGCCGGTTCATGGTTTTTATTTAACATAGTTGAATTGGTAGATTTAAAAAAATGCGATTTTCACCACAACCTAAAAAGCACCAATTTATATCAGGGACTAACTGAATATAGATTTTTATTAAATTCCGTGCATTAGTTCTTGAGATAGAGCACCCACAAAATTGTTGTCACATACAGACAGACAGACAGAGTCACAGACTCACAGACAGACGTTTTCTAAAAACAGTCAAATCATGTTCAGGACCTTGTAAAATAAATCCGTCGAAAACCGGAAGTCGAAAATTTTCATGAATTTCATACTTTCTTCTTTGTAAAGATAGAAGAAAGTAATCAACACAAGGAAGATAATATTAATTATAAAATGTTTCTCAAAATGCTATTATTATATATTTTTAGATTACTTTTAAATAAGCAATTCTTATCGAAATAAAGAAATACATTATACATTGTCTAGTGGAATACAATGAATTATTTACTCTTCATTTAAATTTATTTCACGAAGAAATAAAGAATTTTTAATAATAATAGATTTTTTTTTGTCTTAAAAAGTAATGTAGACTAAAATAAATATACTAAATGTGTTTAGATGCATCTGCAGTGCAAACATAGGTATATACATTTTAAATCTCCTAGTAAAATTTCCAGTTGAAAAAAGAAAAATATATATACAACTATTTAAGATAATAATTATATGCAAATACTAAATCTAAAAAAGAAATGGTGACAAACAACCTCATTTTCTTTTACATAAATATTCGTTCTAAATAAAGCATCAAGGATATTAATTAGCTTTATATTAAAATCATTTTCTTTTTTCTCTCACGATAAAAAAATGCCTTCGTTCAAATAATTAAAAGTGCAATGAGATCTTAAGGATGTCTTTTTTAAATAGCCTTTTTTAGTTTAGAAATAAAGTAAAATGTCAACATCATTTATTTTTCATCATAATACATATATGAAATTTTTGTATATATACATTTCACCATAAGAATATAGAATATCTTAAAAAATATCTAATCTTAATATAATTTTAAGACATTAAAAAATTTAAATTTTTAAACCAAATTTTAAAATGGTCCAAGCGTCTTAATTTTTTAAGATATTTCCTCAATTTGGCATTTGGATCACTTAAAATTATATTACAAACAAATCTGTGTATCAGTTATTTATTACCTTGAATAGCTAATTTTTGAGAGATTTTTTTCTGAATTCTATTTCGACTTTCATCAAAATTTAGCATTATAATAAGTTATAAATCAAATTTAACTATCTTAACGAAGTCTAATTGTAAAATACATACACAGTTTCTTTGTAAACAGTATCATGATTCTTCCTTATCAATTTCGTGAATTTTGAATGAAAATTAAGACGCATGGAGCATTTCAAAAATCTAAAAAACGTGTATAATCTGTATTGAGAAAAATAGGTATAAAGTTTACTAAAGCACCGCAAATTTTATAGCGTACATAATTCAAATGCATGTAACTTTGCGAAAAGTCATCGCAGCTGCATGCAGTTTTTTTCAAATGGTTCAATACAAACTGAAGAATAATAATACACACAAAAATAAACTTCGGAATTTTGGTTCGATTTTTGATCAAATAAAGGTACATGGTCCCCTTAAATTCTTAAATAATTATGCTTAAGGCTGGTCTCAAATCCAAAGAGGCTATTTTCAGACATATTTTTTAATTCATTTTTGTTCGGAAACGCATGCAATTTGCAAGTGCTCTTATTCAGAAACTTTGTAATCGAAAGATGTTTCCCATTTTTGGTAAAGGCAGAAGATCTTTGACAAAACACTGTCAAAATTGGAATTTTTCAATTTCCAAATTTCCAACCCCAACGAGAAAGGCGAAAAATATGGTGTCACGTGACACGAATCGCTTATAACTCGATAAGTAGTTTATTTATCAAAAGATAAAAAAAACTCATTTCGATTCCAAATCAATTTCAAGTCAGGCCTGCCAATTTTATGCTTCTAAAAATGAGTCAGAAAATGTGTAAAAAAATTTCGCGTTATTGAGCAAATCATTTGAGAACCACCTTAACAATAATAACCACACTGTATCAAAGAAATACATATATTATGAACATAGCCTATTATAATAGCACATTATTCAAAATAAATCTTAATATAGTTATAATATAAAATATTCCACATATGATTTAGTTATTACACTTTAAGGCAGAGCGGGGGATGAAGGGTTCATACCCCAATACATTTGTTTAATCTAAAAAGAAATAAATAAATTTTGATAAATTTTAATAAATTTTATACGTTTAAATAATGTTTTAATAAATTTTGATACTTTTAAAAATTTATGGGACAAAGTCCCTCAAAGACAAATCGCCAAAAAGGTGATTTTCTTGAGTAAAGTATCTATCCAAACCTAAAAAATATTCTTTAAAAAAAACTGTTTTAACGTTAATTGAAATTCAGCCCTACCCTTCTAAAAAAATCGCACGTTTTCGTTCTTGAACTTGCGTCTCTTAATTTGTTTTTATTATTTCTATATTGTAACGAATGATATTTAAATAACATGTATCACGTTACAGTTTTAATTATTTTGACTACTGTATTACCGGTTATTTTCATTTCTCAAATTTATTTTTAATGTAAATATTTTCAAATTTGCTAGTATTTTTTAAATCTTTGTTTTATTTTTCTAAGGTTTGTAAGTATTCGTATTTCATCTGCAGATATTTTGCTTTGGCGTTATATTTTAATGTATTACTCTTTGTTTATATTTTTACATTACTATAAACACTTTAACATTAAGATTCTGAGCTTTAATGCTTATACTATATTTTTTATACGTTTGTATCAGGTTAATTTTAAATAAATCTTAAAGAGACACAAATCTCTTTATTTTGCGAAAAGTGACGAAAATATCAAGCTTACAAATTTTTTATTAAGAGGAAAATAGATATCCGTAGACACTGACGGAATTTCGTAAAGATCCAATAATTTAAAATATTCTAAAGACGATTTTTTACCCATCGTTTTTCCTTTAAGTGATTTAGAGTTGCAATCGTTGAGTTAATTTTTCTCAGTGTATTTTCATTGGCGTTCGTTAATAGTTAAGTTCGCAAATCTTTACGTTCGTTATATTCGTAATTGTTAAGTTCATAAATCGTTAAGTTGGTTAATTGTGAAGTTCATAAATCGTTAAGTTCGTTAATTGTGAAGTTCATAAATCGTTAAATTAATTAATTCTTAAGTTCATAAATCGCTATGTTCGTTAATTCGTTAATCGTTAGGTTCGTTAATCGTTCGGTTCGTTATTTGTTAGGTTAATTTTTTTCAGAGGTTTTTCATTGACCTTTATTTTGACGACAGTTTAACCTAAAAAAACTAATTGTTTATGACGTTCATTTTTACCTTCGTTTAATGTTTGATTTTTGTTATTTTTTCTCATCGACAAAGTTTCGTAAAGAGTAAAATATTTAAATTAAAAATATCCGAAAGAAAGCTTTTTACAGCATCCTTTTCCCTATAAATGATTCACAGTCGCAATCGTTAAATTCGTTTTTCGCAGTCCTTTTTAATATACCAATATTATCAGGATGCTAAAACCAGAATATATATTTTTCAAGTGACTCGATTTTTTATGGATGATCTTTACGGTACAATTTATAAATTAAGACTAGTATTTTCACTAAAATAAATAATTTATTTTGTAAAAATGAAAATGTTAAGTAAATAGTCCCTTTTACTGTTACGTAAGCAATGATATTTTATTCATTTTTTTCTTAAATTAATTAGCTTGGTTCTGACTGTTATAGTATAACAGTACAACAACTACTTTGTAATAAAATTATGATACAAAATGTTCCAAAAAGTTGTAGAGGAAATGTCATTTTAAAATGTTCTTAAATTTTTTTATTAAATTTCTAAAATTTTGCAATAAGAATTACAATTTTCCTTCATTAAATTATTTTGATTCATAAAAACATATAAGAATACGTCAATAAGGTATTATAAAATATTAAAAACAACGACGAAAATAGTTCAAAGGACGAGGGGCAGTCGGAAAATAAGTTTCCCCCAGTGACTGTGGACAGAGGTATGTATGAAAGACAAAAAATGTAATGAGACATTAAAGATAAAACATAATTTTATTTTTCCACATAAGTACCAAGTACATTGAGACATTTGTCATACCGCTTTATAATCTTCAAAAAGCCCTCCATGAAAAAATCAGGGCTTTGCATACGGACGAAGAGTTGAACGACTCTGGGCGAAAGACGACACAGCAGGTGAACACGAACGTGCAAGACACCGATACACCATTGTGTAGAAGTCGACCGCGATCAAGCAGATGGCGCTGTTGCTTCGTCCGTTTGCAAAGCCCTGATTTTTTACTGGAGGGCTTTTTGAAGCGGTATGACAAATAATATAAAACGGTATGACAAATGTCTCAATGTACTTGGTACTTATGTGGAAAAATAAAGTTATGTTTTATCTTTAATGTCTCATTACATTCTTTGTCTTTCATACGCACCTTAAAGCCCCCTTAATTTGTTTTCTATTTTTTTTTTCGAAAAAATCTTTTTCTCTATTAGTGAGTATTAGTTATAATAAAACATTCAGACAGCAAGATAAATAGTTCAAAGTAAAAGGAGGTTAATGTGTTTTCTCTTTTTTCGAAAATATATTTTTCTCTATCAGTGAATATTTGGTATTATAAAATATTCAAACAACAAGATAAATAGTTCAAAGTAAAAGAAGGTTCCTTTTTTTCTCTTTTTTCGAAAATATATTTTTCTCTATCAGTGAATATTAGGTATTATAAAATATTCAAACAACAAGATAAATAGTTCAAAGTAAAAGAAGGTTATTTTTTTTTCTCTTTTTTTGAAAATATATTTTTCTCTATCAGTGAATATTAGGTATTATAAAATATTCAAACAACAAGATAAATAGTTCAAAGTAAAAGAAGGTTATTTTTTTTTTCTCTTTTTTCGAAAATATATTTTTCTCTATCAGTGAATATTAGGTATTATAAAATACTCAAACGACAATAAAAATAGTTCAAAGTAAAAGAAGGTTATTTTTTTCTCTTTTTTCGAAAATATATTTTTCTCTATCAGTGAATATTAGGTATTATAAAATATTCAAACAACAAAATAAATAGTTCAAAGTAAAAGAAGGTTATTTTTTTTTTCTCTTTTTTCGAAAATATATTTTTCTCTATCAGTGAATATTAGGTATTATAAAATACTCAAACGACAATAAAAATAGTTCAAAGTAAAAGAAGGTTATTTTTTTCTCTTTTTTCGAAAATATATGTTTCTCTATCAGTGAATATTAGGTATTATAAAATATTCAAACAACAAAATAAATAGTTCAAAGTAAAAGAAGGTTATTTTTTTTCTCTTTTTTCGAAAAAATATTTTTCTTTATCAGTGAATATTAGGTATTATAAAATATTCAAACAACAAGATAAATAGTTCAAAGTAAAAGAAGGTTATTTTTTTTCTCTTTTTTCGAAAATATATTTTTCTCTATCAGTGAATATTAGGTATTATAAAATACTCAAACGACAATAAAAATAGTTCAAAGTAAAAAGAGCCCCCTCAATTTGTTTTCCCTTTTTTCAAAAATATATTTTATCTATCAGTGAATAAAGTTCAATCTAATCACTAAGTGCAATTCTAAAGTTCAATTCAAATTTTTTACTAAGCAAATTATCTTTTACCTATGCGATAATGAAAGAAAAAAAATTGTAATATTCTTGTGTAAAACAAAAACGCATAGACGTGTTTTTCATCCCAAAAATACATATTTTAATTAAAAACTTTTCTATAACATACGTTAATTGTAAACTTTCTTATAATATGAAGATAAGAATTTTGAAACTTAATGAAAACTGAACTTCTTTATGACCGACAGTATGGAACATAAATAATTATATTCATTCATTTGTATTTATTTTCACATATAAACACCATTGACAAAGTTCAATAAACTTTGCACAAGGAAAACAAAATAATTAATGTAACGTCACTGAGAAGCATCTACGAAACATTAAAAACTTTAAAAGCATTTTGATTTTGCCGCAAGGTAAGCATTTGTTTTCCTTTTTTCTTTTTTGTAACTGAGAATTACAATTGAAGGAAAGAAATAGAAATATTAACAACAGATTCATAAATATTAGAAAAATAATTTAATTTTTTTTTATATCATAATAACTTGGATGCACTAATGATGAGTATAATGATGAGGAAAAACGTCTAACTTCTTAGTTAAAAATGTGCATTCTAATTTAAATAACGCAGATTTTTTATTTGTTTCTAAATTCTTTGTTTTTGCTCTGAGAATATAAACCTCGCCTTAGTCACGGTAATTAAAACTGCAATGTGATATATGTTTCTTAAAGCGATAATGGACTTTGAAAAACTAAACTTTTAATGGGTTCACTTGAAATTTGGCAAAAATGTTAAGAACAGGCTAAAATACTACTTTAGACTAAATAAAATTTGTAATTAGAATATTAGAAATAAATGTAATTATTGCATTTTATATATTTTAATACGACACAAAATTAAAATTTCTTTAAATGTACCACGCGCATTAAAATATTAGAAATAAGTGTAGTTATTGCATTTAATTATTTTAATACGACATAATAATTAAAAAATTTTAAAATATTCCACGCACATTATTAAAAACATTAAAAAGATTTTGATACTGCCGCAAGGTAAGCATTTTTGACATACAATATTGACAATAATTAGTTATGAGATATTTTTCATATACAGGGTGGCCAGAAATAAAACAACCCTACTCTGACCTCACTATATATTGAACTACACAGTGTATAAACTTCAAATTTCGTGCAAATTCTATATAAGACATGGGAAAACGGATTACGAAAAAAAAAAATAGTTCCAGACACACCTATAGATGGTGTTGTACAACAGAAAATATGAAATAAAGACAGTAGTAATAATAATAATAATAATAATAATAATAATAATAATAATAATAAAAGGGAATGCGTGGATTTACAGACATTTGTGCAGTAGACATGGGGAAATGGATTACGAAAAAAAAAAATTAGTTCCAGAAACACCGATAGATGGTGTAGTACAAAAAAAAATATAGAATAAAGAAAATAATAATAATAATAATAATAATAATAATAAAAGTGAATGTGTGGATTCTTAGACATTTGTGCAGTAGACATGGGGAAACGGATTACGAAAAAAAAATTGCATTAGATGAATTTGTGCATTTAGTTTCTTCGTAATTTTAAAAGTCCACTGTCCCTTAAATAGAATTGTTAAAATTTATAAACCAAAAAAAAAAAAAAAAAAAAAAAAAAAAAATACCAGATGCAAATTAAAGAAAAAAATCCGAATTTTAGAACGATAGGTCTGAAACGAAATGGTATCTATAATACTCGCAGCTTCCTAATTTTAATGTTGTTAGTTAAATTTAGTTCTATCTCATTTTCTCCTAGACATAGGTATTTGGTCTTACTAACGTTCAAGTAAAGTCCCCATTTCTCATGTTCTTCCTTAATTTTTTCGTCATTTTCTCTAAATAATTTTAATTTTTTGCAATTATAACTTGGTCATCTGCAAATTGCAGAGCAAAAATTGACGTTCCATTCACATTAAGTCCCATTTTTTATTTATTTATCCACTTCAATTTTAAATTTTAGAGCTTTTTTACTTAAATTTTTCTATTTTCGGTCTTCTTGACAACTTGTCAGTGAATCTCCATCTCCTTATCACTTCCTGCAATTTGATTGGTCGTTCAATCCTACCAGCCACATAAATAGACTTTTTCTCTTGTTCTTCCTTAGTCCGAGTACTGTCTCGGTGAGATGAAGAAATCTTCTCACCATTTATTTATTTATTGTAGTATATATTTTGTGCTAAGGCTACACTTAAATTTTTGCATGGCTCTTCTACGATGTGGTACACAAATACTCATAGACAAAGAGAGGATCTAAAGAGCAACTGGGAATTCCCTTGAACCAATAAACTGATTAACTGATTAACACGTCCACTACCGGGTTATAATTACCGGAATTTTATTTTATTAAGAAAGTTCGAATTCATACCAGAAAATACTAATAGCAATATTTACTTTATTTAATTACAGACATTTCCTGATTACACAAAATAAAAATTCTTCTTTCGAAATTTCCGATACGAATTCGTAATTTTAGATTGAAAAACCACGAGTATACTCGTGGTTGGCAGCGAATGGGTTAACTGATTCATGGGAAGAAGCTAAATTTAATAGAACTAAATTTCTGGTTTAAATCATGCAAAACTAAGAAGGCTCGTCGAAATTTGAAACCTGGTACTAGAGGGATAACAACTTTTGGAAATTCACTAAAGTAATTTTAGTACATATGGTTACAAAAAACTTTTTTTTCCATACAACACACACATAAGCTCAGAGGAATTAAAAACTATTTCGGAAAATGCCTTACTTGTAAATTTTTAAGCAAGCTGTAGATAAGAATTTCGAAGCTTAATAAAAAACAAATTTTTTATGCACAGTCATCAAGGGATATAGCTGAATATACGTATAAATTTATTTTCTAAAATAACAATTTTGACAGATTCCTTTCTTGGAAAATAATAAATATGTTAAATGAATTTTATATTAACGGAATGGCATACCTTATTTTCTTTTCTTAAACTAAAAGTAACTCTTGAAAAAATTTTGGAGATATAAATATTAATTATTTTAGACCATGATTACTTTCATGCGCTAAAGATGAATTTAATGATGAGAAAAAAACACCTAACTCCTTACGTAAATATGCATTCTAATTAAAGCATCACAAAGTTTTAATTTGCATCTTAATAAAATCCTTTGTTGTTGTTTTTGTAAAGAGGAAAAAACTTCCCTTAGTTAAAATAATTAAAACTGCAGTGTGATGCACCTTACTTAAATAACATTCTTTTTTATTTAAAGACCAAGATAATGTTTCAACAGCTGCAAACAAAACAGTAAGTATGCGATTTTTACAACGATAAGAGCTGCATCACGGAATTATGTGTTACAGTATAATAAAAAAGTGAAAATTGGACTATTATTTTTATATTATGACTAAATTAAAAAAATATTTTCTGCTTATATTTGCATATAATATTACATGAACACGCTCATTTCATTTAATAATCAAATCTTGCATTGAATGATAAAATCTTCATAAATATATAATTAATGAATTTTTATTATTTATTTATAATAATACATATGTTATATGTATGTGACTTTTTATAAATAATTTGAAGTAAAAAAATGAAAATCGATTAAAATATCAGTAAATTAAATAAATAAAATAGACCAAGATAATGTTTCAACAGCTGCAAACAAAACAGTAAGTATGCAATTTTAACAACGATAAGAGCTGCATCACGGAATTATGTGTTACAGTATAATAAAAAAGTGAAAATTGGACTATTATTTTTATATTATGACTAAATTAAAAAAATATTTTCTGCTTATATTTGCATATAATATTACATGAACACGCTCATTTCATTTAATAATCAAATCTTGCATTGAATGATAAAATCTTCATAAATATATAATTAATGAATTTTTATTATTTATTTATAATAATATATATGTTATATGTATGTGACTTTTTATAAATAATTTGAAGTAAAAAAATGAAAATCGATTAAAATATCAGTAAATTAAATAAATAAAATAGACCAAGATAATGTTTCAACAGCTGCAAACAAAACAGTAAGTATGTGATTTTAACAACGATAAGAGCTGCATCACGGAATTATATGTTACAGTATAATAAAAAAGTGAAAATTGGACTATTATTTTTATATTATGACTAAATTAAAAAAATATTTTCTGCTTATATTTGCATATAATATTGAATGAACATGTTCATTTCATTTAATAATCAAATCTTGCATTGAATGATAAAATCTCCATAACTATATAATTAATGAATTTTTATTATTTATTTATAATAATATATAAATTATATGTAATGTGACTTATTTATAAAAACCTTGAAGTAAAAAAAATATATATATAAACTGATTAAAATATCAGTAAATAAAAAAAATATATATATTATTATTAAAAATTGTAAATAAAGAAGAGTAGAAAATATTCATTAAAAATTTAACATTTTCCGTTGGTTTTTATTATTATTATTTTGTTGTAAAAGAAATGCAATATTTTGCATTCCTGATTCAAAAAACTATCCAATGTCTGCTTCTCTCCAAGATCTCAAGCAGTAAAATATTTTAAGTATGTTATTGTATTTTGCAACGTTGCGTAATGATATTTGTTTATGTGTCCACAGTTTATCAGAATAAAATAGTTTTATCTCTAAGAAAATAACTTCATAGTATACATTTTATCATTTCATGTCGCTTCAAATAAGTTTTATTTGAATGGATGTGTATTATATGTAATATTATATATTTATAAATTGTTTGAAATGAACAAAATTTAAAACTTCATAAAATATCAGTAAATTAATAAATTAAATTAATTTTATTAAACATTATGCGTAAAGAATAAAAAAAGATATTCATAATACACGTAATATTGAAGATAATATTATTTTCAGCTGTTTCATTTTATTTTGTTTGGGAAAAAAATGCAGTAATATTCATGTGTTACTCAAAAGCTTAAGCAAAATCTGTTTATTTCTTAAATTGTAAGCATTGAATCATTTTAGGTCAAATTTTATGTGCTGTGGTTGTATTTTTTGTCACGTTACTTAATAATATGTAATTATTTGTCCATATTGTACCATAACTAAGAAAGTTTTATCGATGAGAAAATTACTTAATTCCTAATTGATACCAGTAATTCTAAATTAAATTGTTTTGCTTTATTTAAAGGCAGACATGTCGGGATTATATAATGTAAAAAATTCTTCTTACGGAATTTTTGGTATGAATTTGGAATTTTTCAATGAAGAAAAATTTGGCCAAACTGACAACCCTGCTTTATATTTTATCATTTCATGTTGCGTCAAATGAGTTTTTTTTATTTTATGAATATATATTATTCCTATTTTTCCTGGAAAATTTATTTCTGAAAAATCTCAAGTACATAATAATAATTGTTAGTTTTACAGAGAAATTTTTCTTGGCGCCACACCAAAGAAATATCTCCAGCTTTAACCCAAAATTAATTCATCTCAAAGTCATCTCATGGATATTTACCTCTGATCTATGTAATTGCGAGATAAAAGATAAATAAATATCCATGTTTAAAGGAAACATTTAATTAAAATAAAAACTTTAAAAAAATCTAAATGTTATTTTCAATTTAGAAATATTTAGCTTCCTCTGCTTCGAATTCAATAATGTTTGCCGTAAATATCGCGTATAATTCACATTTCAAGAAAACAAATTTTAAACAAGAAAGTGAAATATAAGAAAATTACTGATAAGGAAGTTACTTAATGCAGGTTTGCCACTTTTGCCTCCATATTTATTCATAAATTCCTAATTGATATTAGAAATTCTGAATAGAAATTCTTTTGCTTTATTTAAAGACAGAGATTTCGGGATTATATAATGTAAAATTCTTCTTACGGAATTTTTGGTAGGAATTTTGAATTCTGAATAAAATAAGGAGACCAAACTGACAACCCTGCTTTATAGTATACATTTTATCATTTCATGTTGCGTCAAATGATTATACATATATCATCGGTTGTAACACATATAATAAAAATGCAAGCAATTTACTACTTAATATTTTAAAGCAGATATATGATATAACGTTAAAACATAATAACCAACATTGCCTAAAAAATAGTTTTCAACTCATTAATAAAATACATAATATCAATCCGGTAAAATTCATAAAAACATTGGATTTTAATGATTTATTTAATAACATTGATATAAAAGACTTACATAAAACAATGTGTATATTATTTAAAGAATTTAAATCTCAATTAAAATTAAAAGAACATATTTCAGTAAATTTTTTTAAAACTTTACTAAATTTTACATTGCATAATAATTACATTATATATGACAATATTATCTATAAACAATGCCAGGGAATTCCGCAGGGCGGAACCGCATCTAGTATTCTCTCTGACCTTTACTTATATTATTATGAAAGAAATATAAGTCCGAACAATGATTATGTATTTTATCGCTATATTGATGACATTATCATATTTTATTTCAATGAAAAAAATTGCACATCACCACTCAATTTTTATCCTACTCAGCTTAAATTAAGCGAAAATGATTTAATTAATAATAATATAAACTTTCTTGACTTAAAAATTAATATTACTAATAATTATAAATTAATTTTTGATATTTATGATAAGAGATTTGATTTCCCATTTAAAGTAAATATTTTTACCAATTATGCTTCATGTTTACATAAATCTGTTTATAAAAATATAATTATCAATTATCTACATCGTATAAAATACTTATGCTCAGATATAAATAAAAACAAAAATATTAGATATATTCGAGATCAAGCAAAAATATATGGATATCCAATTTTTATGATAAATTCAATCATCAACTCTTTTAAATAACATTTATTATATAATTTAAATATAAACATGGTATGTAATAAATTATTGTTTTAGTGTGCGATAACATATAACAAAAGATATAGAAAATAATAATTATAACATACATTATTACAATTATAACATATTAGGAAATTTAATATTTAATATCTGTTTGAACATTATATACACTTTATGTAGAAAATTACAAATATAACATACATAATTACAATTATAACATATTAGGAAATTTAATATTTGATTGAACATTATTTATACTTTGTATAGTTGTGATTGTGCGTTGCCGATCACCTCTGTTTAAGGTATTATTGATGTGTAGTTTTCATACATTTATAAATTAACTTATACAATAACAAATTAAATTATACAATGATAACATTGGTGATTATAACTCATATATATATATATCTATTTGCAATATATATAAAAATAAATATATATAGTTTTTATTTTTGTCTATGAATAATTAAAATTAACAAGTATTTTAATTACTGAATTGCATTAATTTGATTGAAAAACAGTAGTAATACTATTAATTATCAACATTATAAATTTTGAGATATTTTGAATTGTTTATGAATTATTTAATTAGATATTTAAATTAATCTATAAATATAAAATATATTTACAATGTAGTATAAATTAAACATTAATTATTTAAAAACAAGTCTAATATATATTTAAGTAGTAGTAAAAATAAAACATTAATTATTTAATAAATGTCTATAATATCAGTGGATTAACACAGCTGGTAGCAAAAATAATTTGAATTAAAATAATATCTCTTTTACATAATATATTCTTGTTAAGAATATCTGAAATGCTGTGCAAGTTGAATTAATTCTGTGTAGATTTATTCATATAGTAGTATTATATTTTATTTGAATTTTAAGTAAAACTACAAGTTAGTATTGTTTTTTAAAGTTTATTTATATAAATAAATCTAATGAAGTGAGTATGTAACTAATAAAGTGGATATTTAACTAAATATTAATTATGAACTATTATAATACCAATAGATGGCGACACTTTACCTTTCAGGTAGTTGTAGATAATATTGTTAATATTATATTTAATTTAACTATAGAGGGAGCTATTGATTGTATATTAATTTTACTTTCAGGAATTAAAATTGGATGGAGTAATATATATTCACGGATATAATTTTGTTATAAGTGTATTAAAACCAGAATTATTTTGAGTGTTTTTGAATCATTTTGTGATTGGGTGTCATTTATGGGGTTGTGTTTTAAAAAAAGTGTGCTCTCAACTTGTCTTACAAATCATTTCTCTCAACTCGACTTAGTCAACATGTATGATGCATTGCCATGTGGATGTGAATATTATGCAGACGTTGTGACATTTTAAGGATTCTGTATAATTATTGTGAGTAAAATATTTTATCTACACTTTACGCGTTCATATTTCCAATTTTATTATTTCAAAACTGTTATCTCGTGGTAATTTAGTGAGGTGTTAATTACAGTTTTTTGGATAATCGATGTGAGTGAAATATATTGTATTTTCTTAATGGTTTTTTATTTCCTATTTAAATATTTCCAAATTTTAATATTTCCAATTGTTGTCTGGTAATAGTTCAGTGTACCTGGATGATTCTACTGATCTTAGCATTATGCCAGTAGAATTATGAAACACTGAATTATTATTTAAAACACATGTGGGTGCATCCAGGCTGATGAGTACATGTGCATGTGTTTTTCCATGTCCAATTCATATTTAATTCTCATGTGGTCCAATTTTCCATTGTGTATGGTTCATATTTAATTTGTTAATCCATTTGTGTTTACTTAATTGCAACTCCAATTTATAATTTTTTTTTCCCCCTTTCTCTCTATTTCTTTTTTCAATATTCTTTTGGTATGAGTAAAATTTGGCCAATTACCATTGAAGCATCAGCTATGGTAATATTATGTTTGCACATGTTAATTATTAGCTATGTGGTATTCTGTATACACAGTATCATTGATTATCTCTTTGGAGATTTAAGTAGAATAGAACTTGATATGTTTTTTGAAATTCATAGATATTATAATTATATATATATATATATATATATCATTAACCCAAAATTAATTCAACTGAAAGTCAATTACCTCTGATCTATGTAATTGCGAGATAAAATGTGTATAATCCACAGATCAACTAAACAAATTTTAAACGAGAAAATAAAATATAACTGAAAATAAATTAATAACTGAAATTTAGTGAGTGTCACGTACGAATAATTTACATTTTAGTAAATAAAATTTATCTTTCCCCGGAGATTACAGTATGTGATTTTTGCAAAGTATAACAGAATTTATTTAGCTATTTCAGCATCCCATAAAACAGGAAAAATTCATTAATTAAAAAAATTCTGATATAGTATTTGTAACATTTTTTTAAATCATAACAAGAACATATTTTAATTGTATTTTAGAGTTTAAAATTTTTGTGTTCTTTATTTAATCCCAAAATATGTGAACAATAATAATTATAATAAAAAAACTATAATATCAAAATATCAAACAATTTGACAAAAAGTTCCAACAATTTAATATCAAGATACGTTATTTCTTTAATTTATATGCCTTAAAAGTTATGTTTCTTTTCTGGTTCAAGGACGTATTGTTTTCATGTGAACGGAAAAGAAGATATAGATGAATACTAGATACAGATTCGTTGGGAAACAAGAAATAAAGAACAACGTCAATGAAGATGGCAAAGAGAATAGAAGGATTAATAATGATTTTCTTTATGCTGAATAATTGTGCATAGCTTGAAAAATAAAAAAAAAGATGAAATAAACATGCGAACATCATGAGGAAAATTTGCAATCATATAAAATCAAAAAGTTATTTCAAGAACTTAAATATACTACAAATCTTTATGAACTTTTCAGAACACTTATTTTGTCAACTTTTTTAGAACACTTTGAAGCGCACTTTTTGAATACTTCTGAGAACACTTCTTTTCTTCAGCACACTTTCTAGCGCGCATTTTGAAAGCGATGATTTCACAAGTGTGCCCAAATGTGCTCTCAGTGCGTTCTCAAATGTGTTCCTAAGTTTAGATTTAACAGCTATCCTGAGCAGAACACTTTCGGTACACTTTCAGAACACATTCTTTATAGCGGAGCATTTTCGGAACACATTCAGTACACATTAAGGTAACCGGAACACTTTTTTTTTAATCAAAGTGTTCCAAATGTGCTCCCAATGTGTGCTGAAAACTTGCAGTGTATATTTGAAAATCTTTTGTTATTTTCAGATGTATTCCTCATGCATGTTTTAAGGAAAGAGGAAAAGAATCTTTACTTGATTTTTCTAGATACTGATTTGTCGGGAAAATAAAAGATAAACCACTCTGGAGACGGCAAAGAGAATAAAGAGATTAATAATGTTTTTTTTTTTTTTTTTTTTTTTTTGTACGGAATAAATATGTGAGTCTTCAAAAAAGAAAAGAATATGAAATAAATCAACGACTATTATGGGGAAATTCTGAAATCATACAATAGCAATATTTTATTTCATCAACCTAAAATAATTTCTGAAAATCATTCCTTATTTCCAAATGCACCCTTCATCCATGTTTTAAGGAAAGCGAAACAAGATTTATACATGAATACTGGATACTGACTCTTCGGTGAAACAAGAAATGCACCTCTCTGGAGACGGCAAAGAGAATAATGTTTTTCTTTACACAGGATAAATATGTGAATTTTGAAAAAATAAAAGAATATCAAATAAATCAACGAACATTATAAGGAAATTTTGCAATCATGTAATATCGATATTTTACTTCATTAACTTAAAATATTCTCTGAAAATATTTTCTTATTTTCAGATGCATCTCTCATTCATGTTTTAAGGAAAGGGGAAAATAATCCTTACATGAATACTAGAAAGGGATTTGTTGGGGAAACAGGAAAGAAACCACTCTGCAGACGGCGAAGAGAATAAAGAGATTAATAATGTTTTTCTTAATAATGAATGCATTTGTAAATTTCGAAAAAAAATAAGGTGAAGTACATCAACGAAAATTATGAGCAAATTTTTCAATCATATAATACCAATATTTTATATCATTAACTTAAAATATTCTTTTAAAATCTTTTCGTATTTTCAGATGCATCCCTCATGCATGTTTTAAGAAAAGCCAAATATAATCTATACATGAGTACTAGATACTGATTTGTCAGGGAAGCGAGAAATAAACCACTCTGGAGACGACAAAGAGAAAAAAGAGTTTAATAATGTTTTTCTTTATACTCAATAAATGTGTGAATAACGAATGAAATCAACAAACATTATGAGTAAATTTTTCAATCATATAATACCAATATTTTATACCATTAACTTAAAATATTCTTTGGAAATATTTTCGTATTTTTAGATGTATCCCTCATGCATGTTTTAAGGAAAACCAAATAGAATCTATACATGAATACCAAATACTGATTTGTCGGGGAAACGAGAAATAAACTACTGTGGAGACGGCAAAGAGAATAAAGAGATTAATAATGTTTTTCTTTATACTCAAGAAATGTGAGAATAATTAAAGAAGAATAGAATAGGAAATAAATCAACGAACATTACGACTAAATTTTGCAATCATATAATTTATTTCATGAACTTAAAATGTTTGAAAATATTTTCTTATTTACAGATGCATCCATCCCTCATGCAAATTTTAAGCAAAACGTAAAATAATCTTTACATGAATACTAGATACTTATTTGTCGCGGGCACAAGTAATAATATCCCCTCTGGAGACGGCAAAGAGAATACAGATATTAATAATGTTTTTCTTTATACTGAATACATGTGTGAATCTTGAAAAAAATGAAGATGAAATAAATAAACGAACATCATGAGGAAAGTTTGAAATCATATAATATCAAAAAGGTATTTGAATAACTTAAAAATATTTGGAAATCTTTGCTTATTTTCAAATGCATCCCCCACACATGTTTTATGGAAAGCGAAATTAGTTCTTTACCTGAATAGTAGATATTGATTCGTCGAGGAAAAAAGTAATAAGCCCGTCTGAGACGGCAAAAAGAATACAGAGATTAATACAGAGATAATGATTTTCTTTAAACTGAATACATGTGTGAATCTTGAAAAAAACGAAGATGAAATAAATAAAAGAACATCATAAGGAAAGATTGAAATCATATATCAAAAAGTTATTTGAATAACTTAAAGATATTTGGAAATCTTTGCTTATTTTCAAATTCATCCCTTACACATGTTTTAGGAAAAGCGAAATTAGTTCTTTACCTGAATAGTAGATATTGATTCGTCGAGGAAACAAGTAATAATCTTCTCTGGAGACGGCAAAGACAATACAGAGATTAAAAAAATATTTTCTTTTATATTGAATAAATGTGTGAATCTCGAAAAAAGGAAGGATAATAAATAAATCATAAAAAATCGTGAGGAACATTTGCAATCATATAATATGCAAAAAAATTCATTATCTACAAAATATTTTGGAAATATTTTCTTTTTTTTTAGATGCATCCCTCGCGCATGTTGTAAGGAAAGAAAAAATGAATCATTAAATGAATACTAGATACTCATTCGACGAGAAAAACGTATAATAAACTCCTTTGGGAGACGGCAGAGACATTAATAATGCTTTTCTTTATACTGAATAAACGTTTAGATCTCGATGAAAACGAAGATGAAACAAATAAATGAACATCATGAGGAAATTTTGCAATCATATAACGTTAAAAAGTTATTTAATTAACTAAAAAATAGCTGAAAAGTTTCAGGTGCATCTCTCCCGCATATTTTAAAGAAATCGAGAAAGAATTAATACTATAGATATTTATTCGTCAGGGAAACAAGAAATAACCTACTCTGGAGACGGGAAAGTGAACAAAGAGATTAATAATATGTTTTTCTTTATACTGAATAAATCTGTGAATCTCGAAATTAAAAAAGAAAAAAGAAAGAAATCAACGAATATCACGAGGAAAATTTACAATTATATAATATTAAAAAATTATTTAAATAATTTAAAAATAGCTAAAAATCTTCAGGTGCATCCCTCCCGCATATTTTGAAGAAATCGAGAAATAATCCTTAAATTAATACTATAGATATTGATTCGTCGGGGAAACAAGAAATAACTTACTCTGGAGGCGGGAAAGAGAACAGAAAGATTAATAGTCTGTTTCCTTTATACTGAATAAATCTGTGAATCTCGAAATTAAGAAAAAAAAATTAATTAACAAATATCATGAGGAAATTTTGCAATTATATAATATTAAAAAGTTATTTAAATAACTTTAAAATAGCTGAAAATCTTCAGGTGCATCCCTCCCGCATGTTTTAAATAAATCGAGAAAGAATCCTTACATTAATAATGTCAGGTTTCTCTCACAGGTGCAAGAATTGAAAGCTATTCTTAAGGGATTAGCATATTGTATGTATTGTATATGTATCTATTGTGTACCGTTAGAGGCTGGGTCAAGAAGAATCTTAATCCGAAAGGGAGCGACTCAGAATATGAGTGGAAGGAAGGTGGAACAGAATAAAAGAATTCCCATTGCAATGTGGTCTTTGATAGATAAGAAAGAGAGTGCAACCTTTTGTTCAGGAAGACAGATCCGTCAAGAGGGAGGAAGGGTTGTCAAGTTCCCTTGAAAACAGAGGAGAAACCCCGTAGAAAGGAGGGTGCTCTGCAGTTTCCGAGAGAGAAAAAGTTAGTTCGGACGGAGCAGCGAAGTGTGAAGGTTGCTCGGGGAATGAGCGCTGAGAGCGAGTGTGAGATGAATAGAAATCTGAGTGCGGAATTAATTGAGGTAGTCTAACGGTACACGTAGAGCGTTTTCTGTAATTGTTTTAATTTAGTGTTAAACCGGATAATTTACATCCGAGTTTAAGTGTAAATATTGTTAATAAATTGTTACTTTAACTTTAATTGAAAGAGTTAGGTTTTCTTGAATATACATCAAGTATCGTGCCCGATATCACGTATTCATATCGGTGGTGGCAGCATATCAAGAGAACGGATCTATTTCGAAGTTGTGTGGACGGAGAAGTGGAATCCGACAAATAAGATACTGATTCGTCGAAGAAACATGAAAACAGAACAAAGAGATAAATAACCTCTTTCCTTTATACTGAAAAAATCTGCGAATCTCGAAATTAAGAAAAAAAAATAATTTAACAAATATCATGAGGAAATTTTGCAATTATATAATATTAAAAAGTTATTTAAATAACTTAAAAATAGCTGAAAATCTTCAGGTGCATCCCTTCCGCATGTTTTAAATAAATCGAGAAAGAATCCTTACATTAATAAGATACTGATTCGTCGGAGAAACACGAAATAACCTACACTGGAGACGGGAAAGAGAATAAAGAGATAAATAATCTGTTTCCTTTATACTGAATAAATCTGTGAATGTCGAAATAATAATAAAAAAAGAAAGAAATCAACGAATGTTATGAGAAAAATTTGCAAACATATAATATTAAAAAATTATTTAATTAACTTGTAAACTTCAAGAGCATCCCTCCCCCATATTTTAAAGAAATCAAGAAATATACTATAGATAATACTATAATACTATATATAATACTATATATAATACTATATATAATACTATAGATATTGATTCGTCGGGGAAACAAGAAATAACCTACTCTGGAGACAGGAAAGAGAGCAAAGAGATTAATAATCTGTTTCCTTTATACTGAATAAATCTGTGAATCTCGAAAAAAAATGAAATAAATTAACGAATATCACGAGGAAAATTTGTAATTATATGCTATTAAAAATTTATTTAATTAACTTAAAAATAGCTGAAAATCTTCAGGTGCATCCCTCCCGCATGTTTTAAATAAATCGAGAAAGAATCCTTACATTAATAAGATACTGATTCGTCGGAGAAACACGAAATAACCTACACTGGAGACGGAAAACAGGACAAAGAGATAAATAATCGCTTTTCTTTATACTGAAAAAATCTGAAAATCTCGAAATTAAAGAGAAAAAAAAAGAAAGAAAAGAAAGAAATCAACGAATATCATGAGGAAAATTTACAATTATATATAATATCAACAAGCTGTTTAATTAGTATGAATATAAAAGAATAATATAATAAAATCAGTTGTTAACGTTTAAGCACTTACTTGCATTACACATATAATCTCGTGATTTATGTTTATAATTTTCAAAAATTTTGCGAAACTAGTTTATTTATCGTTATCGATCTTGAAGGTGTCGCTATTTGATCGTATGAAACATGTCATCTTTTTATTAAAAGGTATTTTTAATCTTTTTTGTGTAATGTTTTATCATTTTAAGCATTAATTTACATCTTTAGTTTAGTTTGAATATATTTGAAAATTAATTTTTATTTTCTGATGAATCCCTCTTGTATGTTTTAAGAAAAACAAAAAAGAATTTTTACATGAATATTAAATATAGATTCGTTGGAAAAAAAGGGAATAAACCAGTTTAAAGACGGCAAAGGAATATGAATTAATTACATTTTTGAGATTTTTGAAAAACTACTGTTTTATTTACACTATTGTAACTAGTGTTTAAATAGTTTCATATTTGACTAAATAAATGCGAGATTATTATTATTATTTTATTTTTTTTTTTTTTTTTAAGTTGAAATATGCCATAAGGCATCTTGTTGAAAAGTAGTTTCAATCATATTTTATAGCAGAAAAAAAAAAGAAGAAAAACTCATTTTATTAGCTTAAAATAATTTAAATGAGACAAGATAACGAAATTAAAAGCTTTACATGAAACCTGGATACTGATATGGGAAAAAGAAAGGGAATATGAGCTTGTGTAAGAAACAAGCCGTTTTGCAGATCACAAAAAGAACATATTAATAATAGTTTAGAGGTTAAAAAGTTATTTTTATTTTACGGATCACATGTGTGAATATAAGGAAAAAAATATTCTTACAAAATAAATGACGAAAAGTCTCAGTCATATAATATTAAGATTAATATTAATCTTCATAATCCTGTTGAAATTTTTCAATCATGTTTTATTGAAATAAACTTCTTTTAATGGCTTAAACTAATTTTAAATGAGATAAGATAACGAAATAAAAAGCTTTACATGACAACTGGATACTGATATAGGAAAAAGAAAGAGAAGATGATGTTGTGTATGAAATACACCGTTTTGCAGATCACAAAAAGACATATTAATAATATTTTAGATGCTAAAAGTTATTTTTATTTTACTGATCACATGTGTGAATATATATAAAAAACTATTATAAAATAAATGACGAAAAGTCTCAGTCACATAATATTAAGAAGCGTTCTTTCATTATCCTGTTGAAATTTTTCAATCACGTTTTATTGAAATAAACTTTTTTATTGTCTTAAAGAGACAAGACAACAATATATAAAAAGCTTCACATGAAAACTGTATCCTGATACAGGAAAAAGAAAAAGAGATGGTATTTTGTAAGCCGTATAAAAAAAACACAAATAACACATTAATAGTATTTTAGAGGTTAAAAATTATTTTTATTTTACGGATCACATATGTGAATATATATAAAAAAAAAATTATAAAATAAATGACGAAAAGTCTCAGTCATATAATATTAAGAAGCGTTCTTTCATTATCCTAAAAGTAGTTGAAAAGCTTTTCTTGTTTTCAGATACATCCCGCACGCATGTTTTCAGGAGAAAGAAAAAGCTATACACAAAATAGACACTGATACGGCGGGGGAGAACAGGAAATAAACCGTTCTCCAGACGACAAAGAAAACATGCCTTTAGGGAGAGCAAGGATTTGAAACGGTATTCCTTGATACAGCCGACATTTTTTTCTTTTTTTTTCATTTGGGGATTCTTTTTCGTTGGAGGAATGTCACGAGATTTTTCTTCTTCCAACCCCTCTCGTATAATTTTTGTTGAAGGGATCGGATACTGTCTAGCATAGCGTTAAATGTGACCGTTAACGAGTGTGTCATTGCAAAGTGAGTTATTATATCGTTGGAAATATGGGGGAAGTTCAAAACAGCTAACGAGTTGAGAAGTGCCCCGTAAATTCCTGGGCATGAGAGAATATGTCAAGAGTGAGTGGCGGAAAATCCGGACCGTTTTAGCGCCTTTAAATCATTTTTCAACAATTTCCTTCTAATTTATGGGATACACCATTTGCTGTTTTCCTATATATTTGCCATTAAACTTCTAATTTTTACTAAATTAGCTGAAAATATGTTTCGTAGTTCTCCTAAACCTAAAAGCAATTAAAATATAGATAAAATACTTAAGTGATACAAATAGAAACAACAAAAACCTTATAAAAACCTTTTAATGATCGACATACGTTTCAATGCTCATACGGCGCCATTTTCAAGGTAGATAACGATAAACAAAATATTCTCACAAATTTTTGAAAATAAACTTGAAAATAGATAACGATAAACAAAATATTATCGCAAATTTTTGAAAATAAACTTGAAAACGTGAATCACGAGATCATGATCTCGTAATTCATGTTTTCAAGTTTATTTTCAAAAATTTGCGAGAATATTTTGTTTATCGTTATCTATCTTGAAAATGGTGCCGTATGAGCGTTGAAATGTATGTCGATCATTTAAAGGTTTTTATAAGCCTTTTGTTGTTTCTATTTGTATCACTTAAGCATTAGTGATCTTTATAATTAGTGATCTTATTCTGTGATTTCATGAAATTAATTTTCCCGATATGAGGAAATATTTTTTACGCAATAAAAGTATTGCGGATAGAATGAAATTGATTCAAATGTATAAACAATGCATTGCCATTAATGCTAAAATGAGATTTTTCGTTGTAAACTTTACCTATTTCTTTTTGTGTGTGTGTGTGCCAACATCTCTCGTATATTTATTTAAAGTGTTAGATTATTGTCTGTCATGACAGGTACAGTATTTAATGATTCAGTCAACTCAAATCTCGTGAGAAATATGAAAAGATTTTCAAGTATATGAGAAAAACTTGATATATTTCGAGGTATGTGGAAATATATAAAAAACAACTGGCGTGAAATATGAACGATTTTAGTGCCATTAAATCTCACCAAGAATGTTCTAATTTCCCAAGTAGCACAAAATTGTTGAGCCAATGTTGGTTAATTGTTTTCTCACGTTCACCCACAGTAAGAAATGTCTGCCTCGGTGTACCATTGTCCAAAACAATTTACCAACATTGGCCCAACCGTTAGCTGCTCAGAATCCTTTTTAGATATGCTCCAAATTAAGGGACCTCTGTATTCTACTACTCTGTATTGTACAACTGCCGTATATGTCGGCTTTACATTGGAAATATTTACAATGTAAGAAAAATAGTGGAAAAGTTTAGAAATATTTTGTGTAATAAACCTATTCTAGAAAGATTGTTGTTATTTGTTTCTAGGGAAAACGTTTGGCTATGAATATTTCTTGTTCAAAACAAATTTTTCAGCCGTTTTGCTATTTTTATTGTTTACTTCCCAAGCTTTTTCGTAGTTTTTTTTTTTTTTTTTTTTTTTTTTTTTTTTTTAAGGATTTGAGTAGCGTCGGTTATAGAGTAAGATGTGTCCTAGATTAAATCTACCATTTGACTGTTCTCCGAAGCTATGAAGGAAGTTGAAAGCATCTAATCAGTTAGAAGGACCTGTTAAAACTCTAGAAAAAACGTTTCGCTATGAATATTTCTTGCTCAAATTAAATTTTTCAGCCGTTTTGCCATTTTTAATGTTTATTTCTCAAACTGTTTCGTAGGATTTTTTTTTTTTAAGGATTTGCGTAGCGTCGGTTATAGAGTAAGATGTGACCCAGATTAAATTTACCATCTGACTGTCTCCGAAGCTATGGAAGAAGTTTAAAGCATCTAATGAGTTAGAACGACCTGTTAAAACTCTAGAAAAAAACGTTTCGCTATGAATATTTCTTGTTCAAATAAATTTTTTCAGCTGTTTTGCCCTTTTTAATGTATACTTCCAAAGCTCTTTCGTAGGTTTTTTTTTTTTTTTTTTTTTTTTAGGATTTGAGTAGCGCCGGTTATAGAGTAAGATGTGACCGCGATTAAATCTACCATTTGACTGTCTCCGAAGCTAATGGAGGAAGTTGAAAGCATCTAATGAGTTAGAAGGACCTGTTAAAACTCTAGACACATGTAAAAAAATGTCGAGAATGAATGGCAAAAATTACGAAATCGGTTAACACTATTTATCTTCCAATTTACGAGATTGCATTTACTATTTCATAAAGGGTTGGTGCGCTTTTACCACAAATTGTTAATAGACTTTTTCAACTCATTTAAATGGAGAAAAGCGTTACAAATCCTACAGTTAAACGCGGTGTTTATAATTTCTGCTATTTAAATATTAAATAGAAAACTTCCATTTAAAAACTGGGGTAGAAGCTTACGAAACCTGTTATAGAATCATACATTTAATCCATTCGCTGCCAACCACGACTATACTCGTGGTTTTTCAATCTAAAATTACGTACCGGAAATTTCGAAAGAAGAATTTGTATGTTATGTAATCACGAAATGTCTGTAATTAAATAAAGTAAATATTGCTGTTAGTATTTTCTGGTATGAATTCGATTTTTCTAAATAAAATAAAATTCCAGTAATTTTAACCCGGCAGCGAACGTGTAAAGGAGAAAATCAATTAATACTAAAGAAACATGACTTGTGTCTGATAATTTTGCGAGGCAAAGAAATTTTTATCGAAAGTTATATTTCTATTGCATTTGTTAAAATTCTAAACACATTTACACTGTTATAAAAATATATTAGAAATATTAACATTATTCTTAAAATAATCTACAATTTAGTGCCCCCATGGTTGATATAAGGGCATTTTGCGGTAAATTTAAAATAAAATCTTTTACTATTATCTGTATTTAATTGAAAATCATTACAAATGTTGGCCATTAATTTCCCAGTTTCAGATTATTCTGGTCGACATAATTAGCTGCACATTTCTAAAATTAAAAAATATCATTCTTTCTGAAACGTTGTGCAACGTTAATTAGATATTTTGTTATTTTTGCTTTTTTTTATATATATAAAACTATACCAAAATTCTGTCAGCAGGGAATGGTATTTATAAATAAAACGGAAATCATACTTCCAGGCATCATTAATAAGTAATGTTAAACAAACTGTTGTCAAAGATAAAAATTTGAATTTAAGACTTAATCTTTGAATAATAAATTTTGAAAGTCATTAAAAATACTTTTATTTCAAAATTTTAATTATGCAAATAGAAGCTTGGAGGCTTTGAAACTTAAAGTTTCTAAATTAGAAGTATAAGTAAAATAAAAATAAGTTATTAAATAACGCTTATTTTCTGTTTATAATGTGCAATTTTATTTCACTATAAAAGTATTTAATTGTATTAGCGTTATCATACTTTAAAGTTTTAAAAGCTATTCAAATTTGTTAATGCTAAATTAAAAATTCACTAAATATAACTGGTGTTTATATAATTAAACATTCACTGTTTATTTTCATCTGTGTTTTTAAAAGATACATTTATTTACAGATAATATATATATTTTTTAAACTTGAATGTTATAACGTTGAGACACTAAATAATTCTCAACTATTCTGTTTTATTTAGCTTAATTTGTTTAAAATTTTAAAATGTCTTTTGATGCATTTTGTGTAATATCCAATGTGTTTGTTTAGAGTAAGAAAATACAGAATGTATTTTGAAGTTAAATATCATAGTTAAAATGTATGATGTTCTATTCTTTAATATATACAAATATTAGTTTTATATACTTTAAGCTAGAAAGTTGTATGTATCTTAATTTCAGCACAAGGTGATATCTTTTCTCGTGAGTTAGATAAACCATACGTTTCTTAATAAATTAGGTAAAAAAATATTTTAATACGCACATTTGATTGTTACAAGTATTTTTCTTAACAATTTCATTTACCTTTATGGAACTGGATGCTGTAAACATTATAAGTTTTTTTTTAAGAATTGTATCGTTAAATACAATTTTAAAGCTGCTGTCATATTCTGACTATTCAACAAACAATGTAAGCTGGCGAATGTTTTTATTAAGAAATTCCAAATTCGTACCGGTAATTTTGAATAGTAATTTTTTATATGTATATATATTCTTCTCGGAATATCATTCATCACATAAAGTACAAATAAGTAATCAAACTTTCTGGTGAGAAGTCGAAATATATGAATGAAAAATTTGCCAGATTTGGCAACATTGGAGTATTTATAAAATAACACATAAATATGATTAAAAATCTTTCTATATTTTGTTTGATCAATGCTAAAAGATTTAGAATAAAAATCCCCCAAAAATTACAACTTCAGCTACTTCTCACAGAAAGACCTGTTTTGTCATGAGTTATGTAAATCGTTTTCTAACGACCATTGTGAATTTCGAGATAAAACTAATGTCATATTTAATTAAGTGGTGAATAAAAATTCAGATTAGAAATACATGATATTTTATCTGGAACATGGTTGTAATATTGTATATGTCTGATAAATAATAGCGATAACTTAACATTATACCAGGGCTCATCTCACCTGTCCAACATTTTTCATACAGACCATATATGTTTCTCATTTTTTCTTTAAAAACTGATATCTTGTGAATTGAGAATGTTATGAACTTTTTTATTCTGAAACGCCTATCCCCCCCCCCCCTCTTCAGGCTATTTTAATGATATCAAAAATATCTGTCAAACATAAATTTTTGGCCCTTTTCCTAGAAGTAATAATAACTTTAAATGGATTCAATACGTATCATAATTAAGAAGGTATGGGGATTTTTCTGTTTTCACAACCCCCCCCCCCTCCATCCATCTCCTCCCCTTAGTTCAATTTTGCCCATTAACGAACTTGACTGAGATTTTATACCCCTTGATTTTATGTATCAGTTTTCAAGAGATTTATGCAGAATTTTTGACGTTATCGTGTCCATAAAAAAGTTACATAGATAGATAGAAATAGATAGATATAACGTTTTGAACTGGGGGTGGTTTTGGGTTCTGGGAGTCATGATCGGTGTAGATCTGCAAAACTTTTCCAGAAATTCCAACCTGGGGCAGAATATAATAGGTAGTATTTCTTACGAAATCTACATAAAAGGATAATCTATTTTTCACAATAAATGTTGATGTTAAAAATTAACAAAACTACACATTCGAACATTAATAATTGTAGAAATATAAAGAAAACAATTAAAATAAGTACTGGGATATTTATCATTATATAAAGCAAAATTAACTTTTCAAACTTTCTGGTGAGAAGTCGAAATATATGAATGAAAAATATGCCAGACTTTGCAACATTGGAATACTTATAAAATAACACCTAAATATGATTGAAAATCTTTCTATATTTTGTTTGATCAATACTAAAAGATAAAATATTTAGAAAAAAAAAATCAGACAAAAATTACAGCTTTAGCTAATTCTCACAGAAAGATCTGTTTTGTCATGAGTTATGTAAATCGTTTTCTAACGACCACGGTGAATTTCGAGATAAAACTAATGTCATATTTAATCAAGTGTTGAATAAAAATTCAGAAGAGAAATACATGATATTTTATCTGGAACATGGTTGTAATATTGTGTATGTCTGATAAATAATAGCGATAACTTAACATTATATATTATATCACGGTTCATTTCAACAGTCCAACATTTTTCTTACAGACCGTGTATGTTTCTCATTTTTTTCGTTCAAAACTTAGTAGAATAAACGATGAGTATTTTTATTTTAGCATGTTTTTTTCTTTTGATATTTCAGTTCCATTAAAATGTAATTTTCTTCAATGAATACGTTTTCCTGAAAATTGTGAGAAACTTAGTATAAAATTTAAAATGTTTACTAATTATTGCAAATTGCTAATATTGCAAATTTTTTGTTATTTTATTATTCAACTTTGTGAGTGATAAACAATATTTTTTTTTCCTTTTTTAACACTTTCCAACAAAGTTCAAATGTGTTTATGGATTCGGTTTTTTTCTGTCTGTCTGCCTGCCGTCTATCTGGATATCTGTCTGTCTGTCCGTGCACTTACTCGCGTAAATATACACATATTATCATGGAATTGATATATGTTATTCAGGTTTACTATGGCATGTTCAGTATTGAAAATGAAGCATTTATAGTTCATTTACAGGGACAAGCAAAATAACTCCTCTACATTACGGCCTATGGAGAAAAATCGTTTGCGATGTATTTAATAAAGTTAAAGTATTTCAAGCACTTTAAAATTTATATACAGGGTGTCCGAAAAGTCTCGAAACGGTCCAATAACTCAAGAAATATACATCGGATTGAAGTGCATGTTCAATATTTTTGAAAAATTTATTTCGGGAAATCAAAGTTGCAACCTACCAACTCTGTCCCGTAGGGGGAAAGGAGGACAACTTTGAAATCTTAAATGATAACCCCTCTTTTTTATTTCAGATTCAGATTCTACGGAAAAAAGATACGTAACTTTTATTCTGACCATTTTTTTCGGAAAAACATAAATGGCGGTGTAATCGAGTAAAATACAGCGAGTATACGTCAGATAAGTCGAGAAATATACATCGGATTGAAAAACGGAAAAATACGTATTCAATGTTTTATAAAAATCTATTTAGGGATATAAAAGATTCCGTTTTTTAATCCGATGTATATTTCTCGACTTATTCGACGTTTCTAGATATTTCAATAGAAACTACTCTCTCTACATTTTACTCGATTACACCGCCATCTACAATTTTCCGAAGAAAATGGTAAATACAACAGTTATGTATTTCTTCCCGTAGAATCCGAATCTGCAAAAAAGGGTTATCATTTAAGATTTTTCAAAGTTGCCTCCCTTTCCCACCAGAAGGAAAGAGTTGGAAGGGGAAACTTTGATATCGCTAAATGGATTTTTTTTTAAATATTGAATATATTTTCGTTTTTCAATCCGATGTATATTTTTCCAGTTATTCGACCGTTTCCAGACTTTTCGGGCACCCAGTATATATATATATATATATTACTGAGGTGCATTGCAAGATGGTATAGTTTATGGAGTGCATATCATTCATGGTTCATTTACAGGGACGCACAAAAGAATTCGGTGCAGTACTGTATATGAAGAATAATTGTCAGATCGTTTCCAGTTGTGACTTGCGTTTTTAAATTTAACTCATTTTTTACATATTGCTTTGTATGTATAAATTCTATAGATCATATACAATACTGATCAAAAGATGTGGAGTGCATTATCCTTCATTGACTGGAATTGACGAATAGAAAATTTCAACTGTGCTGTGCGTTTCCTAACTGAACCAAAAATTAGCATACGATGTAGCATATATACAAATATATTGATCATATACAGGGCTGCATAAAAGAATTCGGATATATTTTTTTTATTATTAATGATAATTACTAATATTGGGTCTTCAAATATGTTATGTGTATTCCAAATTATTATTACATAGTAGAATTACTGCTCCGTATCACATAGTAGTATTTAGTACTGCTCCGTATCACATAGTAGTATTTAGTACTGCTCCGTATCACATAGTAGTATTTAGTACTACTCAGTAGGACTGCTAAATTGTATTTTCAGAATTTGTATTTTCGGAATCTTGTATTATTTCAGTATTACATAGTATAATTATTGCTCAATATCTCAAATTATAATTTAGTAATGTTCAGTATAATTAGGTAAATAAATCTGCTTGACGGGGCTAGTTGAGCTTAAGCCGAAAGGTAGGCCTCCCCGCCCAATTTGACATTGACCTTGTTCACTTAGATATCACCTTTCACTTTATTAAACTATGAAGTTTTCTTACAGTATTCTGAATACATTGGAAAGTGTTTCATAATCTATGCATAACGCATGATTTATTGTTCTTGTTTCATTATATTACAAATCAATATTCCACGTTAATATGATGATAATATTCTGCCTGACATTATTTAGTCTGATTTAGTTAATGAATACCATACGTTCATTCATCGTTCATTAGATAACAACTCAAAACTGAAAATCTCTCTGATTCCGACGATGATAAAATCGTATCTATTCGTATTAAGCAGAAATGTCTAATTAATGTATTTTGAATAACATAGAATGATTTTAATCTATACTGATTATCTTATGCTCACAGTTTGAGAAGTTTTTAAAAAATGCATGATATTTTTCGGAATTCCGTACATGTTTTAATTATATGTTTTTAGCTATTATAGTAAACAATACATTTTTCAAATTATCACTATCCTGCATGAGATGATTGTATGTTTCATATCTATTTTCTACTGAATGCATTATGGAACACATTAGATTTTTACTCTATTAACGTTTGTAACAATTTAGAACCAACGTACTATTATTTGTTTTATACAAAAACCTTCATTTCAGCTCTTGAAAGATATTATAAAGTAAACAGTTAAAAAACTGACAGATGTTTGTTCAATTGTAATCTTTTATATATCTTTCTTTTATATATATATATATATATATATATATCTTTTATATATATATTCTAATCTTTTATTAACGTTTGTAACAATTTAGAACAACCGTATTATTATATGTTTTATACAAAAACCTTATGTCTCTTGAAAGATATTATAAAGTAAACAGTTTAAAAACTGACATATGTTTGTTCAATCATAATCTTTTAATTTGTGAAGTTAGGTATATATATATATATATTTATTTTCGAAATAAATATATTTGATCTAAATTTAAAAATAAATCATCTACAAAATTTTTAAATTCTTTTGGTTTTAGTTAAATTATAAAATATATTTTTTTTTAATCGCTCATAAAATAAAATCAATAATTGTGTATAATGTGTTTTTACATACGTAAATTCAAGAATTGAGCTTGTTAAACTAAACTAAGTAAATCATAGAAAAGATATCTATTGGTTTTGGAAGAAAAACAAAAAAAATACGAAACTGATCATTTACATATATTGGGTGAAACCCTCAGTAACTGAAACTTTAAGGATTCTTTTTTGTTCAAATCACTATTACGAAAATTTAAATCGATTTCATACTTACCTTTGTTTTTGAAAGGATAGTAGAGATATACTAAAAAAATAACGTTGGCAAAATTTTGAAAAATTGTACATTTTATTATTAAAAATTAAATTTATCCATAAATAAGCTCAAAAACTCCAGTAACTGACACCATCTCTATTTTGAAACACCAATAACTGACACAAAGTGAATCAGTGACCCACACTTTATTTTAAATGATTAAAATGCTTTAAAAAAACTTTATTTTTTAATATAAAAACAAAATGCATTCATATTTATTATAAAAAGTGGGATTGAGTAAGCTGTACTGTATTATTAGTAATGCAGAGTATATAGCAGTAATATATAGTACTGCATTATTAGTAATGCAGTTATCCAATAACTGACATTTATGAACCAGTAACTGACATCTGGTGTCATACACTGGTAAAACAACTTAAATTTGAATGGTGTTTACTACAAAATAAATTTGATTTATTATTATGCATTTTTAAACAGTTCAAATAATAGATTTCAATTTTCTTTAATATAACCAATAACTAACACCTCTGTCGGAGACTGGTAAAATGAAGTTCTTGGAACCAGTAACTGTCACACCCCATTAAGCTAAATTAAATAACCATAAACCCTAAATCATGTCCCTAATATATCATATGAATCTTTAAACTAATTTCGACTAGTATAACTTTAAGAAAAAACTTTAGGATGGTTGCATTACAAATAGACTAGAAAAACACTTCCTTAAATTTAGAAATAAGATGGGTGCTTCAAAATTGCTATTTTTGAATTCTCAAAAGTTTCTTTCTCATGAATTTCCTCTAGTGGTGAATAAATTGGCTCCAAAATAAAAATTAGTGTCTCATTTAGCACTAGATGACATTACGTTGCCGAATTTTACAACAAAATGCTTATTTGAATTAGATTTTTGCTCAAGTGTCAGTTACTGGTTAGGTGTCGATAACTGGGGGTTTCACCCTATGTGGGAATTGCATTCTCAAAAAAATGAGTGGAATGAGTTGGAACAGGATCACAGATTATGTTTCATTTGTAAGATTGATTCACACATAAAAATTTTGAAATTGCCCCAGTCGAAAATATGCATACAGAAAGATAAAATAAAAGCTATTGATTTTTGTGGACTGAAGAACATCCATTGCATGGTTTTAAAGTTATCTGCAACAGCATTTTATAAATAAATTTAAAGTAAATCATAGATATCTATTGGTTTTGGAACGATAACAAAAAAAAAAATACGAAACTGATCATTTACAGATATATGTGTGAATTAAATTCTAAAAAGAAAAAGTAAATGACTTGGAATAAGATGATAGGTTATGTTTCATTTGTAAGATTGATTCACACATAAAAATTTTGAAAATGCCCAAGTCAAAAATATGCATACCGAAAGATAAAATAAAAGCTATTGATTTTTGAGGACTGAAGAACATCCATTTCATGGTTTTAAAGTTATCTACAACAACATTTTATAAATATATTTAAAGTAAATCGTAGAAAAGATATACTATTGGTTTTGGAACGATAACAAAGAAATACGAAACTGAATATTTACAGATAGATATATGTGGGAATTACATTCTCCAAAAAAAAAGTAAATGAGTTTGAATGAGATCAGATATTATGTTTCATTTGTAAGATTGATTCACATATAAAAATTTTGAAACTGCCCAAGTCGAAAACATGCATACCGAAAGATAAAATAAAAGCTATTGATTTTTGTGGAATAAGAACATCCTTGCATGGTTTTAAACTTATCTGCAGCAACATTTTATAAATAAATTTGCTAAAATATATTTAAAGTAAATCATAGATATCTATTGGTTTTGAAACGTTAACAAAGAAATACGAAACTGATCATTTACAGATATATGTGTGAATTAAATTCTAGAAAAAAAAAGTAAATGAGTTTGAATAAGATGATAGATTGCGTTTCATTTGTAAAATTGATTCACAAATGAAAATTTTGAAAATGCCCAAGTCGAAAACATGCATACCGAAAGATAAAATAAAAGCTATTGATTTTTGAGGACTGAAGAACATCCATTGCTTGATTTTAAAGTTATCTCTAACAACATTTTCCACTCAGAAATAATCATGAAACACTTCACCGATTACACTGAATGATTTCCCAAGATAGTCCCAAAGGTGAGGGATAAAAAAGACTAAAACGTGAAGTAGTAATTTATGCCAGAGAGTATTTCACCTTTAAATAGAAAAAAAAATTCGAAGTTATTCGCCACATTTTTAGCACTACGGTGCTATTGCTTTCAATTCTTGGGGGAACAAAGATAAAGAAAAAGAACGGGGGGAAATAAGGGGACGAGAGAGGTTGGAAATGACGAGAATTGGTATAAGTTTAATCGTAGATTAGGATGCCTGTAATTAATTTAGACTATCACTTCTTTGTGCATTTATTATTTTTTATTTTTAGAGAAATAAAAAGTATTTCTTAAATTGTGTAAAACAATAATAAAAGTTTTTAATTTGTACGACCAAATTAATGCTATAAACAGAGCCCGATTAACTTCTGAATCTAGTGGAAGCACGGTATTATTTTGGGGGCCCCCCTTTTATTTAGCAGAAGCCTTCTTCCATTCATGAAAACTCACCAGTGATACTATTCCCGGGATTAGATCAGTTTCAACCACGTAATCACCAGCCCACAAAGTGTTATGCAACCAATCATAATCATGGATTTGTAGCCTGTTTTATGATCCAACCAATCACAATCCAGCATCTTTGGCGGGCAAACAAAAAACAAATCTAGTTGCTAAGATGGTTGCTAGGGTTTGACGTCAGTTGAAACTGATGTATAGCTCATCCGTGATCACATTATATTTCATTAAACATTTTTTTTTATGTTCCCTGTAAATACTTCAGATATATTCAGTACATACTGCTGTATGCTCAATTTCCCAGATGGTTTCTAACAGGCACATCAGGATGCTATATGATTAATTAATATCCTATTAATGACATTTATATTTCCCTGTTAAATAAAAATAAAATGTAAAAAAATGAAAATGGTATATTAGAAGACTCTCTTCACAGTCATTTTGCGGACCCTTTTAAATTATAGAGGAAGCATGTGCTGCACGAACCTTTTGATTAATCAGGCCCTGCTATAAAACTATCATAGTTTTCGCACGATTTTGAAGACCTGTCTACATATTTTTGCATCGTAATTTCTTCTTTATACTTTTTATTACGCTGTCTCTCGATTATCACCATGCAGCCTGTTTCCTGGGTTGGTTTGTTTATTAATTTGTAATTTATTTTGTTGCTTCTGTTGATTGTGGTTATCTTTACGCTGGTTATGGTATATGTTTCTCATTAAATATTTTATTCTGTTCTGGTTTATTTATTTATATTCTTCATTTTATGGGTTAAATTATGTGGTACATTTTTAGTTCAGTTTCTGATTTTTTGGACTTTTCGGATTTTCTAATTTTTGGATTATATATATATATATATATATATATAAAAACTTATTGCAAAAATTAACCATATATATATATGTGGGGGGGGGGGTGGATAAACCGATAATTATAATACAATACATATATATATATATATCCAAAAATTTAAGATTCTCAAAATTTAAATAAGTGGGAAAAGAGCAATATATAAACCGATAATTATAATACAATACATATATATATATATCCAAAAAATTAAGATTATCAAAATTTAAATAAGTGGGAAAAGAGGACAATGTACAGTACCAATGTGCAGAAGGTGAAATTTATTTCAAGAAGATATTGAAAACTTTTATAGTGGAACACTTTATCAAGGGCAATATTGCACTTGCAAGGGCAATATTCACTCCACAACTTGACGTCAGTGCAGCCACAGCATGGAGAATAGTCCGCAAATATCATGACATTTCCCCTTATAAAATTCAGTTAAGATAACCTCTCGGACCAGATGCTATCAAAAAAAGACTGGAGTTTGCCAACATTATCTGCGAAATGATCGACACTGTTTCAACTGTTGCAATATCGTTTTTGCCGATGAGGCACACTTCTGGTTGGATGGTTTTGTCTATCTTCAAAATGAACAGATTTGAGGAAGCGTGAAGCGATAATTTGTTGTTGTCAATCCTCTCCATCAAAAACAAGAACGAAAAATCATGCGTAAAGCATAGATTATGTAGCACTTTCCAACGCTTCTAAAATAATTTTACAAATCATTACCGTTTAATAAGCTGAAAGATGACATCTAAGTAAACAATTTGGAAAACGCATAACATATTTAAAAACGTAATTTCAGGAATTTTCAATATATACAATATTCGGAAAAATATCCGAATACTTTTATGTAGCCCTGTATATGATCTATAGATTTGTATATATACATAGGATGCTAAATTTTAGTTTAGTTAGGAAACGCGTAGCACCGTTTAAATTCTCCTTCTGGAGTTTCTGTCAATAAACGGAAATGTGTTCGCGAACTTTTGTGCTGCCCTGTATAGGATCTACAGAATTTATACACACCACGTAATAGACAAAAAGCTAGTTAAGATTAAAATCGCGTTTAGTAACTTAAAACGCACTTCCAGGAATTATTGTTAACAGACAGTAGAGAATTCTTTTGTGTGTCCCTGTAAATGAACGATGACTGCTATTCTGCACACACTATTCTGTAGTAAGCCTCTTGTAATGCACCTTAGTAATATATATAAACTTCAATGCGTTTAAAATAGTGGAACATTATTTAAATAAGCCGCAGACGATTTTTCTCCATAGACGTAATGTAACGGAATTATTTTGACTGTCCCTGTAAAGTAACTCTAAGTGCTATACACCTACTATTCCATATTAAGCTTCTTCTAATGCATCTTAGTGATCTATATAAATTTCAATGCGTTTACAATAGTGAAACATTTTTAAAATAAACCGCAAATGATTTTTCCCCATAGACCGCAATGTAACGGAATTCTTTTGAGTGTCCCTGTAAGAAAACTATAAGTGCTACACACTTCAGTTGGGAACGTGCTTCAATAGGGGAACGTGCCATAGATAACGACAATAACATATAAAAATTGCAGAGCAATCCGAGCATATTTACGGGAGTTAGAGCACGGACAGACGGCCAGACGGCCATCCGGCCATACGGCCAGACAAACCGAAGTCATAAGCACTTTTCAACTAGGTTAGAAAGTGCTAAAAAAGGTCACTGCCTGGTGTGTTTTGTGTGCTGATGGCATTTTGGATCAGTATCTTTTCGTTATAAACTAAGTTCTATATTCACAGATATTTTGGATCTTTCTTTTTTTATCTATTTGAACTTGGGGATTTTGTGTAGCTCAAATATAAAATATTAATATAACTCTAATGAATAATTTTATAATGCAGACACCCTATAGCCCTGACTTATTACCACTAGACTTCTTTATATGATGGGGGCTATGTTAAAGATCAAGTCTATAGAGATCGATCAAAAACCATAGAAGTGTTGAAAACAGCGATAGTAACATTGTGGTTAGGTTGATTTCAACAGACTAACCCAAGCAGATTATCGCGAATTTTGAAGAGAGACTCCGTTTCCTTGTCTTCTGAGATGGCCAACATTTTGGGAACCTCATCTTTTAATTTCCTCTATTCTCATATGTAAACCCTGAAAATTTGATATTAAAATACTTTCCCGTTCAAAAGTTGTTCAATGTTTTCTTTTTCTATAACTTGTGAAACACCCTCTTCAAATAATAAAATGACTGTTAAATTAAATCACAAAATAAAATAGACATTATATACATTAGATAACATATACCTGGAAGAAAATATTTGAAACTGACTGTCATATTTTGTAATATCACAGGCTTAATTAATTTTTAATAACTGGAGATAATGAAATAAAACAGAAAAGAAATTTTATAAATGAGTTGACAAATTTTTCTATTAAACGAAAAGAAAGCTGAAAGCAAGTATAAACAATAAGTATTGAATAAGTATTGAAACATAAAATTATAATCTTTATTATTTAACTTGAATGAAAAAATTGATTTGGCATCAATTCTTGACATGGATATATTTTTCATTTCTTTTTTCTTTTTTGTCGAGGAGGGGGGGGGGGGGATAAATATAATTTAAAATATATTTCTTTTAAAACTTAACTGAAAATCCAAGCATTTTTTTAATACGATATCATAATGTCTTTCCAAAAAGTTAAAAAAAAAAGAACATAAAAGAGTGAAACGAAATATTATTTTTATAAAAGGAAACTAGTTAAATAAATTTGATTTAAGGAAACATTAAAAAAAAAGAATAGTGAATACAGAAATAGTTTTTTGAAGCGGAAGTTCATATGCATATAATGTAAAAAACCTGAGACAAAATTTCATGGAAAAATTAGTTATAAATTTGTAATTTAAATTGATAAAGTTGTACATAAAATAATGGAAAAAGTCATACATAAAACAAATATACATTTTTAATTAATAACTAAAACGAAATGTTCCTTCATTGTAATATCACACCGAATATTAAAAAGATTAATAAATGATGAAAAAATAAGTAACACATTATTTTCCCATGAAATAAAAGAATACAGAAAACAAAAACTAAATATGAATAAATTATGAAACATAAATGTATAACCTATATTATTAATTCTGAATAAAGTCTTTACACATTTTGTCATGTATTTGCTTCTGGGCAATTAAAGATGATTGAAAAAAAAACAATGGTTTTTATAATTATTAAAAGAACGGCCTACATGCCTTTATCATAACTTCTTTCAAAAATATTTTAAAAATTTAAATAAAATAAGTGAAACGAAAGATACATTTTATAGAATAAATAACCAAATTATTCGTAGAAAAAAAATTATAAAAAGGAGAAAACCAAATGAATGAGATATGAATAAACAATGAAACAAATTTAACAATTTGCCATTCAAATGGAAAAATGATCAAAAAAGAAAAGAGAGCATTTTATTGTACAAAAAATATTATTTCAGAAATATATTTATATCAGAAATAATTTTTTTTCTAGAAATATGAATAAATTCATAAATTAACTAAATAAAGATGTCGTTTTATGTAAAATTTGAAACATGTTTAATTTTTCTTTAAAAAGTATAACGATGCTTATAAAAATAAAAAATAGTAATTATAAGCTATTTTTTCAAAATGAAACGGCAAGTTTCTTTTGAAAACGTGTTAAAAGAATGCAGTGTAATAAATGCTTTGAAATAAAATGTAAAATATATTTTTTAAATGCATATAAATATAAATATAAAATACATTTCGAATTAACTTTCACATCAAATAGTAACACTTTGCACTCATTGAAGATTATTGTCTGAATATATCGATCACCTTTTTTGCTAGCAGTATTTCGAAACAAAATAGTTTCTCACAGATTTCTATTGTACAATTGAATCATTTAGGCATTTTATGGGCTTTTAGTTGACGCTAACTGTACACTCCGTCTAACAGTAGCTGCATTTCTAAAGCTTAGAAATGCATATAAATATAAAATACATTTCGAATTAACTTTCAAATCAAATAGAAATACTTTGCACTCGTTGAAGATCATTGTCTGAATATGTCGATCACCTTTTCTGCTAGCAGTATTTCGAAACAAAATAGTTTCTCACATATTTGTATTGAACAATTGAACCATTTAGGCATTTCATGGGCTTATATTAGTTGATGCTAACTGTATGCTCCGTCTAACATTAGCTGCATTTCTAAAATTTAGAAATGCATATAAATATAAATATAAAAAACATTTCGAATTAACTTTCAAATCAAATAGAAATACTTTGCACTCGTTGAAGGTTATTGTCTGAATATATCGATCAACTTTTTGTGCTAGCAGTATTTCGAAACAAAATAGTTTATCACATATTTCTATTGAACAATTGAACCATTTAGGCATTTCATGGACTTCTATTAGTTGATGCTAACTGTACGCTTCGTCTAACAGTAGCTGCAATTCTAAAGTTTAGAATTGCATATAAATATAAATATAAAATACATTTCGAATTAACTTTCAAATCAAATAGAAATACTTTGCACTCGTTGAAGATTATTGTCTGAATATATCCATCACCTTTTTTGCTAGCAGCATTTCGAAACAAAATAGCTTATCACATATTTCTATTGAACAATTGAACCATTTAGGCATTTCATGGGCTTCTATTAGTTGATGCTAACTGTACGCTTCGTCTAACAGTAGCTGCTATTCTAAAGCTTAGAAATTCATATAAATATAAATATAAAATACATTTCGAATTAACTTTCAAATCAAATAGAAATACTTTGCACTCGTTGAAGATTACTGTCTGAATATATCGATCACCTTTTCTGCTAGCAGTATTTCGAAATAAAATAGTTTCTCGCATATTTCTATTGAACAATTGAACCATTTAGGTATTTCATGGGATTCTATTTTATGCTGTACGCTCCGTTTAACAGTAACTGCATTTCTACAGCTTAGAAATGCATATAAATATAAATATAAAATACATTTCGAATTAACTTTCAAATCAAATAGAAATACTTTGCACTCGTTGAAGATTACTGTCTGAATATGTCGATTTTTCTGCTAGCAGTATTTCGAAACAAACTAGTTTCTTACATTTTTCAATTGAACAATTAAACCATTTAGGTATTTCATGGGCTTCTATTTCATGCAAACTGTACACTCCGTCTAACAGTAGCTGCATTTCTAAAACTTAGGGAACCATAAGAGAAAATATATCTAACTGAAGTCTAAATCACTTAAGAGTGAGGCAAATGTTCTATAAATAATATTATAAAGATTTTCCGCAGATATATTGGCACTCAAAGCTTAATTCTGAACTAGTATTACGACAAATTTTGTCGGATCTCATCCGACAATGAAGTGTGCAATGTTTACACATTTTCTTTTTCAGTTAATTATATTTCGAGATTCTTTGCATCTTAAACATCCAACTATCTCCTTTGTCATCTATTGTTAATGCTTGAGAACTATTTGGTTATTATTGTTGAATTTTTAGTTATTTTTCGTTTGGCAGACAAATTTGCCTGTTGGAAACAGCACCGTCAAATGAAGTGGAAGTTCAAGGGACAACATTTAATTTAGTATTTAGAATTCATGCATAAAAGAAAATTAACGACAAGCTTTGACGTGTCTCACTCGCCAAAGGATTTCGCCATGGTCAGTTATTACACTCTGAAAACGAAGCAAAAAAAATACTCAAATCTGAGTATACCGCATAGTCAAAATGGCTACGAATCAAAATTACTCAAGTTTAAAACATGTATATACTCATTTCTGAAATCATGCACACACTCAAGAATAAAACATCATGTGCTCATATTTGAGTATGTCCATGTTTCAAAAATGAGTATGAACTGAACTCTATGTGCTCAGTTTTGAGTAGGTCCATGTTTCAATATTCTGAGTATTTCGGGTATTTCAGAATTGAAAGCATTGGTCGTCATATTTGAAACAAAAAGTTTCATAAAAAAAAATGAAAACATCGATTTACTCAGATTTTAAAGTGTATTTTTTCTCAGTGTAGTTATTCCTATTCCTGTTACACTTCGTTCTTAAATTATACGTATTGTTCCATTTGTTCTGATAATTATATATTAAGATTCTTTTCATTTTAAACATACAATGTTTTCCTTTGACACCTGTTATTAATGCATGAAGACATATTTGGGCATTTATTGTCGAATTCTTCGTTGATTTTCGTTTGGCAGAAAAATTGGCCTGTGGGAAACACTGCCGTAAAATTATGTGTAAGTTCATGGAACAAAGTTTAATTTAGTATTTAGAATTTATGCAGAAAAAAAAATTGCGACAAGCTTTGTTGGGTCTCACTCACCAAAGGATTTCGCCATCAGTTGTTAGTTGTTCCGATTCTTCTTACGCTTTGTTCTTAAGATTATACGTATTGTTCCATTTGTTCATATAATTATATATTGAGATTTTTTAAATTTTAAACATACAGTGTTTTTCTTTATCACCTGTTATTAATGCATAAAGACATATTTGGCATTTATTGTTGAATTCTTCGTTGATTTTTGTTTGGCAGAATAATTGGACTGTAGGGAACGGCACCGTAAAATGATGTGAAAGTTCACGGAACAAAGTTTAATTTAGTATTTAGAAATTATGCAGAAAAAAAAATGCGACAAGCTTTGTCGGGTCTCACTCGACAAAGGATTTCGCAATGGTCAATCCATTTGTTCCGATAAATATATTTTGAGATTTTTTGTATCTTAATCATCTAACTGTTTCCAAAAATCAGGATTTGCATTATTTTATCTTTTGTATATCACTATTCTAAAGTAGTAAACTTCATCTTATTCATTAATAATGGAATTTCAAAAATTTTCTTCATTGAATGAGCCAAATAATAAACAATATTTATGACATAAAACAAAAATAATATGTTGAATGTTGAATCCAAATACCTATTATATGCAATAACTCACAAATAATTCATTGATAATCTTTACTAAAAAAGGTGTTTAATACTGCAGTTTCAAGATTAAATCAAAAATGTAATGTTAATATACAGTTTAATAAGGCTAAGATTATTAAGAAAATGTTTGGTTACTTTAGTTTATCCATCAGAGAATCTTTAGAGATTATATCCAGAGATAATAGAGTTTGTAACGATGTCTTGTAATATAACATCTCAAAGATTTGGATTAATCTAATAAGTGAACAGTCTGCACCAACCAACCCACCACCTACCCTGCAGTTCAATGTGGAACGATCAAGCGAGCTTTGATTTTGAAAAAGAAACAGTCCCTCAGATTTTGTATTGCCTGTTTTTCCAAACCTGAATACGTCACGATTGTTCTTGAAAGTGCTAGGTTTTAGGTATTTTATTTTTTATTTTTTATTTTATGTATTTTATTTTATTTTAAAGTACGTATTTAACACCTTTTTAGTAAAGATTGTCAATGAATTATTTGTGAGTTATAGCCAAATATTTTTCTAAAATAATGGTATCCTGAAAATATATGTTGGGAGGAAATCTTGCCAAGTCGAATTAAACCTTTGACTATGGGTCGGGTTATATACGTCGCAGTGGCAGGGTTACCAGTTTTACGTTCTGCTAAAATATTATATTTTTTTCAATTCCTACTATTAGTTCACACTCTCCCTATATATATTTATATATCTTGTTCAAATTTCCAATCGTCAGTAAAATACTTTTTATTCATCTACTCAAGCTCAAATACATTTTTTTTTAAACTTGCAGTGGGTGACACTTGATGTTAATACATTTTTTTTTTCAAATATTAATTCATTAATTAAATTTAATTAATTAATTTTAGTTTTATATGGGAGAAAAAATATCAGCACGCAGCCGACTTATTTCAGACATTAGTTCCATTTAAAAGCACTCACTCACAAGTCTTGATAGCGCAGTCGGTTAAGCTCTGAGCTCGTAACTACAAGGTCCCAGGATCGAGCCTCACCTGGGATGGAAGGAGATTCTCCCTTACTCGAAAGTAAGTTTCTCTTACGTAAGATGCTTAGCAGGATATAAATTTAGTAATAAATACCGTCACTGGAGAAGCATCTAGGTCGGTGGAAAAATTTGTTCTTTTTGACCTAGGAATTGACTTAATTTTTTTTTGTATATTACTTCTTAAGGTTTAAATTGTTTTACTATCAGTTTAAACATTGCTTTTATTTTATCCATGTATATTGCTCTATACAACGAAAACATAGCATGCATTCATCTTGCATCCAATCGATCACATTCTTTTTCTATTTTAGTTTAAAAGCGTCAGATTTCGCTCCGTCGCTTTTATTGTTTCGCCTGCGTAATGCAAGCTTTAAACTTTTACCGCTATCTTTCCGAAAAGTGTCATTTCAACAGTAGAAAAATGTTGTCTGTCATAATCATTCACAAAGAAACGTAAAGAAAATTAGGATGTTTAAAGATATTTCCAGTATTTGATTAGAAATTCTGTACTAATGTTTTACATATTTCTAAAAGTAATAATTTCTGACATACTGTACATCGACTTCTGACATTCTATACATCTATAGCTAATATATTATTAAATGTTTATTGATTTATAGAACGAAAACATCGGATGCATTCATCTTGTATCCAATCTATCACATTATTTTTCTATTTTAGTCTATAAGCGCCACATTTCGCTCCGTCGCTTTTGTTGTTTCGGCTGCGTAATGCAAGCTTTAAACTTTTACCGCCAGCTTTACGAAAAGTGTCATTTCAACAGTAGAAAAATGTTATCTGTCATAATTATTCACAAAGAAACGTAAAGAAAATTAGGATGTTTAAAGATATTTCCAGTATTTGATTAGAAATTCTGTACTAATGTTTTACATATTTCTAAAAGTAATAATTTCTGACATACTGTACATCGACTTCTGACATTCTATACATCTATAGCTAATATATTATTAAATGTTTATCGATTTATAGAACGAAAACATCGGATGCATTCATCTTGTATCCAATCTATCACATTCTTTTTCTATTTTAGTCTATAAGCGCCACATTTCGCTCAGTCGCTTTTGTTGTTTCGGCTGCATAATGCAAGCTTTAAACTTTTACCGCTAGCTTTCCGAAAAGTGTCATTTCAACAGTAGAAAAATGTTATCTGTCATAATCATTCACAAAGAAACGTAAAGAAAATTAGGATGTTTAAAGATATTTCCAGTATTTGATTAGAAATTCTGTACTAATGTTTTACATATTTTTAAAAGTAATAATTTCTGACATACTGTACATCGACTTCTGACATTCTATACAGCTATAGCTAATATATTATTAAATGTTTATTGATTTATAGAACGAAAACATCGGATGCATTCATCTTGCATCCAATCCATCACATTCTTTTTCTATTTTAGTTTAAAAGCGTCAGATTTCGCTCCGTTGCTTTTATTGTTTCGCCTGCGTAATGCAAGCTTTAAACTTTTACCGCTAGCTTTCCGAAAAGTGTCATTTCAACAGTAGAAAAATGTTATCTGACATAATCATTCACAAAGAAACGTAAAGAAAATTAGGATGTTTAAAGATATTTCCAGTATTTGATTAGAAATTCTGTACTAATGTTTTACATATTTTTAAAAGTAATAATTTCTGACATACTGTACATCGACTTGTGGCATTCTATACAGCTATAGCTAATATATTATTAAATGTTTATTGATTTATAGAACGAAAACATCGGATGCATTCATCTTGCATCCAATCCATCACATTCTTTTTCTATTTTAGTTTAAAAGCGTCAGATTTCGCTCCGTTGCTTTTATTGTTTCGCCTGCGTAATGCAAGCTTTAAACTTTTACCGCTAGCTTTCCGAAAAGTGTCATTTCAACAGTAGAAAAATGTTATCTGTCATAATCATTCACAAAGAAACGTAAAGAAAATTAGGATGTTTAAAGATATTTCCAGTATTTGATTAGAAATTCTGTACTAATGTTTTACATATTTTTAAAAGTAATAATTTCTGACATACTGTACATCGACTTGTGGCATTCTATACAGCTATAGCTAACATATTATTAAATGTTTATTGATTTATAGAACGAAAACATCGGATGCATTCATCTTGCATCCAATCCATCACATTCTTTTTCTATTTTAGTTTAAAAGCGTCAGATTTCGCTCCGTTGCTTTTATTGTTTCGCCTGCGTAATGCAAGCTTTAAACTTTTACCGCTAGCTTTCCGAAAAGTGTCATTTCAACAGTAGAAAAATGTTATCTGTCATAATCATTCACAAAGAAGCGTAAAGAAAATTAGGATGTTTAAAGATATTTCCAGTATTTGATTAGAAATTCTGTACTAATGTTTTACATATTTTTAAAAGTAATAATTTCTGACATATTGTACATCGACTTCTGACATTCTATACAGCAATAGCTAATATATTATTAAATGTTTATTGATTTATAGAACGAAAACATCGGATGCATTCATCTTGCATCCAATCCATCACATTCTTTTTCTATTTTAGTTTAAAAGCGTCAGATTTCGCTCCGTTGCTTTTATTGTTTCGCCTGCGTAATGCAAGCTTTAAACTTTTACCGCTAGCTTTCCGAAAAGTGTCATTTCAACAGTAGAAAAATGTTATCTGACATAATCATTCACAAAGAAACGTAAAGAAAATTAGGATGTTTAAAGATATTTCCAGTATTTGATTAGAAATTCTGTACTAATGTTTTACATATTTTTAAAAGTAATAATTTCTGACATATTGTACATCGACTTCTGACATTCTATACAGCAATAGCTAATATATTATTAAATGTTTATTGATTTATAGAACGAAAACATCGGATGCATTCATCTTGCATCCAATCCATCACATTCTTTTTCTATTTTAGTTTAAAAGCGTCAGATTTCGCTCCGTTGCTTTTATTGTTTCGCCTGCGTAATGCAAGCTTTAAACTTTTACCGCTAGCTTTCCGAAAAGAGTCATTTCAACAGTAGAAAAATGTTATCTGACATAATCATTCACAAAGAAACGTAAAGAAAATTAGGATGTTTAAAGATATTTCCAGTATTTGATTAGAAATTCTGTACTAATGTTTTACATATTTTTAAAAGTAATAATTTCTGACATATTGTACATCGACTTCTGACATTCTATACAGCAATAGCTAATATATTATTAAATGTTTATTGATTTATAGAACGAAAACATCGGATGCATTCATCTTGCATCCAATCCATCACATTCTTTTTCTATTTTAGTTTAAAAGCGTCAGATTTCGCTCCGTTGCTTTTATTGTTTCGCCTGCGTAATGCAAGCTTTAAACTTTTACCGCTAGCTTTCCGAAAAGTGTCATTTCAACAGTAGAAAAATGTTATCTGACATAATCATTCACAAAGAAACGTAAAGAAAATTAGGATGTTTAAAGATATTTCCAGTATTTGATTAGAAATTCTGTACTAATGTTTTACATATTTTTAAAAGTAATAATTTCTGACATATTGTACATCGACTTCTGACATTCTATACAGCAATAGCTAATATATTATTAAATGTTTATTGATTTATAGAACGAAAACATCGGATGCATTCATCTTGCATCCAATCCATCACATTCTTTTTCTATTTTAGTTTAAAAGCGTCAGATTTCGCTCCGTTGCTTTTATTGTTTCGCCTGCGTAATGCAAGCTTTAAACTTTTACCGCTAGCTTTCCGAAAAGTGTCATTTCAACAGTAGAAAAATGTTATCTGACATAATCATTCACAAAGAAACGTAAAGAAAATTAGGATGTTTAAAGATATTTCCAGTATTTGATTAGAAATTCTGTACTAATGTTTCACATATTTTTAAAAGTAATAATTTCTGACATACTGTACATCGACTTCTGACATTCTATACAGCTATAGCTAATATATTATTAAATGTTTATTGATTTATAGAACGAAAACATCGGATGCATTCATCTTGCATCCAATCCATCACATTCTTTTTCTATTTTAGTTTAAAAGCGTCAGATTTCGCTCCGTTGCTTTTATTGTTTCGCCTGCGTAATACAAGCTTTAAACTTTTACCGCTAGCTTTCTGAAAAGTGTCATTTCAACAGTAGAAAAATGTTATCTGTCATAATCATTCACAAAGAAACGTAAAGAAAATTAGGATGTTTAAAGATATTTCCAGTATTTGATTAGAAATTCTGTACTAATGTTTTACATATTTTTAAAAGTAATAATTTCTGACATACTGTACATCGACTTCTGACATTCTATACAGCTATAGCTAATATATTATTAAATGTTTATTGATTTATAGAACGAAAACATCGGATGCATTCATCTTGTATCCAATCTATCACATTCTTTTTCTATTTTAGTCTATAAGCGCCACATTTCGCTCCGTCGCTTTTGTTGTTTCGGCTGCGTAATGCAAGCTTTAAACTTTTTCCGCCAGCTTAACGAAAAGTGTCATTTCAACAGTAGAAAAATGTTATCTGTCATAATCATTTACAAAGAAACGTAAAGAAAATTAGGATGTTTAAAGATATTTCCAGTATTTGATTAGAAATTCTGTACTAATGTTTCACATATTTTTAAAAGTACACTCGAAAAACCGCATTTTCAAAACTGAGCAAACAATACTCAAATCTGAGTATACCGCATAGTCAAAATGGCTCCGAATCAAATTGACTCAAGTTTGAAACATGTAAATACTCATTTCTGATAACATGCACACACTCAAAAATAAAACATCATGTGCTCATATTTGATTATGTCCATGTTTCAAAAATGAGTATGAACTAACTTCTAGGTGCTCATTTTTGAGTATGTCCATGTATCAAAAATGAGTATGAACTGAACTCTATGTGCTCAGTTTTGAATATGTCCATGTATCAATATTCTGAGTATTTCTGGCATTTCAGAACTGAAATCATTGGTCGTCATATTTGAAACAAAAAGTTTCATAACAAAATGAAAACATCGATTTACTCAGATTTAAAAGTGTCATTTTTCTCATTGTAATAATTTCTGACATACTGTACATCGACTTCTAACATATTTTCACATCTATAGGTATTATATTAAACAAAGACTTGTTCCTAAATTTAAAAAATATCCATACTTATAACAAAAAACAATATTATAGCAAGAACCTTTGATAAAAATTTATTAAACTGTATTTGTAAATTGTAAAGCGTCTTTAGAATTTATTTATTGTATACAAAATTATAAGTGAGAAAATAATCATAATATCCGAATAGAAAAATATATATTTTCAAAGGGATGTTTGCTATAGAATTTTTTCTTTGTATAGAACAGTATAGGTGATATGAAAATATAAAAATAATCTTGTAACATATCTTTAAATTTTATTTCTACCTATGCTCGAAGTCTCAGATTTCACTTTATCCTTAACTGTGTTTTAATTTTGTAACATAAGCTCAATCTTTTATTTTTTTCCCCAAAAAAAGCTTTTACATAAAGTTTTATTTAAACTGTAGATTAATACAGTAATTACAGAACGTAGCGAAGTTTTGCTTGTTGAATAGAAACATAAAGAAAATCCGCACGTTTAAAGTTGCATCATGGTATTTTATTTATAGCAGTTAAGAAATTATAAGTTAAAAACCACATTTTTTAAAAAATAGCAACTGATCAGCATCTCAATAAAGAAGAGTTCTTCCAATCAAGAAAAATATATGAGTGCTTTCAAAGTACTAGATATTCTCTTTTCTATAGCTCCAAGTTACATTTTAACATATTATTTCAAATTATAAGCTTAATCTTCATTTTTTCTGACAGCCTTAGCAAATAGATAGTCGTTTAAATATAAAAAATGTGTTTTTGATACAAATCCTTTAGAAAAAAAAAGTTTAATGCTGTCTAAATGTGTTTTTTTTTTTTATGTCAAGAACTAAGAACATTATTAGTTATTAAAGACAAGCAATTTACTTCAGAGATAAAAAATGTTTTTTAATCGAGATAAATTTCGCCAGAAGGAAATATGAAGCACCTAGTCACTTGTTTTATATATTAAGGGGCTTTTTTATGAATAGGAATAAAAGGTCAATATTTCTTTTTTTTTTTCAGCTTTTAAAAAAGATGCCATTCAAATACCAAAAAGAAAAAAAATATCAGCTTTCAAAATAATTTATATGGTAAAAGATGGTCACGTCTCTTTAAAGTCTGAACACGATATTTTTTACAGTTTATAAATGATAAACTAAAATGTTTTTTAAGGCAAGCAGTTTAGTTTCAAAGTCAAGATAAATCCACACCCATAGCAATGGATATATTAGCTATTGGCTTTTTAAAGTTTGCATAATTTTTTTAAATATTATTTATTCCAAAGTATAAGAATAATATTACTTTTCTTTAGCTTTCATGACAGGCTTAATATTAAAAAATGATAACGTTTTTTGACTTTCAGAATAATGAAAAAAGAAAATATTTAAAACTAATGGAACGATGAGTATTTTGAAAGTTATAATATTCTTTTTTTTTAATGGAATATTAATCAAAAACATTTTTAATATTTAAAGACTAGTGGTTCAAAGTAAAAAAACTGATAAAATTCATAGTGATGCCAATGATCCATAGTGATGCATGAATGTAGTATTAAAAAATTTCAGCTTTTATTTATTTATTTTGTATTTTTCATAAACAACCAATCCTCAAAGTAATTAACATAGTGCTTAAAATCTAAATCACATTGCACATGCAATGTTACTTAACGTAATGTAACTTTTCTAAATATAAGTATTCACTTTATTATAAGCATTTAAATCATTTCACCGACGAGTGGTAGTATAATAGTTAGTGTGGTTTCATAACACTTGAAAAAAAAAATTACAGTGCATGTAATCTTATTCTTTTAAAAATATAATTATTCAGTTCATTATGAATATTTGAGCTTGGAGCCATACATTTTCTTCATCAAATATAGTATTTGTTCTATGCACATGTGAAACAGAAACGTATATTAAAAACATGGTTATACTTTTATTAAAATAATTATATTAATAATTCAATTAGGCTGAAAAACAATTTTTATAGATAGGAAATATGCCATTAAAAATATTTTATTTTAAATTCTTTTATTGTATTCTTTTGAAAATATAATTATTCAATTCATTATGAACATTTGAGCCATACATTTTCTTCATCAAACATGGTGTTTAATTCTGTACACATGTGAAACAGAAACGTATATTAATAACATGGTTATACTTTTATTAAAATAATTATAATAATATTTCCATTAATCTGAAACACAATTTTTATTTATTAAACATATAAATGTCATTAAAAAATATTTTCTTTTAAATTATTTTATTGTACTCTTTCGAAAATATAGTTATTCAGTTCATTATGAATATTTGAGCCATACATTTTCTTCATTAAACATAGTGTTTAATTCTGTACACACGTGAAACAGAAACGTATATTAAAAACATTATACTTTTATTAAAATAATTATATTAATATTTCCATTAAGCTGAAACACAATTTTTACGTTTATAAAATATATAAATGCCATTAAAAAAATACTTTCTTTTAAATTTTTAAATCGTACAAGTTATTTTTTACATTAAAACGAATATTCACTGATATCACCACTAATATATTTTCTTCATCAAATAGAGTGTTTGTTCTGTGCACATGTGAAACAGAAACGTATATTAAAAACATCGTTATACTTTTATTAAAATAATTATATTAATATTTCTATTAAGCTGAAACAAAATTTTTACATTTAGAAAACAAATAAATGCCATTAAAAAATTATTTTCTTTTAAATTTTAAATCGTACAAGTTATTTTTTACATTAAAACGAATATTCACTGATATCACAAAAGTATTTATTTTTCCTCTAATTATTCATTATAACATTTTCTTTATTTTTAACCTTTTATATGGTCGGCTTTCATTTTAATCAAAAATTTCTCATCTGTTTCAACTGTCAAAATTTCAATTTTTACAAACTTTCTACGACATTCTTCTTTTTTTACGCTTTCGGGAAAAGCATTGCAAATCTTTTGTGTTGACGGATATATTCTGTCAATATCTTCTTTCAAGTAAGCTATACGACAAAAATATTTTTGGAGTTATTTTTGGGAGAGACTTATATGCATTTCACTCACAATCTGTCATTCTACTTGAAGTTTTGAAAAGGTAAACTTAGATACATTTACACTGAAGTTCGAGACAGCATATAAATTATTTTCAGAATAATAGTTTTTCTGTTCAAATGTAACAAAGGACAATGACTCACATTTTTAAAAATTAGAATAAGTTACTAGTTTTTGACATTCTTTAACCTAAGCTTCTTATGCGTCATTGTAACAGTTTCATATTTTCTTTTTGGAAAAATGAGAATTTCTAAAAGTTAAGTTTTTACTGAAAATGGTATTTGTTTCAGATACTGTCACAAAATTGTGTACAAAGAAAAATTGAAAAAGCAAACGATATTTAAAATATTTTTTCCAGAAAAATCGTATTAAGTCATTTATTAATCCATATTAACGTTTCTTTTCACCCATGTAGTTTCTTATTGGTGTAGCCATGGTTTTAATGGATTAAGGACTCCTTCTTTTTATATAATAACAGAATTTGCGATTAAAAAAAGGTAAACTGAGATATATTTGCACTGAAGTTCGAGCCAGCATATAAATTATTTTCATAATAATAGTTTTTCTGTTCAAATATAACAAAGAACAATGACTCACATTTTTAAAAATTAGAATGAGTTACTATTTTGACATTCTTAAACATAAGCTTCTTATGCGTTATTGTAACAGTTTCATATTTTTTTGAAAAAAATGAGAACTTCTAGAAGTTAAGTTTTTACTGAAGATGGTATTTGTTTCAGATACTGTCACAAAATGGTGTACAAAGAAAAATTAAAAAGGCAAACGATATTTTTTTTTTCAGAAAAATCGTATTAAGTCATTTATTAATCCATATTAACATTTCTTTTCAGCTATGTAGTTTCTTATTGGCGTAGTCATAGTTTTAATGGATTATGGTCAAATAGCTTTCGCACAGTTTAGATATGAGTTGTGAAAAAATATATGTTATATTTTGCCTTCCAGTATTTCCGAATATGACTCTTTCCTTTATTTAATAACAGAATCTGCGGAAAAAAAGGTTAATTGAGATACATTTGCTCCGAAGTTCGAGCCAGCATATAAATTATGTTCATAATAATAGTTTTTCTGTTCAAATATAACAAAGAACAATGACTCACATTTTTAAAACTTAGAATAAGTTACTTGTTTTTGACATTTTTAAGCCTAAGCTTCTTATGCATCATTGTAACAGTTTCATATTTTTTTGTAAAGATGGGAACGTCTAAAAGTTAAGCTTTTACTGAAAATTGTATTTGTTCCAGATACTGTCACAAAATATTTTACCAGAAAAATTTAAAAAGTCAAATTATATTTCATTTTTTTTTTCAGAAAAATCGTATTAAGTCATTTATTAATCCATAATAACGTTTCTTTTCACCTGAGCAGTTTTTTATTGGCATAACTATGGTTTTAATGGATTAAAAGGCTACTTCACTCAATCGAAAACACACGCTCGCTAATGTTAATCCTATGAGGGAAATATTTTAAGATATCTCGTTCACATTTCAATATTTTTAAATGATTTTTTTTTCATTCGATAGCTGAGGTCAATGTCTATGCAGGCCCTTTTTTACTTTTCCGATTTTGGTTGCAGTTTTTTTTTTTTTTTTTTTTTTTTTTATTGAAGATACTTTTACTTTCGAAACTGGTTCCGAATGAGAAAGTATATTAATAATAAAAACTTGTGATCAAAATCGAAAAAGCACAAAAGAGTCTGCATAGAGATTGACCTCAGCTATCCAATGCAAAAAAAACAAACAAATCATTTAAAAATATTGAAATGCGAACGAGATATCGTAAAATATTTCCCCCATAGGATTAACATTAGCAAGCGGGGGTGTTTTCGACTGAGTGAAGTAGACCCTTAAGGTCAAATAGCTTTCGCACAGTTTGGATATGAGTTGTGAAAAACAAAAATATAGAGTCTTTATTTTCCTTTCAAGTATTTCCGAATATGAACCTTTTCTTCATTTAATAACAGAATCTGCTATTTAAAAACAACATATATTACTATTTGGAAACACTAGTAACCTAAATATAGTTTAGTTGAGGCACCTGTTAATATGAAAAATTTAAAATTGTTTATTGTAAATTTTTTTTTTTTTTTTTTTTTTTTTTTTTTTTTTTTTGAAAATGAGAAGTTTTTAAAGTTAACTTTTTAATACGAGTGTGGATATTTGTTTCAGATACTATCACAAAATGTTGTATATAGAAAAATAAACTAAAATGGATTAAGGACTCCTTCTTTTTATATAATAACAGAATTTGGGATTAAAAAAAGGTAAACTGAGATATATTTGCACTGAAGTTCGAGCCAGCATATAAATTATTTTCATAATAATAGTTTTTCTGTTCAAATATAACAAAGAACAATGACTCACATTTTTAAAAATTAGAATGAGTTACTATTTTGACATTCTTAAACATAAGCTTCTTATGCGTTATTGTAACAGTTTCATATTTTTTTGAAAAAAATGAGAACTTCTAAAAGTTAAGTTTTTACTGAAGATGGTATTTGTTTCAGATACTGTCACAAAATGGTGTACAAAGAAAAATTAAAAAGGCAAACGATATTTTTTTTTTCAGAAAAATCGTATTAAGTCATTTATTAATCCATTTTAACGTTTCTTTTCAGCTATGTAGTTTCTTATTGGCGTAGTCATAGTTTTAATGGATTATGGTCAAATAGCTTTCGCACAGTTTAGATATGAGTTGTGAAAAAATATATATTATATTTTGCCTTCCAGTGTTTCCGAATATGACTCTTTTCTTTATTTAATAACAGAATCTGCGGAAAAAAGGTTAATTGAGATACATTTGCTCCGAAGTTCGAGCCAGCATATAAATTATGTTCATAATAATAGTTTTTCTGTTCAAATATAACAAAGAACAATGACTCACATTTTTAAAAATTAGAATAAGATACTTGTTTTTGACATTTTTAAGCCTAAGCTTCTTATGCATCATTGTAACAATTTCATATTTTTTTGGAAAAATGAGAACGTGGAAGTTAAGCTTTTACTGAAAATTGTATTTGTTTCAGATACTGTCACAAAATATTTTACAAGAAAAATTTAAAAAGTCAAATTATATTTCTTTTTTTTTTCAAAAAAATCATATTAAGTCATTTATTAATCCATAATAACGTTTCTTTTCACCTGAGCAGTTTTTTATTGGCGTAACTATGGTTTTAATGGATTAAAAGGCTACTTCACTCAATCGAAAACACACGCTCGCTAATGTTAATCCTATGAGGGAAATATTTTAAGATATCTCGTTCACATTTCAATATTTTTAAATGACTTTTTTTCATTGGATAGCTGAGGTCAATGTCTATGCAGGCCCTTTTTTACTTTTTCGATTTTGGTTGCAGTTTTTTTTTTTTTTTTTTTTTTTTTTTTTTTTTTTTTTTAATTGAAGATACTTTTACTTTCGAAACTGGTTCCGAAAGAGAAAGTATATTAATAATAAAAACTTGTGATCAAAATCGAAAAAGCACAAAAAAGTCTGCATAGAGATTGACCTCAGCTATCCAATGCAAAAAAAAAAAAAAAAAAAAAATCATTTAAAAATATTGAAATGCGAACGAGATATCGTAAAATATTTCCCCCATAGCATTAACATTAGCAAGCGGGGGTGTTTTCGACTGAGTGAAGTAGACCCTTAAGGTCAAATAGCTTTCGCACAGTTTGGATATGAGTTGTGAAAAACAAAAATATAGAGTCTATATTTTCTTTTCAAGTATTTCCGAATATGAACCTTTTCTTCATTTAATAACAGAATCTGCTATTTAAAAACAATATATATTACTATTTGGAAACACTAGTAGCCTAAATATAGTTTAGTTGAGACACCTGTTAATATGAAAAATATAAAATGGTTTATTGAAAAATTTTCATTTTTTTTTTTTTTTTTTTTTGAAAATGAGAAGTTCTTAAAGTTAACTTTTTAATGCGAGTGTGGATATTTGTTTCAGATACTATCACAAAATGTTGTATATAGAAAAATAAAATAAAATGCAAATAATAGTTAAAATATATATTTTATCAGAGAAATCCCATTAAATCATTTACTGTAGAATAATAATGTTTCAATTTCATCTATACTGTTTTCTAATACCGTACGTGTAATTTTAAGAGGTTAAGATCTCATAGAATTCATATAGCACCTATTCAAGTTGCAAAAACTATTAATAGAGAGTCAATACTTTGCAAACCAGTATTTCCAAAAATGAATTTTCTCTTTATTTAATAACAGAATCTGCTATTAATAAAGGCAAGAATAATTTACTCCATTAATTGCTCAGAGTAAATAAAACAATAAAAATATTTTATATACAAATTGTCTACACACTGTTAACAATTTGCAGAAAATTGTCCAGTTACTCGACCGTTTTCACAGAAAATGGTTACATAACCCTAACTTAACTATATTCCGACCATAATATGGGCAATAATACGGTCAGAACAGAGTTCAATTACGGTTATGTGACAGTTTTCTGTAAAAACGGTCAAATGACTGGACAGTTTGCTGCAAATTTTTAACAGTGCATGTTTCGGCTGCACCTAAGCGATTTGCAAAAGAAATTAGAATATTCCACAGACATATGATCAATAGAATATTCTCATTTGTCTCTCATATCTGTAGAATATTTTCATTTGTTTTGTGAATGGCTTCGGTGAATTCGAAACATGTAGACAGTTTGTATATAGAGACTTTTTTTATGTTTTATTTAAGGTCTTTTAACAATTAAAGATGTATAATATGTCTGAATGTTTGGATTTGTTAAATATTTAGAAGATTACTATTTAGAAATACTGGTAGTCATAGCATAGTTTAGTTGAAACCCCTTTTACTATGAAAAAAAAAATCAAGAATTAAATATTCCGCAATTCGCAGATATGTATTTAATTAGTACATTTTGAATATTTCATTTTTAACATATTACATTACATGCACCTTAACATACACACTCTAAAAACGACATTTTCAAAACTGAGCAAAAAATACTCAAATCTGAGTATGTCGCATAGTCAAAATGACTCCGAATCAAAATGACTCAAGTTTGAAACATGGCTATACTTATTTCTGAAAACATGCACACACTCAAGAATAAAACATCAAAATGAAAACATCGATTTACTCAGATTTGAAAGTGTCATTTTTCTCGGTGCATTCATTCTTTATTTGAGTGCTTGCACACATACATCTTTTGCAGTTTATGTATTTACATGCATCTTATAACATGCATTTGTACTTATGTACAACAAATTTCTATACATAAGTAGATATAACAACCTCAGGTGTATTAACTCCAAGAAATACTGACTGACTGGTAAACCCACGCAGTAAATATTAAATATATATATATATATATATATATATTTAATTATCACTGTGCTTTTGTCAGAGATTTATAAGATGTTTTACGTGCGAATAAATGCGCGAAATAACTCTATCGTTTCATGAAAAGATCAAAAATAATTTATTACAAGATCATATAATTATCTGTTTATATTACTATCTGATTATATTATTTTGAGAAATTAATAATTTAGAGTAAAATATTTTAAAATAGATGCTGTGTTTACTTTTGTACCTAAAGCACCAAACCGCTTAGCAATGAAGTTATTTTTATTAATTTTTGTCATTACTTTTTATAAATATAAATGATATTTAAAAAATAATTTAAAAACAAAATCACAACTCACAAAACTTTTCTGTACACACATTGTAACATCTATCTCTCTCTCTCTCTCTCTTTCTCTTTTTTTTTAATACAACAAACATATTTCCTTTGAAAACTATTTTTTTCAATTTATATATAAACACAAACGATGACATACAACAATGTTTACACGAAGGAAATAAATTGTTATCGCCTTGAGATATTTCCTCTCCTGCTATCAATAGTAAATACATATACTATTTGCATATGAAGAAAAATGAGAAAAGACCACGTGGATTATTTATTTGTTTATTTATTATTATTTTGTTCTGTTTTATTTAGTTATTTATTTGGAAAAAACAAGTAGTTTAACTGTCTGTAAACATAACTTATCCAAACAATGAAAGATTGAAGCCTTGGGATTGAAATAAAAGAATTTCAAACATTTATTGAGAACAGTTGTATTAGAATTTAGCATTAAGTGAAACTATAAAGATATTGAAAAGATGATTAGTGTTTTGTATATTCAGTTGTTTACTATAAAATAAAGGATATTTTTATTTTACTTTGCAGATATAAAACGTTATTTATAATACCACAGGGATTTACTGCCAACAGTTTATCATTAAATTAATTTACATTATAAAAGACATTTTACATTAACAATATATTTTTGTAGAAAAATGATTTAACTTTTGTTCAATTTGTTGATTGTATGACGGCTGATTACATACACGTGGGATATAGGCCCTAGGGAGGAAGTGCCCTCCGTGGGGGTTTTTCTAAGGGATCCTAACCCGTATTTAAGGCAAGGTTCGAAGAAAACCACGTAATACTCCGAACGGTTAGGTCAACGATCGCGACAGGGGTTTGAACCCAGAACCTCTCACCTACCAGCTTTGAAAGCAGAACCTCTCAGCAACTGGTGGGGCTAACTTTTGTTCAAATCAGTAAAAAAATCATAACTATTTATATAAAACTAACAATGACTAATTAGTGTTTAATTTTATATTCATATTAAATAATTTCAGGAATCATGGTTGCTATATTGTTTTAACAACTATTATGTAAAAAAAAAGTCACACTTTTATAATTTTAAAAGCTTAATTTCAATGTAAATTTTAAATTTTACATTTATGTTATTATCAGGAAAAATGTCATTAATTAGATTCTCTGAAACTTAAATATCAGGGTACTTCAAAAATGTTAACTAATAGCAAGTAATATATGAAAATTTCAGAAATATTAGAATACGTGCTGTTCAGTATACCATTTCAAAACGCATATTGTCTGTATTACAACTTTCATGGTGCTCTAATACAAAACATTTTAATATGTCTGATTATTTTACATCCCTTGTCGTTCATTTAATGATTTTCATAATTGAATCTCATTTATTTAACTCTTCTGATGATCTTAAAAGCATCAGCTACACTGTTAAAAATTTTGCAGCAAACTGTCCAGTCATTTGACCGTTTTTATAAAAAACTGTTACATTACCGAAATTTAACTATATTTTGACCATAATAAGAGCAATAACATGGTCATAATAGAGTTAAATTACGGTAATAAAACCGTTTTCTATAAAAACGGTCGAATGACTGGACAGTTTGCTGCAAATTTTTAACAGTGTATAGTATTCGCATTTTCTATGTGTTATATGCGGTAAATGAACCTGTCAAACTGCTTATATCTTTATTTCTTTCTCTCTATTTATTAATATTATTATTACTAGTTTGGTTTCTTCAGAATTTTTTAAACAATATTTTATTCATTTTTTTATATTCATTGAATAATGATTCTTTTGCCAAATTTATTAGAAATACTTAAATTTAAAAAAAAAAATAAAAAAAATCTGTTTTTAAGGGGGTTTTCGATAGAAAAACTTAGTGATTTTTTTAATATTTTTATTTAATTTGTATTATGTATTTATATATATATTTAATATCTTATCCACCTATTTTCTGGGTACGTTTTTTACTTTTATTATTTTTTTCAGTTTTCCATTCATGAACTACTTAGTAAAGGACACTTTTTTCCATTTATTAGAATTGTTTTATCGTTGTTTTTTTTTCTTAATTGTTGAGGCTGATCTTTTTTAAGCTTGAGTAAAAAGTATATTGGATGCATACATTGCTTTTTAATAATATTTAGCTGTTTTTTTCTAATACATTTATCTTTTTTTCCTTAATCTTTTATTATTATTATTATTTAGGAATTTGCACAAAAACATATTTTATTTTGTATTAAATAAATTTATTCAACTGAATATTCATTACTCGAGCTTCAATTTTTTTTTCATAATTTATAATAAAGATCTCTTAAAACAAACTTATGTAGCATAAAAATTGCTGAAAAATTATTTTCAAATTATTTTTTATGATGTTTAACTTGGTGTCACTTTCTCTGAAATATTCATTTAAAAAAATCTTTCTTATATGTGATTATAAAGCTTCATTTTAAATCACATTAGCTTTATAAAAAATATATATATATATAAATTTTCTTTCAGCATTCATTGCACTACAATCTACGATAATATTTTAATAATATTTAATGCTTCTTCTAATGATTTTTTTTTATAAAACTAGACGTTTATTGAAAAAACAATTATTATAAAATCACCGAAAAGTTGTATAATATATTTTCATAATACTGCGATTTTTTAAGGGCACAAAAAAATAATAATATGCTGGTCATAAAAAAAACTTATACTCTCTTACGGATTTTTTTAAAACTCTTTATATTAGAATACCTTGGTCTTTTTTTATGTAGTTATATTCTGTATCTATTTCTATTAAAGTTAATTTAAAATAAACTTTCATAGAAATCCCAATCTTTTAGATAATTTTTTTAATTATATATGATACATTTTATATAAATTTTACGCTATATAAAAAGGAATAATTTCAGTATGCATTATCCTAATTGTGAACGTAAAGGGCATGCTTGTAAGTGTGCTGCGAAAAATTAAAATAATAATGTGACACTGGTAATTAATATTTAACTACATCAAGCTTCATTATAATTAAAATCCTGAAAAACCATATTTGTCAACCTTCCAGTATTCGTCCGTAAATCTGTGTATGTTTTATACACGATAAATAATTACATTTTGAACCAGAAAATGTAATTAATATTTTTGTATTTTATTTGATTTATTAACACTTTCACTGCCGGGTTAAAATTAACAGAATTTTAATTTATTTATAAAGTTCGAATTCATACCAGAAAATACTAATTGTAATATTTAATTTATTTAATTACAGGCATTTCGTGATTACATAAAATAAAAAATTCTTCTTTCGAAATTTCCGGTACGAATTCGTAATTTTAGATTGAAAAACCACGAGTATACTCGTGGTTGGCAGCGAATGGGTTGAGTAAAATGTCTTATAAAAACATGTTTACTTGACCTTGACTTGGGTAGAATTGCAAGAGTTTTATCGAATAATTCTTAAATGTAAACAAGTATGAAAACTATCTTATTTTTACCTTAATAAATAAATTCTGTGATGGTTTTATGAGCTCGATTCATGTTACATTTTTACTTGGGGCAATTTTAGAAAACATTTTTTCAGAAAACTCTATTTGTGTGTAAAACGCTTCTGGGGTCTCAATTTCCGCTCATTTGAACAAAAAGTACGTTTAAATGGTTTATAATAAGAAAAGTTTCTCCAATCATGGAACACAAAGCGTGGATGCTCTTCACATTTTAAGGACAATGACTTGGTTTATTCGAGCTCTAACAGAGCATGAAACGAGAGAAAAAAGGGTTTGTATTAAGTTTCCTCATTTAACGGCTGAAGTTTTATATGAATTTCCTCAATGAAGCTTACGCCGGATCTTGTGTTAAGGCTTCACTGGGTCGCTTCCGTTATTATTCTAGCTCGTGAAAAACATATTCAGTGCTAAGAATATGCAGCAGCAAAACTTTATTATTTTTTTTTCTCCCACATGCTCTTACGGTCTTTTTATAAATAAAATAAAATGTTTATATGTTTTTTCCGGTGCCAGTTTTTTAATTATAATAGAAAAATACACTAAAATTTATATAATAAATTATTTATTATGTATAGTTTTAAATATTTTTAATGTATATATATATAAAAGCAAAAAAAAAAAATTCAATTATTTTTTTCAGTTTGTTAAACAGTCCTTCAAAAAGAGGTTTGGACGGAATTTGTATGCATGTTGAATACTGTTAACATATTCCTGCTAATAACGAAATTGAAGCTATATTATTCTCATTTTTAATATATGCTCAGATAATTCGATTCTAATTGTTATTTAATTGTATAGCTATTTATCGACGGAATTTAGAAATACCAGTAGCAGAAATATTTTTTAGTATTGGTACAAAATCGAAATAACTTTTCTCTATAGAAAAGATGCTTTGGAAACTTAAAAAGTAGTAGTAGATTTTGAAAAATGTAGACTTTTTATGTTTTTTAAAAAGAAATTTGGAAAAAAATTGTAAACATATTTAATAAGGTTAACATATCCCTGCTAATAACGAAATTGAAGCAATATTATTTTCATTTGAAATATATGTTCAGATAATTTCTCTCTAATTGTTATTTAATTGTATAAGTATTTATCGATGGAATTTACGAATACAAGTAGCAGAAATATTCATTAGTATTGTTATAAAATCTAAATAATTTTCTTTATAGAAAAGATGCTTTAGAAACTTGAAAACATTAAGTAGTAGGAGATTTTGAAAAATGTAGACTTTTTATATTTTTTAAAAAGAAATTTGGACGAAATTTGTAAACATATTTAATAAGGTTCACATATCCCTGCTAATAACGAAATTGAAGCAATATTATTTTCATTTTTAATATATGTTCAGATAATTTCTTTCTAATTTTTATTTAATTGTAAAAGTATTTATCGATGAGATTTACAAATACCAGTAGCAGAAATATTTATTAGTATTGATATAAAATCTAAATAACTTTTCTCTATGGAAAAGATGCATTGGAAGCTTAAAAAGTAGCAGTAGATTTTGAAAAATATAGACTTTATATATTTTTTAAATAGTATGGTATTGCGATTTTTCTATGTTTTAGCATGTTTTTAAAAGCAATTGCGCTCACTTTAGACAGTTGTAATTTTTTAATTTACACAAAACTTAACTAAAAGAAAAAAATACGTTTTATGCCTATACAGAAAATAATAAAGCGTTTCTTGGAAATCGAACTAGATATATTATGTTTGAAACAATTAAACATAATACGTCTCAATAAAAAATAAAATAAAACTAGATGGAACCCGTCAAAATTTGACGGCAAACAACTTGATAGTACCATAAAATTAAATTTTATAGTTGCTTTAACTTGACAAATTTCATAGTGGGGAGCATAATATGATTAAGCGATCAGACCTTTCCATCGATATATCACATGAGGTTGTGTGCAAAATTTAGAAAAGTGCCCCCTTAAGGGGGGGGGAGTGGCGGGATGGACCCCGAAGATGCATATGATTAAGCAGTCACAGACCTTTCCAACAATATGACATGAGGGGTGTCAACAAAATTAGAAAAGTACCCCTTGTGGGGGGGGGGGGGCAACGTGGGGAGATGGACATCGGAGATGCATAATATGATTAAGCAGTAACAGACCTTTCCAACAATATGTGACATGACGGGTGTCAACAAAATTTAGAAAGTATCCCTTGGGGGGGGGGCAGCAAAGTGGGCAGATTGACATTGGAGATGCATAATATGATTAAGTGGTCACAGACCTTTCAAATGATATATAACATGAGGGTTGTGTGTAAAATTTAGAAAGTACGTTGGGGGGGGCAAAGTGGGGAGATGAACATCGGAGATGCATAATATGATTAAGCATTCACGGACCTTTCCAACAATATATGACATGAGGGGTGTGTCAAAAAAATTTAGAAAGTATCCCTTGGGGGGGAGGGGGCAAAAAGTGGGGAGATGGACATCGGAGATGCATAATATGATTAAGCAGTAACAGACCTTTCCAACAATATGTGACATGAGTGTCAACAAAATTTAGAAAGTATGCCTTGGGGGGAGGGCAAAGTGGGCAGATTGACATTGGAGATGCATAATATGATTAAGTGGTCACAGACCTTTCAAATGATATATAACATGAGGGTTGTGTGCAAAATTTAGAAAGTACGTTGGGGGGGGCAAAGTGGGGAGATGAACATCGGAGATGCATAATATGATTAAGCAGTCACGGACCTTTCCAACAATATACGACATGAGGGGTGTCAACAAAATTTAGAAAGTATCCCTTGGGGGGGGGGGGGGGCAAGTGGGAAGATGGACATCGAAGATGCATAATATGATTAAGTGGTCACAGACCTTTCCAATGATATATAACATGAGGGTTGTGTGCAAAATTTAGAAAGTACGTTGGGGGGGGGGGCAAAGTGGGGAGATGAACATCGGAGATGCATAATATGATTAAGCAGTCACGGACCTTTCCAACAATATACAACATGAGGGGTGTCAACAAAATTCAGAAAGTATCCCTTGGGGGGGGGGCAAAGTGGGGAGATGGACATCGGAGATGCATAATATGATTAAGTGGTCACAGACCTTTCCAATGATATATAACATGAGGGTTGTGAGCAAAATTTAGAAAGTACGTTGGGGGGGGGGGCAAAGGTGGGAGATGAACATCGGAGATGCATAATATGATTAAGCAGTCACGGACCTTTCCAACAATATACGACATGAGGGGTGTCAACAAAATTCAGAAAGTATCCCTTGGGGGGAGGGGGGCAAAGTGGAGAGATGGACATCGGAGATGCATAATATGATTAAGTGGTCACAGACCTTTCCAATGATATATAACATGAGGGTTGTGAGCAAAATTTAGAAAGTACCCCTTGGGGGGGGGGGGGGGCAAGTGGGAAGATGGACATCGGAGATGCATAATATGATTAAGTGGCCACAGACCTTTCCATTAATATATAACATGAGGGTTGTGTGCAAAATTTAGAAAGTACCCCTTGGGGGGGGGGGGCAAGTGGGGAGATGGACATATCGGAGATGCACAATATGATTAAGTGGTCACAGACCTTTCCAATGATATATAACATGAGGGTTGTGCGCAAAATTTAGAAAGTACCCTTTGAGGGGGGGGGGGGGGCAAAGTGGGGAGATGGACATCAGAGATGCATAATATGATTAAGCAGTCACAGACCTTTCCAACAATATATGACATGAGGGGTGTCAACAAAATTTAGAAAAGTGCCCCCTTAGGGGGGGGGGAGTGGCGGGATGGACCCCGGAGATGCATATCATGAATAAGCGGTCAGACTTTTCCAGCGATGTATCACATGAGGGGTGTGTGCAAAATTTAGAAAAGTGTCCCACTTGGGGGGAGTGGGGGGATGGACTCCCAGAAATGCATAACATGAAAAAGAGGTCACAGGCGTTTCAACTTGCAACTTTTTTCTCGAAGGCATTTGACAATAGTAAATTTTTTTACCCAAGACAATTTAACGATATTCTTAATTTTTTTGCGTAATTCGTCAAACGTTCATGGAAAAAATCATGAAATTCGCTAATCAATAGTTGATAAATTATAAAATTCAACAATCAATAGCAGCAAAATTGGTCAATTGATAACGGAAAAATCACGAAATTCCTCAAATGGTCTACCTAAAAAAACTGTCCTGCACACTGATGTGATGATCAAAAGGGTTTTGAAGTATAGGACAAAATTAGCACTTGCCAAATAGCGAGTAATACTGAAAATTTTGCAATGGACTTTATTGCCACCACTGGTCAAACATAATTGTCACACTCACCAATTGCAATGACTGAATGGAAAAAGATTTTTTTCTCTGCTGTCGCTCGACAAATTTCAAAACAGTTGATGAATTTTCCGTCGATTAATGAATTTTGTGATTTTTCCTCTATCGATTGACAAATTTCGCAATTTATCGATTAACGAATTTCACAATTTTTTCCATAAACGAACAAATTGCGCACTTTATTTCCGCTAATGTCTGACACCATTTCGCCCTTTACAATTCAGCCAATAAATTGAACGTTGTTTCTTTCTAGAAATGTCAGGAATGAAACAATGATTCTTTAGGATGAATTTCCTTCGTTCGATGCCCCATGGAAGAATGTGTGCGATGCAGCAATGGGCGTCAGACTTTTTAGGGCACCTGCAGACTAAAAACATCTAACCAATCTTCGCATTTTGAAAAAATCACAGATTTCGTCAAATGATTGAGAAAAAAACACTAATTTCATCAAAGAATCATGGGAAAACATGACTTTCATTAAAAGACCACAGAAAAAACGTGAATTATGCAAAAGGATCGTGAAAGATAAGCAAATTTTGTCAAAGAATCGCAAAAAAGGAAATTTCACCAAAAGATCACGCTTTTTTACTAAATTTCGTCTAAAAATTGCGGAATAAAATGTATTTTATCAAAGAATCGCTGGAAAATGCGAATTTCGTTAAGGATCGCGAGAAAAATGCGAAATTCTTCAAAGGATCGCTGAAAAAACACGAATTTCGTCAAAGAATTGCTGAAAAAACATGAATCTCGCCCAATAACAGAAAAATCATGGTTCATAATCATTATATCTAGTAGTATCCAGTACTGGCTAAACTTAATAGTCACACTCGCCAATTGCGATGATTGAATGTAAAATGAAATTTTTTTTCCCGCTGTCACTCAAAGAATTTTGAAACCATTTGGTGAAGTTTTTCCCGAAACCATTTTGTGAATTTACCGATTTTTTCTTCAAAATCATTTTTCAACAATATTCGACCCAATACGCATGCGTAAAAAAAAAAACTGAGGGTCTATTACTGTCTCTAGAAACGTGTTTGGGATCATCTCCTGTTTTTTTTTTCTTGCACGTTGCATTAAACCTAGGAAGATATTTATATAGAACTCACTGTGGAGTGTTCAGAAGGTATTTATTTTATTTATTATAATTTGTATGAATACTTAGGTGTCCATTTCGGATTTACTGTTTAAAAATGAATTTAGGCTCATTTAACATTCGCGAAATCAATCCCGATGGAAATTGTGGTTTTAGATCTCTATCATTTTGTTTATATAGTACAGAAAATAATTATTCAAATGTACGTAAAAATATCGTAGAACACGTATTACAAAATTGGACCACTTATAGTCTGTTTTTTATCGGGGATGAATCTTATGGTGTTCCGATTGCTAATGAAAACGATTATGTAAATATATGGTTCTTCATAGAAGTATGTGCTTCTTCACACTTCAATAGAAGCATTGTTTAAATTAATATAATTCTACAAATATGATGCAGTTTTAAAATATTGAGTAATGATTAATACTGTCAAGGAATCTACTCATATACGTAATTAAGTTTTGGTACTTCTCTATTATCTCATCGACCACTTTTCATCACAAAAAACTATCGCCAAACTGTAACGCCAAATAAACGGGAGAACGTTGTCATTAATACGCGCAAATGTTGAATTAAAAGCCACTTGATGACATAACAAACACGTATAATGCTTCCGACATCAAGTAAATGGGACTGCATTTTTGGCATTTAATCATACAGTTTGGCGATAGTATTTTGTTATGAAAAGTGGACGATGGGATAATAGAGAAGTACCTAAGTTTTTTATACCAAGTTTGAAAATTTATCTTTTTTTGACATTTAAAAAAAATAACAGAAAAAACCTTACAAATTTGCCCATTTGCTCAGCGGTCAAAGGATTAAGTAAATAAGTAAATATTAATGATTAGCGGAACTGGTTCTAGCTATGAAGTAATATTATTTTGCTCAAAAGCCCCCAACAAAAAAATAATTACAAAGAATAAGTAATCGTCTTTAAATATACAAAAAACAATGTGATTAATGGCCAGGATTTTTTTACATATAACATTTTTTATATACAAAAGAAAAACCGAAATAACCTCATTCATTTCACCCGATGTCAAAAAGTTTTTTTTTTCCACATTCTTGGGCAAAGCACTAAATCAATAAAATCACCAATTTGTGACAAATTATGAGTTTCATATGAATCGCGCATGAACGGACATGCAAACTGGTAAAAAATGAATGTAATAAATTAAAACATTCAAGATTTGTATACATACAAACAATACAATGTAAATATTAATATTGTTACATGATACATTGTTTGTATACATACTTCTTTGTATACATATATTGTTTGTATACATACAAACAAATATAATGTAAACATTATTCAAATATTAAGAGATTCTAAAGATTTGTATACATACAAACAATATAATGCATACATACTCTTTACAAATAAAATAGCACACTTATATAATGACAAAACTTTTAAATCGAATAGAGATAGTATATTTCTGTTAAAAAATAATGCTAAAGTTCAGACTTATATATATTATACATTCACATAAAGCTAGTCACATTCCTGCATATTTATTAAATATTTAGTTGCTAAATACAGAAATAATATTTTATAATTTATATTCAGACGCTCAGATTCGCTTTTTTCGAACAAATAATAATAAAAATATTACTGCCGTGCGTACTGTCTTTTGACATTATATTTACTTAATCGTTTTCATTAGCAATCGGAACACCATAAGATTCATATCCGATCATAAACGGAATATAAGTGGTCCAATTTTGTATTACATGTTCTACTATATTTTTATTTACGATTGAAGAATTATTTTCTGTACTATATAAACAAAATGATTTGATTTCACGAACGTTAAATGAACCTAAATTCATGTTACACAGTAAATCTGAAATGGATACCTAAGTATTCATTCAAATTACAATAAATACAACAATAAATAAAATAAATACCTTCTAAACACTCCACAGTTTTTTTATATAAATATCTTCCTAGGTTTAACGCAACGCGGAAAAAGCCATAAAAACAACAGGAGTTGATCTTGATCCCAAATACGTTTGGAGACAGGAATAGACCCTCGGCATCATTGGCCGGTCCTTTTTTGACGCATGCGTATACGGTCGAAATTCGATGGAATTATTTGACATTTTTAGCAAACAGCTTTAAATATATGGATAAAATAAAATAAAATATTTAAAACCGCCATTTATTAAATATAAAACTAAAAACACAACTAATATCACATATTACTAATATCAATTAATAATATTAAGTAATAATATTAACTAATATCACATTATAGCAGGCGTTCCGAGTTCTCTAGAACCTTGTCATCAGTAAAAATGTATATGGAGACCGAAGTTGTTGTTAACACATGCTCAGGGGTGAATAAAAGTCAGAGTTTTTTTTTAGAATATTTGTTTAGAAGGGTGTAGAAATCTCCCTAAATGAAGCATGTACAATTTCATAAGAATATGTGGTCTTACTTGATGTAAAGTCACTTCTGAACATATGTAAACAACAGCTTCGGGCTCCATTGACATTTGTACTGGTGAAAAACTTTAATAGCGCTGGAAACATTTACTATATTGATTCAGAGTTCGTACGCTTTTACCACTATTTTTTAATAGAATTATTTGCAGTATTTAAATGCAGAAAAGTATTACAAATCCTGCAATTAAATTGGGCGACTACAATTTCTGCTATTTAAATATTAAATAGAAAAAAATTATTAAAAATTTGTGATAAAAGCGTACGAACCATGTAATTGATTTTAATATTATGATGTTAGTGTATGATTTTAGTTTTATATTTATTAACACGTCCACTGCCGGGTTAAAATTATCGGAATTTTATTTTATTTAAAAAGTTCGAATTCATACCAGAAAATACTAATAGCAATATTTACTTTATTTAATTACAGACACTTCGTGAATACATAAAATGAAAATTCTACTTTCGAAATTTCCAGTACGAATTCGTAATTTTAGATTTAAAAGCTACGAGGATACTCGTGGTTGGCAGCGAATGGGTTAAAGATCTGATTTTAAATATCTTACTAATTTTAGATACATTTTCTAAAAAATAAAGCAAATTTTTACTGATGGAAATATTAATTACGACTCATGAGGTTAGGATATTATAAATAATTTCCAATTCAAATTATATTGTCTAAATTCAAAAAATTAGTGAGCTTAGAGTAGAGTGTAATGAGTAATTGTCACACGGTAATACACAAGGTAATACACATGAGTAATACACAAGGTAAACCAAGTTTAAATGCTTTTTAACAGGTTCACTGCTGGGTTAAAATTACCGGAATTTTATTTTATTTAGAAAGTTCGAATTCATACCAGAAAATAGTAATAGCAATATTTACTTTATTTAAGTACAGACATTTCGTGATTACATTTAAAAAAAAATCTTCTTTCGAAATTTCCTGTACGAGTTCGTAATTTTTTATTGAAAAACCACGAGTATACTCGTGGTTGGCAGCGAATGAATTAAATGAAAATAAAATGAAAAAATCATTGCGCAACCATTTTGCTAATGAATATTTCCACTAACGAATATTTTATTAGCTAAGTGTGAAAACATAACGCAGCAACATTGCATACTAATGAGATGAGAAATCACTTTTCGAAATGTAACCGCTGCTTTTTGAAGAAAGAGTTATTGTAAAGTTCTGCAAAAGTCATTAAAAGTTTTAGAGAGATCAGAGAGTGTTGAATTTCGTAATTAAATTTCATTAGTAGTATTTATTTATTCAGCTTCAAATAAGTTTAATAGGAAATATGTTTCAGTTTAAATTAAAAAGTTTTTACAGCACTTACTCTTTTTTTTTCTACGTTTTCAGTAATAGGTAAACCAGTAAAACCATTAAACCACATTTTTTTTGAAAATTCAAATAAATAATTATTATTTCACCTTCATTAATTTCTTTCTTAAAAAAGTACATAAGCGACAAATAATTTATATAAATTAGTTTGCGTTTACTGGAAACTGCTATTTCCATTATATTTGATTTTTTGAAAACCCAAATTAATAATTATTGTTTCATGTTCATTAATTTCTTTTAAAAAAAATACACAAGTAACAAATAACTTAGTTTATGTTTTATTAAATTTTTAATGAAAATCGAATTCGCCCTTTCATTATTTATGCGCTTAGGTACGTTGTAAAAAGGACAAATATTTCTTAACCCCTTCGGGACCGGCGGCTTTTACACAAATTTTATTCGGTTGGCACCACTTATTTTTATAAAGCTACTTTTACTTAAACTATCACAAAAATGCTCTAATTAGAGAAAGTAAATATTGGTTTTATTTTTTACTGGTGCCTAAAACAAAGTCTGTATGCTCTTTTTGAGGGTGCATATATGCACCCATGGTCCCGAATGGGTTAATCTAGGAAAACATAATAAAAAACGAAAAAATACAATAACCTCTTCCGTGTTACCCATGATTCCGAATAGCCTTTATTACCTTTATTACCTTTAGAAACCCCAGAAACTAATATATATTCGATATTTAAAGAATCATTTATTTTAAAATGTTTCTTTTGCTTCCAATGATTTTCAGAAACGCTTCCGGATAGATTTATAATGTATTAATCAGTTTTTCAATGATTTTGCAGTTATTGAAATCAATAGGTAATGCTGTCGCTTAAAAAGTTTCATTAACCCATTTTCGGCCAAATGTGCGTAAACGCACCATTTCAATAAATATTATTTTATTAACACTGTGACGTATATTTTTCTGCTATTTTTAAGGGTTCTGGAGACATCTATAAAATATTAGTAATTCAATTGAAGTAATCACTTTCTGTTGAGAAAATTTCAAAATACGCTGTTTTTTTACTTGAAACGGTTATTGACAAATTCGACTTTTTGAAAATGTATAATTATTCTACTTGAGATTAATCATATGTTTTTATAATGAAGTAAAGTTGCAAGTTCAGTAAATAAAATAAAAATAAAACAAATGCCATACGAAAACTTAAATTTTTTTTATTTAAATTTAATAATAAATTATCAATACATAGTATAAAACAAAGTCGCTTTTTCTGTCCCTATATCCCAATGTACGCTTAAATCTTTAAAACTACGCAACGGATTTTGATGCGGTTTTTTTTAATAGATAGAGTGATTCAAGAGGAAGGTTTATATGTATAATAAACATATGTTTTGCTTTGTAATTTCAGATAAATCACTACATAGTATAAAACAAAGTCGCTTTTTCTGTCCCTATATCCCTATGTACGCTTAAATCTTTAAAACTACGCAACGGATTTTGATGCGGTTTTTTTTAATAGATAGAGTGATTCAAGAGGAAGGTTTATATGTATATCCATTAAATAGTGGAGAAATACTGTTATTTTTGAGGTTTTTAATGTGATGTCGTAAATAATTTCATTTTTTCCGCTTATACATTGCAAACGCAGGCTGAACCCTACAAGATTTATCAAAATAATGTACTAATTATTGTACACATTAAAAAGGTCTACAGAAAACACAAAGAGATGAAGGTTTTCAAGGTTAACCCGAAGCAAAGCGAGGGATGGCCGCTAGTTAATAATAAATTAATAATGGTAACGTCAAATTAAATAAAATATTATTTTTCATGCACGAAACTTTTTAGATGTCTTAATAAATGTAATTTAAGCAAATTTCTATGCAAATAATACCACATTTTATAAAATTTCTATGCTTGGCCGAAAATGGGTTAAAAAAATCTACTTCAAAAATATCTTTCCTTCATCTTATAAAATTATTTACAAAAATAAGGCAAAATATGTTTATTTAAATAAATATAATTTGTTACACAAGTGCTTGCCCCGTTGCATTATGCAAATCTAAAAACAAATACTTAATCTCTTTTCCCCAAAGCTTTTCGAAATCCATCTAATTTTTAAAAACGGAGACAGAAACTTTTAATGTTCATAAGAAAATAATTGAAAAATGTTTTAGAAATTCAACAAGATAGAAAAGTAACCACAATTCTAAGAAACAGACGTTATTTAAAATTTCTAGAAAATTCACACGGTAAAAGTGATATTGGGGAAAGTAACTTGGAAAAATTATCTTCGAGAAAATTAAATCTTAATACTATTAAAGAGAAATATTCATTATGCACCTCAGGGTTGTATTTTAATAAATAATTTTCAGGCCAAAGAAGTTTTCTGCTTGAATTCAATTAGTTCAAAAAGTTTAGGACGTAATTAACGTTTGTAATTAAATGTGATTAATATTGTTGGTTGGTCGAATTAGAAAAGAAGTTACTCGGAAATTATTTTGAGCTTAAGTATATTTAAGTAAAAGGTTTTCATCCCTATTTTTAATTAAATAGGAGTATATATAATAAAGCTAAAAGAGTTTATACCTATATAACGAAAATTCTTTTTTTTTTTACCTGAATAACATGTTTTTGCAAGTAGATATATGTTACTTATCGCATTATTCAATCATAAAACATTACTTGTTTGTTTAGTAGGACGAAAAGATAAAATACATATATGTAATGTATCAATTACAGAGCGTTCACAAAGAAGGTAGTTTATAAATTAAAAAGTATTTATTATCGAAGCACTCTGACTCGTATATAAAATTTTTAATTAATGCATTTTTTTTTTATTCTTGTTATATTTTTTTTTTATAAAAGAATACGCAAGGAACAAATATTTTATATAAATATGACAGTATTGTATTAAAATGTTTCATACAACTTTAACACGATTTAAACTAGTAATATAAAATAAAACAATTTTATACTTTCATTTTCTATATTTTATTCTATCGCGTAAAGTGATTTATACAATTGAAGGGAAATCTGCTCATTTTAATAAGTATAATTTTAAATACGAGTATACGCTCTGTTGCATAATATAAATTTAAAAATAAATGATATATTTTGTTAAATTTATCTAACTTTTTAAAAAAGCAGCAGAAACTGCTAATGTTCATCTACAAAATAACAGGAAAAGCTCTTAGAAATGCAACAATATAGAAAAGTTACCATAATTCTAAGAAACAAGCGTTATTTAAAAGTTAAGGAAAGTTCAAACGGTAAAAATGATATTCGGGAAAGTAATTTAGAAAATGCTCTTCGTGAAAATTAAGGCTTAATAATAATATTAATAATAATATTAGAGCTAATATTTAAGGCTTAATAATAATATTAGAGAGAAATTTTCATTATGTACCTCGAGGTTGTGTTTTCATAAATGATTTTTAGGCTAAAGAAATTTACAACTTGTCTGATTACTTTACCAATTTGAAATAATTGTGTTAAAAAAATAATCTAGTGTATTCACGTATCCAGCGTTTACTGGAGTTCCTTTACCTGCGATTTTTTCTGTTGAGCTGATTAAAATATCAGACCAGATGCTTTGATCAATAAGGTTAACTGGATGAATTATGCCCTACAGATTCGACCGGGATAGCTCAGTGTTAGAGCGTGGCGGCTTCAGCCAATCGATCCCATGTTCGAATTCTGGCCCGGACTTTTTTCGTCCAGTTGGAAATTTACAACTTGTCTGATTACTTTACCAATTTGAAATAATTGTGTTAAAAAAATAATCTAGTGTATTCACGTATCCAGCGTTTACTGGAGTTCTTTTACCTGCGATTTTTTCTGTTGAGCTGATTAAAATATCAGACCAGATGCTTTGATCAATAATGTTAACTGGATGAATTATGCCCTACAGATTCGACCGGGATAGCTCAGTGTTAGAGCGTGGCGGCTTCAGCCAATCGATCCCATGTTCGAATCCTGGCCCGGACATTTTTCGTCCAGTTGGAAATTTACAACTTGTCTGATTACTTTACCAATTTGAAATAATTGTGTTAAAAAAATAATCTAGTGTAAAAAAATTTTCTTCTTGAATTCAATTGGATTACAGGACTTTAGAACGTAATTAACGTTTGTAATTAAATGTGATCAGTATTGTTGGTTGCTCGAATTATAAAAGAAGTTACTCTGAAATTATTTTGAGCTTAAGTAGATTTAAGTAACATGTTTTTATCCCTAATCCTAATTAAATAGAAATATATATAATAAAGCTAAAAGAGTTAATCCTTTGCTCATCAAACTTTCAAAAAAAAGCCGCAGAAACTTTTAATATTCATTAATAAGATAAAATAAAAATCTCTTAGAAATGTAAAAATATACGAAAATAACCACAATTCTAAGAAACAGGCGTTATTTAAAAGTTCTGGAAAAGTCACACGGTAAAGCTGATATTGAGGAAAGTAATTAGGAAAAATCCTCTTAAGGGAAATTAATGGGTAATAGTATCAGAGAGGAATATTCCTTACGTAAAACCGATGTTTTGTTTTAATAAATATAATTTTAAATAGGAGTATATGCTCTGTTGCATAGTATAAATATAAAAAAATAATAATTTTTCTTCCCTAATCCTTTGTTAAGTCCATCTAACTTTTAAAAAGAGTAGCAGAATCTTTTAATATTCATCAATAAAATAACAGAAAAAATCTCTTACAGATGTAACAATGTACAAAAATAACCACAATTCTAAGAAACAAGCCTTATTCAAAAGTTCTGGAAAAGTCACACGAAAAAGCTGATATTGAGGAAAATAATTAGGGAAAATCCTCTTAAGGGAAATTAATGCGTAATAGTATCAAAGAGGAATATTCCTTATGTAAAACAGATTTTGTGTTTCAATAAATAATTTTCGGCTGAAGAAGTTTTCTGCCTAAATTCAATTAGTTCAAAAAGTTCAGAACGTAATTAACGTTTGTAATTAAATTCTATTTATAGTGTTATTAATAGTGTTGTTTGGAATTATAAAATAAATTTATTGCAAAAACTTTTGAGCGTACCTACATGTATGTAATAGGTTTTATAAATATAATTTATGTAAAAGGATATGTATTAAAGCCACAAGAGTTTATACCTATATGCAGTATCCGTTGTTTATTTGGATTATATTTTTTCGCAATTAGATATAGATTTGTTATTTATACTTTAATCATAAAACGTTACTTTAAAAAATATTTTTCTTTGTTTATTAAGATATAAATATAAAATGTATATATGTAGATAAGTAATGTATTAATTACAGATTCTTCAGGATGCAGGTATAGTTATAATTTATAAGGTTATTTATCAATCGAAACACTCTTGTGCATAAATAAAATCCGTTTCTAAAGCAGTTTTTTTTTTAACTCTTGTTATGATTTAGTTTTAAAATAATATACAAGGAAAAAATGTTTTATATAATAATGATAGTACTGTATTAAAAATGTTTATACAATTTTAACAAAATTTACGATAGTAATATATATAAACTTTATATTTTCATTTTCTACATGTTATTCTAATCGCTTAAAGTGATTCCTATACTAACTAAAACGAAATATGTTCATTTTAGTAAATATAAATTTAAATAGGAGTACATGCCTTACTGTATAATAAATATAAAAATAAATATCTAATTATTTTACCTAAACCTTTTCTGAACCCTCCTATTTTTTAAAAAGACAAGCAGAAACGTCTAATGTGCATCAAGAAAACAACAGAAATATATCTTAGAAATGCAACAATATACAAAAGTAACCGCAAGTCTAAGAAACAAGCATTATTTAAAAGTTCTGGAAAAGTAACACAGTAAAGATGATTTTGAAGAAAGTAATTAGGAAATGTCCACTTATTGAAAATTAAGGCTTAATAGTATCAGAGAGGAATATTCATTATTTACCTTGAGGTTGTGTTGTAATAAATAATTTTCGGCTGAAGAAGTTTTCTGCTTAAATTCAATTAGTTGAAAGGGATTAGAACGTAATTAACGTTTGTAATTAAATTTGGTTACTATTGTTGATTGGCTGAATTATAAAATAAGTTACTTGGAAAAAGGTTTTTAGCTTGAGTAGATTTATGTAATAGGTTTTTTACCTATAACGGTTTTATCACTATTTCCAATTTAAAGTTTATACCTATATGACGTATGCTTTTTTTTTTTTTTTACTTGAATTGTATGTTTTTACTATTAGATATAGATTAATTATCACATTTTTTAATTATAAAGCATTATCTTAAATAAATATTTTTTATTGTTTAGTAGAAAGTAAAGATAAAATGCATGTATGCATGTATGTATGTAATATATAATTACAGAGTGTTAGCAATGAAGGTACTTCTTAAATTAAAAAGTATTTATTAACTAAAGAACTCGGGAACGTCTGTAAAACCTATTATTAAGTCATTTTTTAGATTACTGTTATGATTTATTTTTAAAATAATACACAAAGAACAAGTATTTTACGTAATAATGATAGTTCTGTATTAAAACTTTTCATACAACGTTAACACGATTTACCATAGTAATATAAAATAATAAATAAAAACTGTATACTTTCATTTTCTACATGATAGTCCATAGATTAAGGTAAATTATACAATAAAAGCAAAATGTTTTCATTTTAATAAATATAATTTTAGCTACGAGTACCTGCCGTGTTGGAAAATATAAATATAAAAATAAAATTTTGATCTCTTGCCCTAAACCGTTGCTAAATCCATTTTTTTTTTTTTTTTTTTTTTTTTTTTTTTTTTTTTTTTTTTTTAAGCAGTAACTTTTAATGCTCATTAAGAAAATATTAGTAAAATCTCTTAGAAATTCAGCAATAAATATAATTCATTACACAAGTACTTGCCCCGTTGCATTATGCAAATCTATATAATAAAACCGTAAGTCATGTGACTGTCATCAACAGTTCCGGGATGTTCGTTTCACTTTTTCATATGCCAGGCGGCCATTTTTATTCAAAATTATTTTTGCAAATAAAACTGCATAAAAATTACATTTTTAGAAAGATCGTTCAAAATAAATTAATATTTGAGAGATGACTTACGTTCAATTATGTATAGATTCTGCAATAACTTCAGTTTAAATTAGGTTCGCAGTTAAAATTCTCTATATATGAAAGTAAACAAAGAAAAAAGATTCATTCGTTGTGAATGTTTAAAATATTAAACCATGAATTTTTGGATCGCTGCCTGGCGTAAAAAAAATAATCCGCACCAGTGAGACAGTCAAAGTTTACCTTAATTCTGTTCCATACAACTCAACTTCCGGATCTTTTTTGACGTAAGTTGAACTCATGTAATAATATTTAATGGATCAAATTTCGAAAATAATTGTCAGCTTTTATTTTTTGCGCGTGCAAATTAGAAACGATACTTTAATTTGAAATCAAATGTTTTGATTTATGATAATTATTATTTTTCTATTTTCTATTTTAAATGAAAAATGTGAACGTCATGTATTTTAAATTGAAACAGCTGTCACGGACGCACCGGGGCTGGCGCGATTTTTGTTTTGCGCCAAATATGTTTAAGAATCTCCGCATTAGCGAACATATTGCAAGTGATAAGCAAACGGACATGAAGCATAAATTCTTAAGTGGGTTAAGCGGTTTTTGTCAAGAAAGATGAAATACATAACAACAAAAAATATGCGAAATGCTACCGCGATCGCAAAAGTTCTTGATTTATCTATTAGATTTTTCCAGTTATGCGAGGGATTAAGGAAAAACATAAATTATGAATAAAAATAATTTGTTACAATGCTTAACATACATTTAAGGGCGACCAAACTGGTCGCCAGTGGCGGCTAGTCTAAAAATAAATACTTAATCTCTTTTCCCCAAAGCTTTGCGATATCCATCTAATTTTTAAAAACGAAGGCAGAAACTTTTAATGTTCATAAGAAAATAATTGAAAAATCTCTTAGAAATTCCACAAGATAGAAAAGTAACCACAATTCTTAGAAACAATAGCGCTACTTAAAAGTTCTGGAAAAGTCGCACGGTAAAGGTGGAATTCGTGAAAGTAATTTGGAAAAATCCTTTTCGTGAAAATTAAGTCTTAATAATATTAGAGAAGAATATTCATTATGTACCTCCAGGTTGTGCTTTAATAAATAATTTTCATGTTATAGAAGTTTGCTGCTTAAGTTCATTTAGTTCAAAGAGTTTAGAATGTAATTAGCGTTTGTAATTAAATGTGATTAATATTTCTAGTCGGTCGAATTAGAAAAAAAAGTTACTCGGAAATTATTTTGAGTTTAAGTAGATTTAAAGTAATAGGTTTTATATCTATAACGTTTTTATCACTATTTCTAATTAAAAAGAAGGATACATAATAAATAAGCAAAACAAATTAATGCGCATTTTTTTTAAAACCTGAATTATACGTTCTTTGCGAGTAGATATATATTAGTTATCGCATTATTCAATCATAAAACATTGCTTGTTTTTTTAGTTTGACCTAAAGATAAAGTGAATGTATGTATGTAGGTAGATAATGTATTAATTACAGAGTGTTCACAATGAAAATAGTTTTTAAGTTAAAAGGTGTTTATTAATCGAGAAACTCTGGCACGTCTATAAAATCTGTTATTATGTCATTTTTCTCAATTCTTGTTATTATTTTTATTTTTAAAATAATACACAAGGAACAAATATTTTATGTAATCGTGATAGCATTGAATTAAAAGTTTTCTTACATCTTTCACGACTTATCATAATAATAATAATAATAATAATAATAATAAATTATGCTTTTATTTTCTATATGTTATTATATCGCTTAAAGTAAGTTATACTATTAAAGCAAAATCTATTCATTTTAATAAATATAATTTTAAATACAAGTATATTCTCTGTTGCATAAAATACGCAAAAAAAATAAATAATATATTTTCCCTAAACCTTTGTTAAATACATCTGACTTTTAAAAAGAGCTGCAGAAACTTTTAATGTTCATCAATAAAATAACAGTAAAATCTATTAGAAATGCAAAAATATACAAAAGTAACCACAATTCTAAGAATTTTAAGAAACATGTGTTATTTATAAGTTCCTGAAAAGTCACACAGTAAAGATGATTTTGAGGACAGTAATTAGGAAAAATCCTCTTCGGGAAAATTAAGGCGTAATAATATCAGATAGGAATATTCATTATCTACCTCGAGGTTGTGTTTTAATAAATAATTTTCGGTTGAAGAAGTTTCCTTCTTACATTTAATTAGTTAAAAGGGATAAGAACGTAATTAACGTTTGTAATTAAATTGACCAATATTGTTGGTTGGCTGAATTATAAAATGAATTACTTGGAAAAAGATTTTGAGCTCAGATTTATGTAATAGGTTTTATACCTATAACGTTTTTTATCACTATTTCTAATTAAAAAGAAGGATATGTGTAATACAGCTGCAAGAGTTTATACCCATATAACGTAAGTTTTTTTAATTTTTTTTAAAATCTGGATTATATGTTTTTACTATTAGATATATATTAGTTATCGCATTATTTATTTATAGAACATTACCTTAAATAAATAATCTTTTTGTTTAGTAGGACATAAAGATAAAATGCGTGTATGTATGGAGGTAAGTAATGTATTAATTACTAATAGTTTTTACAATGAAGGCAGTTTTTAAATTAGAGGATATCTATTCATCAAAGAACTCTTGCACGTATATAAAATCTGTTATTTAGTCATTTATTCTTTTCTTGTTATGATTTATTTTTTTAAATAATGCACAAGAAACAAATGTATTATATAATAACACTAGTACGACATTAAACGTTTTCATATAACTTTAATACGACTTATAATAGTAATAATAATTATAATAAAAAAAGACTTCACACTTTCATGTTATTCTACGGCATAAAAAAAGTTATGCAATTAAAGAAAAGTATTTTCATTTTAATAAATATAATTTTAAATATGATCATACGCTCTTTTGCATAATATAAATATAAAAATAAACAATCTATTTTTCCTAATCCTTTGCTAAATCTATCTAATAAGTCTTTAATGCTCATCAAGAAAATAATAGAAAATTCATTTAGCAATGCCACAATGTACAAAAGTAACCGCAATTCTAAGAAACATGCGTTATTTAAAAGTTCTGGAAAAGTCACACAGTAAATATGATTTTTAGGAAAGTAATTAAGAAAAATCCTCTTCGGGAAAATTAAGACGTAATAGTATCAGAGAGGAATAGTCATTATCTACCTCGAGGTTTGTTTTAATAAATAATTTTCGGCTGAAGAAGTTTTCTTCTTAAATTTAATTAGTTAAAAGGGATAAGATCGTAATTAACGTTTGTAATTAAATTGATCAATATTGTTGGTTGGCTGAATTATAAAATGAATTACTTGGAAAAAGGTTTTGAGCTCAGATTTATGTAATAGTTTTTATACCTATAACGTTTTTATCACTATTTCTAGTTAAAAAGAAGGATATGTGTAATAAAGCTGCAAGAGTTTATACCTATATAACGTATGTTTTTTTTTTTTTTTAAACCTGGATTATATGTTTTTACTATTAGATATATATTAGTTATCGCATTATTTAATCATAGAACATTACTTTAAATATATAATCTTTTTGTTTAGTAGGACATAAAGATAAATGTATGGAGGTAAGTAATGTATTAATTACAGAGTTTTTACAATGAAGGTAGTTTTTAAATTAGAGGACATGTATTCATCAAAGAACTTTTTCACGTATATAAAATCTGTTATTTAGTCATTTATTCTGAACTTGTTATGATTTATTTTTTTATATAATGCACAAGAAACAAATATATTATATAATAACATTTGTACTAGATTAAACGTTTTCATATAGCTTTAATACGACTTATGATAGTAATAATAATAATAATAATAATAAACTTCATACTTTCATTTTTGTCATGTTATTCTATGGCATAAAATAAGTTATGCAATTAAAGAAAAGTATTTTCATTTCAATAAATATAATTTTAAATATGAGCATACGCCCTGTTGCATAACATAAATATAAAAATAAACACTTAATCTATTTTTCCTAAACCTTTGCTAAATCCATCTAATAAGTTTTTAATGAAAATAATAGAACATTCATTTAGCATTGCAACAATGTACAGAAGTAACCGCAATTCTAAGAAACATGCGTTATTTAAAAGTTCTGGAAAAGTCACACAGTAAATATGACTTTGAGGAAAGTAATTAGAAAAAATCCTCTTCGGGAAAATTAAGGCGTAATAGTGTCAGAGAGGAATATTCATTATTTACCTTGAGGTTGTGTTTTAATAAATAATTTTCGGCTGAAGAAGTTTTCTGATTAAATTCAATTAGTTCAAAGGGATTAGAACGTAATTAACGTTTGTAATTAAATTGATCAGTATTGTTGGTTGGCTGAATTATAAAATGAATTACTTGGAAAAAGGTTTTGAGCTCAGATTTATGTAATAGGTTTTATACCTATAACGTTTTTTATCACTATTTCTAATTAAAAATAAAGATATGTGTAATAAAGCTGCAAGAGTTTATACCTATATGACGTATGTTTTCTTTTCTTTTCTTTTTTTTTTTTAACCTGGATTACATGTTTTTACTATTAGATATATATTAGTTATCACATTATTTAATCATAGAACATTAACATAAAAAATAATCTTTTTGTTTAGTAGGACATAGATAAAATGCATGTATGTATGGAGGTAAGTAATGTATTAATTACAGAGTTTTTACAATGAAGGTAGTTTTTAAATTAGAGGATATGTATTCATCAAAGAGCTCTTGCGTGTATATAAAATCTGTTATTTAGTCATTTATTCTGTTCTTGTTATGATTTATTTTTTTAAATAATGTATAAGAAACAAATATATTATATAATAACACTAGTACTACCTTAAACGTTTTCATATAGCTTTAATACGACTTACCATAGTAATAATAATAATAATAATAATAATAATAATAATAAACTTCATACTTTCATTTTTTTCATGTTATTCTACGGCATAAAATAAGTTAGGCAATTAAAGAAATGTATTTTCATTTCAATAAATATAATTTTAAATATGAGCACACGCCCTGTTGCATAACATAAATATAAAAATCTATATGTTTAAAACAGAAAGCGCATTTTTTCAAAATTTCACACGGCCCCACCAGTGACTGAGAGGTTCTGCTCTCGAAGCTGGTAGACGGGAGGTGCTGGGCTCGATCCCAATCGCGACCGTCGGCCTAATCGTTTGGAGTTTTCGTGGTTTTCTTCGAGCCGTGGATTTATCCATTCGTAAATACGGGTTAGGTTCCCTTAGAAAGACCCCCACGAAGGGCACTCCCCCCCGGGCCTATATCCCAAGTGTAGATAATTAGCCGTCAATAATCAACACAACCCAACCCAAAATTTCACACGAATATCGTCTCTTTACGCATGCGTCAACTTTTTTTGAAGGATTCTCCCCTCAGAAACGATAAGACTGATTGAATAACCTGTTTAGCCTAGGGGGATTGAAAACGGATGGAATATATTTTTGCTCTGAGGTTGAAAGCTAAAGCTTTTTTTTAAGAACTCATGTTTTCACTACCAAATATGCATACTTTTCGCAAAATTTTATAGAGAGTTTGGAGATGGTTGTATTTATAACCGATTGAAATGTCAAAAAGTTCGGAAGATGAGGACTATTTTTTAATGCTATGTTAAAGGAGCCGACGCGAAAACAAACAAACAAAAAAGCGAGAAGAAAACATCTTTTTAACAACTGGATAACAATATTTTTTCCCGAAATTTGTACACGGGCTGTAAAACCGTTTTATTTATCACCCATAAAGATTTTAAAGAGTTAGGACAAAAATAACTTTTTATTTTAAAACTATGAAACGACACTACGTAAAAAAAAAAAAAAAAAAAAAAAAAACAAGAAAATAAGTGCTTTTATCACTAAATATCAATATTTTTTCGCGAATTTTTCTTCTTAAAATATTATTTCTTACAAAATCGGGTTAAAGATATAAAATAATAAAAACTTGATTTTTTTTAAATTTATTATCACGGGCCCGGGCAACGCCGGGCGGGGGTCAGCTAGTAAACACTTAATCTATTTTTCCTAAACCTTTGCTAAATCCATCTAATAAGTTTTTAATGCTCATCAAGAATATAATAGAAAAATCACTTAGCAATGCAACAATGTACATAAGTAACCGCAATTCTAAGAAACATGCGTTATTTAAAAGTTCTGGAAAAGCCACACAATAAATATGACTTTGAGGAAAGTAATTAAGGAAAAATCCTCTTCGGGAAAATTAAGGCGTAATAGTATCAGAGAGGAATATTCATTATGTATCTCGCGGTTGTGTTTTAATAAATAATTTTCGGCTGAAGAAGTTTTCTGCTTAAATTCAATTAGTTCAAAGGGATTAGAACGTAATTAACGTTTGTAATTAAATTTGATTAATATTGTTGTTTGGATGAATTATAAAATAAGTTATTTGGGAAACTTTTTCAGTTTAAAGTAGATTTATGTAATGGTTATTAATGTTTATACTGTTATTTCTACTTAAAAAAGAAATATGTTTAGTAAAGTTTATACATTCTTTTCCCCTGACTTATGCGGGTTTGAGGTACGATTCACATTGATAACTGAATTTTTTAATTATAAAACATTGCATTTAATGAATACTTTTCTTTCATTTAATATTATTTTTATAGAAAAATGAATGCATGAATGAACATAATTACAATGGTTAGAAGTTTAACATCAGACTTAAAAGGAAATTATCAATATTTTAAATAAAAAATTAATTATCAAATAATATTTTGTAACAGATAATCAGATTTTGTGAATGAAAATATATTATTCATACAAAATTAAATATTTTCTTCAGAGAATCATTTGTGGAATTAATTAAATAAATAAATATATATTTAATTAAATATTGCATTTTATGATGTCAATTTTTATTTATTAAATTTCAGTTCTATTAACAATTTATTGCAACACAACATACTTTTAAACCTACTGTAGTTCAAATGGATTATGCAGTACTATTTCTAATGATACTCAGGCAAAAAAATAAAGTCTGGGATATACATATGTTATGTAAATAGACTTTATCTAATGAAGGAACAATATATGCAGAATATGTACAGGTATTATATAAGAATTCTTAGAAATAATACGTATTTTCTTCATATCTTGTATTGTAAAATTATCTAGGAACATTCCGGAGAAATACAAAGCAGTTGCACCAAACCAATTTCCTGGAATTTTCTAGTTTTCTATTCTAAAACATAATCAATATTGGAAACAACGGTGTGGAAAATCAACTATCACAGAAAATTTACTATATTTTCAATAAATAAATAAATAAATAGATAATATATAAATAAATAAATCTTACAAATTTTGGACAACTACTTGCCTTTTTTTCCCAAGATATTCCTGTTTTTTTTTTTTTTTTTCTAAATTATTTAAGTATAAATTAAAATGCAAGCATCGTTACTTTACCCCTCAAAACTTTAAAAAAATCTTCCCCTACATTTTTTTTCCCTTCCCGTGTGTTAAGTTTTATCCTCGGATATATTCCCGAATTTGTTTATTTTAGTGTGTACTAAATAAATAACAAAATGATTTTTATAATGAAAAGTAAAAACATCCTATAAAAGTAATATAAAATAAAAATTCCTATTAAAGGAAGAGTTTATGCACAGAAAGACAACAAATTATATTTTTCTACCACACACTGCAGCTTCCTTAACCATGGGAACATACATTGCACATAACTATGCGTATATATATACATTAAAATTAAAACGTCTTTTCATGGTGCCATATCTTTCCGAGAATCTCCATTACATAAAGAATTATCTAACTCTATCATATGGTTAGTGCACCCCCCCCCCCCAACACACACACCTCTCTTGCATTCGAAATATTGTACATAAAAAAAAATAATAATAATAAAAGGCACTTCTTTGATTCAGTTTTTTTTTTTTTTTAATGGTACTTCTTTTATTCAGTTAAAAAGCAAAAAAATTGGTACTTCTTTTATTCAGTTAAAAAATATATAAAAGCATATCCTTTTAAATTTGTTTATCACACGCTGCATCATTTTGAGTCATAGAAGTATAAATTAAAAAACAAAATTGTTTTTGTTTTTTATTAACGCCCATATTTTCAAAAATGCACACCTTCAAAAAATGCCATTATTTTTTGTCAGAGCTCAGATTTTATACTTTAGAATATTTCCGAAAATGGTTATGTGTTTAAAAAAAAGCTTTTTTATAAATGAAAAAGAAAAAGTTTTACTTTCTTAAACAAAATGAAGAGTTTATCCCTTGAAAGACGACAGGTACTTTCTATAAATATTCTGTTTACCATAAACCACAGCTTCCTTTACCAGTTACGCACATTTTAAAGTAAAAATATATATATATATATATATATATATCTTCCTATCTTTCCGAGATACCATATCTTTCAGAGAATCTGCATTATTAACCAGTTATCTAACCGTACCATATGCTTTAGTGCATGCTCTCTTGCATCACTACGGCTAATCCCTAACCAGAAGTGAGGAGAAGATTGAAATAAAATGCGGGTGTATTTAGAGGGGGATTTTCCGGGGTCTTTTGTGGTGTGCAGCTGATAAAAGACAGTGCAGGGAGTTGATTCCAGATACAGGATGTAGAAAATCTCAAGTGCTGACTACCGCTTTGCTTTGCATCCTGTCGTTTCAAATTCTCGCGGTTATAGACAAGTTTAATTTCTGTTGTAAAAAATATCATCCTAGGAGGAGAAAGGAATTATTTTTAAAATGGTTATGGCGTTTTTTTTATGCAAAAATTTATTTGATCCACATTTACAAAAGTCGTAAAAGTATCGGGAGGAAGTCTTTGCATGGCTGATTTGTTTATTTTTAGTTCATTCATGAAAACAATATGTATATAAATACCGTATATACTCGTGTATAAGTCGACTCGTGTATAAGTCGACCCAACCAATTCTTACACAAAATTTTGAAAAAAAAATTGAATTTTCGTGTATAAGTCGAACCATATTTCTGGTAGTATGTTGAAAAATTATTTGTAATCGAGGATTAAAAAAATAATAATAAATTTCATTAAATTTGTAAACATTTTTTACGTTTCTAATCAGTCTTTCTTTTTTTTTTTATTTAACGTTTTAAAATTGTATAATTATGTAAAACTAGAGAAGCTTAAACTATTTTGAAACCTATTCACATCAATTTAATGAAACTTAAAAAGAAAAAAATTCTCTGAAAAATCTGTTCAAGCCTTATTTACCAGGATAAATAACTTCTTAAACCGCTAAAATATAGTACTTATTTGTATTGTAAGAATTGTAGCAGAAAAATCTAGAAGCATTCTCAAGTTGAACTCTTTTTAAGAAGAGGATCAAAACGTTGAAAGGAATGTCCCTGTATTGAAGGGAATTCTATCCCAAGAGATAATGGGTGCAGAACAATTGCAGGGACATTATTGTTGAGGGTTTTTTTTTTTTTTTTTTTTTTTTTTTTTTTTTTTAACAATCACAGGGAAATGACCACTGTTCGCTTTCATCTCTCTCTCCAACCTAGACCCGGCGACTCCGCTATTTCACACTTCTTCCGGAGTGTGAAATATTCTTTATTTTTATTTTTCTTACTAACTCGTATATAAGTCGACCCCCCCATTTTCAACTCCCAAATTTTGTCTAAAATTCTTCGTTTTATACAGGAGTACATACGGTATATTGAAAAATAATAAAAATATTATTTTCCAACCGTTTTAAGACATTGAGAAATATATACACCTCATACCATTACTGTTAAAACCCAAAATATATTTTCGCGAAAAATATTATATTTATATGTGTGTTTTAATTTATTTTTTTATTTATTTTATTTTTTATTCATTTTTTTTTTTTTTTTTTAACAAAAATCTCAAAACTGCATTTATACACGCCTCTAAGATTCAGGCAGCCTTAATCTTCAAGGCTGTTGTAATTTAGTCTTAAAGTACAAAAGATTGGTCTGACTGATTTCTTACATATGAAACTTAGATTTTTTTTCAACACATTAAAAAAATCGCTTTAAGAACAATATTTTTCATCGTTGGGTTTGCATGATGTTGTCTATCTAAGGCAGCCATACTCAACCTGCGGCCCGGCATGTGGCCCTGCGACTTTTGACGTGCGGCCCGAGACACATAATCAAAAATCCATATTTATAAAATTAATTGAGATGTGCATTAAAAGTATTTAAGATCTTCAGTGTTGTTTTAATTATTTTCATGAAAATACAAAACCTGTCCTGTTATTTATAATTAATTTAAAATTATGTTAAAACATCTGAAATGCATTTTTTTATTCAAAAGTTGTTTTTATTTTTAGTCCTACATTTGTGCTACAGAGGTGTATACATTTCCTAATCTTGAATACACGTCAAACATTATAGCAAATTAATAAAATTTGCACTACATATTTCTAAAATTAAAAAATAATAATAATAAAGATTTTTCGAAGAAAAAATTAGCACCAAAATATTTTTACACCATTCTTTCCAAACAACAAAATTTGCAGCCTATTTCTACATTTGCAATAGAAATCTGCCACGAAGGTTATTGTTTGGAAATAACAATGAAACATTGATTTTGCTGTATAACACTAGCAGCTGGGATGCCAGTATATTATACCGTAAAATCAGAATTTTTTTGGCATTGTGGCTGTTTTTTACAGGTCCTACACAAGTCAGGTTGTACCCGACAAAAATACAAAAATTTTGCTTAAAGTCAACCAGAAACCAACTAGAGAATATTTCATCAACCCGAAACCCGTCCCGAACTAGATACCTGAACCCGAAATATTCAAATTCGAATCCAAAGGGAAAGAAAATAAATCCATACTTCAATTACAGTTATGGAAAAATAGTCTGTAATTACATTTATAATATCAATTTTATCTGTTTGTATAAAATTTAACACAGATACACATTAACACATTAATATTCAAATATATATCGTTATTTCCCCTTCGCAAAACATTCAGAACTTTCTTTTGAAATATCGGGTCAAACTGAACCAGACCCGAAAGAGTCAAATTCCAACCGAAACATTTAAAGTCGACACGACCTGAACCCGACTCACAACCAAAAAAATAGTATTAACCCGACCCGACCCGACCCGAAATCGGATCTGGTTAGGTTCGGGTAAAATTGGGTTATCCGACCCGATGCAAGACTCTATATACAATAGCAAAAATTGCCATATTTTAGTGCATAAAAGCATAAGATAGCTTTGTTTTGTAAATAACTGATTTGGTTTTCATTTTTCTTTCAGGCAGGAAAATAGTACGTTAAACGGAGGGAATCGTGTGCGTAATTTACAAATCCTGAATAGATAGTTTAAATAATGCTTTTTTTTCCCTTGTCATTGCTTAAAAGTAACCGGAAGAGATATTATATTAATTTTTTTAATAACTTCTAGTTCTAAAGGTGAATTTCCCATAATCGGGATCTGAGAACAATTAAAATATTAAAAACACCAATTAAAATAATTTAAGACAGACATGAGTACACATAAAATAAAAATTTATAAAAAAATATATACTTAAAAACAGTTAAAAATACAAAATAGTAGACGTTTCGCCAAGCGACACGCAAGGCATCATCAGTACAAAAACAATCTATTGCATAACAAACCACAGAACAAGGAAAAAGAAAAGGTTTGAAATCAAGGAAAGTTGAAGTTATTTTAAAAACATATAATATTCATTAGGGACAGAACGAGCTTCATTCAACGTCTGCGATCGCAATTGAGTGAACCAACTCTCAAGGAGTAATCGACCATGGTAGCTGTTACAACCTGATTTCAAAATACTGGCGTTCGCAATTAGCGGGATGTGATTCGTTTGAAGTGAATGCTGGACAATTTTTGAATTCAAATTACTATTTTTTTTTTTTTTACTATTTTTTAAAGCACTAGTATGTTCTTTTAGGCGAATTTCCAATGATCTACCTGTTTCACCAATGTAGACACCTTCCTTTTTCACTAAGCATAAATTTCAATATGATAAGTCTAAATTACCCGGTGTTGTTTATATTATTCCCTGTAAAGATTGCAATAGTGTCTACATTGGTGAAACAGGTAGATCATTGGAAATTCGCCTAAAAGAACATACTATTTCTTTAAAAAATAGTAATTTGAATTCAAAAATTGTCCAGCATTCACTTCAAACGAATCACATCCCGCTAATTGCGAACGCCAGTATTTTGAAATCAGGTTGTAACAGCTACCATGGTCGATTACTCCTTGAGAGTTGGTTCACTCAATTGCGATCGCAGACGTTGAATGAAGCTCGTTCTGTCCCTAATGAATATTATATGTTTTTAAAATAACTTCAACTTTCCTTGATTTCAAACCTTTTCTTTTTCCTTGTTCTGTGGTTTGTTATGCAATAGATTGTTTTTGTACTGATGATGCCTTGCGTGTCGCTTGGCGAAACGTCTACTATTTTGTATTTTTAACTGTTTTTAAGTATATATTTTTTTATAAATTTTTATTTTATGTGTACTCATGTCTGTCTTAAATTATTTTAATTGGTGTTTTCAATATTTTTCACATTCAGACGTTAAAATGTATACATTTTGCAAATTAAAATATTGTAAATACATTTTTCGGAACTACATGAATTGCACTAAATTGCTACGTGAATTGCAGGTTTTTAACATAAACATTAAATGCTTATCAAAGAGTGTTAAAAAAAAGAAAAAAAAACTATTTTTACTTTCATTAGACAATAATTATGTCTGCTGTTTAACTTTTGTCTTTGAATGAAAATGATAAAAGCAGTTATTAATGCACTTACGAAAGTTTCCGAAATTTACAGTTATTATTATTTATTACAGTTTTATTAACTATACAAATGGTTTGAAGATTTATTTAAATTTTTTAATGCATATATTTATTTATTTAATACACTCCTTATGCCACTTGAAAATGCCGCTATAACATTCAGTTATATTTCCCCAATGAAACGATTTTCCAAAAAAAATTCCTAAATATTTTTTAACTGAAAAGAAAAGAAAAAAAACTATATAATTGTATATTAATGTGTGTATTGTATGAGTGAAATGGATTGTTAATTTATATTATGAAAAAGATGAAAGCGATATAATTTTGAACTATTTTACCATAACTGTATTAAAATATGTCCTTTCATTTCGGATTAGGTTTTGAATATGTCGTATTCGATTTTTTTTTCGGATTTTGTATTGAATTTAAGCAAAAATGCTGAGGTCGGGTCGGGTAGAACCCAAGCAGTGAAGTACTCTACTCCGTACACTAATATAGAACAGTTATTTACTTTAAAATTTGAATTAGAAAGGGATATTCCGTAAGCCTTCTAAGTGTATCTATTCACCCTCTATTTTTGGAAACAATTGCATCCCGCCTCATTACGTAAGGCTAAATACGTCACGCCTACCAACTCATACTTCTATACATAGTTTTGAAACATTTAAAAAAAGCATATCTTCCCCAGGGAAGAAAAGAAAAAATGTAAATAATCTTCCCTTCCAGACAAACTATGTGAATCTTTCACGCATTCCATCTCTAAGCAGAGAAAAAAAAAAATCTGTGTATTTTTTTTTACAAAGATCATAACAATCCGTAAATATTCTTTTATATATGTTTTTTTCTTTTTCTTTTTGCGACTGTCTGTTTACTTTGGCCAATGCATCTCGCTCAATTGTAAGGAATATGGCCTGGTTTCCCCCAGGCACATCTTTTACAACCGCCAGTGCATAAATATTTGCTGAATTTAGCTTCCGTTTCAAGAGCCGAAACTAAAAAACACAGATGCGATGCAAACAAAAGGATCTTTCACAAACTTTTCTGCAAATTTGGTAGAAATCTTCTTTCAAGTAAAAGGGACTATTGTTTAAATCACCATGAAGACTTTGAGAACATTAGACTTGATTTCGGCGCTTGGGGGTATCAAACAATCTTCGAAAAGGAATATTCTAAACAGATGAAGAAGAAAAGACATCGAAGCAACGGAACTCATTTGAAGGTTTGTTTTTTTTCTAGAGAAATTAAGCTTGATGAAGAGTAAATATGCTTCAGTTATTCTAACAAACAATGAATTCAATTGGGAGAATCATTTAGAAAAATATTTTCTCCCCCATAAGGTGGATAGCGTTAGGGATTGCCACTTAAATCTGTATTTGAATAGAGAAAAGTTTTTTAGGTGCTCTTCAAACTATAAACGCAAAATAGTTTTAATTTTATGCGTGTAAAACTTTATTATTCTAAATCATTTTAGTATAATACTTTATTAGACACTTTATTATATAGAATACTTTATTAGTATAATAATTTATTTACACATAAATGAAATTTATTTTTGATCACAGTGGATTATTTTAAACATATATAATTAATTAATAAACAGACATACATACATACATTCAATACAATAATCCAACATGGAGTGAAAAATTAGCCAGAGCCAGGAATCTAACCTGGGTACACAGCGTTCCGGGCTGTTGCTCTAACCACTGAACTACTCCGGCCGACCCCTGAGTCTGCAATTTCCCACTAATAAACGTGGCTGAGAGGTTGTGCTCTCGAAGCTGGTAGACGGGAGGTGCTGGGTTCGATCCCAATCGCGCCCGTCGACCTAATCGTTCGGAGTTTTCGTGGTTTTCTTCGAGCCGTGGATTTATCCATGCGTAAATACGGATTAGGTTCCCTTAGAAAGACCCCCACGAAGGACACTCCCCCCGGGCCTATATCCCTAGTGCAGATAATTGGCCGTCAATAATCAACCCAACCCACTAATAAACCATGTTGGAAAGAAGGTCAGCAGCCATCTACCAGACAGCCAAGACGACCGGACAACGGTGAATAGATTTTACTATTCCACCGATATATATATATTCGTAGATCGGTGGAATAGTAAAATCTATTCACCGTTGTCCGGTCGTCTTGGCTGTCTGGTAGATGGCTGGTGACCTTCTTTCCAACATGGTTTATTAGTGGGAAATTGCAGACTCAGGGGTCGGCCGGAGTAGTTCAGTGGTTAGAGCAACAGCCCGCAACGCTGTGTACCCAGGTTCGATTCCTGGCTCTGGCTAATTTTTCACTCCATGTTGGATTATTGTATTGAATGTATGTCTGTTTATTAATTAATTATATATGTTTAAAATAACGATGACTGCAGACGTTAAATATGTGTGTAATTTAATAGTGGGTTATTTGTTTGTTATAATTTTTCGGCTCAGTTTCCTCCAAAAATTGTTTTTAAAGTTTAATTATTGCATCGTTTATGAAACAAACATAACTACATCTATAAATAAAAGTAGGTGTAATAAGTATATTTCAAAATCTAAGTCATTATTTGACTGTTTTGTACACGTATCAAAGAAAAACATTTTTGTATTTGAAAGAAATAATTAAATTCAATTATATAAAATGTTGGACTGAAATTTGAAAAAAGAAATGATTTAAAGCTAAGTATTTTTTTTCTTTGAAGAAATTAATTTTGATGAAGGCTAAATATATTTCATTTATTATTGTACTTAATTTTAAAAATTATTAATTATTTTTAAAAATCCTGCCTAAAGGGGTATAGTATTGTTAAATATTAGGAATTACGATTTAAATTTTCTTTTAATAAAAAAAAAATTAAATCTACTTTATGTTGTAAATTACTTATAAGATATGATTTTAATATAACATAAGAAATAGCTTTTATTCTTTTAAATTTCATCCCTAATTAATTATTTGCAATCTTTATTTACCAATACATCCAATTTATATTTAATTGTATATAATTATTGTCTAATTGTAATTGTTGTTTGATTGAGATTCTCCCTCTTCACCCACCCCCCCTCCTCCCCAAAGAAAAGTTTTGAATTTTAATTACATTAATGATTTCTGAAAGGTACGTAATTATATTCATAAGTATATGTAGCTCAGATAAGTTTTACTTTTTTTCCTTGAATCAAAATCAATACGTTTGGTTTATATATCGGCGGGACATATTTTATGTGTATACAAAAAGGATATCATGTTTTTTTTTCATCCAAACAATTGAAATAAAAATATAGGAAACAATGTATATTCATTCATTTTCTCCCTGAATAAATTATACCTTATGAAAAAGTAAATGTACTCCAGTAATTCTAAAAAACATTTTTTTTTAATATCTTCTTCCTATCAGAGAATAGTAATGCTAAACATTAGTATTAGGATTAATGATACTGTTATAATTTTATTTGTGGGTGCCTTGCCTGACACTGACACCAGTGGGCTATATGCCTAGGCCTATAGGTCTTATAGCCAGCCCTGTGGGCCTAAATCAAGCCTTGACTGTACTATAAATTCGAATTCTATTTCAGATATATATAAATGTTCTAACATTTTAATTCAAAAGCTAAATAACTTCATTTGAGATGTTTATTTAATCCAAAGTGAAATTATTTTCATATTTATTCTGTTAAAACTTCTGGTAATATTCTATGTAAATTAGCTGTCTTTTCTCAGCTAACTTTAATGAATTAACTTTCATTCAAATTAATTTTGAAAAGGTTATTTTTAAAGAAACTTTTCTTAAAAATAGAAGTAAATGCTTTTCACATTTATACTCTTAAATCTTATGGTAATATTCTATATAAATCAGAACTCTTTCTTATCAATTAGCTTTAACTTAGTTCTCATTCAAATTAATTTTGAAAAGGTTATTTTTAAAGAAACTTTTTTTAAAAATGGAAGCAAATGCTTTTTACATTTATACTCTTAAATCTTATGGTAACATTCTGTACAAATCAGCAGTTTTTCTTGTCAATTAGCTTTAACTTAGTTCTCATTCAAATTAATTTTGAAAAGGTTATTTTTAAAGAAACTTTTCTTAAAAATAGAAGCAAATGCTTTTTACATTTATACTCTTAAATCTTATGGTAATATTCTGTATAAATCAGCAGTTCTTCTTCTCAATTAGCTTTTTACTTAGTTCTAATTCAAATTAATTTTGAAAAGTAGATTTTTTCTATATATACAGACAAATGATTTCAAATTTATACTCTTAAATCATCGAACAATATTCTATATAAATCACAAGTCTGTTTCTAAGGTAGCTCTAACTTTCTTTTAAATTAATTTTGAAAAGATTATTTGAAAATAAATAAAGTTTTTTTTTTTTTTTTTTTTTTTTTTTTTTTTAATATAGACAAATGATTTTCAAATTTATTCTCTTAAATTATCAAGCAATATACTATAGAAAACAGCAGCCTTTCTATAAAGTTAGCTTTAACGCATTAACTTTCATTCCAATTAGTTTTGAAGAGACTAAACCCTTTAGTGTATTTTTAAAAATACTGTATAATTTTTCATTCTTAAATACACATAAAAAAAATTCTGTGTGTGAATAAGGCCAATAAAAGACGGAAGCCCCTTTTTTTATTCTACTTCAAACAAGTGTTTGCTTTTTTATATATTTTTAATTATCAAAGCTGTCAAGTGTCATTTTTTTACCTCATAAGTCATAATGTCTCTCGTAGCTAGAAATAAAAAAAGAACTAAAAAAAAAAAATCATTTGAACTTTGACTTCTTTCACTTTCTATCTAGAAAGTTGTTACATTTTTGTTATACTGAAATTAATAATGCTGGACTAGCTCCAGATTTGGCTCAGTATCTCCCTCGGCGATTCAACGAAGAATAAAAAATGTTCAAGTGGTGTATAATTAATGATTAGAGAAGATAAATGATAGAAACGTACAAATTAAATATGATTTTTCTGCTTCTGTAATACGAGATAGTGTGATTAGGCGGAATATTTCTGGTGAAATATTATCTTGCTGTGTCATTAATTTTACACATTTTTCCTTTTCAGTTTTTTTTTATAAAAGATTTTAAATAGCGAAGTTATTATAAATGATTCTAAAGATTTCAAATAATCAACAAATATGTATTCAGAACATTATCTTGCCCTGTCCCATATTTTACACATTTTTCATTTTACTAATTATGTTCTGAATAGCGTCGTCATAGTAAATGTCTTAAAGATTGCAAATAGTCAATTAAATATGTATATAATGTCTGAATTTATTCCATTCTTATTTACATTGTATGATGTTGACATTTTGACGATGATTACATTGTATGATGTTTTCACATTGGCCTCATAAATGTTATATATGTATACTATATATAGTATTTAGTGATTAAACGTACCTTAACTTTAGAAAATGGGACAAAATAATTTTAAATACGGTGTTAAGAGATTTCCTTTTTTTTTTGTGTGTGTGATTTCAAAAGTTGAGTAATGTGGTAAAAAAAAGGGCAAATTTATTGAAACTTAATGTAAAACTGAGTAAAACATTGTTCTTGTTTAATTAATTTTAAATATTTTTTGTGTTTGCTTATTAAAAAAATTCTTTTAAATAGTGCTGTTTTAAAGAAATTTCTAAACTTCCAACGGTACTTCTCCATTATCCCGTCGACCCCTTGCCAGAAAAAAAAATACCACCAAACTGTAACGCTAGTAAACAAATGGAAGATTCTTGCGATTGGAATCTAAAAAAAACCTCACACACTAAAATGTCAACTATCAGTAACTTTAAGCAATAAAATTTACAACATATTAATGAAAACAGAAAAAAAAAAAATCTTGAATATTTATTTATTTAGTTTTTTTTTTTAAGTATTACTCTCGGCTGGTGGATAAATGTTTCTGATGTCAGTTGAGACTGATCTATAAAAGTCGAATTAAAAATCAATTGATCACATAACAAACACGTGTAACGCATCTGACGTCAAGTGAAAGTGTTGCTACGATCATGCATTTTTGGCGTTAAATCCTATAGTTTGGCGATAGTTTTTTTCTTATGGAAAGTGGCCGACGGGATAGGACCCTTCCTATAAATATATATACATAAAATAAAACTTTTTGTTAATAATAACTATTAAATCTCAGGAATGTCGAGAATACATATGAACCAATAAATATAATATAAAACAAAAAAGTATACTCCAGAATGTAAAATTCACAAATAAAAAAAATAAATAAATAAATAAATAAATAAAAGTATGTGTAGAAAAAATTCTACGAGCAGAATATGAAAATATTACAAGGAGCAAATGGAAACTAAATTTATTGATGGTTCTTACACTGGCATGCATTGGTGATAGTCAATTTTTGACACATTGTTCATTCCGAAGAAGTGAGTAAAACAAAAATATTTCTCACAGTGAGCATAACGAGCAAAGGCTTCTTCTGCTGACTTGACGACGCATTCAAAACAGCCCTGTTTTCTTTCTGGAATTTTAAAACAGTAGTCTGTAGAAGTGGCGTAGTTTTCATCTTTATCAATGTATATAACTTTATAGTAGTTATTGGCAATGTATGACATTGTAAAAACAATTAGTAAACTTAAATCGCACTTATTTACTTGAAGGCATCTGTTTTTCACTGAACAAAATTTTGAACATTGACCCGGCCTCCTGTCATTATAAAAACTCAATAGCCGATATGTGATGTATAAAATTACTAAGCTCAATGAGACGAATCGAATGAGCTATAAAAATCGAAATTCACCGCCACAGACTATAGTACCTGGTCACTTGTTCAGGAAGAGCAGAAAGCGTGCATTATGGTATCTCATACCCGCATTTATGTAGTTTGTGTGCTTGAAAGTTTATTTGGTATTTTTTTAAGTGTCTGAGTTTTCAAAATTTCTAAAAATGAAAAAAAAATTAAATTTATTGAAACTTTTTATATTATTGTGTGTAGCACATTTAATGAGAATTTATTTCGCACAGTGAAACTGTTGCTAGCAGATTTACAGATTTTTCAGATTTGCAGATTTGCATTTTTTACGGCTTGTTTTCCTATACGCATTCTCTTGTGGCAAGACAGGATAACCTAAGTTATATAAAACCGGATACCGGTAAACAATGCTTGAAAAAGAAGCAGTCAAAATTACGCAGACAAAAGCGATTATTAATTTTAAAAATATGATAAAGAAGTTAACTTATATTCTATAATTTCTCAATTTTTAATGAAGATCTTTTAGTCTTTAATATTTGAATCATTAAACTTGTAATTGAAATGCATCAGTTGAGTTCATTAAAAATAAGTTAAAATTATTTTTCAAAAGAATGTCTAAACTATTTCATTTCCAGCAAAATTAATATATGCATGGGCCTTACCCGAATAGTGGGGATATGCAGGTACGTATGTATCGTGATACATATCGTGTAGCTCTCCATTCCTCTCGAAAAGACGTTTTCATCTCACCTAAGGCTTCTTCAGTTTCAAATGATTTACTTTTCATTTTTCCTTTTTTCGAGAGAAATGATGAGCGACACAATATATAATGTATCTGTATATCTACAGCAAGTATTTATGAATGTTTTTAACAGATAAAGACACTGGATTTAAAGATAAAAAAAAAAACGGAACAGGTCCGAGAATGAATTTTACAAGTTGTTGCAAGTTCATATGTATAGAATTAAATGGATCTCATGGACAACAGGATAAATCTGTGTTTTTATAAAATGATCAAGTTATGTTTTCTACAGAGTGATGATAAATGTATTTTATAAGATAGAATTAAAGGTTTTTTAGAAAAGTAAAATAGTATTTTTATAGTAAAGAGAATAAAACAGATGCAGCTATGCGTGAGTTGTTCTCTTTTCTCTACGTGATAATGTCTGATGGTGGATCGGTATATTTTTAAAAAGTATAATTATAAAAAAGAGATTAATCAAACAATTTATTTCTTTTATTATCTGTCTAAAATAACCTCAACTATTCAGTCTTAATATTGGCAGTCTTTTTTTTAAACTTCAGATAAACATACATACATGCAAATCATACTATTGATGTCTCATTCACAGTTAGTGAAGAAAATTGGGGAATTTTGACTGCGTGGTTGGCATAGTGATTTGTAAATATCGTATATATCAATGCTAAGAGTAATATATATATGTTTCATCATCTATACGCATACGATAAAATCATACCGAAATACCTAAAACCATGTTTGACCACATAGAAAAAGGTACAGATATTTCGGTACATCTGTTCAATTTTTTCCACTACCATTATTTTATGAATTATTCTTGTATACCAGGGCTATTCATATTAGCGCCTGTATACAGAGGGTGTTTACACATATTGGAAACGATATTGATGTTAAATTAAAAAAAAACAACGAGAAACAACAGGGAAAACAATCTGACAACGTATAATAACGGGAAAACTGAAATATTGGCTGCTATGACAAAATACCATCTGCTACTGAAATGGCACGCGAAAGAAGTGAGTGGCTTGAAGGTTATATATTTGATCTTTACAAAGATAAGTATTCATATTCCGTTATATGAAAATCATTTAGCAGATGATAAGTGGGTAAAAAATTGTCACAATTGATGACCAGCGCATTTATCTAAATGACTGTAATACAAAAAGATAGATTTATTACCTGAAAAGAGGCCAAAAAACTTTAAAAACTTTGGTTTGAACACTACAAAGTAAGTTTTTCTAAAGGATTTATTGTGATGATTCCTGGAATCTTTTACAACGCGAAATTAAAAATCAGAAGAATTGAGAAAAATATCAAAATTAACCTATTTATTATCAAAACAATGTTCTAATTCCTATTTTTAAAGAAGAAATTGCAAAATTTTATCCTACGGACATTAAAAGTGTTGAGTTCCATCAGGATAAAGCGAGCAGCCATACAACCAAAAGTACAGTCGCATTTCTCAAAAAAATGACAAGAGAAACTGGAATCAAGTGTATACTGTTTAATCATATTCTATTCAAGTCCCCAGATGTTTCACGAATGGATTACTGTGCCTTTAGACAATTAAAATAAGATCTTGCGAAATGCCGACCAACTATAGTTGGTAGAATCTGGAAATGTGTGGTGGAGGAATAGAACAAAATTCCACTTCCAGTTTTACAAAAAGGCCTACCTATCTTGGAAAGTCCACAACAAAGGCTACCATATAGAACATATTGAAATATAATTGTTTTAATTTATGTATTTTACTTTCGTAGTCAAAATCGTTCCCAATATGTGTAAACACCCTCTGTAATACCCATACTTTAGTACAGCATTTTTCGACATATTTAATCTTCGAATTTCTGAGAGTAAATATGACGAAGATTTCTATACAAAAATACCGACATTATGCGAGCGCCATTTGTGACAGCCTTGTTATATATGCCGTATAAAATGTCTTCCTCTGTTAAAAGTACAATTTTTTCAACTTCATTCTCAACTTTAACGAAGTTATAAATAAAAGAAAAAAATATGATCACACTAAATTGAACAAATATTTTTAACATATTATCCATGATCCTTATTTTGTAGTTAGTAAAAAAAAATAAAAATAAAAAATAAAATTTTATTTAGTTAATGATTATCCATTCTCAACATAAAAATTGCTCGTTTTAGCAGTATTCTCGTTTTAGCCGTGCTCGTATTAAGCGAGTTCTACAGATTTATTAATAGGATTTCTCGCCTCTAAACATTTTGTACGATGTAATGTTATTATGTAATTCTATAGACATATTTGACAGCACAAATATTGAGACGGAAAGCTAAAATTAACAGTAAAATTGGGAGAAACGTCAAAAAATAATCTAAAAAAAGTAAGGATAAAAAAACATGACACAAGTTATACTCTATCTTATAAAGCTGGATTTTTTTTTTTTTTTTTTTTTTGGATAAAGTAAAGTTTTTCCTATACGCAGAAAATATCTACGCCTCTTCTAAAAAGCGTAACATTTTTGCGCTATCAAAGAAACTTTTCTTTGATAAAAGTTCGAAAAAAAAAATCTTTTGAAATGATAGTGGTTTTTTTTCTTTTATTTTCTAGCAAATGTAAGAATTTTATTTTTTCTTCATAGGCATTTCAGTGAAATATTTTTATCTTCCATAAAAATTGAAGTTTTATTTTAGAATAAGGTTGCTATGAAACTGTAACACAGATTTTTATTTATTTTACACTTTAACACTGAGACAGTATATCTGATGTTAGGCCAAATCTAGTAGTAGAGTAAATCCCTCACTATTCTCTGTTTTAACATTCGCGAGTTTTGATTATTCGCGAATATAAAAATGCGGAAAAAAATAGCATTCGCGAGAATCTGGCTTGGTTATTCACTATTTTTAGGTAGATTTCGTAAGAAATACTACCTATTACATTCTCACCTAAGTTGGAATTTTTGAAAAATTTTTTGCATATCTACGCCGATCATGATTCCCAGAAAAAAAACCACCCCCAGTTCAAAACTTTATCTATCTATCTATCTATCTATCTATCTATGTCACTTTTTTATGGACACGAAAACTGTAAAATTTCAGCATAAATCTCTTCCAAAATGATACATAAAATCAAGGGGCATAAAATCTCGGTCAAGTTCGTTAATGGGCAAAATCGAACCAAGGGGAGGGGGGGGGGAATGGGGGCTTTTTTGTGAAAACAGAAAAAAACCCATAATTTCTTAATTATTATACGTATGGAATCCGTTTAAAATTATTATTACTTCTAGGAAAAGGTCCGAAAATTTATGTATGACAGATTTTTGATATAATTAAAAATAGCCCCAAGGGGGGGGAAGGGGGGCATTAGAAGATAAAAAATCATAATTTCGTCAATTCACAAGACATCAAATCCGCTTAAATTTATTATTAATCCTCTTAATATTATCTAAAACTTTTATATTTACAAGTTTTTTATAGGACCAACCCTTATAGCAAAAAAAAAATTAAAAACAAAAAAATACCTGCCGGATCCGCCTGCAAACAAGTTAGGTTTCGAAGTGGGCGGTTCCCATATGCCGTATCATGGCAAAAAAGTCATGTCTTCCGCAATTCCCAACAAACAGGCGCCCCACGGCATCTTCGAAATCTACCTGTGCCTGTAGGCCAAGCCGTCAGGGATTTTTTTATTATTATATCTTTCTGTTTCAGAATTTATAGTGGTTAAAGATTGTTTCTCCTGTGTTTTCTTAGTATCTATTTACAAATCAATTTTCAGTTGTCAGTTGAAAAAGAAGTGTGTGTTGTAAGAAAGCAAAATAATAACAACAGCAGAATAAATACTCATTGCAATGGGGTTATTAGAAGAGGTAAGAAAATGGCATCTCTTCAACCTATTAATTTAAAATACGCAGGTTCTCGTAGAGATGGAGATGAAGCTGTACATACATAGAAAATTAAAGCATTTCTGAAATACTTAGCTATATTTAAATATCATATTAGGTAGATTTCATAAGAAATACTAGGAACTAACTACTAGGGACCTACTAGGGACCTACTAGGGACTTATACCTGTTACATTCTTCTCTATGTTGGAATTGTGGATCGACGCCGATCAAGACTTCTAGAACCCAAAACCACCCCTAGTTCAAAACTTTATCTATCTATCTATCTATATCACTTTTTTATGGACTAGATAACTTCCATAATTCTGCACAAATCTCTTCCAAACTGATACATAAAATCAAGGGGTATAAAATCTCGGTCAAGTTCGTTAGTGGGCAAAATGGGGCCAAGGGGGTAAATGGATAGGGTGGGGGTGGGGGGCTTTTTGTGAAACAGAAAAAAAAAACCATAACTTCTTAATTGTGATACGTATCGTATCCGTTTAAAGTTATTATTACTTCTAGGAAAAGGGTAAAAAATTTATGTATGACAGATATAATTAAAAATGGCCTCAGGGGAGGGGAAAATAGGGGTTTAAGAAGAAAAAAACTCATAACTTCGTCAATTCACAAGATATCAAATCCTCTAAAATTTATTATAATACGTCTTAATATTATCTACAACTTTTATTTTAATATTGTATCGCATACTAGCCTACTAACACGTAATATTATCATCTCTTTACGAATAGAAAGAGTCAAAATTACTTTATACAAAAACCTATGCTGTTTTAGCTGTAATTATTTTTTCAGTCAGTTAATTTGAATTACCTTAAATATGGAACTTAATATATGTATACATATTTTATTGACATATTTTGACTTATATATATTGACATATTTTGTATTGACACATTTATATATTGACATATTTTTATGTGAACTTAAATAAGTTCCATATTTCTTATAAAATATTCTCGTCTAAATAAATTTCATATTTATGAATATGTCTGTTCTTTCACCTTCTACATATATGTTATGCATAACGTATTCACGTTCACTCCCGGGTTAAAATTGCCGGAATATTATTTTATTTAAAAAGTTCGAATTCATACCAGAAAATACTAATATCAATATTAACTTTATTTAATTACAGACATTTCGTGATTACATCAAATAAAAATTCTTCTTTCGAAATTTCTGGTACGAATTCGTAATTTTAGCTTAAAAAACCAAGAGTATGCCCATGGTTGGCAGCGAATGGGTTAATACATATATTCTTTTGTTCTTTGAAATGCTGTGCCACACTAATTAAAATTTTAAAGAAAGTAACTCATTTTTTTACTGCTGAGAAATAGATTCAACATTCGCGATATGATATTCATTCGAGATATGATATTCGCGATGTTTTCCTCAAACATAACCTCACAAATGTCAAGGGATTACTGTATATTCATATGCTGCCATGCTTAACAGTATATTGTAAGTTTAACTGCGGGAAAAAAATGCTACATTTTCAGCTTTAAGAATGTCAGCGTCATTGCAGTAAAAATTGACCAAAATGAATGTAGTTGATGTTTACCGACAAATGAACAAATAATCAAAATGAAAATTTAATTGCAACGCTGAAGCCTATCAAGCTTTATAACAATTAAAATTTTAAAATAGCAGATTTCAACAACTGTTGTATTTCTTTTTATTTAACTAGATTACCCGATTACAGAATGTTGAATGATATTGTCACGACCACTGGCGGTTTTCTATAATCGGGTTGCCATGGATTTACCTTTGACTGGGAGGGTTTTTGGTTCAGAACTCTGCATCACCGCTGTCGCGACAGCTGACGGCTGTTTTCGTAATTGAATAAGTATATTCAATTACACATTTGAAATTCAGCTTGTATAAAATGGTTAACTAAAAATGTCGGTGCTTCCTGGACTTTTAAAATGTCCGTCCAGAAGAAAGGTTTTTTATATATTCTATAAGGAAATCGTTTTAAATATGATTTTTTAAAGGTATTGTTTTAAATCGGATGTAATTTTCACCATTAACAGCTTTTCCTCACTTAATAATTTAATAATTTTAAAGTTTTTTTTTTTCCTTTTTAATATTTACGTGTAAAAATATTTTTCAATTGAAATGTGCTTGGAAATATTATTATTCGAGTTTTTAAAATGTGGCAACAGTAGGTGAAAAACGGTTATTCCAAAATATGAAATAAATCTCTATATATATTCAGATAATGTAAATTAAAATTAAAAAGTTGAAATATAATACCTAAAAAGATTAGACAAACGAAAATTGGATTGGACATGGACACTGCACACTACTATCTAATTACGTATACTCTTTTAAAGAATGGTTAAATTGCTATGCATAGTTTTTGATCGTATAAAGCATATGTAACTGAATGATTGATTTCAACATTAAATAGCACTTAGAATAATTATTCTATTTAAAAACCGTCTTCTTCAACATGTTTATCAACCATTTATTTCTCTATAAAACTATAATTTTTCATGTTGTTATATGAGATAGTTTTTGTATTATGAGCCGAGAAAGTAAAATGGTCAATGGTGTGTGGAGGTGTTTTAGTGTAATGGAGTAAGTCCATTTTTTTTTTTTAGTCTCGCGATTTTTGAAGTTTTAGCTATTTTAAATTCGATTTTTATCGTTTTTTCGTGTTTTTCACGATTTTTTGAAATTCGCAAAATAAATATGATTTCAATGTTTTATCCCAGTATAGTAAGCTTTGTCCTCTGCGATTTTTGAATTTTTTTGGATTTTTAATGTTTTTTAGTAATTTGCGGCAATTTTCCCGCATTTTAAAAAGGTACCCGGTTTTAACTTTTTAGCCCAAATGTAATAAAATTTGTCCTTTTTTTTAATAAAGTTTATTCGAAATTCTTAGAGTGATTTTTGATTTTTTTTGTGTGATTTGTTATGCGATTTTTATAGTTTTTCATGTGCTGCCACGATTTTTTACAACTTAAAAAAATAATAATAAAAATAAAAATAAAAAACCCTGATTTTCATCTTTTAGCATTAATAAAATCTGGTAATTTTGTAAATTGTATGTGATTCTTAGCGTTTATTCGTGTTTTGTGGCAACTTTTTGATTTCTGTAAAGCGTAAAAGAATCCGGTTTCAATCCAATAATCCCATTGTAGAAAGTATTGTCCACTGCGATTTTTGAATTTTTAGTGAGTTTTTATGCGTTTTTTAACCTTTTTCTTGTGTGTGTTTCGCGGCAATTGTTAAACATTCGTAAAAGGAATCTAATTTCGGTCTTTTACCCCAATATAGTAAATTTGGTTCTTTACGATTTTTGAATTTATCAGATTTTTTAATGTGATTTTTAACTCTTTTTCGCATATCAGGGCGGTTTCTCTAAACATTTTTTTTTTCTGAAACAGAAGGAACATCCTGCTAAATTTTGCTACTGACGCTTTTAAATTCGATTTGAAGAATGCCAAATCGGACTCTTTAGCAACTTAAACGACGATTCTGAAAATGTGATTTTTATCGAGTTGAATTAAAAAATAATTATAATTAAAGTTTCGCTTGATTCGAGATCGTATTTGTCTTAGCCACCACGGGTGTAAGCAGCCGAAGGTGAAATTAAACGCATCTGGTGCCTACAAACCTAGATTCGTTTAATTTGAAGCTCGTTTGGAAAAAACGACCAGTCAAGAGGGCGAAACTCTGTTAGTAAATACATAAATATATAAAATAAAATTACAAATTTTATTCATTTTTAATTTATTAAATTGACACAATTTCAATAAAAAAAATATATTTTAAGAAACTGGAAAAAACTATTTTAATTTGAGAAAAAACGATAAAAGTATAGAATTTGTTTTAAATTCATGAACTCTTTAAAAAGAAAATAAACAAATAAACAAGTATTTTACAAACTTTAAGATTTCTGTGTAAAAAAAAAAGAAAAAAAAAACCATCAGAATAATTTTCCCTATTTCACGCTATGCTTTAGAATCATACGGTACTGATGAAGGTTTTAATGTGTATTATGTGTGACAATGGTTAGCTAAAAATATTTTTTTTCCTCACATAATATCACCTTCGACATGAAACCTTATCCTACCCTTACCATAAACCATCTGTGTTCCCTTTTCATGATTTTTCGCGGATTAGTCGCCCCCTGCGCGACATCTTTATCAGTGATAGGGGGTCCAGGAAGTCTATCTTCAAAGTGATCTTCCGTAAAGGGGAGTTATTTTCGGAACCTAGCGTGTCGGTCGGAGCAGTCACCCAAATCCTCACTTTTGAACTATATGGTAGAAACGAAGTGTTGAACTTGGTTTTAAACGGAAGGATGTTTTAACGGTGTGGTAGAGTACTTAACTCTGATTGACGCCAGGGAACTGCCTGCCTGGGATTAACGGATTCCTTGAAGTCTCCTGCGATTTCCGAACGCGAGTTTTCTCGTCAGGTGCATGAAGTGAGGATTACAAAGTAATTTATTGGTGCTGAAGTTAGAGAAGTCTGGTTATCCTTCCTTTGTAGCTTTCTTTTTTTTTTCTTATTTTATTTGCAGATAAAAATATACAAACCCATAGACGTAGAGTTGTATGGTCTCGTGGGGCTCGAGCCCCACCAATAATTTTGTAAAATGGACTCTTTTTTTTTTTTTCCCCCTTTTAATATAAAAAAGTTTTTTTTCCTAGTATTTTATAGAATTTTTAAATATTCCATTTTTTTTCTAATTTTCTTTTGTTATAGGAATAAACGACATTAGGAAAACTTTTGGAACAGATGCTTTACACTCACGCACCGATGTTTGGCGACTTTTTTGTTGGCGCGATTTGCAAGCCCACGCCAAACCAATAACTTAATACAATAGCTAAGTTACCATTAAATGAAAAAAATCCCCTAAATTTGGCGACTTTTTTTTTCTTTTTTATAACTGATTAAAAAAGGAAAAAAAAAAAAAAAAAAAAAAAAATTGTGAATGAGAGTATGACATCATAGCCAAACTTTTTCCTTTTATGCTCTACTTTTTTAAAATTAGAATATGCTCAACGTTTGAAATTTTTATATGAAAAAAAATAATCCCAAATTCCGAGAAAAAAAACAAACAAAAAAACGTTATTCAAAGTCAACTTTTGTTGTGATTTTATTATAAACGATTCGTGAATATCAGCGAGTATCATTTTATAAACGGGTCTGTATAGTCGAATTTTTATATTCTCTTAATGTTTTATTTTACCTTGTGACTATTTATTAGTATACTATTCTGTTTAATTTCTTTAAAAGGGAGTTAAAAAAGCAACATTAAATTGGAAATATGTCTTTTTTACACTTACATACTTTGTGTAAAAAAAAAGTTGAGCCCCACCAATAATTTTCAAAACTGTACGCCTAACAAACCATATTTATGTTATCCGGTCACAGTTTTTAGAGGCCTATATTCTGATATTTAACCGCTGTTTCAGACGCACATTAACTGTTATGCACGCATATAGGGGTTGGGTTGGGTTGATTATTGACGGCCAATTATCTACACTAGGGATATAGGCCCGGGGGGAGTGCCCTTCGTGGGGGTCTTTCTAAGGGAACCTAACCCGTATTTACGCATGGAGAAATCCACGGCTCGAAGAAAACCACGAAAACTCCGAACGATTAGGCCGACGGGGGCGATTGGGATCGAACCCAGCACCTCCCGTCTACCAGCTTCGAGAGCACAACCTCTCAGCCACTGGTGGGGCGCACGCATATAGGTAATTAGAATATGATACATATATCAAGTGTAATTTACATTTTGATGTAAATATTAATATCACAAATTAAAAATTCAAACGTAATTAATTAATTAAAATCTCGAAAAGAAATATGTTATCCTTCATCTGTACTTTCTTCTATCTTTACAAGAAGAAAGTATTGAATTCATGAAAATTTTCGACTTCCGGTTTTCGACGGATTTATACGTTTTAGAAGGTCCTGAACACGATTTGACTGTTTTTAGAAAATGTCTGTCTGTGAGTCTGTGACTCTGTCGGTCTGTATGTGACAAAAATTTTCAGGCGGCTCTATCTCAAGAACTGATGCACGGAATTTAATAAAACTTTGTATTCAGTGAATCCCTGATATAAATTGGTATTGATTAGTTTTTGGTGAAAATCATCCAATAGGTGGCGCTGCCCAGCTGCATTTTTCGCGATTTCTGCAATAGCTCTATCTCAAGAACTAATGCGCTTATTTCTATCAAACTTCAGATTCATTTAAACCTTGACATAAATAGACGCTGATTACGTTTTGGTGTAAATATCCCAGCAGGTGGCGTTGCTATACCACTTTTTTCATGATTTTTACGATAGCTATATCTCAAGAACTAATGCATGGAATTTAATAAAACCTTAGATTCAGTTAGACCTTGATATAAATTGGTGCTTATTCTTTTTAGTGTATGCAAAACCTGTGTGAGATAGAAGAGAGTTTTGGGATTGGCACATCCGACTAGTTTGTTTTGTTTCTCTTTTTCTAATAGTTTTCATAACTGAAATAAAATCTTCGAAATTACACAGGTTATACTATATATATATATATATATATATATATATATATATATATATATTGCTTTTTATAATATCCCATCCTTTGTTTTTCACATGTGTTTTTATTTTTAAATATGTGCATGTATATATATATATATATTATATATACACACACACACACACACACACATATATATATATATATATATATATAATTATAATATCTTTGAATTTCAAAAAACCATATCAAGTTCTTGTAACAATCTAATTAAATCTCCAGAGAGATAATTAGTAATAATGTGTAGACAGAATACCACGTAGTTAATAAATTAACAAGTGCAATCATAATTTTACCATACCTTGTGCTTCAATGGTAATTGGCCAAAAATACTGAAAATATGAAGAATATTTAAAAAGAGAGAGAGAGAAAATTATATATATATATATATATATATATATAATAAACCATAAAATGTTAATAATTTGGAGTTGATATCAAGTGAATACAAATGGATTAATAAATGAAATATGAACTAAATATAATGGAAAATTGGATAACAAATTAGAATTGGATATGAAAAAACACGTGTAGATATAATTTTCAACCTGGATGTACCCACACGTGGTTTAAAAAATAATTCAGTATTTCATAATTATACTGGCATAATGCACATATTTAAAAATAAAAACACATGTGAAAAACAAAGGGTGGAATATTATAAAAAGCAATGGAAACGATACAGCATGACTTAAACTTTATATATAGATGAAAAACACAAAAACATAAGATTAAATATTCCAAATGAAAAATGAAATAACATAATATTAAAGAGAAAAACACATGCGTATTTCAAGTGAGTAAGGAAAAGAAAGCAATAATGGTACAAAATTATATATACATATACATATATATGCAATGCATATATATTACATAATTTAACTCGCTGACAAAATACAGTCTGTGTTTACTATTATTAAGTTAAGGGATTGCACGTCGCATCTGGAAAATGTTGCCATATGAGAAATTTATTCAAGCGTTCATTTCCGGAAATAATTCCATATCTCTGTTGCTTCATCTCGTTATTCATTCACCACCATACATGTCTAGATACACACACCTAGTTTTATTAAGCAGTAACTAGATATTGAATTTGATAGATGTGCCAATACACGTAACAATGATAAATTCTAAATATATTGAACGGCAGTCGATTCTATTTGAAACATATTCCGTTTAAATCCATGAAGATATTATATATCCTACATGAATTTAATCGCCTAATGTCACAACGGCACCAGAATTTTGGAACCAAATCTTGCTTTTATAATGTACGTGAAAAAATGTTTTTACTTATTTTTAAATAATTTTATTCGTAAAATCTGGCGAGATTCAATCATTTCAACATCTAAGCAATTGAATTACTTTGCTTCTGAAAGGGTTAAAGGATCAGGTGCCCTTTAGAAAGTTAACCCATTCGCTGCCAACCACGAGTATACTCGTGGTTTTTCCAATCTAAAATTACGAATTCATACCGTACATTTCGAAAGAAAAATTTTTATTTTATGTAATCACGAAATATCTGTAATTAAATAAAGTAAATATTACTATTAGTATTTTCTGGCATGAATTCGAACTTTCTAAATAAAATAAAATTCTGCTAATTTTAACCCAGCAGTGAACGTGTTAAATGTTACCGAAATTTTCAAAAACTGTTATCGTAAAACAAGGACGTAGCCATCAGGGGAATCATCAGGGTTTGGTCAGCCTCCGAAAAGTTTTTCAGTATGACTATAAATAAGCCATTAAATATCAATCAAGAAAGTAAAATTTCAAAAATCAACTACAATTAAAAATCTTAAATAAAAATTCGCACCTCTAACACCTCTTTTTTTTTTTTTTAATTACGTCAGCATGTTGATAAGATAAATGCAAATTACGAAAATAGGTACTAAACAATAGAAAGTTTTAAAATTCCTAATATTAAATTTTTTTTTAAATGGAACTGTGTAAAAGCAGGATTTCCATGCTTATATTAAATTTTTGTTAAATCTGAATTTTAACCCATTCGCTGCCAACCACGAGTATACTCGTGGTTTTTCAAGCTAAAATTACGAATTCGTACCGGAAATTTCGGAAGAAGAATTTTAATTTATGTAATCACGAAATGTCTGTAATTAAATAATGTAAATATCGCTAGTAGTATTTTCTGGTGTGAATACGAACTTTTTAAATAAAATAAAATTCTGGTAATTTTAACCCGGCAGTGAATGTGTTAAATGTTACCGAAATTTTCAAAAACTGTTATCGTAAAACAAGTCCTTAGCCATCAGGGGAATCATCAGGGTTTGATCCCCCTCCGAATTTTTTTTTTTCAATATGACTATAAATAAGCTATTAAATATCAATCAAGACAATCAAAATAAAAGAAAATCAACCACAATTAAAATCTTAAATAAAAATTCGCACCTCTAACACCTCTTTTTTTTCTTAATTATCATTACGTCAGCATTTTGAAAAGATGAATGCAATTAAAAAAAATAGGTATGAAACAATAGAAAGTGTTAAAGTTCCTATTATTATTTTTTTTTAATGAAACTATGTAAAAGCGGAATTTCCATGATTTTATTAACCCATTGGCTGCCAACAACGAGTATACACGGGGTTGGTGTAATTAAATAAAGTAAATACTGCTTTAGTATTTTCTGGTATGAATTCGAATTTTCTAAATAAAATAAAATTCCGGTAATTTTAAACGGCAGTGAACGTGTTAAATTTTTATTAAATCTGGATTTTAAAACAGTAGAAGCTTCTCCCTGTTCTGAAAGTTTTTCGGAAATTGGTTTCATAGATGGATATCTGAAGTTTATGCATCAGTAAATGTATATCAATGAAAGCATTAAAAAAATGTCTTACAATCTTAAAACAAATACGGACAACATGATATAAAGGCATTTTATGTAATGTAGAAACCCTGAGCCTAATCAATAATGTTTTTATATAAAAACGAAAATTCTCGTTCCCAGTTGGCAATGTGTTAAACAATTAGTTAAAATATATAGCCTGATTATTTTATATTATTTACATAATATTTTCCCAAAAGGAATTCCTAAAATTGGAAAAAAGAATGATAGAAATCACAATCAAATATATCATTACGACTTGAAAAAAAGAATCTTTAAATTCCTTATAAAAATTATTTTTAAAGAATTTTAACCCATTCGCTGCCAACCACGAGTATACTCATCGTTTTTCAATCAAAAATTACGAATTCGTACCGGGAATTTCAAAAGAAGAATTTTTATTTTATGTAATCACGAAATGTCTGTAATTAAGTAAAGTAAATAGTGCTATTAGTATTTTCTGGTATGAATTCGAACTTTCTAAAAAAAGTAAAATTCTGGTAATTTGAACCCGGCAGTGAACGTGTTAATACCATTCTTAAAATTGAAATCATTAATCCATCATTTTATATTATTGAACTAACCATCACAGAAATGAAGGTTAATTATTTATTTTCTATACTTCCAGCAAATTAAATTCGAAAAGTGAAATAGAAAATAATCCATTCAACGCTTAAATGTCTGTTGAAACTTTAACGCAAGCTTGATCAATACTTCAGACATTAATATTTTAGAAGATAAAAAGAGATATTTAGATTCGAATTGGTATACAACTTTAAAAAAAGAAATAATGATACATTCTTCCCTAATACTAAAATTACCATTAGAGAAAAGAAGAAAAGATTTACATTATCACTTTTCACAAATAAAGGTTCTTATGAGACTGACGTGGAAGTATAACTTATTCAGTGCTTCAATAAGCAAGAAGCTATCCAAGCAGTAGCTCAAGCATTTAGTTAAAATACATAGCATGATTATTTTTTAACAGTCACATAATATTTTCCTCAAGTACAATTCTTAAAAAAAAAAAGAAAGAAAGAAAGAAAGAAAGAAAGAAAAGGAAAGAAAGATCCAAATCCAAATCAACTCTATTGTTACAACTTGAACAAGTAAACATTTAATTTCCTTACACAAATGATTTTTTAAGACTTTCAAAACAATTTTGAACATTGAAACCATTAACCCACTAAGCGTTTTGCCCGTATTTTTCCGTTTCCCAGAAACAACTTAAATTGGCTGTAGACAAAAAATATTTTTAACGGAATTGTATTTTAAGATATATGTATGATAAAGAGATATGAAGTGTGTTTTAGAAACAAACCGTGAATGAAAATCTCAATTAATATTAGTTTTATGAGCGTTTATGTGAAAATGCAGGAAAGCCGTATTATAGAACTATCCACCACGGAAATATCTAAAATATACGGGATCAGTATTTTAGAAGATAAAAACAGATATTTAGTTTCGAACTCATACACAACACTAAAAAAAGGAAATAATGAAACATTCTTCTTTAATACTAAAATTACCATTAAAGAAAGGAAAAACAAGAATTTATACTATGACTTTTCACAAATAAAGATTCTTATTAGACTGAAGTGGAAGTATACCTTATTCAGTGCTTCAATAAACTAACCAAAGAACAATTTAAGCATTCAGTTAAAATATATAGCGTCATTATTTTATAACAATCTCATAAAATTTTCCTCAAATAAAATTCCTATAAAATTGAAAAAGAAAAGATACAAATCAAAATCAATTCTATCGTTACAACTTGAAAAAGTTAATATTTAATTTCCTAAAACAAATGATTTTTTAAGAATTTTAATACCTTTCTTAAAACTGAAATCAATAATCTTTCATTTTATATTACTGAACTAACTACTACGGAAATGAAGATTAAGTATTTATTTTATACTTTCCTGAAATTAAATTCGTATATTGACGTCGAATAATAACTCATTCAATGGTTAGGTGCAAACTGCAATGTAAGCTTTTATCTGAAATATATGGGATGAATAATTTTAAAAATTAAAACTGATAGGTACTTCAAATAAAAATTCATATAAAATCTAAGTTGAAATAACTCTGCCAAATATAATTTATACTTAAGCGACTGTGCAAAATTTAATTCAAGATTTTATCGCAAATATATGGAATGAAAAATTTAGGAGATTAAAACTGATTATAGATACAAGAAAGGTATTTTGATAATATAAATATAAATCTAGAAAAAGAAATAATTATACATTTTTCTCAAATACTAAAATTAGCATTAGAAAAAATGAAGAACAAACATTTATATTATAAATTTTCACAAATAAAAATTCTTATGAGACTAAAATGGGAGTATAATTTATTTAGTGCTTCAATAAGCCACCCAAGCAGCAACTTAACACGTTATCTGCCGGATTAAAATTACCGGAATTTTATTTTATTTAGAAAGTTCGAATTCATACCAGAAAATACTAATAGCAATATTTACTTTATTTAATTACAGACATTTCCTGATTACACAAAATAAAAATTCTTCTTTCGAAATTTCCGGTACCAATTCGTAATTTTAGATTGACAAACCACGAGTATACTCGTGGTTGACAGCGAATGGGTTAAGCATTCAGTTGATACCATGCATATTTTTTGACATTCACATATTGTTTTCCTCAAATGAAATTCCTAAAAAAATTAAAAACAGGTTGAAATCAAAACCAAATATATAGTTACAACCTGGAGAAAAGAATAGTTAAATTCCTTATAAAAACGATTTCCTAAGAATTTTAATACCGTTCTTAAAATTGAAACCATTAATCCATCATTTTATGTTATTGAACCAACCATCACAGAAATGAAGATTAAGTATTTATTTCATACTTCCCACAAATCAAGTTCGTATATTGACATAGAAAATAATTCATTCAATGCTTAAGTATCTGTGCAAACTGAAGCTTAAGATTTTATGTGAAATATATGGGATGAATAATTTTAAAGATCAAAACTGATATTTACTTCAAATAAAAATTCATATAAAATTTAAGTTGAAATAACTCAGCCAAATATGATTTATACTTAAGTGACTGTGCGAAATTCAATTCAAGATTTTATCGGAAATATATGGGAGGAATAATTTAGGAGATTAAAACTGTTTATACATTACAAGAAAGGTATTTTGATAATATCAATATAACTCTAGGAAAATAAATAATTATGTATTTTTCTCTAATACTAAAATTAGCATTTGGAAAAATGAAGAACAAACTTTTATATTATAACTTTTCACAAATAAAAATTATTATGAGACTGAAGTAGAAATATAATTTATTCAGTGCTTCAATAAGCTATACAAGCAGCAACTTAAGCATTTATTTGAAATGTATAGCATGAATATTTTTTGACATTCACATAATGTTTTCCTCAAATGAAATTCCTAAAAAATTGAAAAACAGTTTGAAATCAAAATCAAATATATAGTTACAACCTGGAAAAAAGAATAGTTAAATTCCTTATCAAAACGACTCCATAAGAATTTTAATACCATTCTTAAAATTGGAATCCTTAATTCATCATTTTATATTATTGAACCAACCATCACAGAAATGAAGATTAAGTGTTTATTTTATACTTCCCACAAATCAAGTTCGTATATTGACATAGAAAATAATTCATTCAATGCTTAAGTATCTGTGCAAACTGAAGCTCAAGATTTTATGTGAAATATGTCGGCGGCGCAGTTTATTTAATATGTAAAATAGTTTATTTAATTGTATAAAACCAATACTTCATAAATAGAGTTAAGTAAGCATGCATTCGCTTACCTGATTGTAAGTTCAAACCTTCCTTAAGTTTATCCATTGGGTTATATCGTAGCACATTGTGAGTTTCCATATTCAAAATGTAATCCAAATGATTATCGATGATGATCAGCACATTACTCATTTCTGAAACTTTATTACTTTGCTGAAATTAAAATGTTTATTAACATGTGTTTTAATTAAATTAAGCACTCTTCACCTTTATATTTATATTATATTTAAACATTTAACGGTATCTTGATTACAAGTTAACAGAGCATTTACATCGCTCTGACATTTTCACACGCTACATTTTAAAAGAAATTCACACAACAACTGACTAAAGTCTAAAGAGTTTTCAGTTCTTGATAGCCTTGGATGACGTCACTGGGAAAAAGCACATGATAGCACGTGATAATCATTCTTTCACGTGGGCGTTTATTCCATGTACTTAGCTGAGTTGAAAACAGTTTATGAATGGGTTTTTCCGACGAGATAATTAAAGTTGTTTACTGCAATTTTAAAGTACTTTATTATTATCTGACGATTGAAGAGTAGTTGATTCCGAATAGAAGATTACCCTTTAATTGCAATTTCCGTCACTCCCCCTTAATCTTCTATGTAGGATAAGGAAGTAAGTTCAGATTGTTTCGGTGTTTAATGAATTCAGGTTTGGGGTTGGGCTTGGTGAGTGAATCTGCGGTCATAAATTCTGTGGGACAATACTTTAAATCTATTATTCCATCTTCCTTGAGTTGTCTTATCGCGTGGAATCTGATATCTATATGTTTACTTTTTCGAGTATGTTTTTCACTTTCAACCATTTTTATACATGGCTGATTGTCCTCGTATATTGTTATGGGTTTCTGTTGTGGTAATTTTAAATCTTCCAGGAGTTTTATCATCCATAGTATTTCCTGTGCTGCGTTACTTAAGAAATGTATTCAGCTTCTGCTGATGACAGAGCAACGCATGTCTGTCTTTTCGTTGTCCAATGTATGGGACATTTTCCTAACATAAATATATTTCCGCTGGTGGATCGTCTAGTTTCTGGATAACCTCCCCAATCTGCATCTGCGTAAACTTCGAGAATAGGCTTATTTTTCGAACTTAGCGTCAGGTTGAGGTGTTTTGTGTTGTTTAAGTATGTTACGATTCTTTTGACTGCTTTCCAGTCTTTTTCTCGAGGGGTTTCATTTCTACGGCTGAGTATGTTGACCGCTGCTGAAATATCTGGCCTGGTTAATGTTGAGATGTAGAGTAATGTTCCCGTTGCTTGTCTGAATTTGATATTGTTAGGTAATAGATTTTCATCATCGTTGAGTCGATTGTAACCTGCTTCCATAGGTGTGCTGTAAGGTTTTGCGTTTTGAAGATTGAGTTTATCTACCAATTCTTCAATTTTTGAATTTTGGTTTAAGTAGAAATTTTTATCATCTCTTTTTATATTTATTCCGAGATAGTTATTGACTTCTCCCAAATCTTTCAATTCATATTCCCTTTTGAGATTGTTTATTAATTCAATTATATCTTCGTTTTTTCCGGCGATTAACAAATCATCCACATATACTATAATGTATGTCGAGTTTTCACCATTTTCGCGTATAAAAAGACATGAGTCAGATGTACTTTGTATAAAATTTAATGCTTTAAGACTTTCAGAGATTTTCGTGTGCCATGCTCTGGCGGCTTGTTTAAGCCCGTATATTGCTTTTTGTAATTTACATACTTTGTTTTGTTGATTTGGAGCTATATAGCCTTCCGGCTGTTTCATGTATACCTCTTCTTGTAGGTTTCCGTGTAAAAACGCTGTATTCACGTCGATATGATTAACTTTAAGGTTATGATTTAATGCTGCTATGAGAAATGCACGGATTGTGGTATGAGAGACAACTGGAGCAAAGGTCTCGTCATAATCTACTCCGAATTTCTGACTGTATCCCTGTGCCACGAGTCGTGCTTTATAGGTTTGCACTTGGTTTAGGTTGTCGCGTTTTAATTTAAAAGTCCATTTTGAACCTATCACTTTCTTGCCTGGTGGCGGATCGACTAATGTCCAAGTTTTATTTTTAGCTAGGCACTTGATTTCATTTTCGGTGGCTTTGAGCCAATTTTCCCTATCGTGTGGATTTTTCATTTCCATGATATCGTTCCAATTCTTTGGTTCATTTGATTGTGTGTCTTTAACTAAACAGACAAATCTATCTGGTGGTACTCCTCTGTTAGATCTATTTGACCTTCTTGGTTCTATTTGTGTTTGTTTGGACTCGCATGGTTGTTTTTCATTATCATTAATGTCAATTTCAATGTAATTTTTATTCTTCTCTTCTTGATTTCTATCATCAGTGGAGATTTCTTCGAGATTTGAATCTTCCTCAATGTTGTTTGAGTGTTTTATTTCATGTTCTATGAATTTTACAGTCCTGGCAATTATTATTTGTTTGTCTTTTGTGTGTATGCGATATCCTTTGGAACGTGTGTCGTAACCTAGAAAAATACCTTCTTGCGCTCTATTATCTAGTTTTCCTCGATGTATTTTATTAATGTAAACAAATGCTTTACATCCAAAGGTTCTTAAGTGTTTGAGATCAGGTTTGATACCTTTCCATAGTTCGTATGGAGTTTTGTCGTTCGCTCTTGTTGGTAATCTGTTTTGTAAATATGTCGCTGTGTGTATTGCCTCTCCCCAAAATTGTTTATTTAAATTTGCTTCTAAAAGCATGCTACGTGTCATATCGAGTAGGCTTTTATTCTTCCTTTCTGCCACGCCGTTCTGGCTCGGGTTGTGTGGAATTGTGAATTGGTGTAATATCCCGTTTTCCTTTAGATAATTGTCTATTTCGTTGCTATTATATTCTCCTCCATTATCTGATCTTATTTCTTTTGGTTTTCTACCGAATTGATTATTTACCATTGCAATGTATTCTTTTAATTTATCAATTACTTCGCTTTTCTTAGATAGTAAGTATATAGTTGTATATCTCGAGTAATCGTCGATGAATGTGAGAAAGTATTGTTTTTCTCCTAGTGTTGGTGTACTTATAGGTCCACAGACGTCGCTGTGTATTAAATCGAGAACTTTGTTTGCTCTATTTGTAGCCGATTTTGGATATGGCGCGTCGTTTAATTTAGATTTGATGCAGGTTTCGCATAATTTATTATTGTGTCTGCAGTTTTTAATTTTTATTCCGGTAGCTAGCTGTTTGTTTACAATTGTTTTGATTGCTTTATAATCACGGTGTCCTAGTCTTCGATGCCATACTTCTAAACATTCTTTATTATTATTACAGCTTAGTGTGACGTTTGCATAGTTTTCTGCATTTTCTGAGTGGTTTGTTTGTTCGATTATGTATAAATTATTTTTGTTCTTCGCTCTTATATAAATTTCACCGTCGAACGTTAAATCGCATTTGTCATTTTCAAAGATTAATTTGCATCCATTTTTAGTTGCTTTGCTTACGGATATTAAATTGGATTCTAGTTCTGGGACGTATAGGACTTCCTGTAGTCTTGTGAGTTTTATTTCTCCATTTGGGGATTTCGTTTTTATTAAAACGTCGCCTGAACCGAATGCTTCGAGTTTGTTGCCGTTTGCGATGGTGACTGATGATTTTTCAAAATTGTTAAATTTATCAAATAACCTCTTATCATTTGCAATGTGTGAGGTACTGCCACTGTCGAGTATCCAGTTTTGTTTTCCTAATTTTTCTGTTATTAGTACGCGATCTTCTGATTGATTAGTTTTTGAGCTTATTTTCTGATCATTCGCGTTATCGTGACAGTCAGTATTCTCTTTATAATTCTCTGTGTTTTCATAGCATAGTGATGATGAAAAAGGTTTAGCTTTATTTTTATTATTAAAGTTATTCACATTTTGATATGTGTGTTTGTTTTTGTTGTGCTGTGTGTATCTGCTCTTGAGGTGATAGCACTCGCTATTATTATGATTTGTCATCTTACAGTGACTGCAATATTTTGAATTTCTTTTGTAGTCGTTATAAGTGTGTTTTCTTTGTGTTTTAAATGCCTTTTCAGAGCTGTTGTTTTGTTCAGACATTTCTTGTCTGCGATTATACTCATCTATGAGTTTACTTCTGATAAAATCTGGGGATAATTCGGCTTCGGGCCTTGCCTCTAATGCTGTGATAAGCGTGTTGTAGCTGGGCGGTAATGAGCATAGAAATAGTGCGGATATGTGTGAGTCATTTATATTCTCGCCTATGGCGGATAATTTATCTACTATTTGTAGAATATTTGTTATATGAGTAATCATATTGCCGTTTTCGGGCAGTTTAGTACTGTACAGTTTTCGTAATAAATACAGTTTGCTACTCAAATTTGCTCTTTCATGCGTACTTTTGAGACCTTCCCAGGTTTGCCTGGCTGTGGTAAAATTTTTTACATGCACAATTTGTGCGTCATCTATGCTTAGATTAATTAAAGCTCTTGCTTTTCTATCTTTTTTGTTCCAATCCTCATTTAAAGGAGTTGGCGGTTGATCACTTATTACTTCGAATAAGTCTTCTTTAATGAGAAGCATTTCGAGCTTAAATTTCCAGTTGGAATAATTGCTCGAATTTAGTTTCTCGATGAATTGGCTTTCTTTAAATGTAGCCATTTTTATTTTCTATCTTTAATTATTTTTAAAGATATTCAATTTAATTTAATACGAATCGCTTTTCTTTGCGTTCGTTTTTATTTTCTATAAAGCGAGTTTTTTCAGCATATAGCTAATGTGCTTAAAATTTTTATTTAATACATACTATCAGTCTTTCATAATCTGTCGGCGGCGCAGTTTATTTAATATGTAAAATAGTTTATTTAATTGTATAAAACCAATACTTCATAAATAGAGTTAAGTAAGCATGCATTCGCTTACCTGATTGTAAGTTCAAACCTTCCTTAAGTTTATCCATTGGGTTATATCGTAGCACATTGTGAGTTTCCATATTCAAAATGTAATCCAAATGATTATCGATGATGATCAGCACATTACTCATTTCTGAAACTTTATTACTTTGCTGAAATTAAAATGTTTATTAACATGTGTTTTAATTAAATTAAGCACTCTTCACCTTTATATTTATATTATATTTAAACATTTAACGGTATCTTGATTACAAGTTAACAGAGCATTTACATCGCTCTGACATTTTCACACGCTACATTTTAAAAGAAATTCACACAACAACTGACTAAAGTCTAAAGAGTTTTCAGTTCTTGATAGCCTTGGATGACGTCACTGGGAAAAAGCACATGATAGCACGTGATAATCATTCTTTCACGTGGGCGTTTATTCCATGTACTTAGCTGAGTTGAAAACAGTTTATGAATGGGTTTTTCCGACGAGATAATTAAAGTTGTTTACTGCAATTTTAAAGTACTTTATTATTATCTGACGATTGAAGAGTAGTTGATTCCGAATAGAAGATTAACCTTTAATTGCAATTTCCGTCAAAATATAAGGGATGAATAATTTTAAAGATCAAAACTGATATTTACTTCAAATAAAAATTCATATAAAATTTAAGTTGAAATAACTCAGCCAAATATGATTTATACTTAAGTGACTGTGCGAAATTCTATTCAAGATTTTATCGGAAATATATGGGAGGAATAATTTAGGAGATTAAAACTGTTTATACATTACAAGAAAGGTATTTTGATAATATCAATATAACTCTAGAAAAATAAATAATTATGTATTTTTCTCTAATACTAAAATTAGCATTTGGAAAAATGAAGAACAAACTTTTATATTATAACTTTTCACAAATAAAAATTATTATGAGACTGAAGTAGAAATATAATTTATTCAGTGGTTCAATAAGCTATACAAGCAGCAACTTAAGCATTTATTTGAAATGTATAGCATGAATATTTTTTGACATTCACATAATGTTTTCCTCAAATGAAATTCCTAAAAAATTGAAAAACAGTTTGAAATCAAAATCAAATATATAGTTACAACCTAGAAAAAAGAATAGTTAAATTTCTTATCAAAACGACTCTATAAGAATTTTAATACCATTCTTAAAATTGGAATCCTTAATTCATCATTTTATATTATTGAACCAACCATCACAGAAATGAAGATTAAGTGTTTATTTTATACTTCCCACAAATCAAGTTCGTATATTGACGTTGAAAATAATTCATTCAATGCTTAAGTGTCTGTTCAAACTGCAGCTCTAAGCTTTTATCTGAAATATATGGAATGAATAATTTTAAAGATTAAAACTGATATGTACTTCAAACAAAAATTAATATAAAATCTAAGTTGAAATAAATCAGCCAAACATAATTTATACTTAAGTGACTGTGCAAAATAAAATTCAAGATTTTATCTCAGATATATAAGATGAATAATTTAAAAGATTAAAACTGATTTAGATACAAGAAAGGTATTTTGATAATATAAATATAAATATAGAAAAAGAAATAATTATACATTTTTCTCTAATATTAAAATTAGCATTAGAAAAAATGAAGTACAAACATTTATATTGTAACTTTTCACAAATAAAAATTCTTATGAGACTAATGTGGGAGTATAATTTATTCAGTGCTTCAATAAAATATCCAAGCTGCAACTTAAGCTTGTAGTTGAATTGTATAGCATGAATATTTTATAGCATTCACATAATGTTTCCCTCAAATGGAATTCCAAAAAAATGAAAAACAGGTTGAAATCAAAATCAAATATATAGTTACAACCTGGAAAAAAGAAGAGTTAAATTCCTTATAAAATCGATTCCATAAGAATTTTAATACCATTCTTAAAATTGAAATCCTTAATCCATCATTTTATATTATTGAACCAACCATCATAGAAATGAAGATTAAGTGTTTATTTTATACTTCCCACAAATCAAGTTCGTATATGGAAGTAGAAAATAATTCATTCGATGCTTAAGTGGTTTGAAAACTGCAAGGCAAACTTTTATTTGAAATATATGAGATGGATAATTTAGAAGAATAAAACTGATATTTAGTTCAAATAAAAATCCTTATAAAATCGAAGTTGAAATAACTCAACCAAGTATAATTTAAGATAAAACGTATGAGAAGATAAAAGAATATAACCAACATCAAAAATGTCATTACCATTAAAAAAAACGAAAATTTTCCCAAAGAAGACATTTTTGAGAATTTCAATACTCTTCATCAAATTGAAATCATTACTGATCATTTTCTAAAATGAAAATAACTTTTACAGAAATGAAGAATAAATGTTTTTTCGATTACTTTCGTAAAGTGAAAATTTTACAGGATTGATTTTGAAATATAAATTATTTAACATTTTAAGGGTTTTAATGATGTAATGTATTCATTTGATTAAAACTAGTCGTTGGGGGCCACCGTAATACTTACCCATCATGGATATGCATAGTATAAAATATGAAAATAAAACATGTGTAAATTATTTATAAAATGCATTGCAATTTGAATAAAATCGTGGCTTGATGACGTCATAAACTTTAAATGCTCTATTACTGAATTGCGTAAAAGAAAATCCTTATAGCTCCAAAAATGATAATCCTATTAGCTAACACTTTACTGCGTCGGATTAAGCGTCTCATTTTCAATTAAAATATATTTTTGAATTGAAATTTGAATGAAATACAGGGCCATGAAAAATCGAAGAGTGTGGAAATTAGGATTCCAGATATCTCGGCAACTAATCATTCGATAGATTTCATTTTTTATGAAAAATTTATGTTTTTTTTATTGACTTTTATATTCACTCCTTAAAATAAACAATTTCGAAAATTTTTATATACCTTTTATCAGAACGAATATTTCAAGTATCCGAAAAAAATAGTTCCGGATAATCGAGGTTCTTAAATTCAATAAGTCAATAATTCAATATATTTACATACGAAGTACCAAATTTAAAGTCTCTATCTCAATTTGTTTGGGAGATAGAGCGTTTACAGACACACAGACAGACGGATGGCAAAATTTTTGTTTCTAAAAATATGTTTTTCGGAATCTTCAGTGTCTGAAACGTGTAAATCCTCCGTCTATTTATTTATTTATTTATTTATTTCGATTTATAAAACGATTGCAAGACTTACTACGACTTACTAGACTACTTACTAGACTTACTTACTTACAAGTTATACTACGTATGATGGGCAAGTAATATATGGATTTTTTTTTTTTTTTTTTTTTTTTTTTTTTACATTAGAACTAATAGTTTTCTCATAGAGGATATATTTTTAAATTTAGTAAAGCAACAAATTATAATAAAAAATATCATCACGATTTGGAAAAAAAAAATGAAATATTTTAATTCCTTTAATGTAAAACCCTTTGAGAATTTTAATAACATTATTCAATCTGAATTTATCAATGAATAATTTTCGAACATTAAAAATAACCGCTAATAAAATACTAAGTCCTTTATTTTAAACTTTTCTGAAAAAGAAAAAAAGACATTCAAGCTCAAAAATAGTTCATTTAATTTTTCAATGTCTGTGCAAACAGCAATATATTTAATTAATACGTGGGATGATTGTTTTATGGCATTAAAATTGATATTTTACAGTGAGAAAAGGGTACTTAAATTTAAAAAGAAAGAAACCGAAATTAAAATTATCATTACGAATTGAAAAAAAAAAAAAAAGAAATATTTTAATTCCATCTACAAAAAGATATTTTGAGAATTTAGATGTGATTCTTCCGCGTTAGCCGAGCATTTTATCATTAAATTTGAACGCAGCAAAGGTGAATAATAAGTAATTATTTAATAGTTTTTTCAAATTTAAATTTTTATAGCATTGAATCGGAACTATAATTTATTAAATGTTCAAAAAGCTACAAGTATGAATAGTAAAAATATTTAATATTTTCTTCAAATTTAAATTCTTATGGCACTGAACTGTAACTATAATTTATTCAATGTTCCAATGATTAAAAAGCTAGAAATAGAAATAATAAATGATTATTGAATATTTGCTCCACATTAAAATTCTTATGACATTAAAATTGAACTATAATTGAGTATATGCTTCAATGTTCAAAACGCTACAAATATGAATAATAAAAAATAGTTAATATTTTCTTCAAATTTAAATTTTTATGATATTGAAGTTGAGCTATAATTTATTAAATACTTCAACGATTAAAACGCTACAAATATGAATAATAAATAATTATTTAATATTTCCTTCACGTTTAAATTCTTATGACATTGAATTTGAACTATAATCTATTAAATGCTTGAATGATCAAACCGATACAAATACGAAGAATAAATATTCATTTGATACTTTCTTGAAATTTAAACTCTTGTGGCAGTTATTTAATATTTTCTTAAAATTTGAATTCTTATGGCATTCAAATTGAGCTATAATTTATTATCTGCTTTAATGATCGTTCAAACAGCTATGTAAAAAGCTAACTCAAATTTATAATTCAATTATTTTATAATATTTCAGTTATTTTACATCATAATATATTTAAACGTAGTAGTGTAATGATATATTTAAAAGTAACGTTATCCTCAATTACAGGAACTAACAAAATCAAGAATGTCATTACAATTTCAATATATATATATATATTGTTGCGGAAATTCTAATAATTTTCTTCAAATCGAATTCATTAACTTATCGTTTTATAATATTCATACTAATGACTATAAAAATAAAGAATCAGTTTTTATTTTATACATTCCTCAACTAAAATTCTTATAATATTCTTGTTGAAATATATTTTATTCAATGTATCAACGGTTGCACAAACAGTGATGAAGTCCTTTAAATAAAGTGCAATATTACCAAATCTTTTGGATTTTTTATTCAGAAATTCCGAATTCTCACAAGAAAGTTTTAATAGATATATTTTTTATTTAAATAATGATAGATAAACAGTGAACAAAAGAGTGTTTCAATGCAATTCCCAGTTGTAAAACAACTCCACTCCCTGCAGATGAGTAAAACTATCACATATATATATATATTGTTGCGGAAATTCTAATAATTTTCTTCAAATCGAATTCATTAACTTATCGTTTTATAATATTCATACTAATGACTATAAAAATAAAGAATCAGTTTTTATTTTATACATTCCTCAACTAAAATTCTTATAATATTCTTGTTGAAATATATTTTATTCAATGTATCAACGGTTGCACAAACAGTGATGAAGTCCTTTAAATAAAGTGCAATATTACCAAATCTTTTGGATTTGGTAATATTGAGAAGCCATGAGAAAAATATATAACTGTACACATTTGTACTACAACATAAAAGAAAGCAAAGGATTGGACTGATAACTTCATCAGCCAATTAGTAGAAAGTAACCGGTCAATTAAATTTAACTAGTGTTAAGTAAAGAGGACAGAGTGAAACCAACCTATCAAATAATAATAATAAAATCTATCAAAATTTTCTGGTTTAAATTGGAATTTCAAAATAAAAAAATCTGTTAGGTTTGACAGCATTGCTTAAGAATAATTAGAATTCGTACTCCGTAGGGGGATTTATTTGAATACCACAATTTTCGCGAAGTAATGGTCAGCATATTTAAACACACAATTTTTTAAATTAAATACAGCAAATATTACTTGACGAAAATTTTGGTATTCTTTCCTTGAGGTGTACTAATCCTGATAATTATTTTATTACACTACCTTTAGTATTCCTCTTACTTTAAGTATACCTGTTTATTGTGAAACTTGTACTTTTGTACTTTTGTACTTTTATTGTACTTTTTAATGTGAAATAGAGGAAGAAACAAGAATAAATGAAAAGCATCATTGCGATTTAAAATATGTATATATATATATATTAATTCTTACATAATAAAATTGAAAAATTTACTGACTTTATAAAATTTGAAACCATTTACCGATCTTTTTACAATATTAAAATTAACCACTGGAAAAATGAAAAGTAAGTATATATTTAATCCTTTCCTAAAATAAACTTTTGATGACATATAAATTGAAAATTAATTTGGTAATTCAACAGCCATGCAACATTTAAACTAACCGCAGGTAAAATAAAAAAATAAGTATTTATTTAATACTTTCATTAAACAAAAATCTTATGACATTGAAATTGAGATATGATTTATTCATTGCTTCAGTAGTTCCGCAAAAAACAGTATAAGCATTTAACCGAAATATATGAGACTTTTCTTTTAAAACATTAAAAATGATATTTTTCCTTAAATAACAATTTATATGAAACTGAAGTTGAATTACAATTTACATAATGCTTGAGGAAATAGTAATCTAAGCATTTATCTGGAAGATGTTATGATACGGTACTAAATTTAACTTTTTTCTTTCAGGTATATTCCAATATCTTTCTAAAAGAACAGGAAAAATTTCTGAAGGAGGAAAAGTTGATATATATATTGAAATGAGTAAATTAACAGAGAACAAATAATTTTTTTTATAAAATTCATGTTGGAATATAATGTATTCAATGCTTCAATGATTGCGCAAAATCAGATGAAATCCTTTTGCAACACTCTAAAAACGATATTTTCAAAACTGAGAAAAAAATACTCAAATCTGAGTATGTCGCAAAAAAAATAGTAGTAAAAATGGCTCCGAATCAAAATTACTCAAGTTTGAAACATGTATATACTCATTTCTGAAAACATGCACACACTCAAGAATAAAACATCATGTGTTCATATTTGAGTATGTCCATGTTTCAAAAATGAGTATTAACCGACTGTGCTCATTTTTGAGTATTTCCATGTTTGAAATTTGAGTTTGAACTAATTCTAATCCTTTTTGAGTATGTCCATAGGTTTCAAGAATGAGTATGAACTGACCTCTATGTACTCAGTTTTGAGTATGTCCATGTTTCAATATGTCCATGTTCGTATATGTCCATGTTCAAAGTGTAATTTTTCTCAGTGAATTAAAGCGTGGTGTTGTCAAATCTGTCTGACTTTTTATTAAAAAATTCTGAAAACTCACTAGAAAGTTTGAATTGTTATTTTTACTTTACATAACGATAACTATTCCTTGAATATTAATAAAAGAGTTCAATTAGAAATTCAATAACTTTTTACTTTCTTCTATTTTTACAAGAAAAAAGTATTGGAGTCATGAAAATTTTCGACTTCCGCTTTTCGATGGATTTATACGTTTTAGAAGGTCCTGAACACTATTTGACTGTTTTTAGAAAATGTCCGTCTGTGAGTCTGTGACTCTGTCTCTCTGTCTGTCTGTATGTGATAAACATTTTGTGGGTGCTATATCTCAAGAAATAAAGCAGGAAATTTAATAAAACTTTACATTCAGTTAGTCCCTGATATAAATTGGTGGTGATTAGTTTTTGGTGAAATCGCCCAACAGGTGGGCTGCGATGCTGCACTTTTCGCGATTTCCGCAATAGGTCTATCTTAAGAACTAATGCACTTATTTTCATCAAACTTTATATTCAGTTAGACGTAGACATAAATAGATGCTGATTACATTTTGGTGTATATATCCTAACAGGTAGCGCTGCTATACCACTTTTTTCATGATTTTTACAATAGCTATATCTCAAGAACAAATTCACGGAATTTAATCAAACTTCAGATTCTGTTAGACCTTAACATAAATAGATGCTTCTTACGTTTTGGTGTAGATAGCCCAACAGGTAGTGCTGCTATGCTACTTTTTTCATTATTAACACGATAACTATATCTCAAGAACTAATGCACGGATTTTTATCAAACTTCAGATTCAGTTAGACGTTGACACAAGATGTTGTTGATTAGTTTTCGGTCTATATTTCCCAACAGGTGGCGCTGTTATGCTTCATTTTGCAGGATTTACATGAGTTTAGCAATAGCCATATATCAAGAACTAATGCACAGAATTTAATAAAATTTTAGATTCAGTTAGATCTTGATATAAATTGGTGCTGATACTTTTTTGTGTATGCGAAACCTGTGTGAGATAGAAGAAAGTTTTGGGATTGGCACATCCGACTACACTGTCTGAAAAATCCGTCTTTATACATTAAATAATTCCTCATTTTTCAACAAATAATTTCCGTACTCCTAGAAACATGCTTTTTTCGTGAATTCTTCTCAAAATGTCCGTTTATTCTCTGCGCGCATGCGTATTGGCTCCATTAATACTAAAGTTTGAATTTATTTTAAAAATGAAAAACTAAAAATTCAATAAATCATTATTTCGAATTTATTAAAGAAAAAAAATTGTTCTTTCGAATTAAAAAAAAGTAATAATTAAATTCCTCATTCATTTCAAATTATTTGCCATTTATTTCTTAAAAAGTTATAAAAAAAATCGCATTTAATATATATTCTAAACAAACAGATTAATATATATATAATAGTTGAAAAAAAATCGGTTTTACTCAAAAAAGAAACAAACAAAAATAATACTTTCGAATTTAAAAAAGTAACAAATAATTTTCTCACTTATTTAAAATTATTCGCAATTTATTTTTTTAAATTTATATAAAAAAAAAAAACATTCGAAATTAAAATATATTCTAAAACATTGAATACATTTCATCGAACCGAACACCTTTAAAAAAACTGTATAATACTTGAAAAAGAAATCGATTTTATTAAAAAAAGCAAACATTTCTTCTCGAATTTAATTAAAAATATAATATCCATATTTTACGTCTAACAATAGAATTAAGAATATATATAATTGATATTTTTATCCTCTATTAATAATAAATGGTTAAAACCCCAACCGTCTTCTCATAACGACAAAATCTCCCCGCAATTAATTTCCAATTTGCCAGCTTTCTAAACCCCAAATTTTTAAAGACCAAAGCCGCCATTTGAAGAAAACCCTATCATCATTCCAAGCTCTTGCCCCGCCAGTGACTGAGAGGTTGTGCTCTCGAAGCTGGTAGATGGGAGGTGCTGGGTTCGATCCCAATCGCGCCCGTCGGCCTAATCGTTCGGAGTTTTCATGGTTTTCTTCGAGCCGTGGATTTATCCATGCGTAAATACGGGTTAGGTTCCCTTAGAAAGACCCCCACGAAGGGCCACCCCCCCCGGGCCTATATCCCAAGTGTAGATAATTGGCCGTCAATAATCAACCCAACCCAACCCATTCCAAGCTCTTCTTCAAGCAAGTGGCCACTGGCCATATCGGTAACATACTTGACTCAAGACTGGCAGGTTCCTAGTTCAATCCTCAGGTGAGACAGGAAATATTCTTAAAATGTGTTAAATAATAAATATTTCCGCAACCGTCCACAGATGGCAGCACAAAGAGGAAGACAGTTTTTTAAAACCGACTTGCTTCAAATAACGGAAAATTTCTGTCATGTAACAGAGAAAAAAATAAACGGAAATTCTTCAAATAACGGAAAATTTCCCTCCTGTAACTAAGAAAAAAATAAACGGAAATTCTTCAAATAACGGAAAATTTCACTCCTATAACAGAGAAAAAATAAACGGAAATTCTTCAAATAACGGAAATAACGCGGCAGCAGTGCTGCCAGTGATATTTCCGTGTTTTGAAGTAAGTATTTTTGAGAGTGTAGTTAGAATTTGAGACCAATAACCGATCTTTTACAATGTTAAATCTAGCCAATTGAAACATGAAAACTGAGTATATATTTCACCCGTTTCTAAAATAAAATTTTGATGACATTAAAATGAAAATATAATTTATTTGGTGCTTCAATAGCTTTGCAAACATAAAGTAGACACTTAACCAAAATATATGGTATGGTGATTACATAACATTAAAACAAATATTTACCTCTAATAAAAATTTCTGTAAGATTGAAAATAGAAACAAATCAAAATAAGAAATGTCACTAATATTAAAAAAAAAGGGAAATATTTGAATTCCTTTCAAGAAAATCTGTTTGAGAATTCCAAAACTGTGCTCTAAATTAAAATAATTAAACGATCATTTTATAACATTTAAATTAACCGTTGGAAAAATTAAAAATAAGTATTTATTTTATACTTTCACCAACCAAAAATCTTATGACACTGAAATTTAAATACGATTTATTCATTGCTCTAGTAGTTTCGCAAACAGCAGTATAAGCATTTAAACGAAATGTATGAGACTTTTCTTTTAAAACATTAAAAATGATATTTTTCCTCAAATAACAATTTATTTGAAAGTGAAGTTGAAAGGCAATTTACCTATTGCTTGGGCAAATAGTAATGCAAGCATTTATCTGGAATATGTGATGATACGGTATTAAATCTAAATTTTTCTTGTAGGATATTTCCTATATCTTTTTGAAAGAACTGGAAAAATTTGTAATAGGAGGAAAATTTATATTCTTATTGAAATTAATAAATTAACAGATTTGTTATAAGTTCTTTGGAATTCTGTATTTATTTAAAATGATCTCAATTGTGCTACGTAACGTATAATTAATGTAATATATATATTTCTTTTAATTTAAACGTCTGCAGTTATTTTTCTGCAGCTTTATATAAACAGCTAGTGGCGTCTCGTGACTGTATTTTCTTGGGGCACTAAATGCATGGCTGCAAATTTTAATCTTTTCATACCATTATTTTTTAAAAGAAATCTTCACTTGTTTTAATGGCAAAACTTAGTACCAATAAATAATATAAAAATTTCTTTTACAAATTAGTGGTAAGGAAAGAATAAGTTTGGCAACCATGGATTTTGTGCCCCAAATAAAACCAGTTACGAGCCGCCACTGTAAAACAGCTAAACTTTAGCTGTTATTTTTGTAAACATTTATGTGTATAAGATTGTTGATTTGTGTATATGATGATGTTGATGATGTGTGTTAGATTGTTGATGATGTGTATATGATGATGTTGATGATGTGTGTAAGATTGTTGATGATGTGTATATGATGATGTTGATGATGTGTGTAAGATTGTTGATGATGTATGTAAGATTGTTGATGATGTGTGCAAGAATGTTGATGATGTGTATATGATGGATGTTGATGATGTGTGTAAGATTGTTGATGATGTGTATATGATGATGTTGATGATGTGTGTGAGATTGTTGATGATGTGTATATGATGATGTTGATGATGTGTATAAGATTGTTGATTATATGTATATGATGATGTTGATGATGTGTGTAAGATTGTTTATGATGTGTATATGATGATGTTGATGATGTGTGTAAGATTATTGATGATGTGTATATGATGATGTTGATGATGTGTGTAAGATTGTTGATGATGTGTGTAAGATTGTTGATGATATGTGTAAGATTGTTGATGATGTGTGCAAGAATGTTGATGATGTGTATATGATGGATGTTGATGATGTGTGTAAGATTGTTGATGATGTGTATATGATGATGTTGATGATGTATGTAATATTGTTGAGGAATGCATTTTTTAATAATATAAGATAGCAAGAAATTAGCTTAAATGTGTTATACAGAAGTAAAATAATAAATTTACGATCTTCAATATATTTTAGTTTTGATATAATAAGTGTAATTTAGTTTATAAACTGATGCAATTGTGATAACAAGAATTTGTTTAATTTTAATATAAATTAGTTTGTGCATTTAGAATTATTGCATTAGCAAAGGAATGTGGTAGTTTATATTGGAATGAAACTTATAACTTCCTTCACAAATAGTACATTGATTGGAATTAAAAGATTTCGTTTTATATCGTGGTATGTGCATCTAGTTAAATTACATCAATTAAAAAAATAATAATAACCGATCTCCTCAGTTCATGATAATTATTTATGATGGATTAAGACAATTGTAGAGATTGTCCCTTCTTAATCTTTGACTAATAGTAAATCCCGTTACCTTTAGCGGTTATAGCTCAAACTGCAAATGTTTCAAATATTGTTCTTCATCACATGAAAATTGATTTACATTAAAATAGTTTTTAAAGGTATGTAATTAAAATTTTTATAAGATCTCTGAGTCCTATACAAAATATTCAGAAATCTCCACGTTATAAGAAGTAAAATAGTAAAAAGTCTATTCTACAATCAAAATTTTGAAACGATACTTTTCATTTTGCAAATTTTCAGCTTTTTATGGCACTAAAAGGGTGTTTTTAGTGCCAGATATTGCAGAAAATTTATTAATTTCACATTATCATAATTCAATAAGTTTTTCTTGAACAAAAGTGGGATACTTCCTGTTTTACTTGTTAGAGGATGGAGAAAGTTTTCCAAAATGTAATTCATAAGCTCCAGAGGCTGCTAATTTCGTAACTTTTTAAAAATACTTATTTTAGCGTAAATGGATTTTTATATCAGTTGTATTTTTCTCCAACTGAATAAAAAAATAAACAGAAATATTTCCTAAATGTAATTTATAAGCTCCAGATACCGTATAAAATTTTTAATTTCTTAAGTTTAAAAAAAAAAAAATTATTTTGGCGTAAATGGAATTTCATATCAGTTGTATTCTTCTCCAACTGAGTAAAAAAACATCCAGAAAGTTTTCCTAGATGTAATTTATAAGAATCAGAGACCGTACACAAATTTTAATTTCGTATCTTTTTTAAAAATAATTATTTTAGCGTAAATGAATTTTAATATCAGTTGTATTTTTTTTTTCAACTGAGTAAAAAACATGTTCGAACCTGGGATGCCTTTTCTTAAGGTATACACACACCGTTGAAACGTCATTTTTGATAAAAATATCGATTTTTCATTTTTCAATATTATTAATATCTGATCTTTTATGTATCGAATTCTTCTTTAATTGTGTCTGAATCTTAATTAGAACCCGAGTTACAGTCGTTTAAAATTACATCTGTTACAGCTTGCCAAAGAATTTTACAACTGAAAGTATTGTTCTGAAAAGCGGAAATAGGTTGAAATGCATTTTTACATTCTTCTTTTTTGAGATTTAACATTTAAATTGGATTATATATCCAAGAAACTGCTTGGTGTTAATAATTAAACCTTTAAAGAATAATAATTATTTTTATAGTCATAATTGTGTTTAAAAGTTAGTTTGAAGTCGTTTTTTTTTAAAGTTGTTCCGCATCGTTATCTTAATAAAATAACGAAATGCTAACAATAACTAAAAAATAATAATAATTTAACTTCAAAAATAATAATACCTTAACTTAACTTAACTCATCTTTTAACTTGCCGAAATTGTGGCTCGAGTTACTCCATGGTTACAGATATGAAAATAAACAACCAAGTAAAAATAAAAGATAACGTGCGTAATTTTTTAAAAAGTACACGAAAATTAAATGATAGCATTTTGAATAATAATTTCAATTAAGTGCAATTATTAAATATTCTCATTTATTTTTGAAAATGACTCGGAGTGAGCCTAAACATGTCAAACAGCCTAATAAAAGTTGTTTTACTGTGTATTTATTATGTTGTTAATTTACACTATTATTATTACACTATTATTACTATTACACAACATTTTATTAATATTACACTATTATTATTTAAAAGAAATATATTATTACAAGATGTTATAATTTATTATATTGTTGTATCTATACCTTTAAAACTAACTGTTTAGGAATTAGCTATTTTTAAACAATAAGAAGGGACGTCCTGTGTAAAATGTTTATCTTGAGGAAAAATTGAAACTTTTAACAGATGAGATATTTCACAAAGTATCCATATTATTTTGAAATGAAACTGCTCAAAACTTTTTTACTCGTACCGAACTATTGCATTGAATCCCAATTAATCTCTAAGATTTTAGAGCTGATATTTCACTTTCGATTGCAATCATCGAATGAAATATGTCTTTAGGACGGCATTCAACTGTAAATCAACTTTGTTCGTCATATTTTATTTCCGCTGTTAAAATAATAAACTTTTTTTTCAAAATAACTGCGTAAAAAAAGTTGTTGCAATCTCGAACATTGTATGAGCACATCAACAGAGAAAATTAACTACCGGGTTAAAATACCAGAATTTAATTTTATTTAGAAAGTTCGAATTCATACCAGAAAATACTAATAGCAATATTTACTTTATTTAATTACAGACATTTCGTGATTACATAAAATAAAAATTCTTCTTTCGAAATTTCCGATACGAATTCGTAATTTTAGATTGAAAAACCACGAGTATACTCGTGGTTGGCAGCGAATGGGTTAAAGAACATATGGACAACAATGTAACTAAATGCATAAATCTCATTACCAGGCTTTGCAAATTTTATAAAATCTGAGATCCAGCAAAAAATCCTAGTCGCCAGTAAAAAATATTACCTTTAACTGTCATTGATTTTCAAAATGCACAAAATATTTTTACGAATTAATTGAGAAAAAATAATAACAAGTATAGTTATTTTAGAATTATTAGTTACACAGTTCAGAATAACACATTATTACAAAGATAATATAGAGTTTTCTAATGAAATTTATCAAAATTATATATCTCTGGATAAAAGAAATAAAGAAATACTGTAAAGACTGAATTAACTGGCATGTTCGGGAAATGCTGACTGACGAATGTTTCAAATGTTCGGATATTTGTGTGCTACAAAATCTATATGTTATTATGAGGGAGCATGGACGAAATAGTGAAACAAGAAAACAATTCCAAATTTTAATTGCTTAAAAGGCGTATAGCTAACATTGTGAAAAAGTACCCAAGCCGGGTACTCCAACTATAACACGTTGGCTTATAACGTTTCTCACTATAACATGTTGGCAAGGCTACAAACGCAGCACAAGATGGGATAGTTTCCGTGAGCCACCAAACCTGGGGCAAACACGAAACCAAATAAAATTGGTCAGTGCGCTATACTGATGACCCGGGTTCGAGTCTCGGCTTGGGTACTTTTTCACTATGTTGGCTATACGTCTTTCAAGCAATTAAAATTTGAAATATTATGAATACAAGGCTTGAGAAATTTTCTATGGAAAAAATTCGAATTATTAAATATAGCGTTATTTAATTATCGATGGTGGATTTTCTTTGGTTTCGTGTTTGCCCCAGGGTTGGTGGCTCACGGAAAATATTCCATCTTGTGCTGCGTTTGTAGCCTTGCCAACACGATATAGTGAGAAAGTGCTAGGCTGAGTATAGTTCCAAGTGGTTCAGTTGGTAGAACGTCAGTGCGCTATATTGATGACCCGGTTTCGAGTACCGGATTGGGTACTATTTTCCTATATTGGCTATACGCCTTTTAAGGAATTAAAATTTGAAATATTATGAATGCAAGGCATGAGAAATTTTCTATGGAAAAATCTCCATGTATTAAATATAGATGAAAACAATTTTTTCCTATTTTCCTGTCGAAGTCAATCAAATCATTTTGGATTTTATTATTTTAAAATTTGCCGATTAAACAACTTGGTCGCTAGATAAAAAGAAACTTGGTCGCCAAATAATAATAATAATAATAATAATAATAATAATAATAACAATAATAATAAAATTGATCACCGGAGGCTACCTGGCGACCAAATTTGTCAAGCCTGGGTCATTACTATTGATGAATTTGTGCATCCATCAGAGAAATGAACTTAAAAAAATATCCTCTCTCACGAATTCTTTAAACGTGCACTCAATTTATCTTTACCATTATTAGAACAATTCTTAACACATTCTTTTTCCTTTAACATTAAATAAATGAGTATACAGTCGCCAAGTACTTTTCTTGAGTAAGAAATGTAATAATAACATAATGTGATAATTATCCAGGCAACTGAGTTCTGAATAAACAAAAGTGTGATTAGAAAAAGATAAAATATTCAAAGGTAATGCGAAATTCTCGTGCAAAAGGGATTTTTTTGGTCTAACAAACACAGTGTAATTTGAATAACACTTGAAAGCTACTGAACACGTTTAGATTAAGCATTACACGATTTATTACAATGATTTGTTTACAAGATTTGTTTCTAAAGAATGAGATAATGTTGAATCTTGATTACAAATTGCATTACTGCTTGCGAATCACATTTTAATTTGTTCTATGGTTATTCCCAACTAAAATGCTTGATGCTTTTATAATACAGGTTATTAAAGTTCATGTTAGATGCTTAACTTTTTCGTTTGTAATATGTTTTGATAAAACAGTTCAGAAGACAGTTCATATTTTGCAGTTATTATACTGTTAAAAATATGCAGTAAACGCTCCTGACATTCGACCGTTTTTAAAGGAAACGGTTACATAACCGTAATTTAACGCTATTCTCATCATAATATGGGCCTTAAAATAGTCAGACTAGTGGATGTTTTTATGTAACCTTTTTCTATAACAACGGTTGAATGACTGGAAAATTTGCAGCAAATATTTAACAGTGTATAGATGAAAAATAAAGGTTTATAATGTCAAATGAAAGAAAATATTGATAGGGTCATACTTTTATCCTAATTTCAAATGTTAAAGAACAATAGAAATATCCGTTTACAGTTTGCCATCAGTAAGAAACAGAAAGAAATATGCTAGAGTTTATATTTAAACAACGAGCAGGGAAGACCGAGCTATGCTCGGTCAAAATTAAATTTGAGTTCAAATATCATGACCTATGACCAAAATGACCCACTAATTGAATTTTCTCGAACATGTGACTTAGCCCAACAGTCTTCTCGTGCCGGAAAACCATAGGATGCAAAATTTAGTGTAAATTGAGCCGCTTTTTAGATATTGACCCACAATGACCCACTAATCGAATTTTCTCGAACATGTGACCTAGTCTAATGATTTTCGCGTGCCCGAAACTCGTAAAATACAAAATTTAATCAAAATCGTTAGAGCCGTTTTTTAGATAAAATTAATTTGACCTGCTTTGACCCAAAAATGACCCCCTAATCGAAAGTTCTCGAACATGTGACCCAGCCCAATACTCTTCTCGTGCCCGAAAATAGTCGGATACAAAATTTCGTCAAAATCGTTTGGACCGTTTTTTAGATACAATTAGCTTGACCAGGACCCAAAATGACCCAAAATGACCCACTAATTGAATTTTCTCGAACATGTGACCTAGCCCAACAGTCTTCTCGTGCCCGGAAACCATTGAATGCAAAATTTAGTGTAAATTGAGCCGCTTTTTAGATCTTGACCCACAATGACCCAGAAATGACCCACTAATTGAATTTTCTCGAACATGTGACCTAGCCCAACAGTCTTCTCGTGCCCGAAATCCATTGGATGCAAAATTTAGTGTAAATTGAGCCGCTTTTTAGATCTTGACCCACAATGACCAAAAAATGACCCACTAATCGAATTTTCTCGGACATGCGACCTAGCCCAATGCTTTTATCGTGCTCGAAACTCGTAGGACACAAAATTTAATCAAAATCGTTAGAGCCGTTTTTTAGATAAAATTAATTTGACCCGCGTTGACCCAAAAATGACCCACTAATCGAAAGTTCTCGAACGTGTGACCCAGCCCAATTGACTTCTCATGCCCGAAAATGGTCGGATACAAAATTTCGTCAAAATCGTTTGAACCGTTTTTTAGATACAATTAGCTAGACCATGACCCAAAATGACCCAAAATGACCCACTAATCGAATTTTCTCGAGCATGTGACCTAGCCCAATGGTTTTCTGGTGCCCCAAAACGGTAGGATACGAAATTTCGTCAAAATCGTTAGACCCGTTTTTAAGATAATTTTTGCATATATATATATATATATATATAACCACCCACAAGATTTGCTCGTATTAGAATATATGATATATATATATATATATATATATATATATATATATATATATATGTGTGTGTGTGTGTGTGTTACGGTCAATATCATTAATCCGGTCATTATTATTAATAACCGGTTATTACTAATAATGACCGCGGTTATTAATAATTATTATTAAAATATTCCATTAAATAATGCACGGTTATTATTAATAAACTAAAAAAGGCGCGGTTATTGTTAATAATAACCGGCCTTTATGTTCGGTCAATATTAATAATAACCGGTTATTATTAATAATGACCGGATTAATCATATTGACCTTAACATATATATGTATATATATCTGATTTTGCTTATCGATTATTACCAAATGCTGATAAAAATGTGAAATAATTTTGCTGATATGTTTTTCTAAATGCGTGTGTTAATACAGTGAAATATTGTTCGCCCATGAAAGTAGGCGACGACCTGTTATGAATTATCCATGTGACGGGTAAACAATTTTGTCAAAAGATAAAAACAGTGCAGGAAAGGCGTTCTATAATTTAAAAAAAAAAATAGATTATGAGAATCGATAGTAGTGATCTCCATTTTAATTAACGGATAAAACATTTGAATTTACCTTACTTTTTGACCAAGTTAACATGCAAGGATTTTATTTACACTTAGTTTTACATAAATTCCAAAAACAAATCAAGTATTTTTGAAATATTGGTGAAGTGTTGTCTAATATTTCCAGTGTAATGTTATTTACTGATTTTAATTAATATGAATCCAGCAAAACATTTTTCATACAGTAGTGGACTAATATATGATGTTCTTGCTTCTATATTAAAAAAAAATGTCTCGTGTAAACTTTAACAAGGAAAATATTTAAGAAATTAAACATTTGAGAAACATTCATTTAGAATGTCATAAATGTTTTTAGTTAAAGAAATAATTCAATGATAATCTTTGCCAAAAAGTGATTTTTTCTCCATAAATCTGATTTTGTAGAAGTACATAATTAATAATATTTCTAAATAGATAAAAAAATATAAATACCTTTTAATAAGAATAGATCACAGGACATCGAAACAAACTTATGAAAATACACTTACCTGTAAAAAAAAAAAAGATTTATATTAATAAGTGCATGTATACACAAATTTTAAAATGTACAGAATAATAAATAAAGTACAACCTCAATAACTTGACTTTCATCCAAAAATTGTTTATTTACTATAATTTAGAATATCAAAACATGTATTATAAGTAAAGTTGTATTATTAAATATGCATGCAGCATAGGTAAAGTTGTACTATTAAAAATGTGTTAAATATGAGAATTATTAAACAGTGTAAGGACACCACTTTATGAACTAATTTCCATTTATTTCCAGATAAGGTAGTTTTTATAAATAATTAGGGAAAATATTTCTTTAATTCAAATCACAGATGAGTTAGGAAAATGTTTCTTTAACACTAGAACAGCCATAGCGGCCATTTTGACTGGTACGAAATAAATATATTTCGATATCAAGCAGAAATTTCTTTATAAAATAAACTGAATATATACCGTACAGCGCCGAAAGAGTGCGAGACAGATTTCTCGGGTTTCCGAGTTGACATCAACTTTACTTCCAGTCCAAAAATGAGATGCCACGTCAAAAAATGTAGCCATTGAAATAAAATTTAGCTGTAGTTATTGTCACGTTTGACAGTTAGGCCTCTTTTTTATCCAGAAATTAAGATTTCATATCGGAAATTCTCCAAGAATTTTTTTTTAACTTTTTGCAATGAAGAAAAGTCTGTCATTAAATAAAGAAAATTTACTATTCTTAATTTCTTGTATAAATTGGGAAGTTCTGAACAAAAAAAAGGAGGTCAAACTGGCAACCCTTGTTTTAGTAAGCACTGTAAAAGAGTTTAAGAATAGTGACAATATACCACACACAAATAAGTTATAAAAATTGGGTAAGTGTGATCGAAGATTGCACAAAGGGTTTTGTTTAATATTCCTATCAAAACACTTTATCCTTTAATTAGTAAATACAAATAAATTTCATTTTTTGAAATGGAAAGTCCTGTTTTTTATGAAATAAAAATTTACCGGTCTATTTTTTAGATTTTTCAAATATCTGTATTGGGCCGATAGCGGGCGAAGGCCGCTTTTCTACTCTGCCATAATAATATCTATCATGTGGACTAAATGCGATATTTAATAAAAAGTAGTTTCCTTCTCTCCCCTTCTTTATTAATAATCCCTATTCGCATTATTAATTACATCATTGTCGTTTTATTTCTTTTTTCTATACAAAAATCAGTATTTTGTGATAAAATACAACTTTGGTTGTAATAATGCGATCTTTATAAAAATTAGATTTCTGGGTTCATCGTAAAAATATATGCATAGATTCATAATTACCAAAGCGGTAAATGCAGCATTAAAAAGATATTAATAGAGCTTTTAACATCTTACTATCATCAAAATCTGCGGTTTATTCCCCCCCCCCTTTTCAAAACGCCGGGATGTCTCGCTGAGAGTCTCCAATTTCACACACCAGTTGCAATCATAATGTAATAATAATAAAAAAATATTTTCATTAACGCAAAAATAATTCGTATTTTCTGGTCTAATTCTCAGACAGAGAAGTAAGACGAGCAGGGTTTAGTGAGATAAGCGAAACGTTAAAAATTAAGTTAAATATTTTTAACAAAAATAATTCGTGTACTGAGTGCGAGTAAAATTTCGTGACATTCTAGTGTTAATACAAGAGAACTTATTCTGGGTAAACTAGGAAGTTAAATAGGACTGCAAGAGCAGATAATTAATTTAATTAGTAAGTACGGATCAATTACGGCGCAATTTTTAAAGGTTAGTTATATAACAGTTTAAATTTTAGTCTACTTAAAGGATGTTCTGCTAAAAGGTGTCCAACTATATTTCATTGAAGTTAACACTGTACCAATCATGTGAATAATGAATGTAGAGTTACAGGGTAAGTCCAGTTTTGCCAGTCCGCTATTTTTATTTTAAATTCCGATTGTTTTATTGTCGCCACTTTTTAAAAAATAGTATACTTCTACTTATTTTCTTATATTTAATCTGTCATTAAATAAGACGAATATGTCTAGTACTTCAAAAAAGTGGCGGCAATCAAGCAATCTGAATTTTATAACAGCATCGAACTGCCAAACACAACTTTAAAGTAGACGAGCAAACCCACAGCAATTATACTTAGAGCGTGCGCAGTACGTGTTAAATTTGTTAGCACACACTAGCACTACTTTCCTCTTCTGCACTCGACAGTCAAAACAGAAATGCGCACTGCAGGCGTACAATATGTAAATTCTGTTTCGTGTACATGAGCGCCACTTTCCTCTCCTGCGGTGAATAGTCAAAGCAAAAGATAGTGGGGGAAAATAATAGCTGCAAGTAATCCGTCGTTTAACATGTTCACTGCCGGGTTTAAATTACCGGAATTTTATTTTATTTAGGAAGTTCGAATTCATGCCAGAAAATACTAACAGCAATATTTTATTTATTTAATTACAGACATTTCATGACTACATAAAATAAAAATGCTTCTTTCGAAATTTCCGGTACGAATTCGTAATTTTAAATTGAAGAAACGTAGATAGAACAACACGTATACTCTTGGTTAGCAGCGAATGAGTTAAGTCAACGCCCCATAGATAAGAAAGCCTTGACACTCATCACAAAAACGTCATACCAAGCAGGCAGTGGCGTATCCAGGGTAGGGGTCCAGATGCTCTGGATACCACTAATTTTGTAAAGTTTTCTTTGATTTGTCTAACTGGAGAACTTTCTGCGATAATGAATACAAAGAAAACTTTACATTATTACTGGTATTCAGAGCATTTGGACCCCCTCTTCCTGGCTACGCCGCTGCAAGCAGGCAAAACAAAGAAAAAAATTCGAACAACTCGCATGTTTCGATTTCGATGGCTCGTGGAATTATTAACTATTAGTCGTAAACTATAATTATTAATTCTATGAGCCAATTAAATCGAAACATGCAAGTTGTTCGAATTTTTTTCTTTGTTTTGCCTGCTTTGTATGACGTTTTCGTGACGAGTGTCAAGGCTTTCTTATCTAGGGGGCGTTGGTTAAGTCCATTTCATTCATATTACAGCAGCGTTTAAGGTACTCCACGCTTGACTTCTGACTTCTAGATATATTTGTCGAGGTTCCCGTGGTCAGCACAACACATCCCCGAAACATAATGATATTAGGATCAAATTTTACATTATTATAAGAATATCTCTTTGTGATTTTTCTGGTGTAAATTATTCTTTTTCCAGCATGAAAAAAATAGAAAAATAAAATAAATAAAATAAAATAAACTGCTAGTCGTAAGAGGGCGCTGTTTTTAATTTTGAGAAATTTCTTCCATTCATCTGCTCAGGCTTAATATATAATGGCTTTGAGCAAACCAGCCGTCAAATTATTGGCATCTCACTGTATATTACAACGAACATCTTACTTAAAACATATCGAAAACCAAAATTGATTATCTTTATCTTCTGTTCTTGACATCAAAATGTAAACTTATTTCGTTAGACAAATTCTAAGATATTTTTCAATAAATATTTTTCGGAAACTTCTCCGCTTAAATATTTTTTAACAAGATTATTAATGACAGAAACAGCTTTTGCTAATTAGCGCACCTGTGAAATTTAGAAACGACTTTCTCTGCGTCTCATCTTAAAATAATTTAGAAGCTTAACGATGATGCAAGCAAAATTACTAGCAATGCAAAAGGTTTTACTTTATAACTCTGCAAAGAATGTAGCATTAATTTTCAATGCCGGCAAAAATTTATCATGTCTTCCATTTTTGTCCACAAGCGGAATTGTAAATATATTTTTCCCAAGCGTTAAAGTGTACAAAGTACTTTTATTATTTGGGCTATAAATTATTTTGGTATAAAACATTTTTCAAAAGTATCTCTTTATATTCCAAGCAAAATCAATTTAAGAAACTAAATATGTTTACTAGTTTTTACGTTTAAAAAATAACCGGTCCGATAGCGGGCGAAGCCCGCTATTATACTCTGTCATAATAATATCTGTCATTTGGACTAAATGCGATATTAAAAAAAATCAATTTCAAAATTAAACCTGCTGTATACAGACCTTCAAAATGTTAAAATATGCCAATCTATATATATATTTGTCTTACGTGGCTCGGAAATAGGGCTGAATTTCTACCTTATCGTTGGCAACAATCGTAGTTTCCAGAGCTCAGACCAATGACCAGACAAGATTGTGTTAGCCCCGCCTCCAATATGGCGGAAAGTGTCAGAGCATTGAAACTGAAGCTAGCAATTATTAAAAATAAAATAATATGAACGTAATCCAAAGCGTCTGAGATGATTCCTCATTTTAATTATGAGAAATACTGTTAATTTCAAATAAATTCATTTTTTTCAAATGAATTCATTTAGAATTTATTTACGAATTTCACTCACACAAAAAATCAGAGATAATAAAATATAAACTTTCTAGAATGCCCTGCTGCCATCTGTTGCCGTTTTATTGAAGTAAAAATAATTTCTTTTGCAGAAATCTATAATCAATTAGAATAATAAAATGTTGAACGAAATTTAAACAATCATTGATGATAAATTATCTTCCTACCACGTAGTTTTTTTTTTTTTTTTTTTTTTTTTTTTAAATGAATTTAAGCCGTGCTGTACAATATTATAGGTGCTAATTATGTTTCCAAGATCCTCTTTTCATAGTATTTAAATTATTTATATGTCCATTAGTAGCATCAACTAAATGCATTTTTAGTTGTGTTTTCAACGGAGTTTTCAATTACTTTTGTACATTAAAAAAATTGTCAATTTCATATGTTCAAATGATTTATTGTAGTACTTATTCCGGCTAGAATTACTAGAAAAATAAAATGAGGCGAGCGAGGAAAGCGAGCTGTGACCGCGTAGCGGTCTCAATGTGAATTGCCTTGCAATTCACCGGGGGTTGGCGAGCGTTAGCGAGTAGGGGGCTGAGCCCCCTAGTATTTCCATAATCGGGTTTTTATCATGATTCAATACGATCTTCAAAGTCATATCACTTTCTGACGTCATATCTTCTTCCTTTCTCTATTACTCCTATTGATATTCTCTTTGTATTATTCTCAAACATCTGAAAAAGTCCGTTAAACTTCAAATATGACGTCAGATTAATTTTATTTTTAATTCTCTAATCACATCATATTAACCTGCTTTCTGTACTTACACATACTCATGCACCTTGTATTATTGAGAAATGTTTGAAAATTTCCGTTTTATTGCCAATATGACGTTATATTAATCTTTTTTTTCAGTTGGTGAAACTTTTTATTTCATTTTCATTTTTCATGTGGAAATTTTTCAATAAAAATTAATTATTGTAGAAAGAATTTTATTGTGGATTTTTAATTGTTGGCAACTGCTATAACGAAAAATGTTTACATTTAATAGGAAAAGGCTGTTAAATTTTTGGTTTTTTATCTCTCTATATTAAAAGAATATGATTTTTTCTGAATTTTATTATTTTGAGCTTCCTAGTAGGTATTTAGCTATACGTACACAAAATATCATGTCTGTAAATTATATAGTTTCTCAGAACCGGCTCTGTGACGGACTAGCAGAACATTACTAAGAAATTTAATTTTTTTCATACGAGGAGTCAATTTAAAAAAATACATAACTCAGTAAAAATCCATTTTCAGTAATTGCTGCCCATATTCAAAGTATTTCGTGCAACCCTGTATAGGATCTACAGAATTTGTAAACAACACACAATACACTAAAAATTGCATAAAATTGCATATCACAGCGGAAAGTGCACTTCTAGCAAATATCGATCACAGTCAGTCCTTTAAGGGGACGGTGGACGTTTAAATTTTTTTAAAAATTTTCATCATAGGGATATAAATTCTTTTGCATGTATACATTTCATCATAAGTATATAAAACCCCTTAAAAGAAATTTCCAATCTTTTCGTAATTTTAAGATTTAAAAAAAAAAAATTAAAATTTAAAAGGAAATTTTAAAATGCTCCGAGCGTTTTAATTTTTGAGATATGTCCTTGCTTTTGAATTTTAATCTCTTAAAACCATATTACAAACAAATCTGTGCATTGATTTTTTAATCTCTTCTATAGTTAATGTTTCAGAGATTTTTTTCTGAATTTCATATCGATTTTCATCAAAATTTTGCCTTTTAACAAGTTAAAAATCAAATTTAACTATCTTAATGAAGTCGAATTTCAAAATGCATGCACAGTTTCCTTGTACACAATATCAGTATACTTCCTTATCAATTTCGTGAATTTTGATCAAAAACTAAGACGCTCAGAGCATTTCAAAAATCTGAAATCGTTGAAAAATCAGTTTTGAGGAAAACAGATTTATAGTATATTAAAGGGACGAAAAATTGTTTGTGTACAAAATTCGAACGCTTGGAACTTTGCGAAAAATAGTCGCAGCTGCATACGGTTCTTCGCAAATGGCTCAGAAGGAACTGGAGAAAAATAATATGCACAAAAATAATCGATTTTTGGGTTGATTTTTTCTCTAATGAAGGTCCATGGTCCTCTTAACCGAATTCTCTAGTGCGTCTCTGTACATTAACTATAAATACTACGCATTCCATAATATATAGAAAATACGTTGTATTGAACCTTAGAGATTGTTTTAATTTTCATTATGTTTCAAGTATTATAACATGTTCAAAATGTTCCGAAAACGATTTTTCCCCATTCATCATAATGTAAAGGGATTATTTTGTACGTCTCTGTAATTGAACTATAAATGCTACTAATTGTGTACTCCGGCAAAAGCATGCTGTAGTCCCCCTCAGTAATGCGTGATAATTTCATTATGTTTGAAATATCACGATATTAATAAAATGCTCCGCAAACGATTTTTTCCCATAGACCATAATGTAATGGAATTCTTTTGTGTGTCCCTGTAAATGAACTATTAATACTACACACTTTATTTTCGATACCGAACATTCTATAGTAAAATTCATTAAGATGTAATATTTTCATAACAATCCGAGTATATTTACGAGAGTTAGAGCACGGACAGACAGACAGACAGACAAACGGAATTATAAACCCTTTTCAACTATGTTGGAATGAATTTTCGGTTTTTCGAATTTTACAAACGGACAGACGTACAGACAAATCGAATTATAGGCACTTTTCAACTATGTTGGAAAGAATTTTTGAATTTTCAAGTTTTTAGTTTCGAATTTTAGAAAGAGTCGTATCACATCTGATTTTATTTCTAATCAATAAAAATAATTACTGCTCTAGAATGAATCCTAAATTAATTTCCGATTTACATATTAAAATGAGTTTTCCTGTTTAAGGAAATTAACTTATTTCATTTAATACCGATTAATTATATTAAGTTTCATCTGTAACAACATTTTCTGATTTTTTTTTCTCTTTTTCTATATCTAATTAGATTTTTATCAGTTCAATTCCTGTCTTATGAACCGAAAAAAAAATTCTAAAAATAAATTCATGTTAGTTGTACTCATACGTTAGAGATCGATACAGTTATAATTCAAATGAAATAACCTTTTACATTGAAATTTCTCCTCAAGCACTTTATTTTAAATAGATTTAAAAGATTCGTAATATTTCCATTATGAACTTGACTATTAAACTAGAATATAAAACGAGATAATTTAATTTTAAGAGATGCAATTTAAGTTCCCTCCTTCCCCCCTACCCCCTAAAAAAAGGGGAGAAAAAAAAGAGCCAAGTGAAAAGTATATGTTGAAGTTTTAGCATATTTATCAAAGATATATTGTAGTACTTGTATTTATATTTACTTATAATATTTAATTTTGTCACCAAAAATTCTATGCAGATACTTTATTTAGTAATGATATTAGCAGCAGTTATCGCTTTTACATGTATTAAAATATCATATATATCAAATAGCTTTTCTACCTGCTATCTGGATAAGTTTTTATGTAAAAAACTGTTTTGCCCTAATAATGCTAAAAAATATATTAAAAAAATTATAGGCAAAATTAGGAGAAATAGAGTATTTTCATCAAGAACTACGAATAGTAACTTTGAGCTTGTGTAAGTTATATAAATCCGAACAAAATCCAAAAATTATTGTTGAAATCGTACAGGATAAACCTTCTAATATTAAAAAGTGAAATAAGTCAGTATAACAAAATCGAGTTTTAGTCTGTTTCATGGGCCAAAAAAACGGCTTATAGACCCTAATCCTTTTACTCAAGTTTTTTAAAACTATTTCACATCAGAAATTTTATTTAAAACTACTTAACTTATTCATTTAACGTATTTCTGTGAGTTTTAGATTTAATTTATTTTTAAAAGAAATTTCTGGTTCAAATAGGAATACATTCATTTGGTAACCTCAAAATGACGGCTCATGGTAGTTCTAGTGTTAATCAATTGGCATATAACATGTAATGTTTTCGAAAAAAAAAAAAAAAAAAACGTTTATTTCCAACATTAATGACAATCATGTCTGTATGCATTTGAATATTTACTGTTCTGAATGTCAGAATCTGACAGTTATTTCTGAAATTACAAAACATGTATTTATGCACTCTGAGCAGAATTTATCAGAACAGAATAAAAGCTTTAAGAATATTCCATTTAAACAATTTTAAACTACATTCGTGAATGCCCTAGATGTTTATTTAACTTATCTTTCCGTTACCTGCAAATACTTAATGCATCTCCCATTAACAAGATTGTTTAATAATTTGCAAGTGTTAACTAATTGCTCTCAACTAGTGAAATGCAAACTATATGTGTGCGCCAAATAGATAAGAGAGGCGTTTCTCCAGCACCTGTCAACGAACTGGAACGTAATTGGTGTAAAATGTGTGGAGGCTTGGCGATAATTATTGTTAAATGCAATGAAGGTAACCTAATGAATAAAAAATGATTTAGTATGACAAAACGTTTGTTTTAAATTTACATTTCTAGAAATTAATTCAAATAAAGGATTAGTTTGTAGTTTTATCACAGTTGAAAAATATTTTTGCACAATATATAACGCACACAACTTATGTTAAGATTTCTTATATATATTGATTTTATTGTTTCTTATATATATATATATATATATATTGATATTATTGTTTCTTATATATATTGATATTATTGTTTCTTATATATATTGATTTTATTGTTTCTTATATATATTGATACTATTGTTTCTTATATATATTGATACTATTGTTTCTTATACATATTAATTTTATTGTTTCTTATATATATTGATTTGATTGTTCTTATATATATGGATATTATTGTATCTTATATATATATTTATTTTATTGTTTGTTATATATATTGATTTTATTGTTTCTTATATATATTAATTTTATTATTCTTATATATATTGATTTTATTGTTGCTTCTATATATTGATTTTATTGCTTGTTATATATATTAATTTTATTTATTCTTATATATATCGATTTTATTGTTTCTTATATTTATACTTTTTCCTTGGTAAATTATCTATACCTCATCGTGTCAGTACCTTGAAAACAGTGATATTACATTGAATTGTATTATAACGTAGTTTCTGCAGTCTGGAAGCGTAGGATAATTATAAATGATTGTCGGGAATTACAAAGTTTGTCACAATCTGTGCAAATGGGATAGGAACGAAAGTGCTTAAGCATTTGATTGGACAACTCTACAAAATTAGATATAACTTTAGTAGAAACTGTCCTTGTGGGGATCTTCAATCACTCTGAAAATATCGGTATGGGAGCCGTCCTCATTTCACAGTTTTTTTAGTATCTCAATAGTAATGCTGGAATAAACAGTTCTGGTTAGCATTTGCAGGTCTCTGATATTTAAAAAGAGAGACGAAACAAAATTGTCATTTTTAACATTGAACAGAGTCGAATTGACCCTGGAGAGGATCGAACTAGGAGATCCCATGAACAGCAGGCGAACACGTTAGCATCGAGCAAAAGGCCAAGCTACTCTAAACTAGTAGCTCGCTTTATACTGTTCATGTTCAAGTGAAATGAGATCGCTGCACACTCCATCCTCAGTGAGGTAGACGTCTTGTTGACGTCCGAAGAGCGATATGCACTCCTGAATGATGCTGTTGTGTTACTGTGCACATGTGCGATGCTGTGTGCTGTCGTTCACATATGTGATGCGCGGCATGACAAACTGTATGATGTTGGCATTCCATTGGCTTTGGGTACTGGAATTGATTTATTTGGTGTTGTCATCTGTTGGTATGAGATGAGATGATTATTGTTGTCAAAGGTTGCGTGTTTGTCCGTTGTAGAGTCGAGTTGGCGAAGATCGAACCAGGAATCTCATGAACAGTAGGCGATCACGTTAGCGTCGAGCAAAAGGCCAAGCCAGTTACTCTTAGGTAGTAACTCGCTTTATACTGTTCAAGTGAGATGAGATCGTTTCAATCTAAATCCACACAAAAATAATACCACGGGGCTTGGTACATAAATTAATGGTTGACAATAGAGTAATTTCTGATCAAATTTAAGAACACAAATTATCCATCTCTACAGTAAACTGTCATTCAAAATGCAGCTAAGATGTCTCTGTAAAAATGTGGAAACGTAATATTCAATAACTGTAATGGTTACTGAGATGCATTATGCAAAATATTGAGTAATGAGTTACTAATGCATTGCAAAGAAATGTAATTGTTGCTGTGAGCGATGCATTGGCACTGTATAAGCTTGGGCATATACAATTACTGAGTACAATGAGTACAAGGGTTACTAAGTAACTTTTAAGAAATTTCAGTACACACAAGGTATTCTCTATGCCGTTTGCTGCCATCTTTAAAATTCTTCTTACTACTGACACAGATATGAAAGTAAAATTTCATATTTTCTCTAAATCTAAGAGGTAGAACAATTATAATTCTTATACATTTCATTCTGCACTGTAAAAAAAGTTCCATTGACTGTCAAAACAATTTCCATATTTTTAGGGATTTTTTTTTTTCTTTTATGAAATGATTTTGTGAATGTATCAGAAATTAGCGAATATGATTTTTAAGAATATGCTTGACAGCTAGTAGTGTTAAAAGTCTAGTTAATTTGTCATTTACGCTAAGATTTATTATATTTTTACACTCTAAAAAGAATTTACGTATTTCGCCAGTACAATTTCTGTGTTTTCATGGATTTTAATCTTTTTCCGTATAAATCTCATTGCTTTAGAGAAAATGAAAAGCTATTATTATCGCTCAAAGATAGTCTGAAATCCACACTTTTTGACACATTCACGAAATCCTTTTCATCGAGAAACAATTCCGTAAAAATAGGTAAATTGTACTAGTAATCAACGGTTTTTTTTTTTTTACAGTGTAAGTTTTTATAAAGGACACATTCACGAAATCACTTTCATCAAAAACAAACATTACGTAAAAATAGGGAAATTATACTGGTAATCTACGGATTTTTTTTTTTTTACTTTACATTGTGAGTTTTCATAAATTTATCATTCTAAATGTCTAAATGGAGATTGGACAGATTAAGGGATAAATTAGAGAAGTAAAACTATCACGAAATCAAATTGTTACAATTATAATAAAATTAAAGCACAATTTATAACCTACTTTATCAATATTTATTCTGCAGATTTAAAAAAAATATTCTTTGCCATTAACCGGATATCTGAAAAATCCTTATTTAAACAAAATCCTTAAAGTAAATTGTTACTTTAATATTTCCTTATCATTTTTAACCATTTAAAATGATTTACAATGGATATTAATGAATTAAAGGCTATAAATTCTGCTGAATACATTAAAAAGATCTACATAAAAACACGTTATTGTATTTAATAAAAGATATCTCAAATAATAAATTTTTGATTTTGTAAAGATTATACTTTCAAAATTTAATTTTCTATTCATAGAAATGTATTTTCATGTAGGAATAGTTTCAGAATAAAAAAGACTAAGCAGAATTCGCAGTATCCTGTATTTTCATGTAGTTGCTACCACAATTTGCAATCTATTATCTTTGGGGTAAATTTCATTTTAACATGTGTAATGGGAAGCTACCACGATTTTCAAGCTATTGTCTTTGTGAAAAAATTCATTTCAATATGTGCAATGGGAAGTTACCACTGTTTTCAAGCTATTATCTTTGTGGCAGATTTAATTTTAATATGTGCAATGGGAAGCTACCACGAAGATTTTATTTTCAAAATAGTGGTTGCAAATATATAAAAATATAGGACACTGCAATCCCTGACTAATGCCTTTTTTTTTTTTTACCCGAAAGAAAAAAAAAACGTAGCATTGTAAATTGTTACTCATCTTTTTGTTCGTAAGTATTTGTTTTAAGCACCTTCTTCATATAAAAGAATATAGTGTAAGTAACTATTCTTCACGCGTATGATAAATATCTGTACTTTACTAAAAGATTATATTGTAAACAAATATTTTCTTAAAAAAGGAGTACGTGAAGAAGATCATTATATCATTTAACTGACTACCTAATTCCTGTCAATAGTTTTACGCGAAAAATAAATGTTTTACACAGATAATATATTTAAACAGGAAGCTAAAAAATATCGTCTTATTTTCCTATTTAAAGAAAGTTTTTTTTTTCATTTATGAAATAAATAAACTAGAGAAAACACCTTGCATTGTAAATATTCATTCTTCGTCTTTATCGTAAATATTTATTTTAAGCACATACTTTGTGGAAAAAAGGTGTAATGTAAGTATTTATTCTTTGCACGTTCGTAAATATCAATTCTTTTATAAAAGATGGTATTGTAAATATTTGTTCTTCGTTCTACTATTTTATGAGAAGTGTAGTCCTTGAAGAATATGAGAAATTCTTTCCACAAATTACTTAATTATTGAAATATATATAATTGCTGCATACAAAATAAGAAAAATAAAAGTGTTGTATGCATATTTTATTTTATTTTGTAGATGCTTTCAAACAAACAGGGAGGATTTTGTCTCAAATGTGTGTATTCTTTATTAATTCCAATCAAAACTGACAATTCTTTAAACAAACAGACAGCAGTACATAAAAACAGAAATAAAGACTGGGAAATTATAACCGGGATAAATTCACAGAGAAGACACTGGAATCAAGTATTTCTCCCACTATGAAATGTTAAGATATAGGCCTATCACTCATGGAACCTCCACTCCTTATATACAGATACTATAAATAAATAGGAGACGCTGGAATCAAACCTTTCTCGCACAATGAAAAATTAAGATCTCCGCCTATCACTCATGGACCCTCCACTCCTTATATACAGATAGTATAAATAAATAGGAGACGTTGTAATCAAACCTTTCTCGCACAATGAAAAATTAAGATTTAGGCTTATCACTCATGGACCCTCCACCCCTTATATACAGATACTATAAATAAATAGGAGAATGAAACAATGTCAATTAAGAATTCCTATAAGGGTTCTCTAAAAGGAAAAAAAAGAAAAATCCGAGAACAAGACTTTAATTTCTTAAACACTTAACACTTTGCCGTCCGCAGGTCTCTTAAAAATACTTCTATTCGTAAAATTGAAATGATTGATTGACACCAGAATTTAGAAACAAATGTATTCGAATATATGTAAAATATTTTCTTCATGTACTTCATAAAAGGGAGTTTTTCATTCCAAAATTCTGGTGCCAATGTAGCATTTAAGGATTATCATTAAGTTACTTTATGACGACACCACTGTGGGTTTCGGCACACATGGTTTACGGCTACACTTGTGTAAATAAAATATTTTATAAATAATTCTTTAATTACGAAAACAATTAACGTATTCGTAATCAGCAATTTTCTACTGAAGAATTAAACCGAAGCATAACGGAAATATTCTTTTAACTAAATGAATAATAATTATTAGAGACACGACGGAGTTACATGTCTAAATTAGTTCCACAAAATTATTTACAAGCTGGCCATAATTAAATTGACAGTACTCAGCGTGTTCTGTAGGGCGAACTAATTGCAAGAATGGAGCCAAATTTTGCAGGAGGATTAAATCAGACGGAGGACAAAATACTACATGAAAAAAAAACAGCGCCACATATCCCCTAATGGAAGACTTGTAACTAATTTTTTGCGGAATCCTTTGTCGCTGGTTTTGTTTAATCATCCTACAAAACTTGACTCCATTCTCGCAATTAGATCGCTCTACAGAACTCGCTGAGTACTCTCAGTTTAATTATGACCATCCTTGTGTAACTAAAATATTTTATAAATAATTCCTTAATTACGAAAACATGTAACGTGAGAGTTACATGTCTAAATTAGTTCGCACAATTATGTACAAGCTGAGTATAATTAAACTGACATTACTCAGCATGTTCCCTAACGCGATCTAATAGCGAGAATGGAGCCAAATTTTGTAAGATGGTTAAACCACACTGGGGACAAAGTATTCCATGAAAAAAAAACAGCGCCACATATCCTCTAGTGAAGACTTTTGGAACTATTTTTAGCGGAATCCTTTGTTCCTCCTTTTGTTTATTCATCCGACAAAATTTGGATCCATTCTCGCAATTAGACCGCGTTACAGAACACGCTGAGTACTCTCAGTTTAATTATGGCCAACCTTGTGTAACTAAAATATTTTATAAATAATTCATTTATTATGCAAAAGATTAACTTAGCCCTAATTATCTACTTTTCATCCAAAAATTACACAAAAGCATAACAGAAATCTTCACTTAACTAAATGAATAATAATTATTGGAGACACGAGGGAGTTACGTGTTGTCTGTGTTTAGGGATCTGCATGCTTAATAATATAATTTCCCTAAAACAAAAAGTTCAGCTTTCATAAGGTGAATGTTAATTAAAAATTTTATGCACAGTGGTTTATTTTTAGCTTCAAGAATTGAGATCATTTTCGAATAGGGAATTTTTTGAGTGTATATTTGTTTTATATTAAGGACTATATGTTGATTAAATCATTTTTCAAAACATTTGGGATAATAGCAATTACGGTATGTAGTCTAGGAAAACAAGTTTCTAATTTTACTTTTATAAAGCATCATATAACTCATTCTGAATGGTTTACTGCATAAGCGAATTTAATATATGCAGTTTAATATTACTACGATTTTACTAAAAGTTAAAGAAAGAACATCTGACAAAGTGGAAAAACAGGCAGACTAAGCTAACTAGACATAGACAATATGGGTTATATGGTAAACTGTAATCGATAATGTTTAAATCCCAGGACATGTTTTATTTATTTTAACGAAAAGGTCAACATAACTCGAGCATATAAATTTTATTTCTTTGAAATAAATTAGTTCAACTAGTTTTGTGGAACTAAATTAGTTCCTCAAAATTATGTATGATTAAAATATTTTATAAATAAGTAGTTTAATTATGAAAATAATTAACTTATTTGTAATAGGCAATCTTTTATACAACAAATACTCAAAAGCATATCAGAAATGTTCATTTGTCAAAATGAATAATAATTATTAGAGACACTAGAGAGTTAGTGTTTTATGCATCTAGCAATGTGCATGCTTAATAATATAATTTCCTAAAACCAATAGTTCAGCTTTCATAAGATGATTGTTAGAATTTTTATGCATATTGTTTAATTTTTAGTTTGAAGAATTGAGATCAATTTCGAATAAAGAATTTTAAGTACATTGCGTTTTATACTAACAAAACTAATTGTTGATTAAATCAGCTTTTCATAACACATGGGATAATAATAATTAAAGAATATTTTTTTGCAAAGCCATTTTCTAATTTTACTTCATAAAGAATCACATAATTTTTTCTGAATGGTTTAGTGCATAAGTGAATTTAATATATGCTGTTTAATATTACTATGATTTTACTAAACTTTAAAGAGAGAACATCTGACAAAATGGAAAATAAAGACGAATAGATTAACTAGACATTACTGTAATACGTTATATGATAAAATGTATTTGATAACGTTTAAATACCAGGACATTATTTATTATTTATTTTACCTAAAAAGTTAAAGTATCTCGAGCATAAAAACTTTATTTCATTGAAATGAATTTTACTTCTAGCTAAGAAATTAGTATAATTCGAGAACTGACATTTCGCCGTAACTAAATTAGTTCCACGAAATTATGCATGATAAAATATTTTATAAATAAAACATTTAATTATGAAAACCATTAACATATGCCTAATAAGCAATCTTCTACCCAAAAATTACACAAAAACATATCAGAAATACTCACTTAACATAAAACTTCATTTAACATAGGAATAATAATTATTAGAGACACGATGGAGTTGCACGATTTCCGAGTATAGGGATGCGCATGATTAAAATATAATTTCATTCAAGCCAAAAATTCAGCGAAACAGCTAAACGAGTATTAATTAGAATTTGTATGCATAGTGGTTTAGTTTTACCTTCAAAAATTGAGATCCTTTTCTTATAGGGAATATTTATGTATATAGTGTTTTATGTTAACATAACTAAATGGGCTTTTCATAACACTTTGGATAATAGCAATTACGGCATATACTCTAAAAAAGCAAGTTTCTAATTTTACTTCATAAAGCATCACACAACTCTTTCTGAATGGTTAACTACATATGCGAATTTAAAATGTGCAGTTTAATATTACTATGATTTTACTAATAATTAAAAAGAGACTGAATGACAAATGGGAAAAACATGAAGACTTAGCTAACTAGACAGTACTTTTATGCGTTATACGGTAAAATGCAATCGAATACGTTTAAATCCCAGGACATGTTTTATTTATTGTAACTAAAAAGTCAACATTACTCGAGCATATAAATTTTATTTCTTTGAAATCAATTTTCTAAACTAATGAACTCTTTATGATGTTTGCTTAATTTTATTATGCTTTACTAGCTCAAATATTGAAAGATGGCAAAGAACTTTAGCAACTTGATAGCAATAATAAAAAATAGTGATAAAAGTCTGCTTATAAGTACCAAAATACGACAAATATATTTTTTTATCCTACCCTAGTTTTGATTGACACAATAATTTGATTGACTAAATAAAATGGAATCTGTCTGTCAACTCCAAACATTTATATGCATTGGCTACATTCAAGAAAAGGAAAAATAATTATCATCAATCTAATCAGGTTTTATAGACTTTTCCTGATTATTGGGCTATAACTTTTGAGAAAATATTTGTAATTCAACAAACTGTATTTAATAATATTCTTGATGAAATTATCTTTCCAGTGGTATTTAGATTTCATAGTATTACTAAGGAATATTTGGTGTTATGATCCATCAAACTTCAAAAAAGCATTTTTTCCCAAAAAGTGCCCACAATTTTCCTCACCACTGTATGTTAATTAAATGAGCTTTTCATAATACTTGGGATAATAGTAATTACGCCATGTACTCTAGAAAAGCGAGGTTCTAATTTTACTTCATAAATCATCTCTTTCTGAATGGATTACTGCATAAGTGAATTTAATATATGCAGTTTAATATTACTACGATTTTTCTACAAGTTAAAGAGATAAATATCTGACAAAGTGGAAAAGAATGTTGACTAGGCTAAATAGACTAGGGTAAATAGACTAGTCATGTGTTATATGATAAAACATATTCGGTATTCTTTAAATACCAGGACATTTTTTATTATTTATTTTACCTAAAAGGTCAAAATATCTCGAACATAAAAACTTTATTTCACTGGAATTAATTTTACTTCTAGCCATGGAATTATTTTAGTTCGAGAACTGATATTTCGCTGGAACTAAAACAGTTCCACGAGATTATGTATGAATAAAATATTTTATAAATAAATCATTTAATATTCGTAATAAGCAATCTTTCATCTAAAAATTTCACGAAAACGTATAAGAAATTTTCACTTAAATAAATGAATAATAATTATTAGAGACACGATGGAGACTGCATGTTTTCCGTGTATGTGCATGCTTAAAAATATAATTTCATAAAACAGAAAATACAGCTGAAAGAGTATTAATTAGAAGTTTTACGCACAGTGGTATTTTTATCTTCGAGAATTGGGATCATTTTCAAATAGGGAATATTTATGTATATTATGTTTTATGTTAATAAGACTAAATGTTGACTAACCCAGCTTTTCACAACACTTGGGATAATAGTAATTACGGCATATACCATAGAAAAGTAAGTTTTTAGTTTTACGTCATAAGACATCATATAACTCTTTCTGAATGGTTTACGGCATAGCGAATTTGATATATAGAGTTAAAACACACACAAAAACGCCTGCATTCAGCATTTAAAGATATACAATTATTATAATACAGACATACATACGATAAATACAATAATCCAATATGGAGTGAAAAATTAGCCAGAGCCAGGAATCGAACCTGGGTCGGAACACTGTGGACCCAGGTTCGATTCCTGGCTCTGGCTAATTTTTCACTCCATGTTGGATTATTGTATTTATCGTATGTATGTCTGTATTATAATAATTGTATATCTTTGATATATAGAGCTTAATATTACTAAGATTTTACTAAAAATTAAAGAGAGAACAACTGACAAAGTGGAAAAACATGAAGACTCGGCTAACTAGACAATACCTTTATGGGTTATATAGTAAAACGTAATCGATAACGTTTAAATCCCAGGACATGTTTTATTAATTGTAACTAAAAGGTCAACATACCTCGAGCATATAAATTTTATTTGTTTGAAATCAATTTTCTAATCTAACTAATGAACTCGTTATGATATTTGCTTAATTTTATTAAGCTTTACTAGCTCAAAAATTGAAAAATGGCAAAGAACTTTAGCATCTTGATGGCAATAATAAAAAATAGTGATAAAAGTCTGCAAATAAGTACCAAAATATGGCATATATATATTTTTTTTATCCTACCCTAGCTTTGATTGACACATTACTAAATAAAATGGAATCTGTCTGTTTTTTCCAAGCATTCATATGCATTGGCTACATTCAATAAAAGGAAAAATAATCATCATTAACCTAACCAGTTTTTACTGCCTTTTTCTGATTATTGGGCTATAACGTTTGAGAAAATAATTGTAATTCAACAGACTATATTGCAAAATATTCTTGATGAAATTATCTTTCCAGTGGTATATAGCTTTTATAGTATTACTAAGAAATATTTGTTGTTATGGTCTATCAAACTTCAAAAAAGCATTTTTCCCAAAAGGTGCCCACAATTTTGGCCACCACTGTATGTTGATTAAATGAGCTTTTCATAACACTTGGGGTAATAGTAATTACGGCATATACTCTAGAAAAGCAAGTTTCTAGTTTTATTTCATGAACCATCACATAACTCTTTCTGGATAGTTTACTGCATAAGTAAATTTAATATATGCAATTTAATATTAGTACAGTTTTGATACAAGTTAATAGAGAATCATCTGACAAAGTGGAAAAACATGAGGATTAAGCTAACAAGGTTCTATGGTTAAATGTAATCGATAAAGTTTAAATCCCAGGAAATGATTTATTTATTTTAACTAAAAGAGATTAAAATACCACAAGCATATAAATTTCATTTCGTTGAAATTAAATTCTAGACATAAAATTAATATAAATCCAGAACTGATATTTCACCGGATTAAAATTAGCTACATGAGATTATGTGCGATTAAAATATTTTATAAATAATTCCTTAATTATGAAAATAATTAACTTATTCGTAATAAGCAATCTTCTATCCAAAATTACACAAAAGCATATAAGAAATGTTCATTTAATTAATGAATAATAATAATTATTAGAGAAACGAGATAGTTCGTGTTTTTTGCATATAGGAATGCGTTTGCTTAATAATATAATTTCCTAAAACCAAAAGTTCAGCTTAAAATAGTAATTATTTAAAATTTAAATTTTAATTATAATTTGTATGCATAGTGGTTTATTTTTAGCTTCAAGAATTGAAATCACTTTCGAATAGGGAACATTTAGTGTTTTATATTAACAAGAAATGTTGAATAAATCAGCTTTATAATAACACTTAGGATAACTATTTTTACGGACTGTTATCTTAAGAAGCATTTTTCTAATTTTACTTTATAAACCATCGCATTACTCTTTCTGAATGCTTTATTGTATACGTGAATTTAATATATGGAGCTCAATATTATTAAGATTTTACCACAAATTAAAGAGAGAAGCATATAACCAAGTGTGAAAGCATCAAGACTATGCTGGTCAGATAGTACTGTTATGAGTTATATGATAAAATGTATACGATAATGTTTAAATACCACGATATTATTTATTTATTTTAACTACAAGGTCAACATACCTCGAGTATATAAATTTGATTTCATTGAAATTGAATTTACTTATAATTCGAGAACTGACATTTCACCGCGATAAAATTAGCTACACGAGATTATTTATGACTAAAATATTTATAAATAATTCATTAATTATGAAAACAATTAACTTATTTGTAATAAGCAATCTTCTATCTAAAAATTACACAAAAGCATATCAGAAGTGTTCATTTAACTAAATGAATAATAATTATTAGAGACCCAACGGAGTTAAGTGTTTTATGCATACAGAATGTGCATGCTTATTAATATAATTTCCTAAAACCAGAAGTTCAGATTTCATAACATGAGCCTTAATTAGAATTTTTATGCATAGTGGTTTATTTTTAGCTTCAAGAATTGAGAACACGTTCAAATTGGGAATGTTTAGGTATATTATGTTCTATATTAACAAGACGCTAAATGTTGATTAAATCTGTTTTTAATAACACTCGGGATAATAGTAATTAGGAAATATTTTCTTGTAAAGATAGTCTCTAATTCTATTTCATAAAGTATCACATAATTCTATATGAATGTTTGCTGTATAAGTGAATTATATATTTTGAGCTCAATATTACTACGATTTTGTTACAAGTTAATAGAAAAGCTTCTGACGAAGTGGAAAAGGATGACGACCAGGCTAAATAGACAGTACTGTCATGTGTTATATGATAAAATGTACTTGATAATGTTTAAATCTTCGGAAATTATTTATTTATTTTAACTAAAAGGTCAAAATACATCAAGCTTATAAATTTAATTATTTCATTGAAATTGAATTTACTTCTAGTCATGAAATTAGTATAATTTGAGAACTGATATTTCACCGGAACAAAATTCACTACACGATATTATGTATGATTAAAATATTTTATAAATAATTCATTAATTATGAAAACAATTAACTTATTTGTAATAAGCAATCTTCTATCTAAAAATTACACAAAAGCATATCAGAAGTGCTCATTTAACTAAATGCATAATTAATTATTAGAGGCACAAGGGAGTTACGTGTTTTATGCATACATGAATGAGCATGCTTATTAATATAATTTTCGAAAACTAGAAGTTCAGATTTCATAAGATGAGTCTTACTTATAATTATTATGCATAGTGGTTTATTTTTAGCTTCAAGAATTGAACCACTTTCGAATTGGGAATATTTAGGTATATTATGTTTTATATTAACAATACACTAAATCTTGATTAAATTACTTTTAATAATACATGGGCTAATAGTAATTACGAAATATTTTCTTGTGAAGCTATTCTCTAATTCTATTTCATAAAGTATCAGATAATTCTTTATGAATGGTTTGCTGTATAAGTGAATTAAATGTTTTGAGCTCAATATTGCTACGATTTTGTTACAAGTTAAAAGAGAAGAATCTGACGAAGCGGAAAAGCATGACGACTAGGCTAAATAGACAATATTGTCATGCGTTATATGATAAAATGTACTCGATAATGTTTAAATCTATGTAAATTATTTATTTATTTTAAATAAAAGGTTAAAATGGGGTCATATAAATTTAATTTAATTGGAATTAAATTTACTTCTATCCGTGAAATTAGTATAATTTCAGAACTGACATTTCACCGGAACAAAATTCACTACACGTGATTATGTATGATTGATATTTTTTAAATAATTCATTAACCCAAGAGCAGTCGCACCGGGTATCACATACCCAGGGTGAGTACGGATTTTACAATTCTCACCACTATTTTGAAAAAATAATCTTCTATTTACTTTACTGCAGAATTTGTAACAATTGTCTCCAACTAAATATGGTGACGATTATTATTTGTATTTATTAGTGACAGAGTAAAAACTATTCATACTCTGGTTTTGCACGACTTCTTTCGAGTTAATTACGAAAACAATTAACTTATTCGTGAATAGCGTTCTTCAATCCAGAAATTACACAGCTATTACACAAAAACATATCGGAAATATTCACTTTACTAAATGAATAATAATTATTGGAGGCACGAGGAAGCTGCGTTTTTTCTATTTACACGGATGTGAGAGTTCATGTTTAATAATATAATTTCCTAAAACCAAAATACAAGTGACAAAACCAGTATTATTTAGAATTTTTGTATATAGTGGTTTGTTTTTATCTTCAAGAATTGAGATCACTTTCGAATAAGGAATATTTAGGTATACTAGGGAGCTCAGCCCCCTACTCGCTAACGCTCTCCAACCCCCCGTGAATTGCGAAGCAATTCACATTGGGACCGCTACGCAGTCCCAGCTCACTACGCTCGCTCGCCCCTTTTTATTTTTGCATCAATTCTAGCCGGAATAAGTTCTACCATAAAACATTTGAACATATGAAATTGACGATTTTTTTTAATGTACAAAAGTAATTCTCCGTTGAAAACACAACTAAAAATGCATTTAGCTGGCGCTACCAATGGGCATATAAATCATTTAAATAGTATGAAAAAGGGATCTTGGAAACATAATTGGATTAAAAATTATTTAATCTATAATATTGTACAGCACGACTTAAATTCATTAAAAAAAAAGAAAAGAAAACTACGTGATAGGAAGATAGTTTATATATATCATCAATCATTGTTTAAATTTCGTTCGACATTTTACTGTTCTAATTGATTATAGATTTTTACAAAAGAAATAATTTTTTACTTCATCATTTCAGCAACAGATGGCGGCAGGTGCAATCTAGACAGTTTATATTTTTGTTTGATATTCAGTTTGATGATTCAGTAAATTCGTAAATAAATTATAAATAAGAGTTGAGAATTCATTTGAAATTAACGATATTACTCATAATTAAAATAAGGAATCATCTCAGACGCTTTGGATTACGTACATGCTATTTTATTTTTAATAATTGCTAGTTTGAGTTTCATTCTATTGTTTCACTGCTCTCAGACTGACCGCCATATTGGAGGCGGAGCTGATCTAACACAATTTAGTCTGTTCATTGGTCTGAGCTCTGGAAACTACGGTTGCTGTCAAACTACAAGCTACAAATGTAGCCCTATTTCCGCACCACGTAAAAGAAATATATATATATATATTATGTTTTATGTTAACAAGACTAAATGTTGATTAAATCAGCATTTGATAATACTTGGGATAATAGTAATTACGGAATATTTTCTGGGAAAGCAATTCTCTAATTTCACTTCATAACGCATTACACAACTTTTCTAAATGATTTACTGGATAAGTGAATTTAATATATGGAGTTTAATATTACTACGATTTTACTACAAGTGAAAGAGAAAAGCATCTGACGAAGTGAAAAAGCATGAAGACTAAACTAACTAAACAGTACTGTTATGGGTTATATGATAAAATGTAATCGATAACGTTTAAATTTCATGGCATATTTTATTTATTTTAACTGAAAGGTAAAAATACCTTGAGCATATAAAATTTATTTCTTTGAAATTAATTTTACTTGTAGCCACGCAATTAGTTTTATTCGAGAACTGACATTTCAATGGAACTAAATTAAATTCACGAGGTTATGTATGATTAAAATATCTCATAAATAGTTTTTAATTATGAAAACAATTAACTTATGCGTAATTAGCGTTCTTCTATCCAAAAATTACACAACCATTATACAAAAACATATCCGAAATATTAACTTTACAAAATGAATAATAATTATTAGAGGCACGAGGGAGCTGCATATTTTCCGTGTACACAGATGTGCAAGTTCATGCTTAATAATACAATTTCCTAAAACCAAAAATACAACTAAACGAGTATTAATTAGAATTTTTGTATATAGTGGTTTATTTTTATCTTCAAGAATTGATATCGCTTTCGAATAGGGAATATTTAGGTATATTATGTTTTATGTTAACAACACTAAATGTTGATATAATCAGATTCTGATAATATTTGGGATAATAGTAATTCCGGAATATTTTCTGGGAAAGCAATTCTCTAATTTACTTCATAAAGCGTTACATAACTCTTTCTAAATGATTTACTGGATAAGTGAATTTAATATATGGAGTTTAATATTACTACGATTTTACTACAAGTTAAAGAGAAAAATATCTGACGAAGTGAAAAGCATGAAAACTAAACTAACTCAGTACTGTTATGGGTTATATGATAAAATGTAATCGACAACGTTTAAATTCCAGGGTATATTTTATTTATTTTGACTAAAAGGTCAAAACACCTCGAGCATATAAATTTTATTTCTTTGAAATTAATTTTACTTCCAGCCACACAATTAGTTTTATTCGAGAACTGACATTTCGATGGAACTAAATTAATTTCACGAGGTTATGTATGATTAAAATAACTCATAAATAATTCTTTTAATTATGAAAACATTTAAAGTATTCATAATTAGAGTTACTCTATCCAAAAAATATACAAAAATATATCAGAAATATTAAGTTAACCAAATGAATAGTAATTATAAGAGACACGATGGAGTTACATGTTTTCTGCGTATATAAATATGCATTATTAATAATGTTATTTCTTAAAACCAAAAGTTTAGCTTTCATAGATGAGTCTTAACTAGAATTTTTATGCATAGTGGTTTATTTTTATCTTCGAGAATTGAGATCACTTTCGAATAGGGAATTTTTGGGGTATATTGTGCTTTATATTAACAGGAGTAAATGTTGATTAAATCAGCTTTTCACAACACTTAGGATAATAGTATTTACTCACTATTTTCTGGAAAAGCAATTCTTACTTCATAAAGCATTACCTAACTCTTTGTGAATGGTTTACTATGTAAGTGAATTTTTATATTTTGAGCTTAATATTATTACAAATTTGCTACAATTCAGCAAAGTGAAACAGCGAAGTAAAAAAGGATGACGACTTGGAAAGAGCACAAAGTTAAGAACTGTTATTGTAATACTGTTTTTATGATTACAATCTAAGGACACCATTTCTAAACTTTATTGGGGGAAGCGGGACAATATTTTATTTGAGGGAGGGATTGCTTTTGATATTGTTGTGCGTATGTAAGAATATACGCATACAGTTTTATTTACACATATTTCTTTTTAATTAGTTTAACTACACATTAATGATAAATGCATCTCACTTTGGGAATGTTGCAATAGAAAGGTTTTAGCAAATATCGGTGATAATTATTAATTTATGTGCTGAAAATATTTATTTAATGCTAAATGTGAATTATGTTTTGCGCCTGACCTGTGATTACTGATGTGTTCTAAAATATCACACTCTTTGGGGCGGAAAACTGATAATTTATCTATAGAATGTAATATTCTCCTCTGAATAGCTACTCTTGTTTTCCTTTATGAAATTTATCTTTAAAGTGTAACATTCTCCTCTGAATAGCTCCTCTTGATTATGTTTTATTTTTTGTTTGATTTATCGCTAGCATGTGATATTCTCTTCTGAATAGTTCTTTTTAATTATGTTTTTTTAGTGCAATTTATTTGTAGCACGTTCCTCTGAATAGCTCTCTTTGTTATGTTTTCTTTTATGCAATTTATGTGTTGCATGTAATAATCTCCCCTGAATAGGTCCTCTTGGTTATGATTTTCTTTATGCAATTCTTATAATATCTCTCTATATAATCTCTTTAACTAATATTCATTCTTTTAATAGCTCCTCTTGGTTCTGTTTGTAAATGAATTAGTAGCTTGATTACGGGCATCAAATCAGACAGAATTTCTTTTTCTTTTTCTAATATACATAAATGGAAGCACAAAAGAGTAAAGATTCCACTGGCTTAAAAAATCATGTATATTGTTCCTCTATAGTTTACCCTTAAAAAAGTAATAAACTGCTGTGATGATGTTTTTGAAAATTATCAGTGCGTTTTGGAAAATTCACAATACCATTGATTGCGTTCTTTACAAATTTTATGTATGCTTACAATTACGATTACATAAAGTTCTAAGTTTTTCAAAAGGTATTTCACAAAACCAAACATTTAAATTTAAATTTAAATTATTAATTTATGAAAATGTTTTTTTTTCAAAAATAAAGTTGAATTTGATGTCTATAAATATAAATATTCTTCATAGTATATGATTGTTTTGTAATCTTATTGAAAATGTGCATTAATACGAAATCCTATGTGAAATATATTAAATAGCAGATTAAGTAGATTGATAGATATTTAATGTATTTCGGCAGTTTTTTAAAAGCTAACTGTGAACAAACTAGTGTATGTATACATTTAAAAATAATTTTTAAAAGTTTAGAGTGGCTTAGCTTTGTTTTAAACATATTATAATATATATACATCGTGCATCGCATAACACTGGACAAAATGGATCTGTCCCAGAACTGAAATTAGTTGATGATCAGTTTCTTGTGCTAATTCTGAATATACTTTCCGTTTTTCTCTAGGTAATTCTGTTTCTGAGAAATTTGCATATTAAAGTTTATGCAAATTTAAAATTTTCTGTGCCATTTTATGGATTTTAAGTACAATCAATGTCAGATTGAATCAATTTTAAGTACAATCAATGTCAGCCTTTTTAAAATTATGATTACTGGACCATTTGCTTTAGATAAATGTCACAGTCTGCATATTCTTAATATTTACCTGTCAGTTACTAAGCCTAATTTGCGAATTTTTCAATAGTGTAATGTTTACATTACTTTCAACTTTAAAGTAGTTAACACAGGATTGACGTAATATTTTTCTAGAATAGATTTTTATTTTGATTTCGATCTGAAATTTGTTCCCCAGTATCACGTGTAGATTTTTAGTAAAATTAATTTCTACTTTTGTATTGTATTAGCACATATTTGATATAAAATGCTTTTTAGTGAAGTATACCTCATTGTCAGAAGGAGGAACAGTGTCAGCTTCCTATCAGGGACATAATCACCAAAGGGTATAATCGAAAAACAATTGAAAAAAGTAGTAGAATTTAGCCTCGTTAGCTGAAGTACATCACAAAGTAGCATAAAAAGCATTTTCTGGCTTTTTTTTTTTACCAAAAAATAAAATTTTACTTTTTTTCAAAAACTGGACATGATAGGAGAAAACGGACACCAGATTTGAAATCAGCGTAAAATCTGGTTTAGAAACATATTAACGTACTCATGTAGTAAAAATACTTGGACGTCAAGAAACATTATTAGAAATGAAATCCCTGACGGCTCGGTCTACAGGCACAGGTAGATTTATTGGATTCATTAGAAATATCGACCTCCGGTTTTCAAGGGATTTATACGTTTTAAAAGGTCATGAACACAATTTGACTGTTTTTAGAAAATTTCTGTCTGTGAGTGTGTCTGTCTGTCTGAGACGAAAATTTTGTGGGCGCTATATATCAAGAACTAATGCACAAAATTCAATAAAAATTTAGATTCAGTTAGATCTTGATATAAATTGGTGTTGATTAGCTTTCGGTGTACGTAGCCCAACAGGTGGCGCTGCTATGCTACTGCCTTCATGATTTTCACGATAGCTTTATCTCAAGAACTAATGCACAGAATTTCATCAAACTTCAGATTCTGTTAAATCATGACATAAATAGATGCTGATTACGTTGTGGTGTAAATAGCCCAACAGGTGGCACTGCTATGCTACTTTTTCCCTGATTTTCACGATAGGTATATGTCAAGAACTAATGCACAGATTTTCATCAAAGTTCAGATTAAGTTAGACCAAAATTAGATATGAATTGGTGCTGATTCGTTTTTGGTGCATGTGCAACCTGTATGAGATTTTTATATTGAAAATTTTTGGATTGGCACATCCGACTAGTTTTGGTTTTGGGGCAGAGCAAAAGTTCAAAGTTGTTGTCCAGTGAATCATTTAATCGTAAAACATAAACAAACCAAGCATTGGATAACATAAATGATGTCAAATTCAGTGTTTAGATGGCATGATACGTCTAACAAAATTCAATATTGGTTTATTAGAGAAGTTTGATTTCACAAATCATGTACTTCGTGACAATTTCAAGATTTCTCGAGATAGTGACATAACATCATAGTGATAAACCATCATAAATAGAAATTTTCCAAAATTTTCCATTTTTATCTAAATTTGTAATGCCTTAAATGTGAAAATCTTTTTAAAATATAGTTTTAATTTAATATTATAGCTATAAATATATTCTTCATAAAAATTCACAAAATTCAACATTTCTTTTTCTAATGAAAAAAATAATAAAAACTTCTATAAAATACAGTAATAGATGTATTATTTAACTATCAGTATAAGTTTTACTTGCTTTAAATGCTTCCTTTGTAAAATTCTGTTTAAAATAAACATTTAGATTGCATCCAACGAGAAATAAATCATAAAAAAATGTAACTAAATTTCGGTATAGTTGTTAAATATCTATCCCTAAACAAACAAGCTTATTTATACCGTATAAAAAATTAAAAATTTTAATTTTAACTTACTTAACTTTGCTACTAGGCGTATAATATAAATACTGTCAAATTCAACGTTTACGTATAAATATTCATGATAATGCATATAATACAGTTCAACAGAAGTTATGCATGAATTTTACTTTGTACGAAATTGAAAACTTTGATACGAAACAGTAAAAACTACTTTGACTGCGATACTTTCAGCTTATCTTCTAATAAGTAATTTCTCCAATGGAACATAAAATAGCAAAATATTTGAATAAACATCCCCTTTGAACTTTGTTCAAAAGATAAGAATTTCAAAGAGATTCCGAAAGCATCGGATATTTGAATATTTATCTAAGAGGGAATTAGTTTCTTTGGATAAATTCTAAGAATTCAGCTTTCAATAAACTTTCATCTGTTTAATACCATCAAGCATACATTAATGCAATTGTTAACGTATAATAATTACTTTCGATAGTATAAGAAAAATTTATTTCTGTAAATTTAGGCAGAAAAAAAATATTATGATAAAAAAACAAAGTGTGCAAAGAAAAACTTTTTGAAAAGTGTTATTTAGTTGTGTTTAAATTCATTTCCCTTTGATTTATGGAAATGGATAGAGGGTTTTAAATTAAAGAATAATAATAATGAATGTTTGAAATTTCAGACTATATAGGATTTATTCTCATTTATTGAAAATATTTCCAACAATTTTCTTTATTTAATTTTTAAAAAATGCAAGTAATATGTCAAAAGTATGTGAAAAATATTTTATTAAAAAAAATTATAAAATTCAGACCATATATATGTTTAAAGTGCCCCTTTACCGTATAAGTTGTTTATGTTTCACCTGTGTTTTCCTGATATTTTGATAACTGATTGTGAAATGCATGTAATAATAGACCTTAATAGGGTATTTTGAGAAAATGTATGCAAAAGTACACTCTCAGAAAAAACTGTACATTTATGAGCGTTTGCCCTTCAATTTTCACGGGCAACAGCCTTATTTGATGAAAAACGGTCTGATCCACTAAATAAGCGGCCTTATCCCTTAGATACTTAGAAAATTAAGAGCAATCCACATATTCTTACAGTTCTAGCCCATATGTCAGCAAAAATACGGTACGACCGCATACATTGTCTTCCGTTGGGGTGTAACCCTTCAGTTTACTCGTGATTCGAAAATTTTAACCCGCCAAATCAGCGATTCTGTGATGATTATCTAACGTGCTACGTGCTACGGAACAGTAAGCAAAGTGTTATTGTGTTTTAAAGTGCATTATAACCTGTGCATCATAATGCTGTATTACTTTGCCCCGTAAAATTACGGGCTGCACAAAATGATGGGGATTGATTTTTTTTTTTTTTTTTTTTTTTTTTTTTTTTACGGGGTATGACTGGAATCTCTGCTGCCGGCCTCTGCCCGTAATTTTACTGCACTTTTTTTTACAGTGTACTAAAGTAGCCAGCTTGTTATTTTTCATATTTTTTAAGATTACTTATTATAATTTGTTTATATATTTCGTTCTTGTTTCTTATAGCATTTAAAATGTACTTTTTTAAACTTTTTTTTTTTTTTTTTGCTATAAATTTTCAAAGGATCAGAGTCCATAACTTTGGTTTAAATACTTGGCCCATGAATTATGACTAAAACTCGATTCCGTTATACTGACTTAATTATTTCACTTTTTAATATTAGAAGGTTTACCCTGTACGATTTTAACAATAGTTTTTGCATTTTTTTCGAATTTATATGATTTACACAAGCTCAAAGTTCATAATTTTTAATGAAAAATACGCAATCTCTCCTAATTTTACCTCAATTATTTATATGAGCGCAATCGTTCAACACTTTCTTCTTTACATATATTATAAAATACATCAAAATGTATAATATATGTAAAAATAAAAGTCTTGCAAAGCTGCGCTCATAGTAAAATATTTTAAAAATATATTAAAAATTGAGATTTAATTACAGAGAAAAGTTAAAATTAAATAATTTTAATGGAAAAGCGGATACAAATTTTTAATGGGTATATTATTGTAAAATAGGCTAAAGCAATGGGTTATAAGACATGAAAGTGAATAATACAAAGTGTAAATATTTTTACAATTTGTAAAGCTAAATTTAAAAAGTTGATATTTAGATTTTTAAATTTCATTATAAAAATACTGATTTTATTTTATGCAGTAGAATAATACAAATTTATATAATTAGTAGTTTTATATATCTTAACTGTTTACGTTAATAATTTACAGCACTTTCTGATAAAAAAACAGATTAAGAAAATAAATTACTTTTATGTTAGTGACAGTAAAAAATATAATGATATTTTTTGTATAAAATATTTTACGTCTGAGTTGGATAATAAGGACAACATAACATATTTCAGACAAAATCCCGTGCACTACATTTAAAAAATTAATAGGGTAGATAGGGTGAAGATGCCATAGTTTTTGATTTAATTTTTTTGTAAAATCGCATGTATTTTTATTTGTTATTCATTAATTTCTTGTTAAATTTGATACATTTATGTATGATTTAGAAATGTATTTCATTTTACAAATGTCATAGAAAGCATAAAAAAAATTTGCTTTTTTAAATGCTTGCATTTCGGCATCTTATCCCAATCTCGGGGTAAGATGACCAACTACATAGGAACTACATAAAGAAAGAGCGTAAAAGATTTAGGACACTTACGAAAGGTGTTAAGGTGAAATAGCAATAGAAAAGCACTAATTAAAACAACGCAAACTGGAATTAAAGTATCAGTAAGGAAGCCTCTTCCCCACGACTTAGTGGCGGTTCCCTACATCCCCTGCGCATAGGAAAACCACGTGACACGACATCGTGTCCAATACGGCTCATCACCCCGACTTACACTATTAAATCATACAAGCTAAACTTCCGTTTTCTTATTTTGAAATCCAAAAATATACGTGCAATCAGAAAAATTATTTAGTAAAATTCCTTAATAAAATTTATTTATTTTATGTAGTTCTCCCTTGACTTCATTTTTTAAGTGAAATTTCTGATTCAAAATAGGTTTATTTATTTGACTTTAGAAAACCTAAAAATTGGCAGCTATGTTAAATATACAGCAATGGCATTTTCTATTCCTATAAAAGCTTTTAATTTTTAAAATTAAAATACACACACTAGATTTTTTTTTACATCAGATAAAATAATTTTTAATTGCGAAATCCTCAAAAATGTACGAGGAAATAAATATGCGATTATTGAGATACAAAGATAAAACATTTTCGCTAAAATGTAATTTACATTTCTAGTGATGCAACAAAGAAATACAGTTAAAGTAAATATACTAAGAACGAATTTTTGGGGGAATTAAGTTGAATCGGAATAAAATAAAAATATTCTTTCAGTTTTCAGTTTATACGATTCTTACAGAAAGAAATAAAACATAATGAAATAAAAATAATAAGTTTTATGATGAATTACATGTAAAATGGATAACCATTATTGAATTATGTGGTCAAAGCTTTGTTTGAGATATAAGACATGAATGTACAGAATATAGAATGCAATTAAATAACATTTTGCTCTGTGGAGGAATTTGAACTATCTGATAATAAAGAGATAAAAATTATTACATTTACGTTACACTACAAAAAAGGTATTACGTTTAACATAATTTTTATTGGTAAATAAGCTGACCCGCCCGGCGTTGCCCAGGTCCGTGATAATAAGTTAAACAAAGTTTGTGTGATTTTATATCTTTAACTCGATTTTGTATGAAATTATTTATTTAAAATTGCTGCGCACGTGAGGGAAAATCCTTTATTTCCACTTTTTGCCGACAGGGGCGCATTCTGATCTAAACGAAACTCCGACACGTGTTCCCGCTGCCTGCAGTACCGTATAGTAGGCATGATGCGCACGCGTTGCAAAATCTTTTTGTTCCACCTTCCGCAGCCAGGGGGCTCCCTCTGTTCCAAAACAAACCACCTTCCGAAGAAAACTCGGACACATGTCCCCATTGCCTCCGGTATCGTATAACAGGCGTGCTGCGCACATAAAAAATCTCTTAGTACCTCTTTCTTGCGAATTCATTATCCAGACACCTGTGGCGGCTAAAACGTGTTGTTCATTGCAAGAATAAATTATTAACTCAAATTATTAAACATTTCTAATTAATATTATTGACAGTTGTGGATGGAATTTTTTGAAATCTGATTTTTTGAAGTTGCGATTATTTGTTTATATAGATCTGCAAATTTTCGTGCCGAAAGACATAATAGTTTCTGTTATTTTGACACGTGTCGAAAAGGCTTAGTTAAAAGTCATTCTGGTAACCCAACCTTTTCCAGTTTCTTCCCTCTGCCAACGCAAGCGTCATTTTGCGGTTTCACATTTCTTTTGCACCATTTTCAGAAAAATATAGCATTTTAGGAGCGATAGTCAATGAGATTCTAATTAATTTATTCGGTAATTATCAAAATATTAAAATTCTGAGACTCAGGTGCACCAGGCCAGACCTTGGACTATCCACACCTAAATATTCAGACTTCTACGGGGGCTAGATTTTTCCAGCCATCGCAGACAAACAGCCAAACAAACAAACACACAGAGAGAGAGAGAGCGAAACTTTATTTTATTAGTATAGATTATACTATTGTACATTCGATTGGAATTGAATTAGAGAAGAAATATTTTCTTATTTAAACCATACATTGCACATATTTTATACACAAAAATAATACACATTCGGATATTCAATATAACTTAACTTTCACGAATATATTTTACCAAATATTCTAATAAACATGCGATCAATAAGATTAATCATTCCTCTGTTTTTAATGAAATATATAAATACATAGAATGCGACTTTGGGGCAAATATATTAAACCTGAGTTTCATTTAAAGTTTAATACACCACGTTCGAAGCAGAATTAGATGTATTTAATGAGATATAATATGCCATGTTTGATGCAAAATTATATATATTTAATCAGATATAATATGCAGCGTTTGAGGCAAAGTAAGATTTATTTAATATTTATGCTATAATGAATGTTTCTATTCAAATATCAGATATTTAGTTCTGAAAATAAAATATGAGAATAAATATAAATACAGTATTTTGAAGACTTTGGATAAAAGAGTTTTAGATTGATCACAACATAAAACTTTCAGGAATTAATTTTTCAAAAAAACTTTCAACAAGAGTGATAAGACCAAATCAGTATTTTTTAATGTAATTTAAAAATCTAAATATCAACTTTTTAAAGTTTATTTTATAAAGTATAAAATATTTATATATTATATTATTGTCTTTCATGTCTTATAACCCATTGCAGACTATGATAAAAAAAATACAATTTTCTCTATTTTACAATAATATTCCTATTAACTGTATCCGCTTTTCCCTTAAAATTTTTATAATTTTATTTTTACTTTGAACATAAATTACCTTATATTCAACTAAAGAATAATTATTGCACAAACTTTGACTTTTATTATTCCAACAAAAAGTTATTTTTAGATAAATGTTAACAAATCAAGGGCTATTAGTATATATACATGAAACAATTATTCCATCCAAGTAGATTTACTGCATAAACGTCACTCGTGTATTTCATTAAAAAGTTATTTTTGTATACTTTTAACTTAATATCTCAATCAAGGACTGTATTAAATATATATACTAACTCAATATTCAAAGGATATAAAAAAACCTTCAGCAAATAAACTTTTTTATTTAAATTATATTGCAAAGCGACGCAATATAAATCGCTCTACAAGAAACAATTTTTGGCAAAATTTAAAAAGAACTATATTAAACTACAAAAGGTTCTTTCACTTTAGAACTATAAAAATCTTGGAGAAAATAAATATTAATTCACATTTGTATTTCATTTTTTTCACGGAATATATTTTTTATTTGCATTTCAAATTTCTACTTTATGCATAAAAATATTACATATCTGGACACTAAGCTTTTTAATAAATGTTAAATATTTTCCTTCTTAATTTGCAAATATTTCTGATAAACATGTGATCAAACAAATAACTAAAATCTACATAAATGTTCTAAAAACATATATATCATTTTACACCCAGAACAAGGAATTGATTAAAACAACAAAACATGCTTTGTTGAGTACATTTTGGTTGTTTTAGCAAAATTTTTAGTTGAGGTAAAAAAAATTGGTTTTGATGCTTGGACAAAAAAATTATGTTAACACTCTTCAAAAATTTTAACAAAATGTCATCAATTTTACTTGATTTAACAAAATCTGTTTTTTTAATTTTACAATAATTTTGTAATTCCAGCAAAATTTTGTTGTTTTTGCAAAATTTAAATTGTTGTGTAGTAGCCATAACTCTCTCACGTAACTCGATTTATTTGACTTATATAGCTATATAATTAAAGGATTAACATAATTTTTGGATAATTAAAACTAGTTTTCCTTGGGACGGACCAAGGTAGTTTAAAAAATCCCCCTGTCCCATTTATCACTTTCTCCTATCTTTACACGAAGAAAGTATTGGAATCATGAAAATTTTCGACTTCCGGTTTCGGACGAATTTTAGAAGATCCTGAACACGATTTGACTGTTTTCAGAAAATGACTGTCAATGACTCTGTCTGTCTGTATGTGACAAAAATTTTGTGGGCGCTCTATCTCAAGAACTAATGCACGGAATTTAACAAAACTTTATATTCAATTATTTCCTGATATAAATTGTTGCTGATTAGTTTTTGGTGTAAATCGCGCAACAGGTGGTGCTGCTATGTTGCATTTTTTGTGATTTCTGCAATAGCTTAATCTCATTTTCAGCAGTGAATTTCGCCAGTAATCTTTGAACGTAACTCAGTTTATTTGACTTATATAGCTATATAATTAAAGGATTAACATGATTTTTGGATAATTAAAACATTTTTTCATTGGGACGGACCAAGGTAGTTTTAAAAATCCCCCTGTCCCATTTATTACTTTCTTCTATCTTTACAAGAAGAAAGTACTCTCGTACTGGAAGAAAGTACACTGGTAAAATGTAACAGTGAATATTTATACTGCTTTTTGCAAGCGTAATTTACTTCTGAAAATGAATTAAAATTTAACTATGTGTTGCCGTATGCTGGGCTTTGTAATGTCGTCTCATATTTGCCGCAGAAATTTGCGTGCTCCTGATGACATTTCTACCTTGTGCTGCGGTTACAGCCGTTCCGACATACATAAGAGTGAGAAATGCCGATCTCAGATATCGTTCCTTGTAGCTCAGTGGTAGAGCCTCAGAACGCTGTTCTGAGGACCCGGGATCGGCTTGGGCAACTTTCACTCTCTCGGTTTTCGCGTGAAAAAAAGCAGGATAAAAATTAACTTGTTATTATTCAAGGTTTACAGGCGTAATTCACTGCTTAAAATGGATTAAAAAATAATTAAAATTGCATATTCAGATTGATTCATTTAACAAAAGGTTTTGTAGTATAAACAAAACAAGTTCGTAATATAACATATCTTATTATTTGAACAAACAAAATATATTTTGTTGAAAAAAGAAAAAAGATTGTTAAATAACACATAGCATATATCTATATGTAACAAAAATAATTTTGTTAATTCAAGTAAAATTGAACCATTTTACTTGACTTAACAAAATATTTTTTTGCTGACGATACAAAATTTTTTTTTGGAATTGCAAAAAAAATCAACAATATTTTTTTTTGTTGATTCAAACAAAATTTCCATTGACCCATATTTAAACGAAAAGTTTTGTTGGGTCAAACAAATTTTTGTTGATTCAACAAAACTTTTTTCTGAGTGTATAGAAACTTTACTGAAGGTGTTTAAAAGATTATACTTTAAATACAAAACTGTATTTTCATATAAAACTGAGCGCTTTCAAGCAAACACTTGCTCATCATCAGGGTTACAAACGAACACAAGTACACAATGGCAAAATCTAGTGAAATACATCGCTTAGCTGCTGGGGAATGGAATAAACCATTAAAACAAACCATCAGGGGGGGATGGATGTGATAATCATATTTCACCTTGATCAATTCTTAAGAGTCTATACCATAATTTGGGAATATTATAGGATAATGAACCATTGCATGTTTTATCTTTTTTACATAAAATTTCTATGGATTCATTAATTACTGATTCATAATACGTTGAAGTATGTTTAATTATTTTAGCTTGATGAAAATGTATTTTTATTGATTCCTCCTGTTTTAGTCTTGAAAGTGCAGTTTTAGCTCTATTGAATTTAATATCTGAAAGATGTTCTTTCAAACGAGTTTTGAACTTCCTTAAGGTCATACCTATATAGTCTTTTACATTATAACATTTCTTACCATTTTCATTTATTTCCTTAGTGACTGGAATTCTATAGATTCTCGAGAATTTTTCCATCGGTACAATAACCTAATGATGTGACCCTGATGATGGGCAATTGTTTGCTCGAAAGTCCTCGGTTTTATATGAAAATACAGTTTTGAAAATATAATATTTTAAACATCTTCAGTTAAGTTTTTATAAAATGATATAAATGAAATCATTCTTCTGTCTGTAAAACATATTTCTTTTTGCATCATAAACATTATATTTGAGATATCACTATTAAATGATAAATAATTAACATGAACTATATTTAATATTCCATATTTATATTTGCCCATATTTGAAGCAAAATTTCGTGACCAATAAGACATTTTTAATATTCCATTAAAAAGTTTTAATATTATCGATACAATCATGATACAATCATGATTCTTTTCAGATTAAAAAAAAATAAAGCAAGAAATACCATAAAAAATATATAAACTACCTTTCTTGACATCAGATAAAATAATTTGAAACTAATATTAATCTAAATGCTTCAGAAATCAAATTATCAGATCCGAAGTTAAAACACTTCCGTTGAATTTATTTTTCAATTTGAGTTATGTTACAACGAAAAACAGTTAAGTGAAATACTCTAGCAGATAATTTGTGAGAGAATTAGAATGATAAGTATAAATATATTTTGTGTTTTAAAACAGCAGGAATTTTACAAAAAAAAAAATCAAATTAAACAGAAATCAAAAGAAATAGTTTAAAGTTGAAGGAGACAATGCATGTATGCGGATTATTGGTATAGAAGAATAACAAAACTACTATTTATTGAATAACAATTGCGTATTTTCAGATAACAGACATTTAATATTCAAAAGCAAAACACTAGAAAAAAGAAGATAAAATCACGTACATCAATTTTCTGGTATAAAATAAAATAAATTAAGAGTGATAATAACATAAAACTCTCAAAAATCGATTCTGCTTGTACAAGAATAAATATTTCCATTAAATATATTTTTTTTGCTTAAAGCTATGTTGGAATGAGACTCAGTTGAATAAAATACTGAAGGAGAATGTTTTTGAGAGAATTAAGATAATCATGAATAATGTAAAACATTCTTCCAATTTTATTACTGGAAGAATCTTAAAGAATGAAACATAATTCCTACTTTTATTTTATATTCGGATTAGTTATTTTTATCATTTTAATCAATATTTAAAAAAAAACTGCATTTTATGTAAAATATGTTTCATAAAATGTCGCCATTTGCATAAACTTTTCTTGCAGTTATATACTAAGCATTCTCTATTATATTCAAATCAGGTCATTTGGATGGTCAAGGTTCTAGTAGTTTCATTTTTGTTCGACTTGAACCAATCCTTGGACATCCTTTGACACATGAATTTTGGAGTTGTTTTGCTGAAACAACCAATTTCCTACGGCCATTTAAAAGTCCATTTCGAGGAAACCACTTTCTTAGCATGTTCAGGTAATCAGAATTGTCCATTTTTTCATGTAGGAATTTTATATTGCTTTTCTTTTTCTATCGTTTTACGTCCCATATCATTATCGAACCCTCTCCTTGTTCTCTAGTGGAAAACACTAAAGGTTCTTTTTTATTATCCTTTCAATAGCTGTGCATACCATCTGGACCATACAGATCAAACTTTTTCTCATCATAGAAAATAACTTTCCGCTATTTAGTGCTCCATCTCACCATTGTTGTGAGCGTATTCTTTCCGATTAGCCTTATGAATTGAAGACAACATCGGTTTTTTCTAGAGTTTCCTCGAGCTGAGTCCAAATTTATTCAGAAACTGTTGTGTTGCTGTACAGCAACTGTCAAACTTGATTCATCTCGTAATTGTCGAGCTGTTACAATTTTATCTGATACTTTGCGCCTCAGAAGACGGATTTTCTTATTCGTAACTGAGGATAGTCTACCCGTGCCCTTCCTCTTTCCATACCCTGATGGATGTTTAAGGTAATTTCAGACGACTTTTGAACTTCAGATAATAGCTCGGGCAGTATCTGTAGGATTCATACTCATTCGTGCTCTTAAAACATTACTTTTATCCCGTTTGATATCATAAACTTATGAGCCAGGGGTCATACTGATCATTTTTTGAATCTAATGCGTTAAACAAATTAGTTAATGAATTTTCTATTTGAACTGTTGTCACAAATTACAACAAAAATGTTTGTGCTAAATGACACGCATACAGATGAACTTTCGATTGAGGGCCATAATTTTTTCGCATCTGAAATCCGGATTTCACTGATAAGATTTCGCAGCGCATATGCAAACACTTCTACAGTCACCGATGGATTCGTATTTGCTTTGCATGTTACAACAAAGGAAATAGCATTTCGTTCTATTTTTTTTTGTCTTTATAATATACAAGCTACAAATGTAAGAGGCCATAATTATTTTGCGCACTTTAGTTGTTATACGAGGGAAAGTCATTAAGTAAGTCACAAAAGATAATTAAATAATAACTTAATGATATTCACTTTAAAACTATTTTATTTCACAACACATTCTCCATTAATATCTATGCACTTATAGCACCGTTTTATCAGTGCCCCAACACCAGCTGCATAAAATTCTTTAGGTTGCTGTCTCAGCCAGATTAGTACTTGAAGTTGAACTTTTTCATCATCTGTGAACATCATCTTGCTTCTAAGATGGTTTTTTAGTGGACTAAATAGATGAAAATCGCTTGGGGCTGAGTCAAAGTTGTATGGTGGATGTTGAAGAAGGTGCCAACCAAACTTTTGAATTGTCTCCTGTATTCAACTTGAAGCCCTAATGTGGCTGAGACAGCAACCCAAAGAATATTATGCAGTGGTGTTGGGGCACTGATAAAGCGGTGCTATAAGTGCATAAATATTGATGGAGAATATGTTGAGAAATAAAATAGTTTTGAAGTGAATATCATTGTAAGTTATTATTTAATTATCTTTTGTAACTTACTTAATGACTTACCCTCGTACTTTTCAATGTTCTTTATTCTAATTTCATGCTACATATCTCATGAAGTTTTCTTTGGAAAAAAGGGTAGCGCGTAATACGGCGAATACAAACAAACAGTCTCAAATCGTAGATGCGCGTTATTCGCAGGAGCGCGTTATACGTCGGAATATACGGTGCTTAAAAAATAAGCTATCATATAAGTATAAATATAATCTCGTCTTATTCCATTTTACATATTATTTATTTGAAGAAAAATTATTTTATATATAAATATATAATATATCTATATCTAAATATCTATATATATTTTATATATAATGCGCAGTGTATGTAAAAAACAAATTAATAACCAACAACAACAACAAAAAATATCACATACACAGATAAAAATCTTCCATCAGATACATTTTTAAAATTTAAATTATATTGCAATGCGTCGCAATTAAATAAAATCCTCCGAGAAGCAATATTTGACAGAATTAAAAAAGAAATTGATTAAAGTAAAAAAGGTTTTTTTCACTTTACTTCTGAATAAATCTGAAAGAAAGAAATAGCAATTCACATTTTTATTTAATTTCTGCTAGCGAAATATATGATTTATTTTCATTTCAAATTTGAACGTTAAGCACAAAAATCTGAACAATATGTTTTTCAATAAATCTTGAATAGGTTCCCTTCATAATTTACAAAAGTTTCTTATAAAATTGTAATCAAGAAGCGAAATCATCCCTCTGTTTGCAATACACATTTCTATTTGCAACCTAAATATTATATTTCAGTTACCTATTAATAAATCATAAATCAAATATATAATAAATAATAAATAATAATTCGACTATATTTAACATTCTAGTTCTATTTTTGCTCACATTTCAATCCAAAACTCTTCAAAATCAGCTATTTTTAATATTATCGATATAAAAAGGATCGATACAAATCGTTTGTTTTCAGATTTCAAAAATTACTTTAAAAAAATAAAATACTGAATATATACGAGTTATAATCTTCCAACTGGACGAAAAATGTCCGGGCCAGGATTCGAACCTGGGATTTCTTTTGGCTGCAGCTGCCATGCCCTACCAACTGAGCTATCCCGGTCGAATCTGGAGGGCATAATTCATCCAGTTAACCTTATTGATCATAGCATCTGGTCTGATATTTTAATCAGCTCAACAAAATAGATCGCAGGTAATGGAACCCCAGTAAACGCTGGATACGTGATTGCACTAGACTAATTTTAACACAATTATTCAAATTGGTAAAGAAAATTCAGCCAAGAGATCCCAGATTCGAATCCTGGCCAGGACATTTTTTTGTCCAGTTGGAAAATTACAACTCGTATGTTTTCTTTACCAATTTTGAATAATTGTGTTAAAATTAATCTAGTACTGTATATATAACCTGTTTTCTTGAAGTTAGATAAAGTAATTTAAAACTGATAGCAGCATAAATGTTTCAGAAATCACAATTTCAGATCCAAAGAGAATATATTTTTCAATTTAAGTTATTTTACATCGAAAAACAGCTTAATGAAAAATTCTAAAAGAGAATTTGTGAGACAATTAAAATGATAACTATAAATTATGTTTTAAAACGACGGGAATTTTACAAAAAAAGTAAACAGAAATAAAAAAAAGAATAGTTTATAGGAGAAGGACATATAAAATGAATGAGGAGCATCGTTATTCATGATTAACCGTTTGGTTGGGATATCTGTCGTTAATGAAGAGAAGATATAAGGTAAATAACATTATGTTTAGTTGAAAGAAAATAAAAATTTGCTTATAAATATATAATTTTTAAGATTTAGACGGCCCTTATTTCAAAAATTGAAGTCATATTTCGGAAAAAGAAAAAAAAATCGAATCTAGTCACACTTGTTATGATATTATTCCAAACGATATGCGAATCAAGGAGAGCACATCACCTCATTTATTTATGTTTTCTTAACGGTATGTATATTTCAGAAATAATTTGTCCGAATGCTTTAAGAAATAAACTTTTTGCACTTGAATTTTAACGAACCATATCTTCTGACGAATGAACCGCATATTTGTCTACGTGTTTTCTTTTAATTAAATATTTTCTATAAAAATTATAATATATAAATGTTTTAATATACTCAGTAAACGAACGCGTGTGTTTTTCAAAAAAACATAATTAAATATTCATAGCTATTGTAAGTCGACAAAATACTAAACAATAAATATTTTTTTCAGCACCAAATATTTACATTGTACAATTTTACCGATACAATTCAACGTGTCTCATGTATAGTTTTGTCAAAAAATATAACTATACGTTTTTGAACATAGAAGATTTTTTAAAACACGCAACTACGTTTTCAAATTAATAGATTGTCAATAATAATAATAATAATAAAATATTCTGAAGACTAAAACCTGTGTAAAGCAATCTAAATACAATTTGTTTCATATACATTTAGGCTGGTACTATCATGGAATTTTTTAGTTTGCTCTTTGTTTAAGAAAGTTTCACGGAAAACGTGATACATTTAATATAAAATAAACGTAAACTATTGTAGCTTTCCATATACCAAGAATTTGACTCTTAAAATAAAATCCTGAAAAATACAATAACTTGCTGGCGTCTGATAAAGATTGATGACTGCACATACTTTTTAGAAATCGATTGTCTAGTTCCTAATATAACATCCTTCGTTTAAATATATATTTCTTCCAAAGTTGCATTGTATAGATTTAAATAATATATTTGGATGAAAGTTTCCGACAGTATTAAAAATATTTGTAATGAAGCAGTAATGTTCTTTCAGGTTTAAATTTGTAAAAAATCTTTGTAAATATAAGCTATATTTGTTTTCACTACCGGATTAGAATATACAATGATTATCTTTCATTTTTTATGTATGGTCATGGATGTTAAAAATGTATAGCTGAGGAAATAAATAATTAAATATTAACACATATAACATACATAACCTTGATTATACTTTATATGATCCACATGATCTAAATTTGTATTTTAATGTATAATCGCTCCTAGTTTAAATAGCGCACAGAATGAGTAGCAGTTACCTTAAAAAAAAAAAAAAAATCGGAAATAATAGCTCAAAAGCGATGCGTATAAAAGCAGAAATAGTATATTCTTGAGGTGTATTATACTATTGTAAATCTACTTCATTTACTTAATTATAGTATAATATTAATAATAGTATATACCATATCTTTTAATGAGGGAAATTTACTAAGCTTGTTTTCTTGTGTACAATTTTTCATCGCAAAAGTTTTTACAATAAAGGAAATCAATTTATTATTTGATTAAAAAAAATACTATTACAGATTTAATATTATATTTCAATTAATTGTTAAACACAAGATATGAAATTTTGCATTTCGCCATAGCCCTTTGAATACTATACCTAAGCGCTGAGAAATAAATGGCGGCAGACATAGGTGAATTTTTTTCAGCGCGGACCCTTGAATTTCAATATCAGTTATTTTTAACAGTATTCTCCGCCTTATTTTTCTGAAAATAAATAAAGCAAAGAATGTTTTTAGAAAATTCCGGTATCTGAATTCGCAAGACCGTAAAAACGCTATAAACAAATCCTACTACTACCGTCGCCATTTTCCAGTACATCCTATTTTGATTTAACTTACAGAACATTTTTTTCCGAAATAGCTTAAAATCTTAAAATATAAAAGGTTTGAAGAAAATAATGTACATTACTGAAAATTGTAAATATACACAAAAAGAGTTGAAAAACATCACTTTGTGTTAAGTATTTAAAATGTATTGTTAAAAGAAAATTTAATTGTAGTTTTGTGCATGTAATGTGTTAGTAAAACATTTTGTGAAAGAAATTTAAGTAGCAATTATTTAACACTCTAGAATTGCTAGAAACATTATCAGACACTATTACAATTTATTCAAATTTAAGAGAGAATTTAAATAAACATAAGGATTGCGAATTTACAACCATGGAGTTTCAGCTTTTCGCTTTTTAAGCTTTTTTGGCATTTTCCTAAAAATAAAATAAATAGTTATCTGTCACCCCCTCCCCCCAACACACACACCTCAAAAAATTGAAAAAAAAATGTTCACAAATATTTAATGGTTAAAATTTAACTAGTTAAATTATCAATGACAATTAATTGATACAGTAATAATACAAATTAAGTAGTTATTTCGAGTGTTTGATGATTTTATTGTTTTTGTCAAAATATAATCCAAATCCGTTATCAGAGTTTCCAGATGAAGTAGTATACGTCCTATTTTATATGCATTTAAATTTTTTCTCACCTTTGCTAAAGCGTGATCTTTTTCGTCTTTTTTCTGTTTTCTGTTTTAATTATCAATTTTTAAGAATATAAACAAATATAGTTCAAAATAAAAGAAAACAAAGAATGTTTTCTTTTATTTTTACATAGCAAATCAATGATCGTAATTTGGCAAACTTTTGACGTTTGTCTAGCGTTGATTATATCCGATTATAAAGCTTTACTAGTACTACAGTTTGTCGACTTTTGGAATATTTACGAGAAATTGTTTTTTAGTTTAAAACTTAAGTGACTTCAAATATTAAAATAGTAACCAAATTAAAAATATAATAAAATCAGAAATTAAACAAATATTAGAAAAATATTTTATTTACTCGTAAAACTCTGCTACCGTTTTGATTTAACTTACAGATTTTTTTTTTTTTCAAAATAGTTTAAAATGAATGAAAAACATATAAATAAAAGATTTTAAGAGAAAACAGTGAAAACAGGCTTACTGAAAACAGTGCATATTATGAATATTAATATATATTGGGAAAAACATTGCTTTGAGGTGAGTATTTAAAATGTACAGTCAAAATTAAATTGAAAAACAATTAAATTAAATTTTGTGCACATAATGTGTCAGCAAAAAAAAAAGAAAAAAAGTGATAAACATATTTAATAGTAACTACTTACACTATATAGCACAGTTGCCAACCTCCGATTTTTAAAATACCAGTATAATCTTACAAAAAGTTTCTTTTTATTAAATTACAGAAATTGTACGATTTGAGAAGACAAATATTTTTACATAAAAGTACTGGTATGAAAGGAATCGTGAGGTTGGCAACTATGCTATAGAATTGCGTAAACATTAATAAGTTCTATTAAGTGTTGTTGATTTTCAGACTATTGACAAGATAAATAAAGAAAAGGCGGCTTTCAAAACAAAATTTTTCGCTTTTTTTAAAGCGAAATTTTCTGACTCATTTTAACTTAAAAGCATGATACTCGCAGGCATCGATAAATAAATTCGATAAATAAATTCAACTTGAGTTATAAACGGTTGTTGCCACAGGATGACAATTTTATTGTATTTCATCGTTGTCGCATCCGGAAAGTTGGTTCAAAACGTCAAATTTTGACAGCATTTTCTGAAAGATCAATCCGTTTTTACCAAAAAATGGGAAATAGTGTGTATTACTCAGTTTATGATTAAGAGAACCTGCCTCTTTCATGTGTTTGAAAAGAAAAATGAATTAAAAATGTGTCATAAAGGAAACAGTTTGGATTTGAGAAGAGCCTTAAATATTCCCTCGTTTAGTAATACTGCAGTGGAAAAATCTGCTTTTCAAATCTGCATTTTTCCTTACTGATGATTGCTTCTGTGTTTAATCTAATTAGCATAATTACAAAATTATTTGTCAGTAACTTGGTAGCCTTTTAAAAGAATTTCGAGGTTTTCATGAAGTATATAAAATTTTAACCAACTGACCCTTTTCTTATAATCAGAAGTTAAAATATTTTTTGTAAAATATCATGAGTTACTATTTATTTGATATTCATATGTCTTTATTCACATCAAACATTACTTTCAGAAATTAAATTGGTTTCATTTAATTTATGCTAAAGATTAAACTTTATGTCAAATTTAAGAGAAACTACATAAAAAAATTAAACATAAAAAAAAATCTAGTTTTCAAGCAAAACGTAATGGAACCTATAAATCAAAAATAAAAAAACTTAAAATGTTATTTCATGTTTTCTTTCCTTTTGAGTGATTGTGGTAGTAAAGAAATTTTATTAAGAATCAGCTTTTGTAAGTTTAGAAGGAATAGAAAAAAAATATCAGCCGTTACTTACAATATTACAGCAATACAACCCTTCAAACGGGATATCAGGGATTGATATGCTTAATCTGAAGTAAAGATTGATGACGGTTAACGCAATGCATTTAATCGAAAAAAAGGCATTTCATCGAAGAGCTTGTGATTGATCACCTTGAGAACAGTATATATGTGTTTTATATTATGACAGAACGAAACTTTTCTAAAATATAGCTAAAACCAAGGAATTACAAAAATAGAAAGAAAGAAAAAAGTGTTTTACCAGAGAAAATCATTAAAATTTTATGTTGGTATAACATATAAGTTATAACCCAAGATGGTATGTTTAAGTCTGTGTTACGTAATATGTATAGAAAGTATTGTTTATTATTTTTCTTTTATAAGAGCAATAAAATTATGCTATTATTTTAAGTAATGGTTTGACGCCATCTTATTACAGTCCTGCGCGGTCCGGTTATACCCGATCGGAGCTCGAAAAGTATATTTCAAGTCAACCCAAAACCCAAACCAAACACGCCCCCCCCCTCTCCAAAAAAATAAATAAAAATAAAAATAAAATAAATAAATAAATAAAATAAAAATAAAAAATCGTCAACTCATAACCCGACTCGAGTCAAATACACTACAACCCGAACACGAATACGAAATGAAAGAAAATTAATCCATATTTTATTACAATATTGGGAAAATAGTCGACAATTACATGTCTAACATACATTTTATCTTTTATGTGGAAAAACGAACATATATATATATATATATGCAACCACTAATGAAGCATTACCGATACACCAATAAAAATATTAAAATAGTGAATAAAAATATCATAATTAATTGACAGCTATACAGTTCCCCCCAACACACTAAATATAGATTCCATATAAATAGTAAAAAGAAAAAAAAGGGAGAATTTGAATTACAGAAATTAAAAAAATGAAATTTGTGGAACTTAGACAGAATCATCAGGTCCCAAATGCCTAAAGTACCACAAATAAAATGTGTGGTTTCATCATCATATTAGCCTTAATATAGCTAATTAATATGATTTTGGGACAACCACACACATAGAATAGAGAAACAAACGGTGAAAAAAACAGTTAAGCTCAAAATAAAAACAAGATTAACAAGAACGAAAAATCATGCGTCAAGCATAGATTATGTAACACTTTCCAACGCTTCCAAAATAGTTTTACAAATCATACCGTTTAATAAGCTGAAAGATAACAGCTAAGTAAACAATTTGGAAAACGCATAACATATTTAAAAACATAATTTCAGAAATTTCCAACATATACAATATTTGGAAAAATATCCGAATACTTTTATTCAGCCATGTATAGGATCTATAGATTTGTATATATACTACATAGGATGCTAAATTTTAATTCAGTTAGGAAACGCGTAGCACAGTTTAAAATTCTCCGTCTGGAGTTTCTGTCAATAAAAGGAAATGTTGTTCGCGAACTTTTGTGCTTCCCTGTATAGGATCTACAGAATTTATACACACCACGTAATAGACAAAAAGCGAGTTAAAATTAAAATCGCGTTCAGTAACTTAAACCGCACTTCCAGGAATTATTGTTAACAGACAGTAGAGTATTTTTTTTTATGTGTCCCTGTAAATGAAGGATGACTGCTATACACACACTATTCTGTAGTAAGCCTCTTGTAATGCACCTCAGTGATATATATAAATTTCAATGCGTTTAAAATAGCGAAACATTATTTAATTAAACCGCAGACGATTTTTCACCATAGACGTAATGTAACTGAATTCTTTTGATTGACCCTGTAAAGTAACTATAAGTGCTATGCACACCCTATTCCATATTAAGCTTCTTGTAATGCACCTTAGTGATATATATAAATTTCAATGCGTTTAAAATAGTGAAACATTATTTAAATACAGCGAAAATGATTTTTCCCCATAGACCGCAATGAAATGGAATTCTTTTGAGTGTCCCTGTAAAAAAACTATAAGTGCTACACACTTCCGTTGAAATAGGGGGCATGCTATGGATAACGACAATAACATATAAAAATTGCAGAGCAATCCGAGCATATTTACGGGAGTTAGAACACGGACAGTCGGCAGACGGCAGACGGCAGATGGCCATACGGCCAGACAAACCGAAGTCATAAACACTTTTCAACTAGGTTGGAAAGTGTTAAAAAGGATAGAGGGAAAAGAAAGCATCAAATTACCAGATAGAACATATTCATTAATGTTCAAATATAAAGGTTTTTATATCTGAAAAATATGATAGACTTTGTTAGAAAAATCAAGTGAACCCGATCAGTGCACGCAAAAGTCAACTCTCAGCCTCAAAGCAACCCTTACCCGAAAGAGTTAGATTCAACTCAGCCCAACCTAAACTGCGGGTCGGGTGTGGGTAAAATCGTGTTACCTGATCGGACTACACCTGATTTCATTTTGTGAGGTAGCTTAAAAAAATTTTGGTATAAGCATAAACGAAAACAGTTCTTGTTTTGAAGGGGATTTACGCACACAATTATATGCATTTCTATAAGTTTGATCAACAACAGTTTCCTAAAAGCAGTTAGTAATGCTAATGTATACAGGGTGTTCCAAAATTCGACCGAAAAATTAAGTGGGATGATAGAAGGCAACAAGAGGATTAAAACTTACTATAGAACATGGAGTCGCAAACCACATTTAGCGGGAGAACATCGCAAAAATAGTTATGAAGGGTGGGACGTCGAGAGGAACAAAAAGGACCACTAATAAGTAGAAAAAACATTTATATGACGTCAATCATGATTATACTGCATTGTAGTTCATTGTCAGAAAGTAGACGACGACACATTTTTATAGTTATTGTTTGAAGTTGCGACCACTAAGATCATTGCACAGCCGACAACGACGGACGGAGGATTGCCGGACGTGTTAAAACATATTCCTATAAAAATATCTCGTCAACTACTTCCTGACGTTAAACTGTAATACATTGTAATCATGCTTTACGTCAAATAGGTGTTTTTCTTTTATACTTAACCAATGAATCTACAAATCTAATCAGGGAAGCGCCTTTTTAGAATAAACATGTATACCAAATTTGAAATACAATAACATTGTAAATAAATTAAGAGGTAATACATAATAAGAGAAAAAAAAAGAAAACGTTAGTGTATACTACAGAAGGATATTACTTTAAATGTAGTGCTCAAGAAAAACATTCTTAAACTGAAGATCGATGAAGGAAAATGCAGTGATGATAGAGCTAAAGAAATCAAAAATGGTATTTCACCGAAAAGGTTGTGATTGATTGTCGTGGGAAATGCCGAGATGTTTTTTATGGGATGGCAGAATTAAATTCCTTACTGCACTGCTGTTGTTTATGATGTATTTTACAAAACTTTTAAATAAATCGATATAAACTAAATAAATGGATAGAATTGTAAAGCTTCGTAAAAGTAAAGTTTCTAGATAATAAGTAATTCAAGCTTACTCGAATAAGAGTGCAGCATGATAATGCTTTGTCAAAAAAAAAAAAAAAACCGCTAATGCAACATTTTACAGAAATACATTACTTCAAATGTAACAGCAAAAAAAAAAAAAAAAAAAATCATTCTTTAATATTTCAAGAACGGAAGAATTTTGCTGAAAAATATAATGATAAAAAAATAAAATAAACTCTGCTGTTTTTGAAATATTTTAGAAAGCTTTTAAAGAAGAAAATACAATTCAAATTATAGTATAAATTAATAAAACAGCGACAAAGTAGAGTTTCTGAAATGACCATGGCTCAATTTTATTCAAATAAGATTCATGTGTGTCAATGTATTTTTCTGACAAAGAGGAGGAAAAAGCATGTTGATGTAATGTGTTACAGAAATGCATTACTTTTACAGTGGTACAAAGAGAAAAAACAGATTTTTCCTAATCTGAAGGTCGATGAAAGTAGATACAATGAAGATGGATCAAAGGAAAATCCATTGAGGAAATCAAATAATGGTGTTTCATTGAAAGGCTTATGATTGATCATCATGGGAAATGAAGACACATGATTTATTAAATGAGAGAATGGAATTCTTCTTTCAAATCTTCTCTGAAACTCAGAGATTATGTTAGAAACAGTACGAAATTAAAAACAAAATACCGAGTACTTGTTTTAAATAAGATAATTTAGAAACATTTAATTATAAATTAATAAAACGGCGACAAAGTACCGTTTATGAAATGACCATGGTTCAATTTTATTCAAATAAGATTCACGTGTGTCAATGTATTTTTCTAAAAAATGGCGAGGAAAAAAGCATGTTGATGTAATGTGTTACAGAAATACATTACTTTTACTGTGGTATAAAGAGAAAAAAGAGATTTTTCCTAATCTGAAGCTCGATGAAAGTAGATACAATGAAGATTGATCAAAGGAAAATCCATTGAGAAAATCAAATAATGGTGTTTCATTGAAAGGCTTATGATTGATCATCATGGGAAATGAATTTGATTATGATTTATTGAATGAGAGAATGGAATTCTTCTCTCAAATCTTATCTGAAACTCGGAGATTATGTTAGAAACAGTACGAAATTAAAAACAAAACACCGGGTACTTGTTTTAAATAAGATAAATTAGAAATATTTAATTATTAAGCAATTTAGTAAAATGATAACAAAATGAATTTAATGAAAGGTGAAGAGTGCAATTGTACCCAAACGAAGAATTATACTGGGTGGTTATAATATAAGTATATCAATTTGGATCTGTCTGTAGTTTGAAGGAATAACCCGAATGAAACCAAAATTGGTACACTTACTATTCAAGAAGGGGGGGTAGAAGAATAGAACAATAAAAAAAAATGGCACTCCGGGAGTACCGACAGAAGTGAAAACTTGAACAATTACGTATGTATTTTTTGAATCGTCCGGAAACGTTTTATTGTGCAGGAAATACTTTTAAATGAAGTGCTTTTTTTTATTTATAATTTTATAATAATAAACTATAAACTACTACTACAAAAATTATATTACAATTTTCATTTAATGCGCTATTGTACATGAAAAATAATGCATATTCTTTTACATACAAAAATTGAAAAAATATTGCTTAAAACGTAAATTTACAAATACATGAAATATGAAATTTAATTAATTGGTATTCTTTGAAATGAATACCAATGAAACTTATGAATTTTCATACACAATTTCAACAACTCTCAATACATTCATCATTTCTTCCATGAGATGTACTTTCATATCTTTTGTAATAACATTTATCTGCAAAATAGAGTTCCCGCTTCCTAACACTCCAAAAATTGTGACTTCTTTTCTGCCTGTCTTGTTTACGGTATTCGTGAACATTATGCGTTTTTCTATCTTCATACTGCGCGTATTGTTTGCGGTATCTATAACTTCTATCAACAAACTTTTCTTTTCTATAAAATGATTTCACTTAATTTCCATATCGGTAACTACGTTTCTTAAAACTTTCGTGAAATATTTCATTACCAGAGGGCCCGTGCGAGGATTTCGCACTGAAATCTAATATTTTTTAGGTACTTCTACTTCTCTATTATCCGGTTGACCACTTTTCATAACAAAAAACTATCGCCAAATTGTAAGATTAAGCGCCAAAAATGCAGTCCCATTTACTTGATGTCAGAAGCATTATATGTGTTTGTTACGTCATCAAGTGGTTTTTAATTTGACATTTGCGTATATTTTTCATTATGTTTTACTGATTTATCAGTTATTTCATTCATTAAAATAACAATTGTGTCCTTAAATTATTATATTTTATTTATTTATTTATTTTGATATTCCAATGGCAATGTTCTCCCGTTTATTTGGCGATAGGTTTTTGTTATGAAAAGTGGTCGACGGGATAATAGAGAAGTACCATTTTTTATCAATATGTAATATTTATTAGATGCAGGTTTAAACTTCTAAAGAAAAAGCAAGGATAAAAACATCTGCAAACAACATTTAGTTTTTAGTCAAGCCAGAATATCATCTAATTTATTCCATCAAAGTTAGAGTAAAAACTGATCGAAGATTGCAAAAGACACGCGCGAGAAAAAAAAATAACAATCGTATTTTAACTGCATTAGAGGATGACGTCATCCGCTTCGGGAAAAACATGGGACATAGAAATATAAATCTAAATATTTCAATTTCAATTTCGCTTTTTAATCATAAATAAAAAATAAACCCGTGCGGTGTTTTTTATTATAATTGCTAAGTATCATATAATGTGGTATTTTAATTTTGTGGCAACAATATTTTGAAGAAAACTTTTCATTTCTTTTATGAAAACAATGCCGATTAAATTTTTAATTTTCAGCAAATTTTAATCAAAAACATGTTTTAACGAAATTTTAAGTGTGCTATGTCAAAAGCCTGTTCAAAATCCTCTCATATGCTATCACATTCGTCGTTCTGCGTTTCGTAATTTCTTAGAAAAAGGGATGTTGACAGGAGAAATAATATATATGATTTTCATTTTTTCTTTTTATATTACTTCCGTCTATTTCTTTTATCGTGCTGGTTAAATTATAATATTTTCCGTGTTTTGTTATTTCATTTTCATCTTTTGATTTGGTCTCGCGAGTTGAGTCACTTTTATCTGTTTTCACCGCGCGTGCTAAATTTATCTGGAAATTATTTTCGGAATTATTTTTATTCATAATACCAATCATTTCGTTTTCTGCACGTGAACTATTTCCTTTTGATACTTTCGCTTCATTGTATGAATTGGCAACATAATTAAATTTTTTATCGGAATTATTTACAACTTGAAGGCAACCTACTTGAAAAGTATTGCGCTCGTCAGCAATTTTAATTCCCTCTTCATCTATCGCCAACTTTAGTTTGCTGATCACGTCTTTCCCTATTACAATATCGTATGCGAGAGATTTTGAAACATAAAATTTCGTTGATATAAGAAACCCATCAACAGGTTTAGACTTATTTCTGATTCGAATTGTAGCAATGTTAGCTTTTTCCTGTACATCGGCATTAGAATTGTGATTTTGGCGATTATAATTTCGATAGTTTTCGGTACACTCTCAAAAATACTTTCTTCAAAACACGGAAATATCACTGGCAGCACTGCTGCCGCGTTATTTCCGTTATTTGAAGAATTTCCGTTTAATTTTTCTCTGTTATAGGAGTGAAATTTTCCGTTATTTGAAGAATTTCCGTTTATTCTTTTATCTGTTACATGAGGGAAATTTTCCGTTACAGTAGAACTCCAATTATCCGAATTCCAACTATCCGAATCGTTGATTATTCGAATCGCTTTCAGAATTTCAGAAAAAACAAATGAAGACGGAAACGTACTGCGATTCCCAAAATAATGATTCTGTCTACGCGCGCTACTGTCTTTCCCGCCGTGAAGACCCTGGGTTTCTAAATCTAAATGATGATGAACTCATTGAAAGTGTGAGAGAAGAAGATGACCTTAATGTCGAAGTTGAAGCATACACGGGACCATCAGCTAGTGAAGAATTTGCCGGCCTTGAAACTGCGTTGAAGTGGATGGAACGTCAGCCCGAGTGTGACCACTAGTAACTTCTGACTGTCAGGCGGATGCGAGACTTGGTTCCCCAAAAACGGATGAAGACTGTCAAACAGCTTACTTTGACCGAGATGTTCAGCAAGTTATGACTTTCATTTACAGTACGGTACGTACATACTGTACTAATGTACAGCACTTGTAAATTTGCTTGCCTTTTCATTTAATTAATTAAAAGCTCTTTTTCTTTAAAAATAATTTTTTCCTCCCATTTTCAACATACATACAGTAATTAATTAAAATATACCCCTCTTTTTTGGAAAAAATCCAGTTATCCGAATTTTTGATTATCCGAAAAGGGTCCGGTCCCAATTGATTCGGATAATTGGAGTTCTACTGTATCTGAAGAAGGTCGGTTTTGAAAAACTGTCTTCCTCTTTGTGCTGCCATCTATGGGCGGTTGCGGAAGTATGCATTATACAATACATTTTAAAAATATTTCCTGTCTCACCTGAGGATTGAACTGGGAACCTGCCGGTCTTGAGCCAAGTATGTTACCGATACGTCCAGTGGGCACTTGCTTGAAGAAGAGCTTGGGATGATGATAGGGTTTTCTTCAAATGGCGGCTTTGGTCTTTAAAAATTTGGGGTTTAGAAAGCTGGCAAATTGGAAATTAATTGCGGGGAGATTTTGTCGTTATGAGAAGACGGTTGGGGTTTTAACAATTCATTATTAATAGAGGATAAAAATATAAATTATATATATTCTTAATTCTATTGTTAGACGTAAAATATGGATATTATATTTTTAATTAAATTTGAGAAGAAATGTTTGCTTTTTTAATAAAATCGATTTCTTTTTCAAGTATTATACAGTTTTTTAAAGGTGTTCGGTTCGATGAAATGTGTTCAATGTTGTAGAATATATTTTAATAATTATTATATTTTGTTTTTTTTATAAATTTAAAAAACTAAATTGCGAATAATTTTAAATAAGTGAGAAAATTATTTGTTACTTTTTTAAATTCGAAAGTATTATTTTTGTTTGTTTCTTTTTTGAGTAAAACCGATTTTTTGTCAACTATTATATATAATATTAATATTAATCTGTTTGTTTAGAATATATATTAAATGCGATTTTTTTTATTTTTTTTATAACTTTTTAAAAAATAAATTACAAATAATTTGAAATAAAAGAGGAAATTAATTATTACTTTTTTAAATTCGAAAGAATAATTTTTTTCTTTAATAAATTCGAAATAATAATTTATTGAATTTTTAGTTTTTTATTTTTAAAATAAATTCAAACTTTAGTATTAATAGAGCCAATACGCATGCGCGATGGGAATAAACGGACATTTTCTCTCTTCTTCAGACTTTCGAGAAGAATTCACGGAAAAAGCATGTTTCTAGGAGTACAGAAATTATTTGTTGAAAAATGAGGAATTATTTAATGTATAAAGACGGATTTTTCTGACAGTGTAGAGTCTTGACTTAACTCATTAGTTTGACCGTTATTGCTGTTATTACACTGAGACGCTATATGGCCTTGAGAGTTACATCTAAAATACCTAATTTGAGATTTATTTCTTTTGTTTTGGTATTGGGTATGAAAGAAAGATTGTGAATTTTCATTTTTACTTACTTCGGGTTCTCTATCTTCAAAGTGGTGTGAAATTCTATTCATGGTTTTAACATTACGTCTCGCCGCATCATAATCGTCTAGTGTACTTACTAATACGTCTACATTTTTAATTTTTGGAAGATCATCAATAAAATGATTTTTCATTTCTATAGGTAACCTTTTCTTAATTTTATCTACTACTATTAATTCTTTTAAGGATCCAAAATCACATACTTTAAGACCGCTAATCCATTCTTCCAAATAATTTCTTAATTCAAATGCTAAATCGCGCGAAGTGGCTGAAGATTCTTTTTTATGTGACATTAATTTCTGCCTATATACTTCTGGCGTCATTTGGAAGCGTTTAAGAAGTAAATCTTTTACGTAATCGTAATTGTTAGCCAATGTTTCTGGCTCTCTAGCTATAATATTGGCGATTTCTAACGGAATTAAACTTAACAAATGTGTGACCCAATTTTCTTTTATTATATTCATTCGAGAAATTTGTCTTTCAAATAATGCTAAATAGAGACTAATATCACTTTTGCTGTCAAAGTGAGATATTAATTTAAGCAAATCTGGTTGCTTACCTGAACCAGCTATTGCAGAATAGCCGCCAAATATACAGAGGCGTCGGCAACAGTAACGGTAACAGTAACGGTCACAGTGTCGCGAATTCAATGGTTTTTTCCCATCTCAAAAAATGCCCAACGCGCCTAAAGAAGTTTTCACTTCAAAAAAAATAATTGCAATAATTGCCGACGTATGGCGCTTTTGAGAAAGAAATGTAATGTGTAATAGAAGAACCACGAATTAAGGAGTAAAACCGGATGTCATACCTAATTTATTGGAAAATGTCAAGTGATGTGGTTACGCTTTCGCATGGCGGTGCCGATCAAGTTCAGGTTCCACAAGGCCACTGTGGTGGAGGACACAATTCAGGCAGTGCAAAACATGCTCCACTGAGGAATGTAACTCATCAGAAGTGATTTTTCGCACATGTTGTGATCTGCGATCTTTTAAGTCATTGAGGTTCTTTATTTTGCTGATGATTACAACGGCGTTTGCACCGACAGGCCCCGTAGCGCCATCTGTTGGCGATTATTGCAACTGTTTTTTTATTGTTCTATTCTTTTTCCCCCTTTTCGAATAGTAAGTGTATCGATTTTGGTTTCATTCGAGTTATTCCTTCAAGCTACAGACAGCTAAAAATAGAGATTCTTATATTATAACTACCCGGTACATTACATGTGACTTTATGAACTTGCAAAATATTTCTAGAACTGTATCTTTTTTTAAATTATCGAACGTATTAAGGTATAATTAAAGCGTAGTTCAATATAAATCAGGTAATAAACAGGAACAAATAAAAAGAAAATGAATATATATATATATATATATATATATATATACAAAATATAATATATAATAATTGTGATGCTTCAAGCGTGAATTGTTGAATAGTACAACAATACCAGTCAACGAAAACTACGTTTAAGCGGAATATCTTAAACGTGAATTGTATAACAATGCAATCTCAGGAACCATCAAAAGATATAGTTTTTAAGATGATATTTTAAGCATGAAGGCTGTTAGTCAAACAACTTCCCAATTCTTGTCTCGCTAATGTTAAATCTATGGCCTAAGAATGCATTCGTATATTTAAAATTTCTTCTCAGGAAATTAATATTTGTAATTTTTATTTTTTCGTTGTACTCTTCTCAAAGGATGTCTCTTTTTAGGTGCGTTCGTAATTATATAAATACGTCGCACCTATAGTCGTCGTCTGGTCCGTCTGTCTGCCCATAACAGCGCAAAAACTACCCAACGGAATTGTATGAAATTTAATATACACTGGTGTCCAGAAATTAAGCGGCAGTGACCAATTTCAGATGTTTCGTCGAATATCTTACTGAAACTCGTGCCCGGAATGCCCTTGAACTTTGAGGATGTAAAGAATATGTTTGACTTCATGTTTTCAGTGAAGATTGTGTCACGAGGACAGTTAGGGGGGGGGGGGGAGTAATAATGATTTTAATAATAAAATAATATTTTTGATCACCCAAGTAACAGAAAGTACTAAAACTGATCTGTCACTGTAGCAAATGACTATGTAGGTCCTGTTCAACAATTGTGTGCATTTGTGTAAGCATATTCGTGAAAAATTTAAACTTCTTTTTTTAATAGGATTCAGAGTTTTCAGCCGAATTTAACACCGCTTTCCAAAAAATTTGATAAAAAATCGTAAAAATACCATACTGTGATTAAAATATTAATATATTGAATATTTGATGAGATATAGGTATTTTTATGAAATAAATTTTAAATGCGCATGCGCGAACTACAGCAAAATTTTTTTGTCATAATTTGATAGTCAATACTATAGGACAACTCATATAAAAAGACCAGTGGAATATCGTGAAAACTCAAAAAGTTATAGCAATAATTGAAAAATTGAGGAGAACATCCCATAGGATTATATGTAATTTGCGATACAGTTTTCAAACAAATTGCATTTGAAAGTATATTTGTTTTTCTATATAACGGTGTAAAAATTAAAATATGCGATGCTTAGGAATAAGAAAAAAACGCAGTATCACACATCGTAAAACCGAAATTTCATCGTCAAGTGTTGCCATTCGCAAAATTACGTCAGCCTTACGAACGGACACGTTTGTCCTTTGTAATGTGGATAAATACCTTTCCTTTTCTTTTAGCATATATTTCAATGTATATAAATGAAATTTTAATATAATTTCTTAAAACTATTCTTCTCATTTTAAAATATTTGAACAAATATTCAAAAATATTTTTGAAAGAACATTTTAAATACTGTATTGGAATTGTGTTGATATTAACAGATTTTGTTGAATAATGACAATTTTCCTTAATGCCACAATATGCCACACTTCAATATTATTAACATAAATACCTTTCCCTTTCTTTCAGCATATACTATTTCCATAGATCTATGCATAAACAAAACAGCAATCGACTATATGGGTCTTCCAAGATGAGCCAAATCCAACAAAAGTTGTTCGAGGAAGAAGCACATCGAAGCAAATGGCTGCCTGTTTCTTTGGTATTACCGGTCACGTAGCGACAGTGGTGTTAGAGCAACGCAGGACAGTCAATTCTGAAATCGGCTCAAACGAAGGAATTTCTGAAAGGCCAAAACATCGAATTGATGGATCATCCACAGCACAGACCTGATTTGGCACCCAATGACTTTTTTTATTCTCACACATAAAAAATAAATTACGTGGACAACGATTTTCGACACCCGAAGAAGCGGTTAATGCATTCAAAACGCATGTTTTGGAGTTACCTCCATCGGAGTGGAAACAGTGCTTCGAAAATTGGTTCAAACGCCTGCAAAAGTGTATTGATCTTCATGTAGAATACTTTGAAAAGCAATAAATCCAATGATCATAAATATTTGTATTTTCATTACTAGTTCAGAAATATAAATAGCAACCCTCTTATATTGGAATTGTGTTGATATGAACAGTTTTTATTGAATAATGACAATTTTCTGTAATGCCACAATATGCCACACTTCAATTTTATTAACATAAATACATTTCCTTTTCTTTCAGAATATATTTCCATGGAAATAAATTAAACCTTAATGAGCACAATGTTCAGGAAGTTAATTATAATTTTTAATCAAAATCTGAAGTTGATGCAATTCAAAATTTGAAGGTCCGTTGGAAATAATCTTTATTAAAAAAAATAAAACGCCATGTTTTACCTTTTCCTGGAAATGCAGATTTCATTTTAGATAAAGTTCACCAAAATAGAATTCTGGAGATAAATTTGATATGCATATCCTACTTCTTTCCATAAAAAGGTGTCTGTCTTAAGAGCGAATTCAGAATTTAATTAGAAAATTGACCGTCTTAGTGTAAAAGAAGCATTCAAACAATAAGAGAGTCAGAAAAGGGATTTTTGTTATTGTCAAAAGTTATCTGGAAACACATTTTGCTAATTAAGTCATTCTAAGTCGGTTACATTTGCTTCTGAAAAATGTATTCTTTTCGTGAGAATTAATTGAAAGAATTAATTAGATGATAAATTTCTCTAAGATAATACGATAGAGAGTCTCTGAAAATGAACAAATTAATGAAAAAAAAATAAAGATAAATTATAAGTAAATGTCATCATCCAAAATTTATTAAAGAAATCTGATATACCTTTAAACAATGTGTCGTTAATTTATGACAAGTAAATGAATATAATTGGAAAGATAACTATTTTAGTAGTTAATTGAAGATAACTTTTAATATTAAATAATAGAAAAGTTCAAAATAATCGGAAATTGTTATAATGAAATTTGTATTGAATTTTGTTTTTTCGGAACACATTCTTGTTACTTTTAGTTATAATAATTTATTTCCCTGAAGTTATATTAAAAACTTTTAATTATTATATTAATTTATTTTTTAAATTTTGTATTTAAATTCTGAGTGCTTTAATAATGTATAAAAATATGTGTACGCGTATTATAAATAAAGCGTTTTCAAAATAATTTAAAAAGTGAGACATCAAAAATAGAAATGAATGTTATGAATTTCGCATTCAAGAAAGAAATTTAGGTGATATACATAACTGAAGAATAAAAATAATGTATAATTAGGGAAAATTCCTCTGCAACAATGAAATACACTGTAAAAAAAATACAAATGTTTCTTAATCTACGAAAAAATAATATAACCAGGAACAAAAATGTACAACAACCTTTTCTGAGTTGCCTACGATTTTGAAACTCGTTCTTTATCTTTAGAACCGTCAAAGAGCAATATATTTCCGAAATTTAAAGAATCTTTTATAAAAACAAAATTTCTTTTGTTGCAACTAATTTTCGGAAACGTTTCCGATTTTTTTTATCAGTTCTTTCAAACAGGATTATCGGTTTTTAGTATGCTATCAATTCTTAATTAAACAATTTCAGCTGTGTAACTGACTTTATACATACAAGAGTAACAAAATAATATTAATTTTAATGTTAATGATAATGATGCTAATTTATCACGTATCGCTGTAAAGCATGCTTGTTGACCATGAAAATGTCTACTTGAGATTTGATAACATCGAAAAATCTATATTTCAGGTTGAGTAAAGGGATTAATACACTATAAAAGTCACCCAGAAACGTTTCCGAAAATTAGCGGCGGCAAAAAAAGCTATTTTTAATAAATGCTTCTTAAAATCTCGAAAATACATTAGTTTCTGAGCTTTCTAAAGATAAATAATGTTTTTCGGAATCGTGGATAGCTTGGAAGAGGCTATTGTATATTTGTGTTGGAGGTTAGATTATATTTGCTTCGACTAGGAAACATTTATCTTTTTGACAGCGTAGCTTCTGAAATTAAACTGTGATATTCTGGATGAATTTAACCTACTGAAGACAGATATTACCATTGAGAAACCTTCATTGACTTTTGTTTTGGAAATGCAGACGTTTAAAATTAAGTTTTTTTTTTTTTTTTTTTTTTTTTTTTTTATATATTTTATCAAATTAGTATTCAAAAACTATATGAAATGTAATCTATAATTTTTTAAACAGAATTTATATAGTGTAACAAGGCCTAAATAGGCTTAAATAGTCTGAATAGAGTAAATAGGTAATACAACAAGTATAAATAGTCTATATAGGAGATAGATAATCTAAATAGTGTATAAATAGTCTAAATAGGTTATAAACAGTCTAAATAGGATATAAATAGTATAAATAGTTTATATTCTTTTGAATGATTATAGAGGTGGGGTGTTGTTGTATGGGAATAGTCTAAATATAGGCTTTAAATAGTTTATATATATATATATATATATATATATATATATAGTGTATAAATAGTCTAAATAGGGTATAAATAGTTTATATAGTGTAAGTAGGCCGAAGTAGTGTAAATCGGTAATAACTAGTATAAATAGTCTATATAGGATATAAATAATCTAAATAGTCTATAAATAGTCTAAATAGGTTATAAATAGTTTAAGTACGGTATAAATAGTCTAAATAGTGTCTAGAAGTTTAAAATATACTAATCCAAATGAACAGTTTATTCCGTCACGTAATTTTTGAGTTATGCTTAAAAAAATATCTGCATTGGAGTTTTTTTTTTTGTTTTGCAACTATATTAAAAATGAATTTGACATTAGAAGTTCTAAATCTTACATCTGCATAATTCCCGAACTACTTCAGCAAACGACTTTTCGAATGTAAAAGTTACCGAAGAATCTAAATATGATGTTAAAATTGGTTCTTAATACTGAAAATTTTAATATTTGTTGCAACTTCAATATGAAGACAATCCTAAGGTTACTTTTTTTTAACATAAATTGACAGGCTATTTTCGTTTCTGTCGACGATAATATTGCGAAATGGGGTATTTGTTCTCTCTCTCTCTCTCTTTTTTTTTTGGTTTCCTTGACGAGACTGTACATGTACATCTTTCAAAGCTACGTTATAGAAATGTACAGCTCAGAGACTAATTTATTTGAATTATTGTTTCTAAGAAAATGAACTTAAAAGCTTACACCATTATTTTATAAACACAAATTTTAGCATATAGTTTCTTTTAAAAGTGAAAATATAATTTTCCAACAAGATAATGCACCATGCCGTACCTCAAAAGTTACCAAAAAGTGGTTAAATGATTTCAATATCAATTTATTTAATTGGCCACTTCAATCGCACAATGTAAACATTATAAAATTCAACGGAGTGAAATGGTGACACCTTTTTTTGTAAACGGCAAGCTTTGTTAACAACTAAAAAATACGAAAAAATATTCGACACCTACAGTACACTTATTAAAGAGTTATTAAGCATACTATCACAGTGCCATGTTTGTGACAACATAATTTATATTTTAAATTTAGCAAATAATTTTATTACTATGCTTTATACATAGGTGCTAACCTCTCATTAATATTCCGTAATATGCGGGTTAATTTGACCCAGGTTTCACACGTTTCACACCAGAATTTTTTTTAAGAAATGAAATTAAATAAACTTCATGTAGAAACGTGAAAGTGAATAAATAAAGATTCATTCAATAATTTTTCTGTTTTGAAGCGTTGTAATTAATATTTTTACGGAATATTACGGAATATTAATGAGAGGTTGGCACCTATGTTTATATATATTTACATATTTAAACATACGGACACACAGTGATGTGTGCGTCGACATACAGTGTCTCACAAAAGTGATGGGACACTTGTGCTTTATAAAAAGAAACTGCAATAAAATAAATAAACAAACATGTGCAAAAATTTTTTGGGTGTGTTTCATATTTAAAGTTAGTAACAATTATTACATAACATACATTTTGTCAAAATATTAAAATATTAATTTAGTAAAAATACAATTGTTCAGAACGGAGCAAAAAATGGCTCACATAAGTGATGGGACACTTACTTTTCCATCAAATATTTATCCAAAAATTTTACTTTTTAAAAGGTTTTAATATTTTGTTGGATTTCCTTTTACTTTTAAAACATGATTTAATCTTTTTGGGATGGATTCGACTAATTTTTTTGTGATTTCTGGAGTGATTTTACCCCATTCTTCTTGAAGCACCGATTTTAGTTGTTGTTTTGAAGAAATGGTGTGTTTGCGAATTCTTGATTCCAATTCTTGCCAAATATTCTCTATGGGATTTAAGTCTGGAGATTGTGGTGGTGTCTTTATTATTTCAGGACAGTTATATAGCAGCCAGAGTCTAACGTTCAGAGCAGTGTGTTTGGAGTCATTGTCCTGGTAGAATTTAAAATCGTTATGAAGGTTCAATTTTCGTGCTGAAGATTTCAAATTTTTCTTTAAAATATCAATATACTTGTACTGATCCATTATACTGTCAATAAAAACAAGATTACCAACTCCAGCGGACGACATACACCCCCATACCATAACTCCTCCTCCACCATGTTTTACTGTTGGTACCAAGTTCTGTTTGCGAAATTCTTCCCTGGGTTTTCTCCACACCAAGATTCTACCGTCAGAACCAAATATATTAAATTTACTCTCATCAGCAAATATAACTTTATTCCAGTAATCAGAATTCTTATTTATGTTGGATTTTGCGAAAGCTAGTCTGAGTTTTCTATTCTTTTCACTTACGAAAAATTTTTTCCTGGCTACTCTACCGTGATATCCAGCAGATCGAATTACCCTTCTAATAGTCTCAGGATTAACAATTATTCCATATAATGCTTGTAAATCAGCAGCAACTTTTGAAGCACTAATTCTTGGATTTTTTTTAATATTTCGAACGATAATTCGCTTTATTCCATTGGATAGCTTTGATGGTCGGCCAGGTCTTCTTTTATCCTGAATCATATGATTCTTTTTATATCGTTTAATGATATTGAAAATTGTTGAACGACTCAAGTTAACTGTTTCAGCAGTTTTTCTAATAGATTTTCCACGTTCAATATGCAAATTAATAACTAATTTTCGAATTTCAGGCGAAGTTTCTTTTCGTTTAGCATTCATGGCTACACAGAGCTAAAAAACACAAAAATTCCAAAACAAACTGGAGAGAAATACTGCAGACGATTTTATAAATTATTGCCAATTGCTTTTAAGTAAAAATAAAACCCCAAAAAATATTTTTATTGCTTATTTCAGACGATTTTTGTTGCATATATAATGGTGTCCCATCACTTATGTGAGCTATTTTTTGCTCCGTTCTAAACATTTGTATTTTTATTAAATTAATATTTTAATATTTTGACAAAATGTATGTTATGTAATAATTTTTACTAAATTTAAGTATGAAACACACCCACAAAAAAATGTGTACATGTTTTTTTAATTTATTTGATTAGTTTCCTTTTGTAAAGCACAAGTGTCCCATCACTTATGTGAGACACTGTATGTTAACTTCTGATTAACTTAGTTAAATGTATTAATGTAGTAATTATGTATTAATCTTGTACGTTGAAAATAGTTTCAAATATTTCAATGGCAATGTTACAATTGGAATTAAAAATTATAGATTCCCAATAATTATCTGATACAGTGATCTCTCACTTATACGCGGTATTTAGTAATTAATTTTTTATACCACTATTTTAAAATAGTAAAATTCTATTTATAAATTCTGCGATTTAAGAAGTCGAAAATTATCTTAAAAGAAAACTGGTGGCGAAAAATAATTTCCGTGTATCGCGTATAAGTGAGAGATCACTGTATTTAGAATAATACTACGTAATATGTAACCGTCTAAAATACGTAATATGTAACCGTAATAAATTTGTCTTTTGGCTAGTTATCATGTAGATCTGGATATCTTTATTAAGGTTCTAATTCCTTAAACTTAATGGTATACTCTTGAATTTTCTCTTCTGATCACTTGTAAAATGTCTTACATATATACAAGGTGGCCATAATTAAACTGACGGTACTCAGAGTGTTCTGTAGCGCGATCTAATATGGATACACAGTGAAGTGTGCGTCTGCATGTGTTAACTTGAGATTAACTTAGTTAAAAGCTATGTATTAATCTTGTACGTTGAAAATAGTTTCAAATATTGCAATGGCAATGTTACAATTGGAATTAAAAATTATAGATTCCCAATAATTATCTGATATTTAGAATAATACTACGTAATATGTAACCGTTAATTTTAAATCAAAAATATTAAATGGAAATGTACAAGATAATAATTAAATGTAAACATATTTAATAAAAACTTCCAGAAAGAAAGAACATCGTCTTCTTCATGTTTGAGTCTTTGATTGAAAAATTTACTGTCACAACTAGGCCCAGGAATTTATAAATGACTTACTTTCTCATACAATTCAGTTTTATAAATCTGTCTTTTGTCTTGTTATCTAAGTTTTTTCCAAACATCTGAAACGGTTCAAATCTTTTTGTTTACATATATTTTTGCCGTGATGTAACGTGATTTTTATAGTAATTATTAAATTTAGATTTTTGTATTTTTGTGATCACTACGGTCATTAAGAAACTCTTCATTAAAAAAAATTAAATTTATATTATGGATATAAAATAAAATTCGTGCAAAGTTTTATTATTTTTTGTACTTCCAAAACGGTTTTAAATATCACTATGGAAATATATCCAAAGGCAAAAACGATTACATATCCTCAATGATGTATTGGTAATAAGATTACGTGAGTTTTAGTCATTGATCTTATGGGGAAGATGTAAAATGTCAATGTAAAAGAAAATAATGGAATTTATTAATCTTTACTCTTATAAAAGCTACTAGAAAATAAAGAGAAACCCCTCTTCGTGACTGTTACTATAACTATAGATGTATGTTAAAATTACATTTATAAAATAACATGAAATATTAGAGTGATTATTTTTAGTTTTTCTACGCATTAAAGTCATCGTTTGATTGAAAAAGTTTTTCTCTCAACTAGGCACGAAAACTAATAAATGCCATAAATTTGTTGCGTGTATTATATAATTACACGCTTATAAATTTGTTTTTTGGCTAGTTATCCTGTAGATTTGGATATTAAGGTCCTAATTCCATAAACTTAATGGTATACTCTTGCATTTTCTCTTGTGATCACTTGTAAAATGTTTTACATATATATATATATGTAAGAAGATGATATGTGAACAGTTCATTTACTGTAATTATATGAACAAATAGACGTTGAATAAGAAAATATGAACTTTAATACAGTCCTAGAAATGTAATTATACAATACTTTACTAGGAATTTCTTCACAGCTAATACACTTTTCTCCCAACATATACAATATATTTATTTTCCAATAGTCCAACTAGGCTTAACAGCGCCTTTACTGGCTATTTCTCATTCCGATGCTTGCTTCACAATAAAAATTAGAAGACTGGCTCTTTTTCCAATTTTGAAGGTATTCAAATCTTGATCTCGCGATCTAAAATATTTATAATTCGTGCATTTAAATCATGGATAATAATAGTACTAGAGCTTCATTTAATTTGATGATCATGCACGCCATAAAGGAAATGAAGTGTTTAAGCTGAAATCCTACATATATATATATATGTATTGTTACATGCAATTTTCAACTTTAGTACTGAACCTTAAAAATATATATATTATGAGCGCATAAAAAATAAAAATCTATATTAGGAAAATTAAAATAAATTTAGTGATATTTTTAGGGTTTAAACTAGCTAATTTACAGGTGTCAAAGTTATAAATAGTATTGAAGATGTTTGCAATAAATTGGTTATTAAAATTATGGGAAGAGGGTTTTTTTTCTTTTTGACAACAAGTAATATTCTTTGGCAAATGCGTTTGTAATTGAACAAATAATACATTGTTATTTTACGAAGTAACTGAACATCATTTACTTTAATGAGCATTTATAAGATGTTATATCTATATTATAAAGGACAAACGTGTCCGTGTGTAACACGGACGTCATTTTGCGAATGGCAACACTTGACGATAAAATTTTGGTTTCGCAATTTTTGCTACTGTATTTTTTTTAATTTCTAACCATTGCACATTTTTAATTTTTACACCGCCATATAGGAAAATAAAATCTACTTCCAAATGCAATTTGTTTGACAATTGTATCTTAATTGACTGATTTATTATAGCATTTTAATTAAATTTCAAGCATATATATATTTTTAAATCTATCTCTATTGCTTGCAGACGATTACAAAATATTAATCCGTTTTCACTTTAAGCAATATAAAAAGTTCAGCAGTTGTTTCCAGCTAATATTCAATAACGAAATTAAAACTCCATTAAGCAATAAATAAAATAAAACGCAAATTTAACAGACATGTAATTGAAATAAGCGCTTAAAACCGCTGAAATTATCAGAATAATAATTTTAAAAAAATCTGTTGTAGATAACGATCTTTTTACGATTTCTTCAGTTGTTGACTTCTGGCACGAGGTCAATACGAAAGGACCGCTTTTAAAAAATTTCAAAATTTTATTTGAATATATAATTGACATATTTCATATAAAAATGCTCTTTGTTGTTGTTAGGGGGCAATATACAAAAAAAAAAAAAAGAAAAAAAAAAAAGCTAAACTTAAAATCTATTAGACTTTTCAATGAAAAAAAAATCGTTTACACATATATTCTCTATCCCGGTATACCCGGGTGGATGCCCTAGTTGCAAATAAAAGAAAAACAAATGTTATATTATGTAAAACATCTATATTTTTCTTTCTAATAAGTTTTCTTTTTATCTTGCTTGGAGGTATTATGTATACAGAAATTAGTAATTTTGTAACTAAAATAGTGTCTGTAAATTTATGAAATCGAATATCTAAATATATTATAATATCTAACATCTAATAAATATAAATGTTATTGCTCTTTAATTCATCTGGTACTTAAAGCCAGAGATAAGTTGAGACACATATAGGCACTATCTTGAAAAGGTTGTAGACACCAATGATGGATAAGTTTGTCCTTTCGTCAGTGATAAGTAATCTTCGGTGTTGTCGGCGTCGGAATATGTCAAAAATGATTCATATTGATAAATGATTGGATTAAGAGTTAACTAAACAATCATAACCTGTGACACTCTCATCCGTCTACAGAGTAATTTTTTTAAATATAAATTTTAGCTTTTTCTTTCACCACTAAAATAGGATTTTATTACAAAGTATTTGTAACTGCCCTGTTGAAAAAAAAAATATATATTACTCAAAAATGTGTCTGAGAATCTACTCGTTTTTTATAGGAATAAATGTATCATAAACGAATGAATAGCTGCTATAAGACTCTATTTTCTGAATATGACTATTATCGAATAAAAATCATTCTATTATTTAATTGCAAAATGTATGTCAATAAATAAATAAAATATATCTATTTGTAAATAGTGTTATTAAAAAGAGGCATGTTGGCAGCTATGCCAGTACATTAAACATTGACATATACACATCAGTAAATAAAAAATGTAGTCAGTAATTATACTTACACTTTCGTGATATTTAGTTTTACATCTTATAAATTCCAATAGAAATTGTTTAAGAAGTATAAATGTACTATTCGGAAATATTTCGTTTATTAGTTTAAAGAACAAAAGTTGCCCAGAACAAATTTAGTGATCTATATTTTCGGCAAAATTCGTGTACATCTATATGTGTCTCGTTTAACGACTACATGTGTCTCGTTTAATTACAATTGCGATGAATATTTACTGCGATGATTTGTTCTAGATTCAATGAAAACAGTAATTTGGGGCCTCCGTGGCTGAGTGGTTAAGATACCATTCCGCTAATCGTTTGAGAGCGTAGGAGTAGGGTCGGTGGGTTCGACTTCCGTCAGCTCCATTGTACACACATTGTGGAGCTCCTGGCTGTAATTCTCTGGTGTTGTAACTTTCATTATGGCTATTGTACTGAGAGCTTGTATATTGATGATGACGGCATTATACAAGCGGGCATTTGATGTCAAGCACTGAAGTCAGATGTATGTTCCGAAACAAACAAACAGTAACTTCTCGAAAGGAAAAATTCTCGAAATGAATTGCCGTTCATTTATTTTCTGCTTTAAACTGTGACTTAAACCTTCAGATCTATTAAAGCCGAGAATATTTTTAAAAGTTATTATATTTCCCTTTTTTATTAAATACGCTTTTTTCAGCAGTGGAGCATCCGTAAACGCAAACCCAGTCAATATGGCGGCAATGTGTGGTCACAATTTTCACAGTCACAAAGGTGGCTGGACATTCGTTACATTATGACTGTGAGGTGTGCGTAACTTCCTCACCCCACTGTGAAGTACCTACACCACTGTGAATTCATCGGGACTGATTTTTGAGTCATTTCCACCTTGTAACAAAATAAGACATACCGACTTCATGGTGGCTCATTTTCTGTGTCATGTGGCTACAATGTGACATAGTAAAAACTGCGTACACGGGCAACATGGCTATTAAGGGGTTGCACTGGTCATGCTAAAACACTCGCAAGGTCTCCAATGGTTAAACCAAAGTTAAAACCTTTAAAAACTACTTCGTTTGCATTTTAATATTTTTAAAAGAATTTGTAATATGATATATGGGGTCGATCTCAAACCGGGTACTATTTTTACTCTTTTGATTTTGTTATGAGGATACTTTCACCTTCAGCGCCGGTTCCATAATAGAAAGTGACCTCATAAAAAATTTGCAACCAAAAAAAAAAATAAAAATAAAAAACTACCCGGTCAGAGATCAACCTTAGCTATCTTATTAAAAAAATCATTTAAAAGTATTGAAATGCGAACGAGAAATCTGATTGCCATTGCTTTAACGCTAGTTTGCGAGTGTCTTCTCGTGACTAGGGGAGGTTTTAAGGCTATAACTCTACATACGAAAAAAAAAAATACATTATCACTTTGATTTTTTTTTTCTCTTGGTATACTCTCAGTTTCGGAACTGTTTCCAAAATTGAAGGTGGCCTCAGAAAGAAAACAAAACGGCTACCAAAATCGAAATAGCAAAAATATATCAGATTAGACATCAATGCCTACGAAATATTTGGAAAGAATTTGCCATTTGTTAAATTATGTTACGAGTGTCTTCGAGCGACTAGCGCAGGCTCCATAACTGCCTCAAACTAATTGAAAATAAATAAGTTGATTTGATTTGATAGCCTAAGAGGGACTGCTCAGAGTAGTACAAGTCTGTAGAGCATAGTGTCCCTCCCTGTCCCCATTATTAAGGTCTTTTAAAAAAAATACAACCTCAGCCGAAGCTGGACCCACCGCTAGACGCGACAAGGGACAGTATTGAAAATTTAGGAAAAATACAAACTATGGTCAAAGACCAGATCACATATAATCCGGCCCTGCGAGGGATGGACCTTCTAAGCGACAGTTAGCTGGGACTGAGTAGTAGTTGTGCATTGGGAGTGGCAGCAGCTGACGACGAAATAATTTGTATTAGGTCTCACTGTCTAAAAATGATAGTAAAGATAATTATCTCCATTTATTAAAGCTGTTTGTCTCGTAATTAGGGAGCTGGCTACTAAACAAAATATGACGGAACCAAATTTCGACTCAGCCATGGACGTTTGAAGTGGGTGGGATTCTACTTTAAACGTATTTCCCGATCTGTTTAGCTCTCTTGCGGTATAGATGATCGTAGTGCACACAACCAATCAATTATTTCTTCAAATATCCATATAAATATTATGCAAGCATGCGCAAGGAATTAAAAAAAAATCATGTATCGCAGTTTTTTCATAGTGTAATATGTTCCAAAAGTATATTTTTTATTTTATTATTATACCTAGAGGAAAAGAAAAAGATTTTGAATTTAGATTTGAATTTGTTGTGCAAAACAAAAAAATATTCTAGTTTTTTTACTTATTTATATATTTTTTTCGAGCAAATGTTTGAATTTTCGAACAATGTTCTATAGCAATAAATATAATGAAGAGAAATATAATTATTATTTACAAAAACTGTTGAAAGAAAATCATGATTTTTTTTTTCCTTGCGAATACTTTTTTTAAAGCGTATTCTCATTGAACAGCGAAGAGAAAATAATTAATTGTTTTCCATATATTTGAAGAAAAAAACCTCTTTAGCTGTGATCAAAGAAGCGCAAATTGAATTTTCGAATCGAAATTTCCTTATTTCGAATTTAATTATCTGTAGATGAGGAATGTAATCCCCAACTTCCTTTTCTGGTATAATATAGTAAATTGAGTTTCTATTTCTATATGCATTTCTGATACAAATTTTAATGATAAAAAATGTGTGATGTTGTGTGGAACGATGGAAGAAAAATTTTGTGCTATGATTTAATAGAATGCATATATTTAATGTGACCAAAGCAAGCAGAATGTAATTCTATTATGTTTTGTTTAAAAGCTTCCAATGAAGCGGAAAATATTAATTTCAATATACAGGGTGTCCATAATTAAACATCCCTACTTTAAAGTTGCCTACAGACGAAACTATTGGTCAGAAAGTTGTGAAACTTTGTGAAGGACATAATGAAGGAATGGGAATTCGTTTAAGCAAAAAAAAAAAAAAAAAAAAAAAAAAAAAAAAAAAAAAAATCAGTTCAAAATTTCACCACCAGATGGTGTTTTTAATTAATTACACATTTAGCATACATTTACGATAGTTTACAAATTTTATTACTACAAACATGTTCAACAAAATCTTTTCATGACATGTTTTTAGAATTTCCCAAAACACACTGCGGTCAACTGTGGAACATGCTATTTACGATTACAGATGGTAGCTGGAAATGATCGCCACCACGTGGAACATGATATGTCGTAATAAAATATTTAAACTGTCGTAAATGTATGCTAAATATGTAATTCGTAAAAAAAACACCCTCTGGTGGCGAAATTTTGAACAAACTTTTTTTTGCTCAAACAAATTCCCATTCCTTCATTATGTCCTTCGCAAATTTTCTCAACTTTCTGACCAATAGTTTCGCCTGTAGACAACTTTAAAGTAGGGTCGTTTAATTATGGACATGTATAATATATTTGCACATATATAATAAAAAAAAATGTGTGTGTACGAATAATAAATTTGTACACGCAGATATACATCAGATGCTTTAACATGTTAACTGCGAGGCTAACGAAAAAGACAGGCTACCGCGGTGTATCCCACTTATCATTTTTTACAGACCGCTACCGAGGCTAACGAAAAAGAAAGACTACCGCGGTGCTTTACGCGTATCTTTTTTTACAGACCGCCGGAATCATGTGATGCTCGAATGCACTAATGCAGGTGTACTAAAAGAGCATCATGTCACTCTAGCCGTCTTTAAAAAAAAGATAAGTGGAATGCACCGCGGTAGCCTGTCTTTTTCGTTAGCCTCGACCGCTACAGAATGACGTGATGCTCTTTTCGTACACTTGCATTGGTAGATTCGAGCATCACGTGACTCCTGCGGTCTGTAAAAGATGATATGCGTTAAGCACCGCGGTAGTCTTTCTTTTTCGTTAGCCTCGTGTTAACTGGGTATGACGCAATATTTCGTCATACACGTACTACAACCATAATAGTTTGAACGCATTGCTTCCACCAGTAAAATTTTAGTTGAAATGTTCGTCTTCTTAAAACGCCGTATTCATGCAAAATTACTTCCATGAATAAGGAAAAAATTTCTATTACTTTTTACTGGTGGAAGTGTGCACCGTTGGTAATCAGGCATATCGGTTGGACAAAAGTTTATTTGCCGGTTAACATGTTAAATTGTCTTGCTAATATTTTAGTTTAAAAACGCGCCAATGAGCGGAGCTAGTTTGAGGGAAATTTGTATCCGGGTGCAGACGCTAGAAGGGAACATATTTATGGAGTATTGTCATTTTTAAAAATTTCTTTTCGCGCAAACATGGACCATAATTAAATGGTATACCAAGTTTCTTAGTCAAAACGTTTCAACAAAGATTTTCCGAAAGAGTAATAAAATTGTTCTAGTGCATTTGCAAATGATCCACCAACTGAATTCTTGAGAAGTAGTTCTTTTCTGATGATTAGTACGAAAGCTGGATTCAAGACATCCTGTTGAAAAGGAAACAATAGGAAACTTCTTAGTCTTGCTCTGAAGTCGCCATGGCAATTATATAGTTGTTACAGACTTACCGAATTATTTGGAGAAAGACAGCCCACTACAAGTTACGCATACCGCGACTCGGCTTCTCTATTACGTATCTTTGTTAAAGTTTACACAGACAGACCAAAAGCTCCAAAAAAGCGTATATTACAAGTGAGTTATTACTCTAGTGTATTTGTAATATAGGTTATATGCTTCTAGTTAGAAAATGTTGAAAATGAGATTGCTTTACAAGTTGTCTATATAAGGAACTTTAAGAGTTACATTGAATGTTAAATTACATACACACACACACACATATATATATACGTATTTTTATGCATGCCTGTATATATGTGTGTTAAACATCATAGTCTTTTGTTGATACATAGACAGAAACAAAGTCCTAATAGCAATTTCATATGAATTTAAATCATGTGAACGAGTATGGTATGATAAAATTGACCCGGCTTTAATGTATGCTTATTTAAATTTTTACCATAAAAAGATAAATATATTACAAACATTTTATTCTTTCATACAATATCACGTAGGCTTCTAGCTGCGTAAAAGTTTCATGGAAAAGTCATGAAATTGTCGGCGAAAAGAATTAGTATAGCGTGATACATGAATCCTAATAAGATATGGCAGATAAAATTGACCCGACTTTAATGTATACTTATTTAAATTTTTACCATAAAAAGGGAATTATATTACAAACCAGTTACTCTTTCATACAAGTTCATGTAGGATTCTAGCTGTGCAGAAGTTTCATGGAAAAAACATATAAAATACATGAAATTTTCAATAAAAAAAATTTAGTAAAGCGTGATGCATGAAACCTAATAAGATATGGCATATTATAAATCACATTATTAATTTTTGCACCGATAGCCCTGTATACAAAATCTATTGCGAAGACACTTTATACCTCTAACAAAGTTAGCACAGATAATGTCATATATGAAATATAATTTTGTGTGAGATTTCATTATAATAATATTTTAGACATAAGATATTTTGATTAGATGACATTTGGGGTTCAGGGCGTGCCGGCTTATAACTATATGTTACAGAAGTTACAACTTTACAGTGCCAGTTACAAAAAATAAAGAACAAAATTTTACTAACATGAATGCGTCATACATAACTTAAAAAAACGCCAGAAGGCAGACATGAAAATTGGAACTTTTCAAATTAAAATGAGCAATATTAATTTGCTGTAAAATTTATAAGATTTAAAAGCAAAAATATTTCCCAACAACTTACTTTATTAATGTGTTTACTTTATTTTTTTCACATCTGCAAATTTGATTTTTTATAGAAAAGTATTTATGTAAAAATTCCTTTGAAATTACAGATTTCTAAATTATGTATTCCAAGTCAGATACCGTTAAAAATATATATCATAAAAAGACAAGGTTTTAAAAATTAAATATAATCCTTTTAATATTCTAAAAATGTAAGATATTTTGAAAACAAAAAAAGAAAAAAAAATAGACAAGGACTTTCCATTTTATATTATTTTCCCGAGACTTTTTAATCAAAAATCTATACTGGCATCTTTGATGAACCGGAAAAAAAATAAAAAATAAATGAGAAACAGTATTATCATCTGATAAAAGTATTTCGTTGTGCCACGTTTTAAACAATCGATACAAGATATTTAAACAAAGAATTTAAAGGGTAAAAAGAGGAAAAAAAAACATGATAAAAAATTTCTCCCTCCATTACAACTTTTAAACATCATATGTCGACGGAAAGGGGAAAAAAAGTCATTTATAAACGTAAGGGAGGAAAAGATAATAAACCCTTATGCATAAGAGGATTTGCAGTAAAGCAAAAGGAGGGTACAAAAAAAACTGAGGACTTTTTTTTTTATTCCCTAAAGGGAAAATTGTAGTCATGCTGATGTGAAATGTAAATCTTTATAAAAGCAGAAGGAAATATAATTTAGCAAAATATATACATGCATCCGTTAGGGTGTTAATGGAATTTTTGTTTTTACAGCAAATTATGTGTTTAAAAAGCCTTTTCCCCTCCTGTTTTTGCCCATGGGCATGAGATGACCGATTTAAAAATTGAAGAATTCGTTGGAATGTTGAAATTAATCATACGTGCAAAAAATGTTTTTTTTTTTTTTTTTTTTTACAAATAACATGCACGTCAGCTTAAATTGACAGCGTTATTATTATTATTTTTTTCATAATTAGATAAGAATATTGAGTGATGTATATCTTGCTGACATTTCTTTTATATAATGTCATAATTCCTACATTTGATGATGTAGACTAGAAAAAAGGCTATATTGTTCATTTCGAAGAACAATAAAATGAAAACATCATCTGATAATACTATTTCGTGGTGCTAATTTGTAAACAGCTGACGCAGTAAATTTAGATAAAACTTTACTACATAGCTGCCAACTTTTACGCTGTTTTGTTACCACTAAAAATTAATAAAATTTTTGCCTTATTGAATCACATGATTTCGGCGATTTAATAAGATTAAATTTACTATAAAATTTTAGTGATGGGAAAAAAGCGTAAAAGCTGGCAGCTACGCTACTAGGAAAACAATAGTGGATATATTTGTTATTTTGAAGTCTAATATTGCATTGAGCAGATATATATCAAATGAAATATCAATATTAGCATTAAACATAACCAAGAATTTTACTCAAGTTTTTAAGTTTTATAAAAACATTTCACACCAGGACTTTTATTTAAAACTATTTAAACATTTTATGTTACTTATTTCTGAGTGATTTATGATTTATTTACTTTATAAGATACTTCTGGTTCAAATAGAAATATTTTCATTCGGTACTGGTAAAATGACCGGTTTTTAGGTGCGTTCGTAATTATATAAATACGTAGCACCTATAGTCGTCGTTTGGTCCGTCCGTCTGTCCGTCCGTCTGTCTGTCTGTCTGTCCGTCTGTCTGTCCGTCCGTCTGTCTGTCTGTCTGTCCGCATATAACAACGCAAAAACTACCCAACCAAATGGTTTGCAATTTAAAATATATTATCTTTGCAGAATTTTGTCGAGACATTTCAAATTTTATTAAAATCGAATCAAAACTTTAGGAGATATTAATAAAAATATTTATTAAGAAATTTGATTTTTTTTTTAAATCGGTGCTTTTTTGTTATAAGAGCTTCCGAAGTTTAATCGTCCAGCGACCGAGATACTTATTTTATGACAGAAATTAATCTGCAGACGATATAATTCATTTCACAGAATTAAAAATCATCAAGATCTGAATATTTATATAACTAGCTGATACATATATATCTGAATATTTATATAACTAGTTAAGATATTTGTATGAACAGTGTCATAAAATATATACTTAACTAGCTGTTTAACCCGTTCTACGCACGGGATATCATGAATTTAATTCTAAAACGTGCGTACGAACGCACCTCGTTTGTAACGTTTGACGTACAATTTCCAACTTGTTGGTATATATTTAGTGTTAGTTGAATATTAACTTTACCTTAAAATATTTGCAATAAAATGATAATATTACAAAATATTTGCTTTGCATCGGCAATAATTGCAATGGAACGTCAGTATTGCAAAAATAATGGCTTTACATTGTTGATAATAGCAATGCATTGGCGAAGTATTTTTATCAAATATTGTAATCGTGTCAAAAAATCAGTATCTAAAATACCCAACCATAATTCATGCATATATTGTCAATACTAGGGAAGATATAGCAAATTTGGCCAAAATATAGTTATAACAAAAAATATCAGCTCATTTTATGTTTAACTATTAATAAAAAAAGTTTTAATAAACAATTACATAAAATGCAAAATCTCCGCCATTAAAACAATTAAGTGTGTTATATTGTGACGATTGACTATGTATGTTTTATTTATATTTCATAATTTCTGAACTTTTATAAATATTTTTAAAAAATTGTAAGCAATAAAAAAAAAGAGATCTTGCTGCTAGGCTTGAATATTTTACCCAGCTGAAATAGATCAGCCATTGAGTGTTGTGCTCTCGTTTTCGTTCAAGTATGTTATGTTAATCAACAAACAAAATTAAACATAACAAAGAAGAAAATGAATTATGAACCAAGAGAAGATTTGCAGACAAAAAATATGAACGTCATAAAAAATGGTGAGTTATTTCTTTCCTGAAAAAATAAAATACACCTCCATAATAGTTTATGCATGAATGTACGTTACGATTAACTATAACATAATAAATTGAAGATTTTGATATTTTTATCATTGACTATATTTGTAAAATGCGTCTTTTCATTTTTTTCTTCATTTCCCTACAAAATCTTGTAAATTTAAAAATGGAAGAATTGGAAACTTGAATATATGTAAAGAATGGAATTAACAAAATGCCATTCTGTTTCTTGGGACTGAAACACGCAACTGTTCGTCCGTTTGTTTTACAAAATTGCTGAAAAAAGAAAATAAATATCCTCTGAAAATAACACATTGTAAATTATATTTATATATAAAAGAAAGCGCATATTGTCAACTTAAATGTTGAATGGATTTTTCTGAATTTAACGATTTTTCAAAGGTTGATATGTAATAAAATATTTCTACATTAACAAATCTCCACCAAATACATAGAATAAACGCAATTTACTTAATTCTATGGAAGGTTTATGATTCTTGTATTTTTTTAAATATCTCAATACATGAGGCTGTTTCCAAAATTGTTCCACCAAAATTTTCAGTGTGATTAAAAGGCTGAAAGCCACAAGGTTTAAATTACATTTTTTTATAGTAAACAAACATGTATTTCCTAATGTAAATACAGCAGCATCGATTTTCTAGAACATCATTTTCGTACTGGATAAAAAAAGTTTTATAAAAACTGATATTATTAAATATGAATATAATGTATCGAAAAATTGGCACTGCTTTGTTACGGTGAATAAATATTGGAAAAGTATAAAAGAATAATGTTAAAGTTTGCACTTTAAATTTAATAATCTTTAATACGTTCACTGCCGGGTTAAAATTACCGGAATTTTATTTTATTTAGAAAGTTCGAATTCCTACCAAAAGATACTAATAGCAATATTTACTTTATTTAAGTACAGACATTTCATGATTACCTAAAATAAAAATTCTTTTATCAAAATTCCAGTGCGACTTCGTAATTTTAAATTGGGCAGCGAATAGGTTAATTTGTAAAATTATCAGAAGCGCCCACCCCGTACACTTAGATTAAGTGAATCAAGAATTAAAATAAACATAGTATTATTTTTCATGAAATACATTTTTTTTATATTCTAAGAAAATCTAAAATATAATTTATAAAGTTATTACAGGACAAGTGTCACACTTGTACGAATAAGTTGAATAATATGATTTTAAGGCAATTTTTGTTATTTACATTTCAAAAATCTTAATAAAATTACACTAACTAGCATTTTTATTTAACATTATTGTACTGGTATAAATATGAGATTTCTTTGAGCTTTTAAGATTTTATTGATAGCTAAGTGGAAATGTTAATGACTTCTTTATTAGCAACGAAGCTATTATTAAATGAAAATAGTATACTCATTGAGAAGAGCTACTGTTTTAATTGACTTTACACATTTTTATGTGACGAATAGTTTTTTTAAAGACAGCTTAAGTTGTATTCTGATTGAAAATTCAATTCCAATTTTATATAAAAAAAAAAAAAAAATCATTTGTCATTTGTAGTTTTGACTCAGAAAATTCATTTGCTATAAAATTTAGCAATATATATATAGTATTTATTTATATAAACATTTATAGAACAATTTTAACGCATTCATAAATAAAATACCTCTTTTATACTGAATTTGTTAAAATTATCCTATTTAAAACAATTATCCTATTTAAAGTTATTGAATAAATTAAAAAATATAATTTTCCTGATTTTAAATTATTTTCATAAACTATTACTGAACGATAAATTTGAGCTCGTAACAATAAAACGAATTTAAGATACAATTCTTCAAGAGAAACTATTATTAATCTTTTCGCACATTCTAAATGCTATAAATATCTTATCTTGTGAATATTATGAATAATATATGAATAATATGTGAATATTGAAAAATATATAGTTTTCAAAAATATTTTACCATAAAAGATGTTTCTTTATTTTAAAATATTATACTACAATAAAGAGATATAATATTTATATACATGTATATCTCTATTAATTTATAAACCTAAATAAACATTCATGTGATATATCTAATGAAGAATTGTGTAAATCAGCTGTTAGGTAGACATTTTCGTTGTTAGAGCCATAGTTTTAATTTTTAAAATTCCCAAAATAATCTTTTATAAAAATTCTGAATTAGGTTGTCAAAAACATTAACTATTTAATCGTAATTTCATTGTTAATGAACAATCTCATTTCAGTTGGAAACAAATGTTTATTTTGACTAATTAGACTTTTAATTTTTTATCCCTCAAATAATTTTCCTTATTTCAGTTTTTATTTTATCTTTTTGCCGTCCTCGTTTTTAATTTTTGCGACTTTCTTTTTCTAATTTACTTTACTTTATTTATAATTGTAATTTTCTTTTTCAATTTTTCCTTTACTTCCAACATTTTGGAAAACGACAAATTCTTTTTGTACGCGTTGTATATTTTTATTCTTACAATGCGTAAAACAAGTTTATTTCAATGGTATAAGATGTAAAAAGTGGAAATAACATTGCGTATTCCAGTTCTAAGAAACAGCATGCCATTTGGAAAATTACAATTATTATTTATATATATATAATTCTACTGTATGTAATGTTAATGTATACAGGTATATATATATGTAAGGTATTTATTGATACGATATGAATATGAACTACTTACGATAATATATATATATATATATATATATGTTTGTGTGTGTTGCATTCTGCTATATTTTAGCTCCAATACAACAGTCGAAGAAAAAAAGATGACAAACATCTCCAAATTTAGCAACTTTAAGCAATAATAGGCCCAGTAGTATGCAGAATGAAGAAAAAAAGAACACCATGGTACTCGAATTCATTTATTTAAACACACTCATCTTTAAATTCCAGGGGATTGCTCTCTTTACATAAAGATAATATTAACAACTCTCCATAGAACAACATCATTTCATATTAGACACAATCCCGACGGCCAAATCCAGCAGCGTTTTATTTAATCACTCATTTCGACAACAAATATCCCTTCTCTCTGCGTCTGTCAATTCGTTTTAAGTGAAGAGGCACAAGAAGCATTTCGTAACACGCGACTTTTTTATCCAATGCATGTTCAAGTAACGTCTGGTACTCATTTTTTTTTATCGGTGAATTAATATTGAAGAAATACGTCACTCCTAAGCTTTTGGCGGGAAAAGAATCTTCTAGAACATTATCGAAATTAAGAAATGCGGGAAATTAATACAATAAAGTTTCGTTTTTTTGCGTATTGAAAACAATTGACAAACAAGAATGATTTTTTTTAGATTGTTAGGATAGGGAATGAGGAATTTACACAGATTAAAAGAAATGAAAGAGATTTAAATACGGGAATAAATAAGAAATATTTAATATAATAAAAAAATTAAGAAAATAGGATACTTATGAAATGTGATTTTTACAACTTATTTGTAGGGAAATAAAAAGTGAATTTAAGTATATTAGGATAAAAAACGTTTTAAATATGAACAGTAATGGAATATTTTTAAGAAAGGGAACATTTTAATAAACTAGGGGTGTAAATGGAATATTAATAAAAGGAATTTTTTATACAATAAATTTAATAAGATATGGAATTTTAAATTTCGTAATAAATATAACTATACATATAAACAATATATCAAATTCTACACTAGACTTTCAAATAAAGAAAAATCAAATCCGTTCAAAAACTATATAACTTTAGCGATTCTATTCCTAAAAATTCTTTCAACAAAAATGATTGTCAGGTAGCAATTTTTCTGTGTCATATCTCTCTATATATTCCTTTAAAAAAACTTTAAGAGAGAATTTCTTTCAAGAATTTCCCTCGACTTTTCAGTAATATCTTCAAACCAATGACCTATATTTCTTTCAAGTAGGAACTGTAGATAAAATATATTCATATATTGCATTTCCATCAAACATTCAGAATCTATAAAAGCTTTCAAGTGTTTTGTATAGTCTCTTCTGCTTTTAGTGGCATGCCATAATGGACGAGCAAAGTTGAACTTTAAAATTTTAGGCTGTAAAATATGTTGTATAAATTCCTAATACTTTATGCAGAAGAAGATGAAATATTCGTTAAGCATCATGCATTCAGCTCTAAAAAACATATCATATAATTTTTTTTAAATAATCAAGCAAATACGTTTAAAGGGATATCGATACAGTGGTATTTAATAAAATTATTTCAGAATGGATCCCTTAATTCATTTTCTTTTTTAGTCCCCATACAGACATATAATATGCTTCTAAGTTAGTACAAGTTTTACAACTGAGATATTTGCAGTTTCAATCGGTAATTAATATCTATATATATATTTCTCTTACGTGGCGCGGAAAAAAGGGCTCAATTTGTAGAATATCGTTTGGCAACAACCGTAGTTTCCAGAATCTCCAATATGGCGTCCAGCGAAAGAGCAGTGAAACTTCAGGGATGAGATTTCTCCGCTTTTTTCATACCAGTATAATCTTACAGAAAATGTTCTTTTATTTAATTGGAACATTCTGCGATTTATGAAAACAACGTTTTCTCTAAAATTATACTGGTATTTAAAAAGGCGGAGAAATCTCATGCCTAAGTGAAACTCAAACTAGCAATTATTAAAAATAAAATAACATGTGCGTAATCGAAAGCGTTTGAGATGATTCCTCATTTTAATTATGAGTAATATCGTTAATTTCAAATGAATTCTCAACTCTGATTTAGAATTTATTTATGAATTTCCCTCACACGAAATCGGAGAGAATAAAAATACCAACTGTCTAGATTGCACCTGCTGCCATCTATTGCTGTTTTGATGAAGTAAAAAATAATTTATTTTGCAAATATATATAATCAATTAGAACAGTTTTACGAAATTTAAACAATTGATGGTATATATAAACTGTCTTCCTATCACGTAGTTTTTTTTTTTTTTTTTTTTTTTTTTTTTTAAATGATTTAAGCCGTGCTGTACAATAGGTGCAATGAGTTTTAAACTAATTTTGTTTTCAAGATCTTTTTCTCATAGTATTTAAATGATTTATTCCCATTGGTAGCACCAACTAAATGCATTTGTAACTGTGTTTTCAACGAAGTTTTTAATTATTTTTGCATTAAAAATTGTTAATTTTATGGTGGTTTATGGTAGTACATATTCGGATAGAATTGCTGCAAAAATAAAAAGGGGCTAGCGAGCGAAGCGAACTGGGACCGCGTAGTGGTCTCAATGTGAACTTCTTCCTAATTCACGGGGGTTGGCGAGCGTTAGCGACTAGGAGGCTGAGCCCCCTAGTATATATATATATATATATATACACTATGGCACTCGAATTCATTTATTTAAACCCACTCATTTTTAAATTCCAGGGAATTGCTCTCTTTTAGCAATTCTCTAAGTCAAAACATAATAGAACGCCAACAACATTTTATTTTAACAATCGCTTCGACAGCGATACAAAATCCGTTTTTTCTGCGTCTGTCCGTTCGATTTAAGCGTAGAGGTACAAGAAGCATTTCGTAACACGTGACCTATTTTACCCAATGCATGTGCAACTTTCGTTCGCACTTATTTTTTATCGGTGAATTAATATTGAAGAAACAAGTCTCTCATAGTTTTCGGCGGGAAAATAATTTTCTGGAACAATGTGGAAATAAAAAAAAAAACGCGCGATACTGAAAGGATAAGTTCCGTTTTTTTGCGTATTGAAAACAATTTTAAAAGAATGATTTTTTTTAGACTATTAGGAAAGGAAAATGGTGAATTTGCACAGATTAAAAGAAATAAAAGAAATTTATATGCGGGAATAAATAGGAAATGATTAATATAATAAAGGGTGTGATTTTTACATCTTATTTGTTGGTAAATAAAAAGTTAATTTAAGTAGATTAGGATAACAAGTGTTTTAACTATAGACAGTAATGGAATATTTTTAAGAAATGGAATATTTTAATAAACTAAGGTTGTAAATGCAATATTAATAAAAGGAATTTTTTTATTCAATAAATGTAACAGGATACGGAATTTTAAATTTTGTAATATATTTATATACATATATGCATTTAACTTTATGAATAAGTCTTTTTCATTTTATTCATAATTAATTTGCTGTTGTTATTTAAAATGTATATAGAAATAATGCGTCGTAATTATAGAGAATATGTAATTATCTAATTTTAGTAAATTATATAATTACAAAATTGAAAAAAAAATCTTAAAAATAGTACAATTTAGTGTTTATATAGACACTCATTTTGATTTAAATCATAATGATTAGAGGATTTTAGTCAGATTGTTATAAATTAGAAAATCCCCATTAAATCGAGTTTGTTACATTTTTAAAATGCTTCGAAATTATAATGATTAGGTATTTAACTGATGTAATCCTGACGAATAGTTATAAACTGCTAAAAACCTATTTAAATAAGCTTCTTTAGACAATTATGTATAAACGCATCATAATCATAGTTAATCTATACTTAGCAGATGTTGGTCAGTTGGATTGTTACAAGCTATAAAATCGATATTTACAGAACACATTAGGTAAAATAAATGATTGAAATATAAGCGTAGTGTATTTTTAAAATAGCTTTCAAACGCAATATATAAATATGTATATATATATCGGTCATAGAAATTAAACAATATGTACAAAAATGAAACTGGAAATAATAGTGCAAATTTTTATTTTATTACATACACTATATGGCCAATGATGACCGGTCTCTTGCGACTTTAGACGTTTTGTTAAATATCTAGAAAAATACATAAGGAATAATTATCCTGAAACTTCAGGCGTGTAAACATCATAGTCGACGTCATGTATTTCGGCGAAGATTTTTTTCCCGAAACCCCATAGGGGGGGGGGGGGGTGGCGTCAATAAATTGAAGAAATACGAATATCTTTTGGATAACCCTGTAAAAATTAATATCACAAAAACGTTGAAACGGTAGCACATGCTTAGGAGGCACTTTTTAATAAACTGTGTTCATTTTTATGAGGATAGCACGTATACTCGTGGAGAAATTAAGTTTTTTATAAAAACAATCCCAAATTTTACTAAGTGTTTTGCTTATAATTTTCAGAGTTCTTAATATAAAGGAATGTTCATTTCAGGAACGATGACAAACAACATTATATACAATACCCTGCAATCAGAATTAAAAAATAATACATATTGGATGAAAAATGAGCAGGTTCACTAAATATTGTTTCACTGCGCGTGCGCGAATGCAATCAAAATATATTGTACATAATATATTAGCTAAATGTACAGAGCAACTTTTGTGACAGCTTCAAAAACATAGCTTGAAAATTCTGATAGTGGTAGCCGATAGAATAAGCTTGAAATTCTCTGTTCCCAAAAGGAAGCAAAAAGATGAGGGGCGGTATCCAAATACACAATGAGAGACACTTCATTCTTATTATGTCAACTTTCATAAATTAGTATATTTGGATACAACCCCTCATCTTTTTGCTTTCTTTTGGGAACAGTGAATTTCGAGCTTATTCTATATCGACGATTACTATCAGAATTTTCAAGCTATGTTTTTGAGACTTTCACAAAAGTTGGTCTAGACATTTAGCTAATATATTATGCACAGTATATTTTGATTTAATTCGCGCATGCGCAGTGAAACAATACTTAGTGAACCTGCTCATTTTTCATCCAATATGTATTATTTTTTTTTATTCTGATTGCAGTGTATTGTATATAAAACTGTGTGTCATCGTTTCTGAAAAGAACATTCCTTTATATTAAGAACTCTAAGAATTATAAGCAAAACACTTAGTAAAATTTGGGATTGTTTTTATAGAAACCTTAATTTCTCCACGAGTATACGTGCTATCCTCATAAAAATGAGCATAGTTTATTAAAAGAAGCCTCTTAAGCATGTGCCACCGTTTCAACACTTTTGCGATATTAGTTTATACATGGTTATCCAAAAGATATTCGTATTTCTTCAATTTGTTGACTGCCGCTTATGGGGTTTCGGGAAAAAATCTTCGCGGAAATATATGACGTTTATCATGTTGTTTATACCACTGAAGTTTCAGGATAATTCCTCATGTATCTTTCCAGATATTTAACAAAACGTCTAAAATCGCAAGTGACCGGTCATCATTGGACATATAGTGTATTAGTTGACCAATTAGAAATGAAATCACAACAATGAAACAATGACCTCGCAATAAATCGTTCCGTGTATAATTTGAATATTACAGTAATTCGGCAATTTACAAGGTTGACTCAATGTTAATTTAAATGAGAAAAATAATATTTTTAACATGATATGTTTTAAAAGAAACCCACTTACATTGGTTATTTTGCATTATCTTTTAAAATTTCAACTATACGAATGATGTTTTTAAAACCTTTTGACAGGGGCACATTCAAGAATACATGCTAGAGCCGGACAGATGTTGTCCGAGCCGCAGTGTAAAGGTTTTATACTAATGAAAGCAGGCAGTTTTCTAAGAAAGCATTGTATGTGTAAGATTTTATATCTTCCTGTTTTAACTGGATTTACATATGCCCATAATACCATTTGTCTATATTTGACTGCTGTCTGTAAGTTTGTGTTACACTAATTGTGTAGGCCTTGTAATTCAAAAACTAATGCAAGAAAAATCATGAAACTTCATATTTAGAATGACCTTAACATAAATTGGTGTTGATTAGATTTTGGTGTGTATAGCTTTACAGGTGGTGCTGCTATTTTGTGCTTTTCTGGATATGCGGCATACCTGTAACACAAAATGTACAGGCTGAAATTCTACAGAATTTATTTTGAAATTTGGAACTGACCTCTATGTGCCCAGTTTTGAGTATGTCCATTTTTCAATATTCTGAGTATTTCTGGTATTTCAGAATTGAAACTTCCTATTTGAAACTAAAAGTTTCATAGCAAAATGAAAATATCGCTTTCCTCGGATTTGAAAATGTCATTTTTCTTAGTGACGAAGCAGTTAAAAAAATAATGCTTTTTTACTCCCACTGATTTTCGGAAATGTTTGCGAATAGTTTTTGAAGTGTATTAATCAGTTTTCTGAAACCGGTATATTGGTTTATAGGATACTATCAATTCTCAATGAAACATTTTCAGCCGCATAATTGAATTGATACATTCAAGACTAACAAAATAATATTAAATTTAATGTATATGTTAATGCTGTTAATTTATCATGTTTGTCTGTAAAATATTTTTGTTGAATATTAAAATGTTTTCTTGAGAATTGGTAAAATTGTGATATAATGTACATATAGTTAATTCTCCCACTAATTCAATGATTATTTTTTAATATAAAAAAACACTCAAGACAAATTTTCATAAAATTCAAAAAATGAGGACAAAACACAGAAAAACTATCAAAGCATTGTTTATGTCGATACGAGAAATTCAATACTACTTTAAGAAGTCTGAAACTATTTAAGCCTGTTAAATTTTCAGAAATCTATGATTTTTCCCAAAAACCATTATAAATTTGACTTTTTTTTGTAGTTTTTTGAATCTCTATTCTGCATATTCGAAGAACGTTACTAGAAAGGACTTTTCCATCTCTTCTGTAATTTCAAAAAATCAATGTCCTATATTTCTTTGAAAGAAAGATCCTGACTGATTTCAGTTCTGAAATTCAATAAAACATTTTGAATCCGTAAAAGTACTTAAGATATTTTATATATACCATGCAGCTTTTAGTGCTGACGAGTTCAAAATGAAACATTGTACTTTTAAAACGTAAGAAATGGCAGCAAGCAGAAAATTGTACTGTTCAACAATTTGAAATAAAGAATCAGCATTGTATAATCTAAACCAACAGTTGGAAAAACTACTTTTTTATTGTAGCGAACTACAACTGCTTTATCGAAAATGTAGTTAACTTCAACTAATTTATCGAAAATGTAGTTAACTATGACTACAACTACTTTATCGGAAATGTAGTTAACTACAACTACTTTATCGAAAATGTAGTTAACTACAACTACTTTATCGAAAATGTAGTTAACTACAACTACAACTACTTTATCGAAAATGTAGTTAGCTAAAACTACAACTACTTTATCGAAAATGTAGTTAGCTACAACTACAACTACTTTATCGGAAATGTAAGTGAAGTACAACTACAACTACTTTATCGAAAATGTAGTTAACTACATCTACAACTACTTTATCGAAAATGTAGTTAACTACTAGTTTTAAAAAGTAGCGACTAAAAACTACTTTTCAAAAGTAGTCACTACTTCTCTACTTTCAGATTTTGTCAAAGGGTTCCATTTACACTAGAAACGAAGACACGAATTAAATAATAAAGTGACCCCTCGTTATATCGCATCTGCCAGGATATAATTAAATAAATGCAACATAATCGAGGGCATTAAAAATGATAACAATCAAGAAAATGTTTTGTGTTTGTCTCCAAAATGTTAATTTATATACACATTAAATTCTGTAGCAAAATTAAGAGATACATTATAACCTATAAAATTACCGAAAAGCAGCTCTAGATGCAAATAATAAATAAATCTGTAAATCAAGAAATTCCGAATATTAAGAAACCAGCGTTAAAACCTGAAGACTTAATAACGAGTAAATAGAAGAAAGAAAAGAAAGAAAATTAATTCATTAGTTGGATTAGTACTTGACTTTAGAAGTAAGTGTCAATGGGGAAAATCTATCACTTCATGCGATACGTTGTTATATGCTGCAGCTGAGATTTGTAGCTGAGATTCGCAAATTGTTGAGCAGAACAAATTTTGCTCAAAAGAAGCAAATTTTGGCAACGTGATTTGCAGAATGGTGCATTTCGCACCCCTGAAGTAGCGTTAAAAGTAGCTACAAACTACGGATTTTTTGTATTGCGCTACCCGCTACACTACATTATTCAAAATGCTGCTTCCGACCCCTGATCTAAACTACTATAATACACATTCGATCTAAAGAACCAGATTAATATTCCTTCTTAAATATACTCATAACCTTGTATTAGATTGGTTTTAATAGCTATATTTATTTTAAAACTGCTATACAAGAAATATAGTTTGTTAGCATCAAATTCACTGAAAAGAAAATGCTGATTTTACAACACACTGTTTTTACCCACAGTTTAATACCGCTCCATTAAATACAGAGACAACTATTGTTTTCGATAGAGTCCCCTTAACCCATATCGTACCAAGCATTGAAAGAAATATTATTTTTAAATAAAATCTTAAATATATGCTTCATTAAGCCTATGTATACACACAAAATCAAAAAACTTACCAATTTCTTATTAGCTTGATTGGTACAGGCTGTCCTAAAAATAGGACAATGGTATAATCCACTGCTATTCATTATTAGATGAATGGAATGGGACAAAACATCTTAAGCATAGTCCGACGTTACATTTTTTACATATTGTGGTTGGTTTTCCTGTACAAGGTTTTAGCTGGCATCTTCTTTGTCGGTTTTCTGGGTGTTTTATCAACACATGCTCATTCTGAATCCTTAAAAAATCTGCATTACTCTGTTGACGACCCAATTTTCTGTAAGATGGTTTTCTTGGAATAGAAATCCCCAAATAGGCAACTGTTATGTGCCTTCGAAAATCAAGCAGGCTCAGACAGTAGTATATTATCAGTGCAGTAGTATATTACTGCTTATTTTACGATTTATTATTGTTAATTTTACGGTAAAAATTGGCACCCCAGTTGCTACTATTATACCGTAAATTTAATTTAATTTTTTATTTTAATTTTTATTTTTTTTACAGTGTATCGAAGGACGGATTTTGAGGATAAAAGTACTTTAGATTAATTTTAACACAATTATTCTAATTGGTAAATAAAACCAAAACATTTATTTACCAATTAGAATAACTAGGTGGACCCGTGCGAGGATTTCGCACTGTAGTCTAATCATTTTTAGCATATCTAATATTTTTTTAGATGCCGGTATAAACTTCTAAAGAAAAATTAAGGATAAAAATATCTGTAAGCAACCTGAGGCAAATCAGAATATCATAACATCTAAGTTACAGTAAAAACAATTGATGATAGCAAAAGGTACGCGTGAGAAAACAAATGAACAATCGTATTTTAACGGCATTAGAAGATGACGTCATCCGCTTAGGGGAGAAAACAGGGGACAAAGAAAAATAAATTGAATGCATTTAAAATACAATTTAATCTAATATAATAAAGTATACCTTTTATTCGACACAGAATAAAATAAAACCCAATTTGGTTCGAAAGATTCTTAGGTATGTGCCCAAATTGGGTCATGGCTGTTTTGGTTACCACTGTGTATCCATTTTGGGCACTGTTAAATACCCATTTTCAAAAAAAAACAAAACAAAAAAAACATTTTTTTATATGGGTATTTAACAGTGCCCAAAATGGATACACAGTGGTAACCAAAACAGGCATGACCCAATTTGGGCACATACCTAAGAATCTTTCGACCCAAATTGGATTTAATTTTTTTCTGTGTACTCGTGAAATATCACTGCTTTGATCGACCGATGGTGACTTTTTCTTCTAAACATTTCAAATTCAATATTTTACCTTTTAACCGTAAATATAAAATAAATCCGTGCGGAGAAATGATACTTTATCTGTTTTGTGCAATTTATTTCTTTATAATCATTCTTGAGCATCCTATAATGCGGTAATCTATTTTTGTGGTAACACTCATTTGACAAAAACCTTTCATTTCATTTATGAAAACAATGCCGATTTAATTTTTAATTAGGAACAATTTTTAATCGAAAAACATATTTTATCGAAATGGGAGTGTACTATGTCAGAAGACGCTTCAAAATCATTTCGAATGATACCTCATTCGATTTTGTGCGTTTCGTAAATTCATAGAAAAATGGATGTTGACAACAGAAATAATATAAATGATTTTATTAAAATTAATCTAGTGTAATTACGTATCCAGCGTTTACTGGAGTTCCATTACCTGCGATTTATTCTGTTGAACTGATTCAGATATCAGACACTACCAGATACGCAAAATATCTCAGTTGGCTGAGCATTGACAGCTTCAGCCAAGAGGTCTTTGGTTCGAATCCTGACCTGAGTACTTTTCGCCCAGTTGGAAAATTATAACTCATATAAAATTACTTCTTTTACTCAGAAATTCGAAGATAAAAAATTAATTCGAATTCAAGCTATTTTTCAAATGATTCTTATAAAATAAGTCATTGAATATTTATTAACAAGTAATGCAGAGGAAAGGGATATGATAATAAATATTTCTCTAACGTTGTATTGAATTATATTTTCACATTTTCATTTATTTAAATTAAATGTAATATTTAAACTAAAAAGTTCATAAATATTTTTTTTTGTTTTTTAATTCATCTCTTTTTATAATTTCAAAAATATCTTGATGCAGTTAGCTTATACATTTAGATAAACATTAGATAATTACTAGGCTATTTACAAACTTATCGAAGAATCATGCATATTTTTTTAAATAAACAAATAATCCATTTGTAATTAAATTAATTAATTATCCTCATTAAGAAAGTAAAGATTTAAAACATAATCTTGTGTAAATATGCCCCCAAAATTAATTAATTTCTCGTTAATATGCACACTCCTGCTGTCTTTATTTTTATTTTATTCCACTCGGTATTTTCTTCGATGTAATGTGCGGTAACAGAATCTGCCACATATATTAAATTTCATTTTAATTAATTTTCATCTTACCATTATATTTTTTGTCAACAGAACTTAATGAATTATTTTTAACATTTATTTTTGTTTATGAAAATATTGTTGACGCGACATATGCTCAATTTCATTACCCCTTTTGCTGCCAACCACTAGTATACTCGTGGTTTTTTAGTCTAAAATTACGAATTTGTACCGGAAATTTCTAAAGAAGAATTTTTATTTTATGTAATAATGAAATGTCTGTAATTAAATAAAGTAAATATTGCTATTATTATTTTTTGGTATGAATTCGAACTTTCTAAATAAAATAAAATTCTGGTAATTTTAACCCGGCAGTGAACGTGTTTTAAACAAAGAAAAATAAATAACCTCTAAAGATATAATTATCAGATTTACTACATCTAACCAGGAAACCACGCCATAATGTAATAATGAAAAAAATCTAAGTAAGCAGCAATCGGAAGAGCATAGTGATTTGTGTTTTTTAAAACATATATCAACTCGCCTCGTCTCCCCGTTATCGAGATATAAAGTCTTAAAATTTGTTAATTTATTGATTTAATAGAATTGAAAGAGGAGTCGATAAGATGGAAGAAGGAGTCGTTAACGTTTTCAACGTAACAACATCATAAAACTCCAGTCACTTGTCTATTTCCAGCTTAATACGCCGCAATTCTTCGAAATGACTCATTATGCTTGTTACAAGTCTGGATTAGCGCAAACTCGGCCACTTGCATTTGAAACGCCCTTGCAATGATATTTTTCGCAGGAGATTGATCATTATAATCTTTGCACGAGATTTAAATTCATGAAATTCTCTTGGTGCCACGATTTTCTACGCTTCAACCCTTTTTTGGTTCAGTGCCATATTTGTCAATAGCATTTTGTTTTATTGGCTTCTTTCATTTTTATATTACTATATCTAAATATGTTTTGTAATTCATATTAATTTGATTATTAAAATTTCTGAATCAAAACTGTCTTTTCCCTTAATTAAATAAATAAATTAACAAACTTTAGGACTTTATATCTCGATAAGGAGGAGACGAGGGCAAGTGATTTATGTGTCAAAAAACACGTTTCATAATTCTCTTTCGATTGCTGTTTACTTAGATTTTTTTCTTTATTACACTATGGTGCGGTTTCCTGGTATGAAAACTTTATGTTGGTACAGATTTTCGAACAATCAATGTTTGACTTGCAAAAGTTTAGCTGTACAACACTGATGTGATATTGCAAAAAGCACACAATATAAAAGAACTTTGTCAATTTGAAATAAAATGAATATGCATTTCAGTTTTTTTTTTTTTGTCTGATAGTAAAATACTAAACAGACAAACAATTATTAAAACTTTTAAAAACAGTTCTTTTAACAGTTTCCTGCAAAATAAAAGAATGTTTCGCTTATGTTATCATTAAACATTGCTGCCGTGATATATGCTAAATTTCATTAACTTAGAAAGATAAAGTTTATCATTAAGCATATAAACAAAGAAAATAAATAACAGCTAAAGATATAATTATAAGATTTACTAAGAAAACTTAAGTGGGTACAGATTTTTGAGCAAAAAATGTTTGACTTACGAAAGTTCAGCTGTACAACAGTGATGTGATATTGGAAAAAGCAAACAATATAAAATAACTTTGTCAGTTTGAAATAAAAGCATTCTGAACCTCAGTTCTTTCTTGTTTTGTCTGATAGTAGAATACTAAACAGACAAACAATTATTAAAACACTTTTAAAAACAGTTCTTTTAACAATTTAATACAAAATAAAAGAACGTTTCATTGCAATGTTTCCATTGCAAGATTCAATTAAATAAATTCATTAGAGATATACCGTTTTCTTTATTTCCCTTGCATATTTATCTTTCTTGAAAGACGTTTGTTTAATATTACGCAGGGAACATATCAGTTATTAAGTTTTACTTCAATAAAATAAGGAATGCGTATTATTCTGGTTATATTTTTATTTCAAGTTTTACTCTTTCTGCATCTCTGTTTTATTTGGAAGTTATTTAATTTTTATGAAAAATATAATTCAATATTGCTGAAAAAGCTGCTTTTTAGGAGTTAAAACACAAATGATCTGCATTCCATTTATTTAATTTTGCAGTCTCTTTTAGTTTATAGTGTACTTAATTTATAGAAAGAATTGATAATTTAATATATTATATCATTTTAAAATAATTGTTTTTACATTTTTATATAGAGTTGAATCAGAGTAAAATTTACTTAATATATTCTTGCAAAATGAAAATATATGAAATCTTTGTTATTTTCGTTCTTCTTTTTTTGCATATTTATTTGTATTGTAAAGTGCTTTAATACTGAAACTAATAGGAAACGATTTTTTTTTATCATTTAGAAACATAATATTTTTTTTAAAATATTTTTGTAAAATTCTTCTGCTTGTGAAATAAATAATTTCATAACTAAAGAAGTAAAAAAAAAACTTAAGTTTTATTTAAAATTGACTTTAAAATTATTTTTTATGAAACACTTTCCAGTATCTCAAAAGCGCAAATATAGTAGAAATATCTTGATCGACACTTTTGTTCGGGATAAAAACATTTGTGTCTTGTCTTAGAAAGCGCGGGGGATAAATTGATTTCAGAAAACTTTTAACATTTAAAAAAATAAAATTCTACTCACATAGAATATAACTTTGTTAATAGATTCTGGAATGACTGCGGCGTTTTTTGAATGTAAGATTTACGATTTCGAACACTAGCATTCCGCACAGAAATCAAATCATTAGTAAGATTTCAAAGGCTTTTACATTTTTAAAGCTGTTATATTTTTGTCAACAGAAGTTGATGAATTATTTTTAACATTTATTTTTGTTTATGAAAATATTGTTTATGCGACATATGCTCAATTTCATTAACTTAGAAAGATAAAGTTCATCTTTATACATTTAAACAAAGAAAATAAATAACCTCTAACGATATAAATTATGAGATTTACTACATCTAAGAAAACTTTATGGGGATACAGATTTTCGAGCAATCAATATTTGATTTGTGAAAGTTTAGTTGTACAACACTGATGACATATTGGGAAAAGCAGACAATATAAAAGAACTTTGTCAATTTGAAATAAAAGCAATCTGCATTTCAGTTTTTTTTTGTTTTGTCTGAAACAAAAAAACAGACAAACTAAACAGACAAACAATTATTAAAACACTTTTAAAAACAGTTCTTTTAACAATTTAATACAAAATAAAAGAACGTTTCATTGCAATGTTATCATTGCAAGATTCAATTAAATAAATTCATTAGAGACCTATCGTTTTCTTTATTTTTCTTGCATATTTATCTTTCTTGAAAGACGTTTGCTTAGTACTACGTAGGGAACATATCAGTTATTAAGTTTTACTTCAATAAAATAAGGAATGCGCATTATTCTGGTTATTTATTTCAAGTTTTACTCTTTCTGCATCGCTGTTTCTTTTGGAAGTTATTTAATTTTATGAAAAAAAATAATTCAATATTACTGAAAAATGTTGCTGTTTGGGAGTTAAAACACAAATTATCTACATTCCATTTATTTAATTTTGCAGTCTGTTTTAGTTTATAGTGTACTTATTTCTGAAAGAATTAATAATTTAATATATTATATTATTTTAAAATAATTGTTTTTACAATTTTATATAGAGTTAAATCAGAGTAAAGATTTACTTAAAACATTATTGTAAAATGGAAATATATGAAATCTTTGTTATTTTCGTTCTCTTTTGTTTTGCATATTTATTACTTACCCATCATATGTAGTATAAGTCGTGTAATCGTTTGGAAAATCGAAAAAAATAATTTCCGAAAAACATATTTTTAGAAAAAAAAATGCCGTCCGTCTGTCTGTCTGTGTGTCTGTAAACGCTCTATCTCCCGAGCAAATCGAGATAGAGAATTGAAATTTAGTGTGTACTCAGTATGCCATAATGGAAAGAAGCTTATTGAATTTCAGTAACCTCGATTATCCGGAACTATTTTTTTTGGGCTCTCGAAATATTCGTTCTGAAAAAAGGTATATAAAAATTTTCGAAATTGTTTATTTTAAGGAGTGAATATAAAAGACAATAAAAAACACTAATTTTGCATAAAGAATGAAGTTGATCGGTTAATTAGTTGCCGAGATATTTGTAATCCTATTTACCACACTCTTCGATTTTTCCTGACCCTGTATTTCATTCCAAATTTCAATTCAAAGATATATTTTAATTAGAAATGCGACGTTTAATCTGACGCAGTAAACCGTTAGTTAATATGATTATCAATTTTGGAATAATAGAGCATTTAAAGTTTATGACGTCATCAAGCCACGATTTTATTCTAATTGCAATGCATTTTATGAATAGTTTACACATGTTTTATTTTCATATTTTATATTATGCATATCCATGATGGGTAAGTATTACGGTGCCCCCCCTCCAACGACTATTTTTTATTCTAAAGAATCTTAATACAGCAATTATTAAACGAATTTTATTATTATTATTATTATTATTATTAAAAGACATAATAACTTTATTATTACTATTATTAAAATTCTTCTGCCTGTAAAAGGAAGGATTGCATAGTTTAAAAAAAAACTAAGTTTTATTTAAAATTGACTTTAAATTTATTTTTAATGGAATCCCTTCCAACATCTGAAAAGCGCAAACATAGTAGAAATATCTTGAACGACACTTTTGCTCGGGCAAAAATCATTTGTGTCTTGTCTTAAAAAGTGCGGGAGATGAATTGATTTCTAGAAGCTTTTAACATTTTAAAAAATAAAATTCTACTCACATAGAATATAACTGTGTTAATAGATTCTTGAATGACTGCTGCATTTTTTGGCCGTAAGATTTACGATTTTGAACACTAGCATTCCGCACAGAAATCAAATCATTAGTAAGATTTCAAAGGCTTTTACATTTTTGAAGCTGCTATGATACTTTCAAGCGAATAAAAATGTCAAGGCAGGTAAGGAATCAGAGCTCTCTAAAAATAGCATTAGAACCATAGCATTTTAAAAATCAGTAGGGCATGCAGGTATTTAATAAATGTATTTTCATCTTGATAAAATAAACAAAAGTAAAATATTACGGCAGTCACATGTGTTGGATTTGTCTTGGAATGCATCTTTCTTTACGTTGGATAAGTATTTATGTATTTATTTATTTATTTAAGAATAAAATGTACGCAGACAGTAAATAAATGTTTTAATAGCGTGTCCAGAAACTTGATAATATATACATTTTTTTATTGTAAGATTTTTGACTTTATAGAAAGTTTTAACCAAAATTGCTGAAAAAACACACATTCAAAGCCTTTTTACAAGCCGAAACGCAAATGATCTGAATTCTATTTATTTAATTTTGTAATCCATTTTAGTTTATAGTATACATTAATTAAAGAAAGAATTAATAATTAAATAAATCATTTTAAAACTTTTTCTTTTAAATTTTATACACAGTTAAATCAGAAAAAAAACATTTATTTTAAGTATTCTTGCAAAATGAAAATATATGGAATCTCTTCTATTATTATGACTGGACAATAAATTTGAACTTTTGCTCTGTCCCAAACTCAAAATCAGTTATTTCTTATTAATTTTTGTGCGCTGATTCGGAATCCAGTTTTGATTTTCTCCACTACGTCCAGATTTTCAGATATTTGCATATAATTTCTTAATGGAACAAGTTTGTAAATGATTTCTTTGAAAAACCCATTTTTTGTGCTTTTAATTCTAGTTTTAGAAAATAAAATTTATGTACCCAATAAATTATTTTTTCAATTTTATGCAATCCATAAGCATAAAATTTGGCCTATTTAGCGATTTTACGTACACGTTGTGTATAAAAAAACAAAACACTAATAACTTAGTAGAAACACTGTAAAAAAAAACGGAAACCGTTACAAAAAAAAAAAAAAAAAAAAAAAAAAAAAAAACTTTTGGCAGTTTTGCTGCCATATATATATTTTTTAAGTTAATAGAAAATTGTATCTTTTAAATATTTTTATCTTTACGTATTTACCGGAAACTGTCAATGTTCATAAAAAAAAAATATATATATAGTAAAATGTTCTGACAACCAAGAGATTTTTTCGTAGTATTTGTCTCCCTCCCCTCCCCCCTTTCTTTTTACATTATTTTTGTGACATTTTGAGAAAAACTCCACATCCTTCTGAATACTAGGTATTTGCACTGACACAGCAATGGCGGCTGTCGTGGCGGATTTTTTTTCATCGTTAAACGGTTCCTTGAATTTTAATACCAGTATTTTCTAAAAGTATTTTTCGTCTTACTTAATCTCGGAACAAAATGGCGAATGCAACTTTTGTAAAATCTGTTATTCAAATTCATGGAACAGTTTAAATGTTGAAAAAATCATCCTACGACATCCGCCTTTTTTTATGTAAACGCGTAGGCATAGTACACAGAACGCTGTAAAAATTCTGCAAATTGTGGAAAAATGGGAAACCTTATTACAAAATTGTGGAAAAATTGAAAAACTTTTAATTTGAAATTTAAGCAATATTCATAGCAAATACTTATCGATTATATTAATAGTTTTTCAAATATTTCTAATAATATGCCATTATAGGAAATACACTTTAGTAAAATTTGAATTTTTATAAAACTACAAATGATTCGGTACGTACGTATTATCTGTACCAGGTCAAATTAACTGCGCCAGCAATTACGCCGAAAGTATTAATTATATTGAAACTTTATTTTTTTCCGTTCTGTATTGTAAGTGAATTGTTAATATTACCTTGTTGCCATATTAAAGGCAGTTGGAGACGTGTTTATACACTTTATACACTATTGTTCATCAAAGATTACAATTTTTTTTTGTAAATATTTCAGACTGACGACCAATAAATGCAACATTGCTAGAGCATTAATAAAATGTTATTTTTAAATTATTCTCTAAGGTTTATAAGAATAATGCAATAAAATAATGGTTTGATATTTTGTCATCCATGTAATATGAAGAATTCCACCATCACTCTACCCCAGCTTACAGTGATAAGCTATATACGACAATTTATTAAATTCTTTTAAAATGACTGCGCTCACATTTTCTTGTACAAGGACGAGAAAAAAGAAAAAAAAAAGAAAAAAGAAAAGAAATCTGCAAAATGTAATTAGATAAATTCATTTCTTTTAAAAATATTAATATCAAGCGGCAGATGGGATATCAAGTTATTAACTTTTGCTGGAATAAAGGATATGAATATACATCTTTATTTTTATTTTTATTTCAAGTTCTCCTCCCTCTGGAGAAAACTCTTATGCCCGTATGAGATAAAACAGCGGGAAAGATAATAATGAGTGTTTTGTCTTATATTTCTCTGAGGAGGTACATAAGTGTAATCAAGAAGATTGGGAAATATGATATTCTGCTCGACGAAGCTTCATTGATGCTATCGTAAATTTGAGATTCGCGGCAATTACGTAGAATAAAAAGAAATCATTAAACGATTTAAAAAAGCTTGAGAAAAGAAATTAAATGTAAAGATATAAATAAACATTTGTTTTAATAATGAACTTTTGAACAGACATCGATTTACTGTTTTATTTTCAAGAAAATGATCAATAACATCTAACTCTATAATTTTAAATCTAAATGTCTGTCTGCCTCTAATAGCACAAAACTTTTGTAAAATGATTTATTAAAGAAATTAAACTATTACATAAATATTTTCAACGTTTTTAAACACTTTGTGCTACTAGGGATGTTTTCTATATTATTATTAGGAAATTGCTTAAGTTACTATCTGTTAATGACTAATTATATAATAAGTACTTGTTAAACTTAAAAAATATGATTGGTATACGTGATGCTTTGTTTCACGACGAATTATGATATAGTAAATTTGAGATTCACTGTAACTATCTATCTATAATTTTCTCTTACGTGGCGTGAAAATAAGGCTGAATTTCTAGCTTGCCGTTTGGCAACAACCGCAGTTTCCAGAGCGACGATTCTGAGTGGTTCATTGTATGGCCACGTGTTTCATTCAGCAAACCAAAATTCAGAGACGGATCATTTTTTAAACACACCATCATCTATCGGATGATGTAGCTGTTTTCTGAGATGTATGTTATTGGTTCGTTTTACGATCACGTGATGCATTTAGCAAATCCTACACAGAATTGTACCGTGCTTTTACACACAGCAGAAAACGTGTTTACGTCTGATAGATACTGTATTTTTTACGTCGAATGAACTTTAAAAGATAGTTATTGATTTATGTAAGCTATCTTCCTATCACTTAGTCATTTTTCGAAATGAATTTAAGCCATGCCTTACAATATTATAGGTTTAATGAGTTTTAAATTAATTGTGTTTCCAAGATCATTTTTTTCTAGCATTTAAATGATTTATGCCCATTGGTAGCACCAACTAAATGCATTTTTAATTGTGTTTTCAACAAAGTTTCCTATTACTTTTTTTTACATTAAGAAAATTTATCAATTTCATATGTTAAAATGATTTGTGATAGTACTTATTTCGGCTAGAGTTGCTGGGAAAACAAAAAGGGACAATCGAGCAAAGTGAGCTGGGACCGCGTAGCGGTCTTAATGTGAATTAATTCGCAATTCACGAGGGTTGGCCTGCATTAGCTAGAAGAGGCATGGGCCCCTCTACGGATGAACCTAACCCCGAAATCCAACCCATACCGCATTTCGAGTAGTTTTATTTGTTCACTTTCCTGTTTCATTTTTGGGATTTTTTTCCCTTTTCTTTCTGGCTTCCACTAGTGTCACGGTATATAAGGGACGTAGCAAGGAACATCACGCGAAACGCCGCGCTCCGCGAATTCTGCGGCGGTTTTTTTTCTCAACTGAATATACCCCAGGTAATAGGAGTCCCGTTGAACAATTGAGACGTAGATACACTTTTATTTTTAACTCAATCATGCTGATTGGTAAATATATCAGTGGAATTGGTTAGAAAATAATTGATAATCAGCACGGAAAGAAGTATGCGACTATACTGTTCCAGAGCACTTGAAACATATATTTCCTAAAATTATGCTTGAATAACTACTCAAATAATATTAATTGTTGCATGAAACGGTGCGTTTGTGCACAATAAAATATATAATTACTATTTTTATATCCCTATTCGACAGTTTTCAATCCGTTACTTGCCAAGCTTTCAAGTATGTTTCAATAATCTTTGATAAAGCACTTAAATGTGAAGCTACTCGGAAATTTGTCTAATATTAAAACAGAAAAATGTGAGTCACATAAACGAAAACACCGAAAGAGGGGAGGCAATGAATCATTTCTTGTCGATTATCTAAAAAGCGCAAACACAGCAGAAATATACCTTCAACGAGACTTTTGTTCCGAATAAGAGCACTTGTTTCTTGTCTTGAGGGGCGCGGGAGATAAATTGATTTCGGGAATCTCTTAACCTTTTTTCAAATAAAATTCTACTCACATAGAATATAACACAGTTAATAGATTCTTGAATGACTGCCGACTCTTTTTATCGCAAGACTTACGATTTCAAACAGTGGGGTTCCACTCAGAAATCACATCATTAAAAAGCTTTCAAAATGTTTTTACATTTTTGAAGATGTTATGATACTTGCAAGTGAATAAAAGTTGCAGGGGATTTAAAGAATCATATACCTCTCAAAATAGCAATTTTTAAAACCAGTATAATGTGAAGCTATTTAATAAAGCTATTTTTCATCTCATTAAATTTAACAAAGGGAAAAGATTATCGTGTACACTTGTATTGAGTTTTTATTCATATTTCTTTTTAGGCAAACATAGAATAGATATGTGATCAAACCATTATTTTTTTAAGCATAAAGGAGCTGTTCATGTTGAAAGTAGGTTAAGTCATTTTTTTTTATTTAAGTTAGTTAAAGCTAAATATTTTTTTCACATTAATATAACATTTATGTTTTATCAACTACACTTAGAAAAATAACATTTTCAAATCTGAGTAAATCGATGTTTTCAGTTTGTTATGAAATTTTTTGTTTCAAATAGGATGACCCAATGCATTCAATTCTGAAATACCAGAAATACTCAGAATATTGGAACATGGACATACTCAAAAATGAGCACATGGAGGTCAGTTTATGCTCTTTTTGAAACATGGACATACTCAAATATGACCATATGATGTTTTATTCTTGAGTGTGTGCATGTTTTCAGAAATGAGTATATACATGTTTCGAACAAGAGTAATTTTGATTCGGAGCCATTTTGGCTATGCGACATACTCAGATTTGAGTACTTTTTGCTAAGTTTTGAAAACGTCGTTTTTAGAGTGTAACAATATATATATTTTAATATCAGTATTAATTTGTTGTTAGTAATTTATTTGGTAAATGATATTTTAAATGCATTGATTTTGAAATCGAAGCAAGTTCTGAATAGAATTATTTTTCAGGTTGCATAATATTAACAAGCATAATTAGAATTGAGCAGTTCTACTATAACTGTGACGAATTGGCAACAATCGTAAAACATTGTTTTATCATAATGTATAATTATATGCATACAACTTATTATTGAATATTATAATTTATCAGTTTTACTATAACTTTGGTTAATTGGCAACAATCGTAATACATTGTTTTATCATAATTTATAATTATATGCATACAACTTATTACTGAATATTTTGCTTATATTTACAACTCTTCCTTATAAAATTAAATTTATTATACCTTAGTCTATTGCGTCTGGCTTTCATTACCTTTCTAAAAGCAAAAGAATAGATATGTGTCCAAACCTGTTTTTTTTCTTTAAGCATGAATTAAACGCGCGTGATAACGTAGTACCTTAAAAGGGTGCTTAAAGATTTGCGAATATATATTTTATTTTTTCATTGTAAGATTGCTGTCTTTCGAGAAGGGTTCAACAAGATGTCATTTCAGTAAAAAGATCTTTGCGATAACGTAGCAAGACATAAAATACCTTGCATCAATTTCATGTATATGTCTTTAAAAATGTAGTAGAACCTTATTCAACGCAATAAAGATATTTTCTTAGTTCTACAAAAAGGAGAGTTAACTGTTCACACAAGAGCTACGTCCCTGCTCATCTTTCTATAAGAAACCTTAAAACAGGTATAGAAAGTCACAACTTTAATATGCTCATGAATGATTTCTGTAATTTAAAAAAAAAGATTGATTTAAGTGTAATGTCATATCATTAGTAATGTATTTAAACCTACTTCTACAGTTTACAAAATGTTAGCTGTTATAATGTGTCAATTTAATAAAAAAATAACGAAAAGAATCTGTAATAAATGCAATAAATGCATGTCCGATAGCACTAACAAGGGGACCGCCAAACATGATGCGCAAGGAGTTTGATGATTTTAAAGTATGTTGTAAGAGTCATACCCTAACTAATCAGGTCAAATGTTTCCTTCAAATGGGCCCTGCTTTTTGAGAAATTTGGGGTTAAAGTTCAGCATGCGTATTAAATACCCATTAGTTTGAACTTCGTGACGCTGAGATAGAGTTCGCGCTTCCTCATCGCCACGAGGTACATGTCCTGAAGTTCCAACAAATGGGTATTTGAAACGCATGCAGAACTTTAATTCCAAATTTCTCTAAAATTAATGCCCATTTGTAGGAAACCTTTGACCTGAATAGTTAGGGGTAATGACCCTTACAACATACTTTAAAATAATCAAAATCTGTTCGCATCATGGTTCGCGGTCCCCTTGTAAGTCAAGTAACGTGGGAGGCATTCTATACTCATCAGTTCTAGACCATTATTAAGCAACAACTAATAAGGGTATGAAAATTTTCAAATAAGTACAACACATCACAACTTAGTATCTTGATTCTTTGATGTATACTGTTAATATGTGATTTTAAGGATAATCTAAATCCTCTCTGAACTGCAGTTTTTTCTAAGCCAGCTCCTAGGCATTAAATATGTTTTACAATTTATTCAGGCAAATAGAGACGTTTACTAATTGTTATCACTGCTGTAATGATTATGTAAAACAAGTGCACTTAAAATATTACAGTTTAGAAGAATCCTTTTATAATTTATCCAATTACACTGCATGCATTTATTTTACGTGTTATACAGTGTGTCCGAGAAATGTCTTTATCAATTTAAACATTAATAACAAAAGTACTAACGGGTGAAATTGAATGCAGTTTTCTGCAAAAGAATGAATAAATATCAGAGTTTGTTCTGGTATCAATTGCCTGAAGTAGGAAATGACAAATCATGAAATCATCACTCATTAATCCTCCCTGCTACACCGCAAATGTTAAAAAACACTTGGAGAGAAATCGAGTACAGGCTCGAACTTCTTCGTTCTACTAACGGACCTCATGTACAGCTACATTGAATGTACTGTAAAAAAATATATAACTCTTAGTTTTCTTCCTTCTTTTGCAGCAAACCGCATTTCATTTCACTTGTTAGTATTTTTGTTATTAATGTTTAGAATGGCAAAAACCTTTTTCTGACACGCTATATATAATTACCAACATATGTTTTTATGTTATGCTTCTAAATGAAAAGTGTAAATGATTTTTAAAATAGATAATTTATAGATAAATTTAGTAAATATTATATGATTAAATATACATTTATGCAGTAGAATAAGAGCAATCTATGGACGAATCTATATTTTAGTCAGTGAGGCAAGAAATGAAATATATGTCTAAATACAATTTATTTAAAAATACCTATTTTCATTTAATCTTGTTTTTATCAGATTTTTCCTCAAAATCAAAATTATTAAAAGAAATATATGACGGATTTTTTTTTTATTCATTAAGAAAAAAAAGTGAAATTAAATTGAAGGTATCTATATCTAGTTATATACAGAATTGTAGTATATTGTATTTGTGCACAAAATAAATATTAGATAAAGAAAACATTATATGGAACAAGAATCGATATGTTTTACGAAAACACACAGCTTTTCAATTTCATTTTCACTGTAAACTTACTTTAAAACAAAATGAAGAAACGATATCTACATAAATGTTGATAGAAAAAAGATGTTCTTAAAAAAAAAAAAAAAAGATCATCTTAGATAAAAGCATTTTGTTGTATCTCGTTGTGAACAATCAATATTTAGTCTTCAAATAAACAGACTTTCAATATTATCTTTTTCTTTTTCTTTTTCTTATCTAGAAGAAAAGAATGCCTTGAAAAAATCATTTTCTTCTGTAGCAGATTTTAAACGTCATGCACCATAAGCGGATAAAAAAATCGAACAAAGATATTAAAACGGAAGGGACAGGAAAAGATAATAAACTTTTTGCTAGAAAGGATTTCCAGTCTTTCAAAAGCTTTTTCGAATTTTCCCATTTTTCCCCATCTAAGCAAAAAATCTTATGCTGTTTAGAGCATTTGCTTTGGAATTTCCTGAAGTGAATTTAAGGTGTAATTAGTATAGAAGTTTATTATTTGGTGCATTCTGAATATTATTATACAAAATTAGACGCGAAAAATTTATAAATTATCTCGTTACATTTTACTTTTATAAATTACTTTTGTAGAGATTACAAAATCTTTGGATAGATAATAAATAAATTTTGCCAAATATAAAACGCTATAACATATACAGTTTAGAATATTTGCTTTTGAAATTTTCTGAAGTGTATTTAACATGTAATTAGTGTAGAAGCTTGTTATTTGGTGTGTTCTGAATATTAATTTTCAAAATTAGACGCGAAAAATTTATAAATTGTCTCCTTATATTTTATTTTTTATAAATTACGTTTGTGGAAATTACAAAATCTTTGTATATATAATAAATAAAGTTTGCCAAATATAGAACGCTATAACTTATACAGTTTAGAGGATTTGCTTTTGAAATTTTCTAACGTGTATTTAGCGTGTAATAAGTGTAGAAGCTTATTATTTGGTGTATTCTGAAGATTACACTATTAAAAATTTGCTATAAACTGTCCAGTCATTTGTACGTTTTTATAGAAAACGGTTTCATAACTGTAATTTATTTCTATTCTGACTGTAATTTTGCCCATATTATGGTCAGAATAGAGTTCAATTACGGTTATGTAACCGTTTTCTATAAAAACGGTCTGGACAGTTTGCTGCAAATTTTTAACAGTGTAGTCTCCAAATTTAGACGCGAAAATTTTCTAAATGGTCTCGTTATACTTTATTTTTATAAATTACGTTTGCAGATATTACAAAATCTTTGGATAGATAATAAATAAATTTTGCCGAATATAAATCGAGTTAACCAGTTTTGAGGATTTCTTTGTAATTCCTTTGTAATGTTTGTGAAAGTGAACTGAGCATGTAATTAAGGTAGACGTTTACTATTTTGTGTGTTCTGAATATTATTCCCCGAATTTCGACACGGAAAATTTAGAATGTCTCGTTGTATTTTATTTTTATAATATACGTTTTATAGAAAATACAAAATCTTTGGATATATGTATAATAAATAAATATTTGCCATCAAAACGATCTAACTAATTCCCTAACAGTTATCAAGATTATGTTTTGTAACATTTCATTCTTTAACCCATTCGCGTCCAACCACGAGTATACTCGTGATTTTTCAATCTAATTATTCTATCAATCTAATTATTCTATTCAATCTAATTCAATCTAATTACGAATTCGTACCAAAAATTTCGAAAGAAGAATTTTTTTTTTATGTAATCATGAAATGTCTGTAATTAAATAAAGTAAATATTGCTATTGGTATTTTCTGGTCTGAATTCGAATATTCTAAATAAAAATAAAATCCCGGTACTTTTAACCTGGGAGTGAACGTATTAACCAACAAATTTATATGAGACGTTGCAACAGAAATTCATAAGAGATAAGAAAACCAGAGTGTATATAAAAAATTTATCTGAATATTATAAACTATTTATCGTAAATAAATAGAAAGATTTAAAAAAAAATTCCGCACTGTTTGATCTACTTTCCCCATTTAAAACGAAAAGTTAAACAGTATAGATAATTTGCTGTGCATATTTTCAGAAGCGTATTGAGCATGTGATTATTCTAGAAGGTGATTATTTGCTGTGTAGTAAACGTGAATCTGTACAAGTTTGACGCAAAAATTACTAGTTTCTCTCTTTATATTTTATTATTATAAATTATTTTTAATAGAGAATTTCGAAAAGTGTAGATAATTCACTTTTTTAGAAATATTAAATTAATATTAGAAATATGATTGTGCACTTTTCCCCGTAAATTCACCCATTCAGAGTAAACATAACTCCATCGGCAAAATAAAGGATATAAAAGTAATTATGACAATACATAAGTGTAATTCATATCTAAAAACATACTCCATTAAGTAAACCAAGTCATATTTCTGTACACGAAAAACTAATCTAAATAAATATGAAAGTTAGTCCCTACCCTAAGAAAGATGTTATAAAAGCCAATTTTTCAAAAAAATCTATTCAGGTGCGCAATACTACGATCGCCTGAATACCGCCTTTGCTTCTTCTTTACTTATCATAACTAGTTTATGTGTTATCTTGTAGATAGCACGACCTGTCTGGAAGAAAACATATGTGGATCGTTTTGCTCGTTAGGATCATCTTAGGCCACCTTCCCATATTTACATTGAACATTATACTGCATTGATGTCAAAAAATCGTAAATATTATTTACAGAAATGGTTTGAATATATTTACAATGTATGCGAATATTTCTAACGTACTTGTTTTGCTTTTTACAGATGTCTAGCAGCGGTTCCCAAACTTTTATCTCTCACGTACCCCTTACTTAGACGTTCCATTTATGCGTACCCCTTCTCACATAAACCCGTTCGAAATATTTTATTTACGTTCATTAGTAATGTTCATATGCTAGTTACCAATGTTAGATGCAGTTCTCTCCAGAATTCCAATTTTCAACCACTTATCCATTTTGAACCAGAATACAATAGCAACATAAAGTCACCAAAAACACTAAATATTAGCTACAGATTTCAAATTAAGGACTCACAAAGAAGGGATGAAGCTACACCCATTAATACACGTTAATGAGGTTATGCTAATGCTGCCCAATTGAACACTAAAGTGGTAACCTGCTTTCAAATGGGTTTTAAATGAAACCCACGCAATCAGAAGCCTCGATACGATTAATGTTTTTTCTAGATATTTCTAGAATTATTACACCCAGAAAAAGGAATTGATTAAAACTACAAAACATGTTTTCTTGAGTACATTTTGGTTCTTTTAGCAAAATTCAAGTAAAATTGAACCATTTTACTTGAATTAACAAAACATTTTTTACTGACGATACAATTTGTTTTTTTGGAATTGCAAAAAAAAAAAAAATTTTTTTTTGTTGATTCAAACAAAATTTCCATTGACCTATATTTAAACAAAAAGTTTTGTTGGGTCAACTAAATTTTTGTTGATTCAACAAAACTTTTTTCTGGGTGTAGAAGAAAAAGAACAAAAATAGAAAAGAAGTGACACATACGAATTCGCAAGATGTTATTAGAAGTTGGCAGATATAAAGCGAAATAATGGTCAACTAATTGCTAAGTTTAGGTGTTTTCCTTCCTTTTAGGCGAATAGACTATTTTACTTTTACACAAGTCTATCTTTGTAAATTAAAAATTTAGAGTTTTGTTATTTTTTTTTCATTATAATTTTTTGCGTTATTCGTCATTACCAATGTAATTTTCATGTACCCCAGGCTGGAAACCGCTGTTCTAGACTGAAAAAAAAATTATCAGTACTTTCGAAAGTTTAGGCAAGTATTAACATGCTATTGGAGAAAGATATCTAAAAAGAAAGTAATATTTCTGAGATATAGTTTATTTATTTGCGTTCTGTTTTTATAAAGAAAGAAATTCTATAAATTATATGTTTCTCTCTATACATTCTAAGTTCATGTTATTCACGATAACACTTCGAATACCACGACTCTTTTAAGATCTATGCATTTTTTATATTGTTTTAAAATATGACGAAGGAAAAATACATTAACATATTTTAAGGATTTTTTTTTCTCTATCGACGCAAGATAATCATAATGGTCTATAAAGATAGACGTTTAATATTAAAATTTTGAATTCCATCTGATTATAATGCTTTAAATCTCGGTAACTGCGTTAACCTATTCGCTGCAACCCACGATTATACTTGTGGTTTTTCAATCTAAAATTACGAATTCGTACCGGAAATTTCGAAAGAAGAATTTTTATTTTATGTAATCACGAAATGTCGTAATTAAATAAAGTAAATATTTCTATTAGCAATTTCTGGTATGAATTCGAACTTTCGAAATAACATAAAATACCGGTATTTTTAACCCGGCAGTGAACGTGTTAAGAAGCCAGTTTTACAACAGCATTAAAGTAGCAATTCATATGCAAATTTGCGCAATTATATTGCAGTGTTATTCATAATTAATAAAATTCATTATTCCTTTAGTTAATTTGATCACGAAACATCTTAAATTGTAAAATTATTCAAATTTACTTAAATTGTATCTATATTATAGTCAAGTCTTAGTTCTACGCAATATGTTCAGGAGTTCAAATTAAATAATCACTAAAAATTATCTTTTGTTATAATATCTTTTGTTATCTATTACTAAAGAATATATTTTGTTAAAGTAAATTAAATTTATTGACAGCAAGACTTTATATTATTTCACTGAATTAAATTAAATAAATTTCTATTTTCTTAACTGAACGCAGCACGAACAGTTCATATATCATATTTCCCTAGTCATAGAAGAAAAATATTACCGAAATTGATTAAAAGTACAAAATTATTCATATTAATTCAAATTTTAATTGCTTAAAAGGCGTATAACCAATATAGTGAAAAAGTACCCAAGCCGGGACTCGAACCCGGGTCATCAGTATATCGCACTGATGTTCTACTAATTGAACCACTCGAGAACGATACTCAGCCTGGCACTTTCTTACTAGAACATGTTGGCAAGGCTACAAACGCAGCACAAGATGAAATATTTTCCGTGAGCCACCACCGCTTGAGGCAAACACGAATCCAAAGAATATCCATCATCGATAATTGAATAATTTATAGTGAGACGGGACCAGGCTGAGTATCGTTCCCAAGTGGTTCAGTGGGTAGAAAGTCAGTGCGGTATACTGATGACCCTTTTGAGTCCCGGCTTGGGTACTTTTTCACTATGTTGGCTATATGTCTTTTAAGCAATTAAAATTTGAATTATTATGAATGCAAGGCGTGCAAAATTTTCTATAGAAAAAATGTCCAAGTATTAAATATCGTTTTATTCATATTATATATGCTGCATATTCAGCATTAGTTAGGATTATAACATATTGAAAATATGAAAATGCAAAGGTGTTTCATTACTTACAAGAGGAATGTTTCTAACATGATAGAAATACTCACCTGTAAAATAAGAAAAACAATTAATATTTAAAATAAAAAATAATACATCAATATTATAAATAATTGTACCATATATACACATAAATGATTTTTTCTAGATTAATTTTCAGTTACAAACAGAGGTGCCAATTTTCGACTAATCTTCCATAATATGTGGTTTAATATGACCCAGTTTAACAACGCTTCAAATCAGAAAAAATATTGGATAGATCTTTATTTAATTAAATTCAGGTTTCTACGTAGAATTTATTTAATTTCATTTATTAAAAGAATTTCTGGTGTGAAACGTGTTAAACCTGGGTCAAATTAACCCACATATTACAGAATATTAATGAGAGCTTGGCACCTCTAGTTACAAATATTTAAAAATAATAAATTAACACGTCTAAAAGACGATTAAAAAATATTTATCTATAAATGGCTAATTCCATGCGTGGATGTAGTGTCAGTCAGAGAGATGTAAATGTCTGTGGTGTTTGACTACCAGTACTATAGTAAAGGAAATTTTGACTAATTCAATCGCTTATATCTATAATTAAATACATCGAAGAATTTTTGAAAAAATTATCGGTGGCCAAGAACAGTAAACTTTTGAGGCTATGTGACTTACACTACATTCAGACATGGCATTAGCCAAATATGATTTGATTAAATATTTCAATTTTTGTGATTGATTTAAATATTTCAATAGAATTGGCATTTAGTAAAATTAGATATAAAAATTCCGTTTAGTATAAAAAATTATTATTTTTTTAAAGTCACATTTCATTGCATTGCAAAATGTATCATTAGGCTATTTAGGTTTCTTTTAAAAATACAATTGATATTTTATCTAACATGCGTTACAGTATAGTGAGTCGCAAGACTGATTTCCATTTGAATTTTAATTAATACCATTGGACCCGTGCAAGGACTTCGCATTGCGATGTATATATTTTGCGAATATCTATTTTTTTTAGATGCAGATTTAAACTTCTAAAGAAATTTATGGATTAAAAGTATCTGCGAATCATATTAGTGAAGCCAGAAATATCCCTTTATTGATTCCATCAAAAGTTACATTAAAACCCATTTAGGCCTTGTGTCCCAATTTTGGGACGCTTTAATAAAATGGGAAAAAGTGCATTTCTCACCACTTTTCTTTTTATAGAAATTTGGTGTACTTTTTTATCGAGGAGTCCTCGATAAAATAAGACACCAAATTTCTATAAAAAAAAAAGAGGTGTGAAATGCCCTTTTTCCATTTTACTAAAGCATCGACGCTAGGCATAAATGGGTTAAAAACTGTTCCAACTTAATCCAACTTAGTTTTGCCTTTGCTGACCCTTTCACGGGTAGTTGCCTCTGTAATGCCTGGTTGTCTCTGTGATGGGAGTTAATCATTTATATGGTTTTCGTCACATTTCTATTTGAATATTTTGGTATTTTTGGGTGGAACCTTGTTAAAGCCAATAGTTTCTCATTTTTTACTTTCTCCTCCATGCTACAGAATATGAGATTTCATGAATTTTCTTTTTGACTAACCTGATTACTTGGTGCGTTATAGGGTGGAGCCTGTTGCGTAGCCAATAGTTCGTATTTTTATTAAAGACGACTGTTTTCACTATACTGGTGCTTTTATTTCTTTGATTATTACTTTGTGACTTAGCACGATGACCATAGAAATCTTGACAAACAAAAAGCATCTTATTCAGGATTGCAGCGTTCTCAATAACTTCAATACAGGAAGCGATCACAGGTTAGTTAGATGCAAACTGCTTTTAAATACTAAAGTGGAAAGAATGAAGCTTTTGCAATGCTCAAAGAAATCAGTCGATATTATAAATCTCCAGAAACATAAAGAAGAATTTAATTTAGAACTTAAAAATCGTTTTCAAGTACTTCAATCAATCTTAGAAGAAGAACAAGATGTTACAGTAGTGAACAAGAAAATAACAAATACTCTACAAGAAATTGCAAGGACGATAGCTGGTGAAGCACAAGTAAAGCAAACAAAGAAAATAACAGAAGAAACAAGAAGACTGATGAAGAAACGCAGAGAATTTAAAATGAAGAAAAACTATCCTAAATCAAGAGTTGAATATGCAGAATTATGTAAAACGGTAAGAAAATGTGTTACAGAAGATATCAGAAAATTTAACTGTGATCTTGTCAAAAAAGTTCTAGAAGATAACAAAAGTTTAAAATCAGCTAAGCGCAAACTGTGTGTTGGAAGAAAAGGTATTTTTGCACTGAAGACAGCAGATGGAACAATCACCAAAATCAATAATGAAATAGTACACATTGTCGAAAAATTCTATAACGATCTATATAAATGTGAAGATCAAAGGGAAATCAACCTACGTGATCCACTAGTAAACATAACAGAAACTGAAGAGATAATCCCAGTGATGACAGATGAAGTTGTACAAGCCATTAGAGGCATGAAAAAAGGTAAATGCCCTGGCGAAGATGGAATTACAATTGATCTTATCAAAGAAGCAGGAGAAGAATTTGCAAAAATGCTAGCCTTACTGTTTTCCAAATGTCTCGAGAAATCAGATGTACCAGAAGATTGGAATAATGCTGTGATGGTGTTACTTTATAAGAAAGGAGAAAAGGAAAACATTAAAAACTACCGTCCAATCAGCTTACTGTCAGTGATTTATAAAATTTTCACCAAAGTTTTAACGACAAGACTTGAATCAGCTCTGGACTCAGCTCAACCTAGAGAACAAGCAGGATTTCGAAGTGGATTTAGCACAATGGATCATATTCAAACAGTAAGGGAAGTTATAGGAAAACATAAAGAATATAATTTACCTCTCTGTCTTGCCTTTATTGATTATGAAAAAGCATTTGATTCGGTCTACACATCTGCAGTAATTACTTCTCTGGAGAACATTGGTATAGACAAACCTTATATCAATATCATAAAGAAGATCTACAAGAAAGCAACAGCCACCATCCGTTTGGACAAAGGAAAAGCGAAGATCAAGCTTGAAAGAGGAGTAAGACAAGGAGACACCATTTCGCCTAAGCTTTTTACTGCTGTCTTAGAGAGTATTTTCAAGAAGCTGGATTGGGAAAACAAAGGGATTAGAATAAATGGGGAATATTTAAGCCATCTCCGGTTTGCTGATGACATTTTAATTTTCAGTAATAGCCCTGAAGAATTGCAAAATATGCTAAAAGATTTGGCAGAAGCTAGCATTAATGTGGGATTAAAAATAAATTTGGAAAAGACTAAGGTGATGTTCAATTCATTTGCATCAAAAAAGAAAATCGTCTACAACAACACTGAGATTAAAGATGTTGAAAGTTATGTGTACCTTGGACAAGAAATATCTTCAGACAACAGTATCATGAATGAAATCAATAGAAGAATAAGAAATGGATGGAGTGCTTTTGGGAAGAACAATATTATTCTGAAAAGTAACATGCCTCTTTGTTTGAAAAGAAAGGTGTTTAACCAATGTGTTTTGCCTGCACTAACTTATGGAGCAGAAACTTGGACACTAACAAAACGGATGGTACAAAGATTACAAACAACACAGCGAAGTATGGAAAGATGTATGCTAGGCATAACCAGAAGAGACCGAAAGAGAATAACGTGGATAAGAAGTCAGACGAAAGTTTTTGACATTATCGAGAGAATTAAATGGCTAAAATGGAAATGGGCTGGGCACATTGCAAGAAGACAAGACAATAGATGGAGCACAAACACCCTACAGTGGTATCCCAGAGATGTAAAACAACCAAGAAGACGACCTCAAGTAAGATGGAGTGACGAAATCAGAAAAGTGGCCGGTGTTAATTGGATGACTAAAGCACTAGACAGGCAACAATGGAAAAATCTGGGGGAGACCTACATCCAGCAGTGGATTGAAAACGGTTGATGATGATGATGATGATGATGATATATGACAATTAGACAAATTAAAAATAATACGGTGTCCTGTCAATGTCCCAAAGGATACAATACATAGACGCATATCAGAATACAAGATCTCTGTTTAAAACAAATGTCTTGTAAACACGCCTGAAATCACAACATAAACATGCGAGAATGGATTGGACTTGAAAATACAGACCATATGGGAACGAGTGTCTCACCGTATTATTCAGTCACGAAAAGAAATTAAATATGGATTGTCTGATGCCTGGAACAGATATTCGCATGTTATTAGGAATACGTCAACTCTTCCTTCAGAACACGACAAATTGCAAGCCTAAATGTCTTGTAAACACGCCTAAAATCACAACATAAACATGCTAAAATGTATTGGACTTGAAAGTATAGTTCATATGGTGACGAGTGTCTCACCGTATTATTCAGTCACGAAAATAAACTAAATATGGATGATCCTGATGCCTGGAACTGCTATTAGCATGATCTCAGGAATCCACCAACGCTTCCTATACAACACGACAAGGTGTCATCCATTGATGGTTTGGTGGTAGCGGAGTATGTGTGTGTGAGGGGTGGAGGGCGATTGAATTTAACACGTTCACTGCCTGGATAAATTTACCGGCATGTTATTTTATTTAAAAAGTTCGAATTCATACCAGAAAATACTAATAGCAATACTTAGTTTATTTAATTACAGACATTTCGTGATTACGTAAAATAAAAATTCTTCTTTCGAAATTTACGGTACGAGTTCGTAATTTTAGATTGAAAAACCACGAGTATACTTGTGGTAAGCAGCAAATGAGTTAATGCTCAAATCTTTCTGACTGTTTTCCATGGGACAGAAACTGCAACCAATTATCAGGAGGCACTTCAGCAACATCTACTCTTATTTGATGACATCTTAGGGGTTCATAATGGTGACTTCAGCCCGACACTGCTTCAATCCACAACTGACATAGTACAAAACAGTGGATCAAAATGTTAACGTTTTATATTATTACTCAGACATAAGTCTAGACGCAAAGTCAACTGAGACATTTTGCGCTATCCTAACCCGTGAATTATACAAGAATGGAAAGCAGTATGAGTGTACTAAAGATCTAAAAGAGCTCATTGAAAAACAATATATTGTATTATTTTCCACCAATAGTATTTGAAAAATTAATTGATTCTCTGAATTTAACCCAAACAATGGATTATTAAAATATGGCATCATATAAAAAAGCTAAATGATGTGTTTTTTTCCATTTTGCTTCAACTTTTGAGACATTATATAATTACAGTTTTTTAGGATTTTTCATTAGAGTTACAATAATGTATCTTTTTATTCAGATTGATGTGATTTATTTGAATAATTTTGCGTAATCTAATGAGTAAGTAATATATATATATGTTTATTAATTTTGTATTTTTATTTAACAAATGTCATTTTTTCTGGTCATGTCTTAACTTTTGAGACAGACTGTATTAATTTATTTCTAGATAAAATAAATATACACGAGTCTTGATTTTAACTTTTATTTCTTACTTCCTAAAGCTTAGAAAACTATTTCAAATAGTTTACTATAATTTATATGTTTAACCAGTTTATGTAAAATACGAACATGCAATTAATTATAAAGACATCTTTTCGTAAATTTATTATTTAGTAAAATGCCACTCCATGTCTATGTGCGTCTTCCATTTTATATCATAATAATTATGTGTTTCTGAAGTTTTTAATTAAGTTATAAGACTTTGGAAGGCGATTTATGGTACATAAATAAACTTTAATATTCCAACTAAATTTAAATGTTTATATACGTGTCTGCGTAACTTAAATTTTCTTCTCAACAATAAATGTGTACAAAACATTTTATTGCTTATAATTTATATGATATATATATATATATATATATATATATATTTATTTATTTATTTATTTATTTATTTATTTATACCATGAAAAAAATGGAAGATTAAACTCATACTTGTTATGATAAATTATCCAAACATAAAAATAATAAAAAAGGTGAAATCTGTAGTAAAATTATCAAGCCCAAATTTCTACAGATTCCAAAAAGGATTTAGGATTTAAAGCTTGGACTCATGATGATTTATTGATTTATTTTTGTTGGCAATAAATCACAGAAATTGTGTTTAGCAGTTTTGCTAGTTAGCTATTTTTATTATTATTATTATTCAGTTTTCTTGATTGTCACCAGTTTTCGAGAAAGTAAAATACGCTGTACTTAATGACAGATTAAATAAAGCGAAAACAAGGAGAATTATACCATTTAAAAAAAGTGGAGTGAATCAAGCAATCTGAATTTTTTTTAAATAGCCCACAGGCAACAATGTTGTTTAAAGGAATAGCGGGAAGCCCGATGTATTTGATTGAGATAAATTAAGATGCTACCATTTAATAAGAAAAATTACAAATAAAAAAATTAAACATTTAAACAACAAATAAAAAAAAATGCTGGAAATGTGTAAGATTTGGGCTGTCGTACATAAAAATATACAAAAAATGTGGGTGGGTGGGATTTGAACATACAAAATGTGCAAAATTTGAGATTACAATTAAGAACCGAGTGTATAATACGAGAAAAGCATGCCTGAATTGCATGATTGCAATATGCTTCTGTACAAAGTCTACAAAATCAGTATGATCTGAAAAATAAATAGAATGACTCATGAGGATTGATTGAATGAATTTTTAGGCAATAAAGAACAGAAGGAATAGGGTGAAGTCAGAAATATTTGATTGAGATAAATTAAGATGATGTCACCGAGTAAGATATATTACAAATGTAAAAAAAAAAAATAAACCTAAATAGATAGATAGATATATGTATATTATTGAGCATAATAAAGATTTATTTAAATGTATGAATATTACATATTTCTGGAGCTAGAAAGATAACGATAGTCGTTTTTTATAATATATACAAATTGATATATTTATATATATGTATGATGTAATATGTATATGCAATTACATTTGTAAATTTAGAAACTCTCATAGAATATGTTTATCGTATGAAGGTGTAAATTTTAAACAAATGTCAATATATGTATAATGGTATCTGACTACGTTCAAAAAGTGGTTTTCGACCAAAATTGTCAAAATGGTTTTTATTACATTTTATTAAAGCCCAACTTCTTACCTTTCGAAAACTGTATTTGTTAAGTGCTATTTAAAGGTACTAACTGGGAGGGGGGGGGGGGAGTAAAACTATGGCCTTTTAGAAATAAACAAAGGCTCAATACTTAAAAAAAGAGTATGGCTCATAAAACAGTTAAGTTTAGATGCATATTACTGTGTAAATTCTTGTAGTAAAAAAAAAAAAAATCAAACTTTAAATGCATTTTTGGAAAATGTAATTTTTCATGAAAATTCCATACGCAAAACATGATTTCTCAAAAAGTTTTTAGAATATCGCTATGAAATTTAAAATGCATGTTGCTTATACTATTGTGAAGGTAATGAACTACACATGTAATTTTAGAATAAATATTTTTTGTTTTATGGATGTTTTCGAGAAAAGACATCGATGAATTTTAAGGAAATCATCAGGTAAAAAGGTGCGATATGCTATAAATTTTGAAACATTTAAAATATCTCTTAGATTTTAGTTCATTGCCTTCACCAATGTCATAAGTATGAAGTGTAAAAAGGAAATTAAGATACACACAATATAGGTTTCTGTAGCGCGTTTTGCGTATTGGGCCAAATTTCACTAAATTTTACCACAAAATCCCCCATTTACCGAAATTTCATCAATGAATGAAATATTTTTTTACCCTTTTTCACAGTTTCTAGTTCTAATCTCAATAGAAATAAGTTCAAAAAATAATTAAATAGCTTATTTGGAAAAAATTGCTCCGTACGTAGTAAGGCACCTTAAAAATATATTTGTTGTAAAATTATTTATTTTTTTATAATTATACTGCCTTTATGATTTTTAAAATTATAATATATGACTCTGATGATAAAATTATGGCTCTGGTGGTAAAATTGCGTGTAACGAAAATATTTCTTTTAAGATACCAAAATGCATTTATTTTATAGGTATGCATATCAGCTCTGTAAAAAAATGTGTGTTACACATAAATCTTCTTCCTTTTCAAAGTCATTGCAATGACTTTGTTTACTTTCAAATAAAGGGAAATTACTCAAACTATTCCGAAAGTTACCTCCACTAACATTTAGGTGTCAAAAATGCCAAACATCCGTTATTTATGGAATTTTAAATTCATGTATGCATGATAAACTGATCTAGATTTATAAAATAGTCTAAATTAAAGTTTAAAATAAAAGTTGTTAGGAACACAGCTGATGAAAACGTTAAGGGGCCCATTGACCTTTAGTTGATCCAAAATCGACCCAAAAATCGAAAATTCCTTTTGTGAGTATTATTATTATTCAGTGAGTATTGAACCATTTGCGAAAAAGTGCATGCAGCTGCGATGATTTTTTGCAGTTACAAGCTTTTGAATTATGTACACAATGAATTTTTCGGTGCTTTAGTAAATTTTATACCTTTTTTCTCAAGACAATTTTTACACGATTTTTAGATTTTTGAAATGCTCCATGCGTCTTAATTTTTGTTCAAAATTCATGAAATGAATAAGGAAGAATACTGATACTGTTTACAAAGAAACTGTGTATGCATTTTACAATTAGACTTCGTTAAGATAATTAAATTTGATTTATAACTTATTAAAATGCTAAATTTTGATGAAAATTGGAATGGAATTCAGAAAAAAAAATCTCTCAAATACTAACTTTGACAATGTAATTTAATATTAATTTATAATATTTATTTATTTTTAATTAATAAATTAATCAAAAATATTTTAATCTCGAAATAAATTTTAGTAAATTACATTTTCAGCAAGGACATTTTATAAGGTCGTTATTTAATAAAAAAAATACTTACATTCACAATTTTAGAGTCAAACTGCATATTAGAACAGAAATTAAAGTATTTTAATTTATTATTAACTTAATACAGTTATTATTTCTGTAATACATACAATCTTCGATTTTTTAAAAATATTTCTAATAGTTCGTACAATTTAATAAAATTAAATTTAAAATTTAATTACTTTACACATATTCTAGTAATGTGGATCTTAAAAAATATCTTTACAGTTATTGAAAACATACACACTCTCAGAATATACACACACTCGAATTTCGTGACTTTACAAAAGACAGTTTTTAAAGGAAACAGCTTGTTTTCCTTTCGTAATTACTAAATGCATAATAAATGAATCTCAAGAAAATTTAAATTTTGGAGAAAGATTTGTAATTCAAAGAAGAGTATTTTAGAAAGTTTCAACGAGACTTTTTACATTTGCTTTAAACATATGCAAATATATTTAAAAATATTTTAAGGATATATGTAAAATTCGTGTGTGCTTTTAACTCATTATAACACATGGCTTATACAGATATTATTTACTTAATGTTCATCTGGAAATTTTAAATCCAGAACTCAACTATCTTTGAATAACAAATTATTTTCAATAATTTTTTTATTATGTATATATAAGAAAAAAATTATTGAAAATAATTTGTTATTCACACGTATATATATATATATATATATATATACGTGTTTGTCTGTATTAACTACGGAAACTGTGATAGAAAGCACATACATATATTTTTAAATACCTTTGTGCAAGCAGAGTGAAAGCGCTTATGTTTTGTTTGTATATATACAGTGGTGTCCAGAAATTAAGGCACAGTGACCAATCAGACATTTCGTCTGATATGTACTTAACATCGTGAAGAAATGCCCAAAATGCTCTTGAACTTTGAGGATGTAAAGAACATGTTTGACTTCATGTTTTTTAGTAAAGATTTTGTCGCGAGGACAATTAGAGGGGGGGGGGGCAATAATAATTTAAATTTTATTCTTCATGAATATACGTGCTATGCTTACACGAATTTTAATTTGTTTAAAATATCTTAAAATCATAAAAGATTAGAAAATTTTTAAAGGTATTCTATGTACTTATGGTGAAATTACAATACCTGATAAATGTTGAACAGGACCTAGATAGTCATTTGCTACAGTAACAGGCTATTTTTAGCCTTTTCAGTTACTTGGGGGATCGAATATATTATTTAATTATTAAAATTAGTATTCCCCCCCTCCCTAATTGCCCTCGCGACAAAATCTTCTCTGAAAAACATGAACTCAAACATGTTCTTTATATCCTCAAAGTTCAAGGACATTTCGGGCATTTCCTCACGTTTTTCAGTAGATAATCGACGAAACGTCTTAAATTTGTCACTGCCCCTTATTTCTGGACACCAGTGTATACACTCATGTCCAAAAATTAAGGGGCCGTGACTGCATGCTTTCTATTTTACACGGATTGTCGAATATCTACTGAAATTATTGACGAATTGTCCTTGAAATTCGAGAATGTAAAGAACAGGTTTGACTTGATATTTTACAGTGGAAATTTAGTCGCGGGGACAAATAGGGACCCAATAATAAATTTAATAATAAAATAATGTTTACGATCACCCAATTACCAGAAAATGCTCAAAATTGTCTGCCACTGTAGAAAATGACTATGTGGGTCCTGGTCCACGTTTGCGTGCATTTATGTAAACATAGCTAGCATATTCGTGAAGATGTTAACGTTTCTGTGAAAAATGCGAAGGTATTTTGGTTTCTAGCATACAGAGTTTTCAACCAAACTTAACACTACCTTCTGAAAACTTGACAATGGACAATATAAACAGTATACTGTAATAAAAACTGAATTTATTGCATATTTAGGCATTTGCATGAAATACATTTTAACTGAGCATGCGTGAAAGATTCCTAAATTTTTATTTCATAATTTGGTAGTTAGGTATTTAGGGCAATATATATAAAACGTCCAGTCAAATATCCTGAAAATTCCGAAAGATATCGACGATACAGTGAGCTGATTGACAAATTGGGGAAAATACCTTATCATCCATCTACTTTTAGAAAGTAATTCATAATATTGTCATTATCTTTCTACAATTTTCCAATATTTGACTGGACGTTTTATGTAAGTTATCCTAAATAACTGGCTACCAAATTAAGAAATGAAAATTTTGGTATCTTTCAAGCATGCGCAATAAAAAAATATTTCATACAAATGCCCATATCTAATCAAATATTCAATACATCCATTTTTTAATACTGTTTCTCTGTTCTTTGTCAAGTTTTTCGAAAATGGTGTTAAATTTGGTTGAAAACTCTGTATGCTATAAACAGAGACGTACCCAATGTGGTCAAAATGCTCGTAAAGTTTTCTTCAGTTTGATTATCGCAGAATGTTCTCCGATTAGATAAACAAAGAAAACTTTATAAAATTAGTGGTATGAAAAGCATCTGGACTCCCACCCTGGCTACGCCACTGACTATAAACAAAAAAAAATTTGAATTTTTCACACAAACGTTAACATCATTACGAATATGCGTGCTATGCTTACACAAACGCACCCATGTGTTGAACAGTACCAACACAGCCATTTACTACAGTGACAGACCATTTTGAGCATTGTCTGTTACGTGGGTGATTGCAAATATTATTTCATAATTAAATATATTATTGGACCCTTAATTGTTCTCGCGACTAAGTCTTAACTGAAAAATATAATGTCAAACATGTTCTTTACGTCCTTGAATTTCAAAAAAAATTCGTTAAGAATTTCAGTATATAATCGACAAAACGCGTAAAATCGAAAACGTCCGTTCACTGCCCCTTAATTTTTGTATATCAATGTATATTTTCTACTTAGTTTTTAATCATCGCTGTTAGTGAACTATTATAATTCGAAATTGTTACGGATTCTAGTTTTTAAAAATGTTAATTAAAAAAAATACCTGAAAACCATAATTTTGAACCTCGTTGTTGTTTGAATCATTTTTAAAGAATAAAATAAAATAATTAAAAAATATATTGCTGACATCATATAGAAAACAATCAATTTTTTGGAATTCTTTAAGACGAAATAATCTCAATGCATACATTTTTTTTTAATGCTTCAAATCTTTAGCGGTATGCTACGTTGAAAAACTTAATACTTTATTCGTACTAATAATAAAATGTAAAATTATTTTTTTAATTTAAAAGAAAGTATCTATCTATACGTCTATCTTCCTACCTATCTATCTGTATCTATGTATATCACTACTTATACATTTTACCAATTTTTTTCAGACATTATTTATAAAGAAGCATGGTTAAAAATTTCCAATAAAAACGTCCTTCATTTAAAAAAAAAATAAAAACAGTCTCCAATAAAAATTTCCACCACCTAACAAAAGCGCTTTCACCCCCCGCCAGGGCATCATCAGTTGTGATATCTAACCAACTTCCTCTCCATTATATACATGACTGCTGGCTGAAGAGCTCCCCCTATCGGCATTCAATATTCTCTCCCTCTCTCTCTCTCTCCCCCTCTTTCAACATTTTTCTCCAGCGGCAATCAAGTAATGAGTGTACTATGTCATTGCATGCGTCTTTGGATCTATATCAATTTATCTATCTATCTATCTTTATCTCTATTTATTTACCGTAATTTCCGGCTTGTAATCCGTGAATCAAACAATTATGTTAAGACCCAGAAATTTTATTTAATAATTGAAGTCAAATATTTAAAGCGATCTAGTAAGTTACATTATATAAAATAAAATTTCTGGGTCGAAACTGGGTTTGATCCGCGGATTACAGGCTGGAAATTACGGTATATCTATATCTATCTATCTATATCTATATGTATATATCTATATCAATCTATCTATATATATATATATTTACAAATGAAAACAGATGTGAAAAACCAAGGAAAAGACATTTTCAAAAGCTATGAGATGGACAATGAAGGAATTATACCTAAAAGAATAAAAGAGCAAAAATTGGAAAACTATGACTATCTTATAGAATCTTCGAAAGGGCTTTATAAGAATATTCATCGTAAATATATGTTATTTCATCAAATATTGTCAGAATTAAGCCTAAAATCGACAATATTAAGCCCCTAATAACATACACAAATGAAGCAAGAAAATTAATATCCGACATGAGGTTCAAATAACAAAATAAATAAATAAATATGCAACTGAATTAGAAATACGCACATACATTAGTAAACATCTTAACCAGTTTTAAATCTTTAAAACTCTAAAATACATAATGCATAAATCAGATAATATTTTTGAGGTACTGAAACATAATATTATTCATTCTTTATATTTAATAAATTACTGTATTTTTTCATCGAAACATCTTCGCAAAATCTCTTAAAAGTAGTTTATCAAATAAAATGAACATTTTATTCATAATGAACCAAATGCATATTACATGAGGATAATAAATGCTAATTTTCCAACTACACTAAGTTTTTTGCCTTAAAATATTCAGTTACTTATTTCTTATATTCTAAGAGTATTTCCTTTAACCAATGTAACATCGAATAAACAATTCTAATTTACTTTGTTACGAAGAACGAATTTAAGTGAAAAACTATTTTTGTCTTCTTCTTCATCATGTAAATGAAGAATAAAAGGCTCACTTATTTTTATGTTTTTCTTCAGAATATGAAATTTTATCAGTTTCGTGTTATATATTTTCTCATATTTCTTTGCGGTTGTGCATAAATAACATTATCACTTTAATCCATTCGCTGCCAATCACGAGTATACTCGTGGTTTTTCAATCGAAAATTACGAATTCGCACCGAAAATTTTGAAAGAAGAATTTATTTTGTGTAATCAGAAAATGTCTGTAATGCAATAAACTAAATATTGCTATTAGTATTTTCTGGTATGAAATCAAACTTTCTAAATAAAGTAAAATTCCGTTAATTTTAACCCGGCAGTGAGCGAGTTAAATGGAAGGGGGTAGGATCTGGCACTTAATATTGTTAGATATCTCTAGGAGGGGGGGGGTGGTGTCTTTTGATATCGCTATAATTTTTTTATCTAACCATATATATATATTTAACTTTTTGCATCAAAATAATCTGTTATTATTTTATTTTAGTCTTATTTATTTTTATGAAAATATAAAGTTATCATAAAAACTATTAAATGATTATAAAATCATCTCTTTCTAAAATATGAAATACCCCAAAATTCAACATTCTTCTTCTTCCATATGTGCATAGAATGTTAACTTCCATATGTTAAAGTTTCGCTGTATATGCGGAATATTTCCCTTGATAAAGTGTTTCACAATATAAGTTTCCATTTGTTTCCTGTAATAATTTCACCTTCTGCACATTGTATTTTTCATCCACATATCTTTATACATTTTTTCCCACTTATTTTAATTTTGATAATCTTGCATTTTTTATATATATCTTTGTATTGTATTATAATTATCGTTTCATCTATTGTCTATTCTTTATGTTATGTAATAGTTATTATTAACAAAAGTTTTATATATATATATATATATATATATATATATATATATATATATATATATACAGGGTGTATCTGAAATGCTTCAACAAACTTAGAGGGATGATAGTACTCATGAAGACGAACAAAAAATGCAATGGAACATGGGGTCGCAAATGACGTTTAACCCTTTCAGGGGCAGTGGTATGTTTATGAAACCACTTAATTTTAATTCCAAAACGCTACAATGGCACCAGAATTTTGCTAAAATCTTTTCTATTTAATATGTATGTGAAATATAGTCTTTTTCTTATTTACAAACAAATTTTTTTGTAAATTCCGTTGCCAGTTCATTTTCAGACGCATTTTCTCGATTTTCATCCTTTAAGCCTTTCAGGGGCAAAGTACTTTTAGTACTAAAATGTTGAAATAAATGACTGGCACCGGAATTTACAAAAAAAATTGTTTGTAAATAAGAAAAAGGCTATATTTCACATACATATTAAATAGAAAAGATTTTAGCAAAATTCTGGTGCCATTGTGGCGTTTTGGAATTAAAATTAAGTGGTTTCATAAACATACCACAGCTCCTGAAAGGGTTAAACGTCATTTGCGACCCCATGTTCCATTGCATTTTTTGTTCGTCTTCATGAGTACTATCATCCCTCTAAGTTTGTTGAAGCATTTCAGATACACCCTGTATATACTATATTAGATTGATGCAAAAATTCTGTCGTATTTTAATACCTAATTTTAATATCTTTAATACCGGTAAAATTTTAATACCTGGTAAATTTACGTATGAGTTCTAAGCAAGCAGTTATAATAAAATCATCAGGTATTAAAATTAGGTATTAAAATACGCCAGAACGTTTGCATTAACCTATTGTATATATATATTTATTTACATATGAGGGGATTAGAATGACAGTGGAGTAAGTCAATATTTACTATTTGAGAAATAAAGCGTTTTGTGAAACTTGTCGTATTGACGTTGCATTAAGTGGTCCAAATTGTTTTGCCCTCTAGTGACTTCCTAAGTGAACTATGATTTATTTGACTGCCTCACTGAACAGAAATTAATATATGTTCAGTGAAAATGTGGTTATGTAGATTTTTCAAACTTCATTCTAATCCCTCTCATATTACACTGGGACTAAGGACTTTTAATTTTTGTCATTACCCATTTTTTAATTGTCATCACAGATTTCTCACAAATACCGATTTAAATCCTTATATATATATATATATATATATATATATATATATATATATATATATATATATATATTATATATATTAAACTTTTATAAAAAAAAATCGTGAAACATTTAACCTGGACATTTTTAATTTATTCCCATATAAATATCGTTTATCTATGACTTATCATTATAATTTTAGTATTTCTATTGTTTAATAAAATACTATTGTTTTTGACTTAAAATATGCATTTTTTTAATTTAATGTAAGGGTTTCAATAATCCTTTGCTCATCTGATGGTATTGCCGCCGTTTATAATCTTTAAAAAAATGAAGTTTCATTAAATTTTCCTTCACAGTTTGTTGCGAAAATACTTTGTATATTCCTTCACAACAATAACATCTTAAATCGTAATTTTCTAAAATGTGTTTTAGTCTACATTTAATTTGTGGGATGTATTTTAATATTAACTAACAAGACGTCGTGGAATGTTTATCTTGGTCTTTTTTAAAATTATTCCCATATTCATATTGTATTATCTATCACTTATCCTGCTATTTTTAGTGTTTTATTTGTTTAATAAAATACTATTTTTCTTAGCTGAAAATATGAAATTTTGTATTTAATGTGAAGGTTTCAATAACTATTTCGGCATCTGAAGTTGCTACTACCAGTTTATAATCTTAAAAACCGTAGGTTAGTTAAATTTTCTTTCACGGTTTGTTGCTAAAATACTCTGTGATGAAAATATACTGAAAATATGAATTTTTTTATTTAATGTGAGGGTTTTAATAACTATTTGGGCATCTGAAGGTGCTACTGCCAGTTTATAATCTTAAAAACGTAGGTTAGTTTAAATTTTCTTTCACAGTTTGGTGCTAAAATACTTTGGGATGAAAATTTGATGAAAATATGATTTTTTAAATTTAATTTGAGGGTTTCAATAACTATTTGGGCATCTGAAGGTGCTTACTGCCAGTTTTCTTAATCTTAAAAACAGTAGGTTAGTTTAAATTTTCTTTCACGGTTTGGTGCTAAAATACTTTGTATGTATTGTATAAATTTGTATAAATTACATCCCTAATGGATACCCTTTGTATAAATTACATCTTAAATCGTATTCTTTAAAATGTACTTTGGTCTACAGCATAATTAATTTAATTTTGGGGATCTGAATTATACAGAACAGCTGCTTAAATGATTACAAATAAACCTAGTGCCTAATTAGCTTTTGTATTATAGTATCCTTAATTTATTTTATATTTTATTTTTAAAATGTTTCAGTATTACGGTAAAGAATGATATTTTCTTAATTTGTTAGTATATTACCAATAGTTTCTATATTAGCATCCTTTTTTTTGTGCTACCAATGATAATAATTTTCTTTTTATATTAATGATGTTAATTTATTTCACAAACATATCTATATCATGCCAAGTCCAATTTTTAACAAGTTGGAAATTGTACGTCAAACGTGACAAATGAGGTGCGTTCGTACTATAACTAGTTACATAAATATTCAGATCTTTTCTGATTTTTAATTCTGTGAAATGAATTATATCGTCTGCAGATTAATTTCTGTAATAAAATAAGTATCTCGGTCGCTTGACGATTAAACCTCGGAAGCTCCTATAACAAAAAAAAAAAAAAAAACACCGATTTAAAAAAAAAAATCAAATTTCTTAATAAATATTTTTATTAATATCTCCTAAAGTTTTGATTCGATTTTAATAAAATTTGAAATGTCTTGACAAAATTCTGCAAACATAATATATTTTAAATTGCAAACCATTCGGTTGGGTAGTTTTTGCGTTTTTATATGCGGACGGACGGTCAGACAGACGGACAGACAGACGGACGGACAGACAGACGGACGGACCAAGCGACGACAATAGGTGCTACGTATTTATATAATTATGAACTCACCTAAAAAAGAACAAAAACAAAAAATTTCTAAAGCAACTTTGAATTTATTCCCAACTTTAAAGATAAATATCGAAAAATAAAGAACAGATAAGCTATTCGCTTTACGTTTTTGGTATTTGCTGAATATATTGTTATAGCTGAAATCACGACATCTGATGCATTTTTTAATCACGATTTTCAAACAGAAATAATATTCGAAAAAAGAAAACACACATTCAAATAGAATACAGGAATGGGACTTATGTTGAATTAGATAAGGGAGTTTTCAATAGGGAGAATAAATCCCTTTTAAAATGGAAGGGATTTTCTGAACGCAACTCTTCTGAAAGACGGGAATTATGCATTTGCTTGAAATTATGCTCTAAAGCTTTTAGAGGGGAATGAATTCAAAAAGCCATGAAAAGAGATTTCTGGTCTGATTCACTGCAATGTTTCCTTTCAATTGAATTGTAAGAGATTTTGATCTTCAACCGACTTCTCTCCCAGTCAGGTGATAACGTGTATTTCAGTGGCTTTTGTTTACGATTTAGAAACAGGACCGCGTTTGGTTTGTTGAATGTAGATGTTATCTGATTTGTAATGATATCTTCTTTTTATCAGAAAATTGCATTATCTCAAGCAATTTTTACTTTAATGATCCCTTTATATTAAGGGATTTAATTAGACCTTTGTTATAGTACCTCGTTATAAGGGAAAAAAGTGCATGGGGAATTATCGACAAAAGACATATGATGTAATTACTGAAACAGTTTTATACAAATGTGCAATTTAGAATGTCCGTCATAATTCTGAATTCAAAATATTTAACATTTTAAACCTTTCAAGGACGGTGGTACGTTTAGGAAGTCACTTAATCTTAATTCCCAAATGCCACAATGGCACCGGAATTTTGGTACAAAGTTTTTCGTTTATGGTGTATGTGAAATAGAGCTTTTTCTTATTTGGAAATAAATTTGCTCGCAAATTCCGGTAACTGATTTGTAATACTATCTTATTTTTATCAAAAAATTGCATTACTCAAGCATTTTTTACTTTAATGATCTCTTTATATTAAGGGATTAAATTAGAACTTTGTTATGGTACCTCGTTATAAAAAAAAATACATGGGGAATTATCGACAAAAGACATATGAAGTAATAACTGAAAGACTTTTATATAAATGTGCAATTTAAAATGTCCGTCATAATTTTAAATTCAAAATATTTAACATATTAACCCTTACGAATGTTTCTTTTAGAATTGCGTTTTTTAATACTTAAATTAAGGAGTTTATACAAAAAATTTTAAGATAGATTTTTAACATAATTTAGGAGCATAGTAATGTGATTTTTACTGCATTAATATTTCCGTATAAATATAGTGGTTGCAAATAACTTGATTTATTTATCAAAAGTTAAATTAAAAGTTTTGCTTATATGCAATACTGCACATTAACCCTTTAACGGATAAAGCACTTCAATTGCTAAAATGTTGAAATAAATTATTGACACCGGAAATTATAAACAAATTTATTTGTATATAAGAAAAAAGCGATATTTCACGTACATAACAAATGGAAAACATTTCTATTAAATTTCTGCTGTCATTGTTGAATTTCGTAATTAAAATTTTGTGGTTTCGTAGGAAAACCAATGTCCGTTAAAGGGTTAAACCTTTCAAGGAAGGTGGTACGTTTATGAAACCACTTAAGTTTAATTCCCAAGTGCCACAATGACACCAGAATTTTGGTACAAAGTTTTTCGTTTATGATGTATGTGAAATATCGCCTTTTTCTTATTTGGAAATAATTTTTTTCGTAAATTCCGGTGTCAATCATTCATTTCAATATTTTAGCAATGGAAGTCCTTTGCCCCTAAAAGAGATAAAGATAGATTATGTCAAGCAAAAAATGAAATAAAAAGGATTTAAACGTAAAATGGAACAAACATGGAATAACGAAATATAATGATGGATATATATGTCTCCATCATCATACTTCCTTATTCAACTTTTGTCCCATTTTACGTTATAAATCCTTTTTATTTCATGTTTTTGCTTGGGTTTATCTATTTTTAAAATGTTTATGATTCTTAATATATTGAGATTTCCTGGTTGATTATATTTATTATATTGTTTTCTATATATCTGTGTTTTACTATGATAATTAATGGAAAATATTACTACGCGTCATCTTTAAATTAAGAGATTCGGTCATTTTTGTTATACGATCTTTTTGGTTTCAAAAGTGTTATATATATATAAATATATATACCGGGTGTCCTAAAATTGACTGACTGATTTTAAATTTCAATAACTTCCAAACAGTGATAGATATTTATAAAATTCTTGCAGGAGGGTAATGTATGATATCAGGAGGTTTTTTACTGCAATTCCTGATTTTAGTTCGAATTATCAGTAATAGAGGGCGCTGCGATCATTAGACATCCAATTGAGACAAAAGCAGAAATCAGCCAGCATTGATGCGAAGGAAGGAGGTTCAATACATGGAGTGGGTCTCATTCATCAATAAAATCTTATTCAGAATCGGTCCCTAAGAACAAGATTGTATTAGTGAATGCGACCCACTCCATGTATTGGACCTCCTTCCTTCGCATCAATGCTGGCTGCTTTTAGTTTTGGACTGGATTACACTCTTATCGCTCACAGAGCCATCTATTGTTGATAATTCGAACTAAAATCAGGAATCGCAGTAAAAAATCTCCTGACATCATCCATTACTCTCCTACAAGAATTTTTTAAATATCTGTGACCGTTTGGAAGTTATTGAATTTTAAAATCAGTCAGTCCATTATCGGACACCCGGTAAATATATATAAAATATTGAAATTTCACATTGGGTTTCATTCATTATGATGTTTCGCAATTTTTCCGTGACAAATGTGTGAATCGTTATTATATGACGTCTCTAAATTGGAGTTTCGGTCATTTATTGTTAAAATATGTTAGCATTTGATTTCTAGTTAGCTATTCTATATAATAATTAATACTAAAGATTTGGTGAGATTTAGTAAAATAACTTGTTCGTTGTATTTTGATTTCAAAGGTATTATATAGACATTGTACAGCATTTTAAATCCTGTTTAATCGCTTGTTCTCTTTGCTTTTATGGTTAGTTAAGTACATTACTTTGCGGTATATTATATATTGTTTTCTATCTCGGTTTATGTATTCATCTATTTAGCTATTTTATCTCTTGGTTTTTTTCTATCTTATTTTGGTATTTTTTCTACCTTATTGTTTACTATACGTTATATGGGGTATAATATTATCCTTTTTAGGCTTTAAGCTGACAATATTTGAAGAAATAACATACATTTACTTGAATTATTCTTATGATATTCCTTTGAAGAATCGATAAAATATTCATAGTATTTAATTTTTAATTTTTAATTTTATTAAGTTTAATTCTTGCAGTACCTTTTCTGAAGTGATTTTTGTAATATATCTTCTATTGTTCTTCACACATGTGATTTCATTTTATACTTGTATATATGTATATATATATATACATATATATACATGAATATATACATGAATATATACATGAAGTAACCTTGAGTTATAAATAGATGGATCTTTACCAGGTCTTTGTACACAAAATTCAACAAAGTAAGCTATTTTTTAAATACTTAGAAAATGTTGCCTACTTAAAGCGACTTCCAGCTATATAAATCGGTACTTTTTAATAACAACACAAAACAACGAAATATTTCATAAAAAGAAGAATTACGTAGTATAATCGAACATATTGTAGATATTTTCGTTGAATGATCAATTTTTTTTCTTTCATTTCATGCACAATAATTTAATTATTATTTCACGAAAATTAGACTAGCTGTTTCCTCAAAATCATAAGCGACTTCTATAAAATAACTATTTTTGAATACATTTGTAGAGGAGCATTCGTAATTCTCTATATGACAACAGCTGAAACTTGTTTCAATAACTTCTGAAGAGAGAATTTTAGTAACAGTGTCCTTAAAACAGATCACGTATGCATTAAAATGAATATTATTGCACCCAGAAAAAGAAATTGATTAAAACTACAAAACATGTTTTGGTGAGTACATTTTGGTTGTTTTAGCAAAATTCAAGTAAAATTGAACCATTTTACTTGAATTAAAAAAACATTTTTTTGCTGACGATACAAAAATTTTTTTGGAATTGCAAAAAAAAAAAAAAATTTTTTTGTTGATTCAAACAAAATTTCCATTGACCTATATTAAAACAAAAAGTTTTGTTGGGTCAACCAAATTTTTGTTGATTCAACAAAACTTTTTTCTGGGTGTGTGTTACTCTTGCATGTATAAATTCAATTACGCAACTGAAAAGGTTTAATTGAGAATTAATACCATCCTAAGAACCTATATTCCGGTTTGAGAAAACTCATTAATACATTTTAAAAACTACTCAGAAATGGTTCCAAAAATCAGAGGCAGCAAAAGATCTTTTGCTTTAATAAACCCTTCTTTAAATCTCGAAAATATGTTAGTTTCTGGAGTTTCTAATGATAATAAACGCTTTTCGGAAGATGTAATTGTATATTTTTGATGATTAAGCCACATTTGTCTTTTTTTTTCAGTGTACCAGGATGCAGTGTTGCACATACAGTTTATTAAAAGTCTTTTGTACGTGTTATACTAACGTTATTTGAATTCCCACTAATGTATTTTTTCAAACTCCTTGTAACATTACAGTTTTAATACATTTGTTATTATCAATAGAGTAAAATAATTTTCAAAAGTAACAATCCATATGAAATAATCTGTACATTTGTTTATGTATAAAAAAAAATAAAAAAAATAAAAATCCATCTTAGAAACATTAAAAAATATATATAAAAAATTTTCAAAGTGAAAGAAATTTAATCTTTAAGGAAAAAAAAATTCTATATGTCAAATACATTACATAGAAAAACACAAATTAACATTAGAAAATTAAAAAAGTTCCGAGTTTCCATAAAAAAAATTATTCTGTAAGTGTCATTGAATTTTGTTCATTTTTTATCTCAGTATTTGACAAGAGCTACACAATTAAAACCGCTTAATATCCTCAGAGGCTTATCAAGTCAATTATTAACGCGGTTTCATTTATCAAAAAATATTACTTTTTTTAGTTCCGATTAAAATTTTTATATCATTACACCATCACTAATCCCCTTTTAATAGTGATAATAAATACGTTTCTTAAAAATTAATATATATTTCAAGCACTTTTTTGAAATGAATATGTTTTTCATTTAATTTTTACTTCAGTTTAAAAGAAATTTGTTACAAGAAACGGTATTCAACAAGGAACAATTCATTGAAATAAGTTTAGCGAATTTTGATATGTTCATGTTATAAAGAAGCAATAATGTGCATAAAAAAAGTGTCAAATTTTAGCCTTTGTTTTCCTATTGTAACAAAATTTTTCTATAGTTTTATCACTAACTTTTGATTTATATCATTCTAATAAGTTTTATTTATTTAAATATCTGTTTCATTTCATTCTTATTATTTTATAGCACATATTTTCAGAGTTTTTCTGCAAGTTATTTTCAGATTGGACTAATACTGAAATTTTGCTATTTTTCCCGCTAAATCTAAATTAGTAAACGACTACTTTTTTTAATCTATATGGAAAATTATGATAAAAGAGATAATTGCTTGGCAGTTAATTGCAGCATAAATCCTAATATATGTGCTTCTGAAAAAATAAACATAGTATGCAGAATATTTTGAAATGTTAATAATGACTGTTACATATCAGAAACTGATTTTTCTTTGTTGAAAAGGAACAAAAGATACGAACAATGCGAAATGCGGGTATATGGCATTTGAATAAACATATGGGGGAAAGTATGCGATAAAAATCAGCATGAAAAATCTATAATTTCAGCGGCCATTAAATCTATTTATTCCTTGCTAGCTTCATATCTGATAGGATAAACGTTGGTTATGAAAGTCATTAGTAGTACAGGGAAGGGAACAAATGAGATATCTTAAATATATTAAAGTAGAGAATTCCTGGCATTTTACGGAGAATAGAAGATAAATGGCACATTACGTAATATGAATTCAGTTTGATTATTATGTGTTTTAAAAAAATTCTGCCATTATTCGGAGATTTCTTTACCGTTAATATAAAATGTTTCATCTAACATGATATCTGATCTAAGCTTCATATTAGTGGTACAGGGAAAATAACAAATTAGATTTCTTAAATATATTAAAATACAAAATTCGTGGCATTTTACAGATAATAGAAGATGAATGGCACTTAAGATAATATGAAATCAATGCGATTATTATGGGTTTTAATAATTAACATTTTCTGGAATTATTAAGAGATTCCTTTACTATTAATATACAATGTTTCATCATATCAGATCTAAGCTGCATAACTGATTGGAAAAAGGTTGGACTTAAATATATTAAAGTAGGGATTTCTCTAGGTATTTTACGGAGAATAAAAAATAAATTACACTTTACGTAATATGATATCAATTTGATTATTACGTATTAAAAAAAATTCTGTAATTATTCGAATATTTCGTTACTGTTAATATAAAATGTTTCATCTAACGTGATACCTGATATAAGCTTCATATCTGATCGTAAAAAAAATATTGGAAATGAGAGTCATTAGTGGTACACAGAAGACAAAAAATAAACTTTCTTAAATATATAAAATAGAGCATTCGTGGCATTTTACGGAGAATAGAAGATAAATGACACTTTACGTAATATGAAATCGATGTCATTATTATGTGTTTTAAAGTTTTTTCTGCAATTATTCGCAGATTTGTTTAACGTAAATAGAGATAATTTCATCTACACCCAGAAAAAAGTTTTGTTGAATCAACAAAAATTTGGTTGACCCAACAAAACTTTTTGTTTAAATATAGGTCAATGAAAATTTTGTTTGAATCAACAATTTTTTTTTTTTTTTTTTTGGCAATTCCAAAAAATTTTTTGTATCGTCAGCAAAAAAATGTTTTGTTAATTCAAGTAAAATGGTTCGATTTTACTTGAATTTTGCTAAAACAACCAAAATGTACTCAGCAAAACATGTTTTGTTGTTTTAATCAATTTCTTTTTCTGGGTGGTAACGGAGTACCACCCAGGTAACAGATAATCTCATTTCCTGTAACGTCATATCTGATCTAAGCTTCACATCTGATCGGATAAATGTTGGAAATGAGAGACAATAGTAGTACAGTGAAGAGAAAAAATGAATTTTCTTAAATACAGGGTGATTAGAAAATGAGTATACATTTGAAAAATTAATAATTCACGGAATAATGTAGGTATAGAGGTAAAAATTGACACACGTGCTTGGAATGACATGGGGTTTTATTGAAACCACACAAAAAAGGTTTAAAAAAAAGCCGACAGATGGCACTGAACAGCAAAACGTCAGTGACTCTGCCTGAGAATCGTGTATAAAAGGAGCTGTAATGAGAGAGAGAATCAGATGCACCAGCAATCGCAGCATGTTGACGTTACCAGAAAAGGCAATGTTTGTGAAGCTCTACTATCAAAATGGGGAATCTGCCGCGATCGACCGATATCAATAGGCATGCTAAAAGACAACATCCAACGCTAATTTCTCACCATAACTACAGATATGCTGCACAGTGCTATGCACAACATTGTCCCTCGGCTACAGCTATTGTTGCGGAATGACGGTGGACATGTCGAGCATTCGTTCTGAAGAACATCGTCTTCGATTTGTCACAATTTGTTATGCTAATTATTGCTTTTCTTATCACATGAAGCGCCATCTGTCGGCCATTTTATGAACTTTTTTGTGGATACAATAAAATCCCATGTCATTCCAAGCATGTGTGTCAATTTTTACCTCTCTACCTACATTATTCCGTGAATTATTAATTTTTCAAATGTATACTCATTTTCTGATCACCCTGTATATTAAAATATAGGATTCGTGATATTTTACGGGGTATAGAAGATGAATGGCATTTTGCGTAATGTGAAATCAATGTGATCATTATGTATTTTAAAATTTTTCTGGAATTATTCGTAGATTTCTTTACCGTTAACATAAAATGTTTCATCTAAAGTCATATCTTATCTAAGCTTCATATCTGATCGTATAAGTGATGGAAATGAGAGTCATTAGTAGTACAGGGAAGAGAACAAATAAATTTTCTGAAATCTATTAAAATAGAGAATTCATGGCATTTTACAGAGCATAGAAGATAAATTTTACTTTATGTAATAAGAAATCAATGTGATTATTATGTGCTTTAAAAACTGATATTTAATTGAATTGTTTGGAGATTTATTTACCGTCAATATGAAATGTTTTATCTAACGTCATATATGATCGGATAAACGTTCGAAATGAGAGTCATTAGTAGTACAGGGAAGAGGACAAATGAATTTTCTGAAATCTATTAAAATAGAGAATTCATGGCATTTTACAGAGCACAGAAGATAAATTTTACTTTATGTAATAAGAAATCAATGTGATTATTATGTGCTTTAAAAACTGATATTTAATTGAATTGTTTGGAGATTTATTTACCGTCAATATGAAATGTTTTATCTAACGTCATATATGATCGGATAAACGTTGGAAATGAGAGTCATTAGTAGTACAGGGAAGAGAACAAATGAATTTTCTTAAATCTATTAAAATAGAGAATTCGTGGCATTTTACAGAGAATAGAAGATAAATTTTACTTTATGTAATAAGAAATCAATGTGATTATTATGCGCTTTAAAAACTGATATTTAATTGAATTGTTTGGAGATTTATTTACCGTCATTATGAAATGTTTTATCTAACGTCATATATGATCGGATAAACGTTGGAAATGAGAGTCATTAGTAGTACAGGGAAGAGAACAAATGAATTTTCTTAAATCTATTAAAATAGAGAATTCATGGCATTTTACAGAGAATAGAAGATAAATTTTACTTTATGTAATAAGAAATCAATGTGATTATTATGTGCTTCAAAAACTGATATTTAATTGAATTGTTTGGAGATTTATTTACCGTCATTATGAAATGTTTTATCTTACGTCATATATGATCGGATAAACGTTGGAAATGAGAGTCATTAGTAGTACAGGGAAGAGAACAAATGAATTTTCTTAAATCTATTAAAATAGAGAATTCATGGCATTTTACAGAGAATAGAAGATAAATTTTACTTTATGTAATAAGAAATCAATGTGATTATTATGTGCTTTAAAACTGATATTTAATTGAATTGTTTGGAGATTTATTTACCGTCAATATGAAATATTTTATCTAACGTCATATATGATCGGATAAACGTTGGAAATGAGAGTCATTAGTAGTACAGGGAAGAGAACAAATGAGTTTTCTTAAATCTATTAAAATAGAGAATTCATGGCATTTTACAGAGAATAGAAGATGAATTTTACTTTATGTAATAAGAAATCAATGTGATTATTATGTGCTTTAAAAACTGATATTTAATTGAATTGTTTGGAGATTTATTTACCGTCAATATGAAATGTTTTATCTAACGTCATATATGATCTGATAAACGTTGGAAATGAGAGTCATTAGTAGTACAGGGAAGAGAACAAATGAATTTTCTTAAATCTATTAAAATAGAGAATTCATGGCATTTTACAGAGAATAGAAGATAAATTTTACTTTATGTAATAAGAAATCAATGTGATTATTATGTGCTTTAAAAACTGATATTTAATTGAATTGTTTGGAGATTTATTTACCGTCAATATGAAATGTTTTATCTAACGTCATATATGATCTGATAAACGTTGGAAATGAGAGTCATTAGTAGTACAGGGAAGAGAACAAATGAATTTTCTTAAATCTATTAAAATAGAGAATTCATGGCATTTTACAGAGAATAGAAGATAAATTTTACTTTATGTAATAAGAAATCAATGTGATTATTATGTGCTTTAAAAACTGATATTTAATTGAATTGTTTGGAGATTTATTTACCGTCAATATGAAATGTTTTATCTAACGTCATATATGATCGTTTAAATGTTGTAAATGAGAGTCATTAGTAGTACAGGGAAGAGAACAAATTAGATTTCTTAAAAATATTAAAATACAATATTCGTAACATTTTACAGATAAAAGAAGATGAATTACACTTTTGCGCAATATTAAATCAATGTCATTATTATGGGTTTTAATAATTGAAATATACTGGAATTATTCATAGAATAATTTACTATTAATACACAGTGTTTCATCATATCGGATTTAAGCTTCATAACTGATCGCATAAAGGTTGGAATTGAAAGTAATTTGTAGTACAGTGATGGAAACGACATTTCTTAAATATACCAAAGTACAAAATTTATGGCATTTTACGGCTAACAGAATATGAACGACATTTTATGTAGTATGGAATTAATATGATTAGTATGGGTTTAAAAACTTATGTTTTCTGTAATTATTTAGAGATTTCGTGATCGTTAATAAGAAATGTTTCTTCTAACATCATTTCTGTTCTAAGTTTCATAATTGATCTGATAAAGGTTGGAAATGATGAGAGTCATTAGTAGTACAGGGACGGGTACAAGTATTATTCTTAAGTATATTAAAGTGCAGAATTCGTAATATTTTACGGGGAATACAAGAAAAATGGCATATTACGCAATGTGAAATCAATGTGTGTTATTATGTGTTGTACAAATCGATGTTTTGTAGAATTATTCAGAAATTTATTTACCGTTGCAAAAGTATTTACCTTTTGCAACTATATTTTATGCATATTTTTCAGCATGAAGTTATTAAAAAATATATTTGCTAGTAATATCGCTAATGTATATTTAAGCGTAATATTAGAAGTGTACTTTTATAAAAGACACTTTAAGGAAAATTTTCACGAAAAAAAAAAAAACGTTTTTAATAAACTGTTAATTTTATTATAATTAAAATTTTCTATTAGCAGGTATTTAACACTTATTTGTATCCGTTCAAACTAAATACACAGCAATATTGAATTATGTTTGCTGTATTTATAAATGTAATGCTATTTTCATAATCGTAAATGGTTTCAATAAAGTATTAAAAAAATTATTCTGAGTTATAATTAAACAATTTGCAGCTAAGAAAAAAAATATTCTGAACAAAAAGGGACAATTTATATCTTTATTAAAAAATTAAAAAAACAGATTATGTGAGAAATATCAGTTGAATATAGATTTATTTTCCAATAAAACCATTATAACAAACATAGTTACAACTAATGAATTATTGCGTCACGTGAAATTTTCTAGGCACTAAATGAATCTTACTGTTATTATTATTATTATTATTATTTTACATTTTAAAACCGAACATAAATAATTGAAATTATATATTATCACAACAAAAAAATGTCATGAGTTAGAAATTTAATATTTTTTATAGGATGATGGTTAACCTTATATTGCAATATATATTTGTTTTATTTTATTTAAAAAAATATAAATGTACACCAGGAAATATTATAAGTGATTGCTTTATTTACAATATTGTATTTTTTTAATAATAAACATTACTAAAATCTTTACATTTTAAAAAAGAGTATATATAATTGAAATTATAAATGAACACAGCATAAAATCCTCATCAGTTATAATTCGAAAGCTTGCTATTAGATTATATGTAATTTCATATTGCAATATATTTTTATTCTTTTATTGAAACAATATAAATTATTACCAGAAAATGTTATGAATGTTGTATTTAGAATTTGGTTTTATAACACCTACCATCTCAATGCGCTAACGTCATTTTCAGTGACAGCAGTTTTGACTGACGTGTCACTTGATACATCTTTGCATTCACCCCAAAATTGTAAAATCACTGATATTAAGCAGAACGAAAAAATAAAATAAAAATAAATTTTGCATTCAGGCATTTTTCTTATACGAATACTTGAGGTAGAGAAAGTTTGCGTGGGACTACATTTTTTTAGGCGACATGACTAAGAGAATATGTTTACAGTTTATAAACAATTCAGCGTTGTTAAAAAGAATAACACTAAGCAAAAACTGTATTTTTTATTTTTAAAAATGAACTTTGCAACATGTCTTACTTTAGAATTCATGGAAATCAAATTATTAAAGCAATGAGGTTACATGAATACAATTGATCTTATAAACATTTAATAAAGTTTAAGACTTGACTATTATTCAGTATAAACAACTCACTCTGGAGTTTCTATTTTGCGCGAATATTTTTTCATTATTTTATTAAAAAAATACAAAAGAACATCAGAAAATGTTATAAATGACTGTTGTATTCACAATGTTGCTTTATAATACACTTACCATCTCAATGCGCTAACGTCATTTTCAGTGACAGCTGTTTTGACTGATGCGCCACTTGATACATCTTTGCACTCACCCCAAAATTGTAAAACTGCTGATATTGAGCAGAACGAAAAAAAAATAATAAGTTTAGCATTCAGACTTTTTTCTTATACTTCCATACTTGAGGTAGAGAAAGTTTCCGTGGGACTTTTTTTTTTATGTGACATGTCCAACAGAATACGGTTTCAGTATATAAACAATTCAGCATTGTTAATAAGAAAAACATTAAACAAAAACTGTACTTTTTATTTTAAAATCATACTTTGCAAGATGTCTTACGTTAGAATTCCCGAAAATCAAATTGTAAAAGCATCGATGTTATGTGCATATAATTGCCCTTATAAACATTTAATAAAGTTTGAGACTTGAGTAATATTCAGTGCAAACAACTCACTTTGCGGTTTCTATTTTGGTGTAAAATAGCTTTTAAATTGAGTTAAAAATTATAAAACTATCACCTGATTTGCCTAGTGATCAGTTTTAATAAGTCAAACTACATTATCCATTAATTGCGAAACTTCTTATTAAATTGTAATAATATAAACAGACGTGTTTGAACAGTAAAAAAATGACAAAAATAATAACAATGACTTGAAAATTATAATTAAAACGAGCTATTGATATGGTTTTACTATTTTTATCGACGCATGTAGCATTTTAAATTACAAAAAAGTGATTAAAATCGATTTATGTTACAATATCAATATATAAATTCACTAACTTTTATGAAACATCTATTTTGAGCGGAAATGTTTTAATAACCACAACATTAGTTAATACCACGTTAATTTAATTAAAATTTTCTTTCAAAGCATGTTTATAAATATTTTGCTACTAATAACATTTCTAATTTCGAAACATTTTAATTAGAACCCTCTTATGTGAATAAGGGAATATAAATCGGTAATTTTGCATGAATAAATAAATAAAATTATATATGAAAATGATAAATTTCTTATTGATACATTTCATATGCATTATAATAGTGGGAGCAGGTACTTACATTTAAAAATACAGAGCATAATAATTTATTTAGAAAACTGTGTTATTTAGTATTTGATATTTTTCTATAATATTTTTCTACAGCATGAATTCGAAGTTGACTTAAAGGTTTTTCACATAGAAAAATTTAAATATAATTGATGCGCGTGGTAAAAAAATAAAGTATAAAATACTGTTGTAAATGTATATTTGGCGTTGAATATGCTGTAATTATTTCTCAACGTCGTATTTTATCTCAATTCGTCCACGTTACTCAAACTTCCTTTCAGTGGCAACTGTTTTGAATGATGCGACAATTGATACTTTTTTGCACTCTATTGAAAGAAGTATATCTCTGCTTAGTATCTTCAGATACTAAGTAATTTTATAAAGAAGAAGAAAAGAAAAAGGTGAAAGAAGTTAAGAGCTTGGGCTTTTCCCGTGTGAGATCTTCTCATTGAAAGAGATTTAATCAGATTTTATTTTATATTGAGACATTCTATCTAATAGAAATTGTTTTCCGTGTACAATGTTGCATTGTTAGTTTAAAATAAAATGTAATAAAATATTTGTTACATTTTATCGTATTTTACTATGTATATATATATATATATATATATATCCACCTTAATTTAATTAAAAATTTCATTTAAAGCATGTTTCTAAATATTTTCGTACTAAAAATTTAATTAGAACACTTTTTTGTGAATAAGTTACTATACAAATCTGTAATATTCTATAATAAGAAAATCTGTAATGTATATAAATAAAATTTAACCTAATTGCTAAATAAAATACGATTGATTTATTGTTTTTTCAATACTCACAATATGTATTTTTAATGGGGTTAAGTATTCTTCCTACCTTGTTCTTTTGATTTCCTTTCTCTTTTCTTTCTTTTTCAATAATTATAACTAATAATTTCGTAAGAAAATAAAAACACATAGGCCGAAACGCAAATTTTCACCTTACTTTATTCATAAAATATCAATATGAGATTCGATAGATATCACTGTTACTTAACAGGTGACATTTAAAAGACACAAATAGGTGTTTGAAGATGTTTAAAATGTTTAAAAACTACCCAAGTACTTTTGGCCGGCAACCGTGACCATCCTCAGGGAGCGAAAATCCTTACTCTTTAAACATCTTTTAACATCTATTTGGGTCTTTTAAATGTCACCTGTTATGTGACAGTGGGATCTATCGAATCTCATATTGATATTTTATAATCATTTAATTGCACGAAAATAACTTTAATTATGGAGAACAAAAATGTCTTTCATTCAATTTTTTCTCTCTTTATATTAATTAAATGCTATACATTTCATATAACTTTTTAAAAATTAATATGTTTTTAGTTGTAAAAGGATACAATATGGTATCTGCTTTCATTAAAATACGTACATTACATTCAACTCTTGAGCATAAAATTGTTTTGTATATTGTTTAATGCTTATAACCAATTTTTTGGCATTAAAATAATAAATAAAAGTTAATCTATTTTCAATTGTTTACTAAATATTCATTGTTAATAACACTACAAAGGATGTGAATTTCTTTTCAATTTTCTAAACAGCGTACTACCAATAGAGCGTAAAAAGTGTCCAGACCGGGGATCGAACCCGGATACTTTAGTATAGCGCACCAAGTGCTTTACCAATTAAGCCATCCGAACGACATCCAGTCTGTCATTTTTCACTAATATACGTTGGTAATGCTGCAACTTCGCAGCGCAAGATGGAAAGTCAACATGACCCCACTATTCAGTGGCGTACATCAGACGAATCCCATCATCGGATAATTATATATATATATCTAAATTTCCAATTAAATTTTCAGCAGGACTGAAACTACGTCATAAATCTTCAAATGGCACTACAAAGGACGTGAATTTCTTTTTGCTAAACAGCATACTACCAACAGAGTGAAAAATGTGTCCAGACCGGGGATCGAACACGGATAGTTTGGTGTAGCGCACTAAGCATTTTACCATTTAAATCACCAGAACGACATCCATTCTGGCATTTTCACAGATATACGTTGGCAAGGCAGCAACTTCGCAGCTCAAGTTGGAATGTCTTATATTAACACACTATTTAGTGACATACATGAGACGAACAAGTTAACAGAATCGAATAATAAATCTAAATTCCTAATTGAATTTTCAGCAAGACTGCAAGTACGCCGCAAATCTTTTAATACACCAGGAAAACATCCAGTCTGGAATTTTCTCACATATACGTTGGCGAGACTGCAACTTCGCAGCGCAAGATGGAATGTCATACATGAGAACACCATTCATTGTCGTACATGACACGAATAAGTTACCACATCGGATTATAAATCTAAATTCCTAATTAAATTTTCAGCAGGATTGAAACTACGAACAAGTTACCAGCATCGGACAATAAATCTGAATTCCTAATTAAATTTTCAGCAGGTCTGAAACTACGCCGTAAATCTTAATACACCAGGACGACATACAGTCTGGAATTTTCTCACATATACGTTGGCAAGGCTGTAACTTCGCAGCGCAAGATTGAATGTCATACATGAGAACACCATTCATTGTCGCACCATTCATTGTCGTACATGAGACGAAGTTCCCAGCATAGGATAATAATTTATGCAAACTTATATGAGTGAAAATTCCAGACTGGATGTCGTCCTGTGGATGTCGTCTGGTGGCTTAAATGGTAAAGCACTTGGTGCGCTATACCAAGGTATCCGGGATCGATACATGGTCTGGACACATTTTTTACTCTGTTGGTAGAACGTTTTTTAGCAAAGTGGAAATAAATTCACATCCTTTCTATTGTCATTAAAAGATTTACGGCTTAGTTTCAGTCTTATTGATTGTTTTTTTCTATTTCCTTAAATATTTAACAGAAAACATAACAAAGACAAAAATAAAATACAGCATATTCTGTCTAAGACGTAATCGATTAGGACCCAGAAAAGTTTCTGTATGCAGGCAATATTCTGTCTTAAACAGAGTTTACTCTATTCTGTGTCTATGGATTCACTAGTGATTGAAAATCTTTCCGAATTAGAAAGATTTCCGCCTTACATAGGGTTTACTGTATAATAAAATGAAAAAAAAAAGAAAATAGAGGTGAATAATGTGTATCACAATTTAACTTAACATACAATTTTGATTGTTTGATTAATTTACAATAGTTATAATAGATTTTTTTTAATCGAGTTAACCCTTCACGGACGAATGTCACCATATTCACGAAAACTATTTTTTATCATTCAAATGTGTTGTTTCCAATTGTCATTGCTTTAGAACAACTTTTTCTGACACAGTTTTTTTTTTCCTGAAATTTTGAGATTAGACAACCCGAAATTTTCTGTGCAAAAATACTGGTGCCCAACAACACGCATGGCCAAAAAAGTATTGCTTGTCGCGAATATGGTGGCATTCGTTCGTTAACAGTCAATTACTCGTTAAAGCTTCTTTGAATCGCGTTAACCCTTCACGAACAAATGTCGCCATATTCACGAAAACTATTTTTTTATCATGCAAATGTGCTGTTTCTAATTATTAATGCTTTAGCACAACTTTTTCTGACAATGTTTTTTTTTTCTTTTTTGCATTATTTAACTGCCCAAATTTTTAGATTAGACAAGGTGCAATTTTCTGTGCAAAAGTACTAGTGCCCAGTTGGAAACAACACACATGGACAATAAAAATTGCTTGTCGCAAATATAGCGGCATTCGTTCCTTAAGAGTCAATTACCCGTTAAAGTTTCTTTGAATCAAGTTAACCTTTCACGAACGAATGTCGCCATATTCGCGAAAACTATTTTTTATCATGCAACTATCTTGTTTCCAATTGTCATTGCTTTACCACAACTTTTTCTGACAAAGTTTTTGTTTGCATTAATTGCTGAAATTTTGAGAATAGACAAGGCGAAAATTTGAGAATTGACAAGGCGAAATTTTCTGTACAAAATTACAGGTGCCTAGTTGGAAACAATACACACGGGCAATAACAATTAATTGTCACGAGTATGGCGGCATTCGTTCGTTAAGAGTCAATTACTCGTTAAAGCTTTTTGAATCGAGCTAATCCTTCACGAACGAATGTTGCCATATTCACGAAAACTTTTTTTATCATGCAAATATGTTTTTTACAATTATTAATGCTTTAGCACAACTTTTTCTGACAAAGTTTTTGTTTGCATTAATTGCTGAAATTTTGAGAATTGACTAAGCGAAAGTTTCTGTACAAAAATACTAGGGCCCAGTTGGAAACAACACAAATGGGCAATAAAAATTGATTGTGGCGAATATGGCGGCATTCGTTCGTTAAGAGTCAATTACTCGTTAAAGCTTCTTTGAATCGAGTTAACCCTTCACGAACGAATGTCGCCATATTCACAAAAACTATTTTTTATGATGCAAATGTGTTGTTTCCAATTTTCAATGCTTTAGCATAATTTTTTCTGGCAAAGTTTTTTTTTAGCTATATTTAATTGCTGAAGATTTGAGATTAGACGAGGCGAAATTTTCTGTATAAAATTACAGGTGCCCAGTTGGAAACAACACACATGGACAATAAAAATTGCTTGTTGCGAATATGGCAGCATTCGTTCGTTAAGAGTCAATTACTCGTTAAAGCTTCTTTGAATCGAGTTAACCCTTCACGAACGAATGTCGCCATATTCACGAAAACTATTTTTTATCATGCAAATGGGTTGTTTCCAATTGTCATTGCTTTAGAACAACTTTTTCTGACAAAGTTTTTGTTTGCATTAATTGCTGAAATTTTGAGAATAGAGAAGGTAAAATTTTCTGTACAAAAATACTAGTGCCCAGTTGGAAACAACACACATGTGGAGAATAAAAATTGCTTATCTCGAATATGGCGGCATTCGTGCATTAAGTGTCAATTACTCGTTAAATCTTCTTTGAATCGAGTTAATTCTTTACGAAGGAATGTCGCCATATTCACGAAAACTATTTTTTATCATGCAAATGTGTTGTTTCCAATTATTAATGCTTCAGCACAACTTTTTCTGACAAAGTTTTTTTTTTGCATGATTTAATTGCTGAAATTTTGAGATTAGACAAGTCGAAATTTTCTGAGCAAAATTACTGATGCCAATTTGGAAGCAACATACATGGACAATTAAGAGTCAATTACTCGTTAAAGCTTCTTGTAATCGAGTTAACCCTTCACGAACGAACGTCTCCATATTCACGAAAACTATTTTTTAACATGCAAATGTGTTGTTTCCATTCGTTTGTTAAGGGACAATTCACAGATTTCAGATATATAGAAAGATACACTTTGCAGTCAAAACGGCTTGCAATATGAAGCCAGTTATAGCTCAAATTACTCAGTTCAAACAAGATAAACAAGTGGAACAAGGACTGAATTCATTGGACGGTGAGAGGTTTTCGGAACAAGCCACCAGTTGTTTGGGTCGACACCAGGGTTGCATTTTTAGCTTCGCGCCAAATTGATATATTTCATCTCTATTATATTATTATTCTATTATATTACTAGTAAATCTGCAGATCAGGATCCTCAACGTCAGCTCTGCAAGTCATTTTTTTTAAATCTCATTTTTGATATCATTTAACATCATACAATCCGATTATTATTTTTTCAATTGCATGCATAAGCATATAAAATTCTTCGAAAAATTCTTTCGAGCATATAAAATTCTTTTTCCAGAAATTAGAATCATTAAATTAAACACGGTATTATACAATGATATTCTGAAATGCTGATGAACTGCTTGTTCGTTTAATTTTTAAAAATAAATATGTATTCATCCACTCGTAGTCTCATTAAATTTATATTCGTTTTAATAATAATAATAAAAAAGATATTTCACTAAAATAGTGCGAGCTCCTTGAATTTTATTATTTTATATTCTTTGAAATACGGTTGCTAAGCAACAAATACATTAAAGTGGTAAATAAAAATTAACTCGTTTAAAAATTGTAAAAAATATGAAAATAAGATGTTTATATTTCCCGAACAGATGCTAAAACATTTTCAAATATTTTAAGCAATTATTTTCTAAATTCTATTAAATTTATCGGCAAAATTTTAAAACTATTGGAAATCAATATCTAAAGTTTAGCATTTATATTTTTACGTCTAAATCCATTATGCAAATATTCCATTATCATTTCAGATAAAAATGAAATTGAAAAAATCGTCTGTATCCCCATAGGAAAACATTATGACCTAAAAACAAATGTTCTATATTTTCCGAACGTATGAACCAAATGTAACTAAAAACTATACAGCTAATTCCGGGTACCTCACCAACGTATCCACCAAAAATCAACCTAAAAGGACGATTTTTACGACAGTTATCGCGGAACAGACAGACAGAAACCAAAAATGGTCTCCACAGTGAGCTTCAACTGGCGTTTCGGCAATTATTCTCATCTCTATTTATTCTCTGAACTCTGTGGGGTCAATTACTTGTTAAAGCTCGTTTAATATTTAGTTTTTTTTCTGTGTTAGCAAATGTAAGCACCTTTTTTTTTCAAATGGGAAAATAACCCTAATAATGATAAAAGAAAAAAAAAATATTTTGTTTCATTATCTTATTTCTTTCATGCATCAATTCGTATAAATTGCAAAAACATCCTTAGAATTAAAATGTTTGCGTTGAATATTAATTCAATAAATCCCTTTGGAACTAAAGTGAGAAAACACAGTTTAATCTTTTTTTTCTGTTTTTTAATTGTTTTTTTCTGTACATTTCAGGACTTAAATACATTCGTTACAAAAGACACAAAAAAGTAACAAACAGAATCAGATGAGTGGAAAATTTTACATGCCTCATTCTTCCTTCACACGTAAGAATTCAACCCTGGAATAAAATTAAGATACTAAATAAATTTTATTTTCATGCCTCATTGCTCACCCCAACGTTATCTTTTTCAAACGGGGTTTAATTCTTTTGTTTGCTTCATGAAGCGAGTTTTTTTTTCCGCCGAAATTTATCCTTCATTACAGATATCTTAGAATGTAAGACGAAGGCTAATTAAAACATCCTCTTAAATATTTATACGGCTTTGTTGCTTTGGATGTTAAAAATCCACCAATTACTGAAATCGTTGAGTTTTTGTAACAGTATTTTCTTTAAAAGGAAATTAAATATTTATTAAATAAATGCTATGCTGTTATTGGTGTTGTAAGAATTCAAACCTGGAATAAAATTAAGGTACTAAATAAATTTTATTTTCATGCCTCATTGCTCACTCCAACATTATCTTTTTCAAATGGGGTTTAATTCTTTTGTTTGCTTCATGAAGCGAGTTTTTTTTTTTCACCGAAATTTATCCTTCATTACAGATATCTTAGAATGTAAGACGGAGGATAATTAAAACATCCTCTTAAATATTTATACGGCTTTGTTGCTTTGGATGTTAAAAATCCACCAATTACTGAAATCGTTGAGTTTTTGTAACAGTATTTTCTTTAAAAGGAAATTAAATATTTATTAAATAAATGCTATGCTGTTATTGGTGTTGTAAGAATTCAAACCTGGAATAAAATTAAGGTACTAAATAAATTTTATTTTCATGCCTCATTGCTCACTCCAACATTATCTTTTTCAAATGGGGTTTAATTCTTTTGTTTGCTTCATGAAGCGAGTTTTTTTTTTCACCGAAATTTATCCTTCATTACAGATATCTTAGAATGTAAGACAAAGGCTAATTAAAACATCCTCTTAAATATTTATACGGCTTTGTTGCTTTGGATGTTAAAAATCCACCAATTACTGAAATCGTTGAGTTTTTGTAACATTATTTTCTTTAACCCTTAATTGCATGATTTTTTCTTTTACAATTGTGTTTTTTTATACATATATTAAATATTATACACCAGAAATTTTAAGATAGATTTTAAACTTTGTTCAGCAACATAGTTCATGGGAAATTTACTGGATTAATATTTCTATATAAATATAGTGCTGGCGAAGAAGTTGATTTATTTATTAAAAGTTAAATAAAAAGTGATGGAAATTTACATCACTATGCAATTAAGGGTTAAAGGAAAATGAAATATTTATTAAATAAATGCTATGATGTTATTAGTATTGTTAAAATACGCATTACTTTTTAATTTCTGACGATTTTTCTGTATTTCTCTTTCTTTTCCTCTTAATCTGTATGTGTAGCTTGTTTTCTTTTTGTTAATTATATTTTTTCCTTTCTTCTAGATATTATTACAAAATTAACAAATGACGTCATAGGGACGTCGCATCGACTGGCTGTACTAATAAGTGGACTAATTAGTATTCGTGTTTAGAGCTAAAGTATATCACATTCATAAAATTTCAAGCCGACAGTTGTTTGGGCTAACTTCAGCGTTGCACCTTTAGCTTCACGCCAAACTGATATATTTCATCTCTATTTATTATTTGAACTCTCAGAGGTCAATTACTCGTTAAAGCTGGTTTTATTTTTAAGGTTTTTCTGTGTTAGTAAATGTAAGCACTTTTATTTTCAAATGTGAAAACAACCTTAATAATGATGAAAAAAAAATTGTTCCATTATCTTTTTTTGATGTATTAAATCGTATAAATTGCAAAAACATCATTCAAATTAAAATGTTTGCGTTGAATATTAATTCAACAAATCCCCTTGGAACTAAAGTGAGAAAACACAGTTTAATCTTTTTTTTTTTTCTTTGCATTTCAGGACTTTAATACATTTGTTACAAAAGACATAAAAAAGTAACAAACAAAATCAGATGAGTGGAAAATTTTACATGCCTCATTCTTCCTTAACACGTAAGAATTCAAACCTGGAATAAAATTAAGGTTTTAAATAAATTTTATTTTCATGCCTCATTGCTCACCCCAACGTTATCTTTTTTAAATGAGGTTTAATTCTTTTGTTTGCTTCATGAAGCGAGTTTTTTTTTTTCGCCAAAATTTATCCTTCATTACAGATATCTTAGAATGTAAGACGAAGGCTAATTAACACATCCTCTTAAATATTTATACGGCTTTGCTGCTTTGGATGTTAAAAATCCACCAATTACTGAAATCGTTGAGTTTTTGTAACATTATTTTCATTAAAGGAAAATGAAATATTTATTAAATAAATGCTATGATGTTGTTGGTCTTGTTAAAATGCGTAATACTTTTAAATTTCTGAACAATTTTCTTTTTATCTCTTTCTTTTCCTCTTAATCTGTATTGTAGCTTGTTTTCTTTTTGTTAATTATATATTTTTCTTTCTTCTAGATATTATTACAATATTAACAAATGACGTCATAGTGACGTCGCATCGGCTGGCTGTATTAATTGGGAGAGCTAATTAGTATCCGTGTTTGGAACCAACGTATCAAAGTATATCACATACGAATCAAAGTATATCACATTCCAAAAAATTTTAACTATTGTTACAAATGTTGCAAAGTATTAATTAAAATACAGTATAATAAATTTCTACAGTCTAATAAAATTCTAATATATATAGAGATAGATAGATACATAGATTTAGAGAGAGATAGATAGAGATAGATAGATTTATAGATAGATGGATAGATTTATAGATGATAGATAACTAGATATATATATGCTTAATTTTCTTGCAGAAATTGAAGTTTTAGTTTTTTTTTGTGTTAGCAAATGTAAGCAATATTTTTCAAATGGGAAAATAACCTTAATAATGATCAACAAAAAAATTTTTTGGTTCATTATCCTTTTCTTTTCTCATGTATCAAATCTTGTAAATTGCAAAAACATCCCTAGAATTAAAATGTTTGCATTGAATATTAATTCAATAAATCCCTTTGGAACTAAAGTGAGAAAACACAGTTCAATCTTTTTTTTTTTTGTTTCTTCATTGATTTTTTTCTTTACATTTCAGGACTTTAATACAGTCATTACAAAAGACAAAAAAAGTAACAAACAAAATCAGATGAGTGGAAAGTTTTACATGCCTCATTCTTCCTTAACACGTAAGAATTGAAACCTGGAATAAAATTAAGGTACTAAATAAATTTTATTTTCATGCCTCATTGCTCACCCCAACAATATCTTTTTCAAATAGGGTTTAATTCTTTTGTTTACTTCATGAAGCGAGTTTTTTTTTCACTGAAATTTATCCTTCATTACAGATATCTTAGAATGTAAGACAAAGGCTAATTAAAACATCCTCTTAAATATTTATACGGCTTTGTTGCTTTGGATGTTAAAAATCCACCAATTACTGAAATCATTGAGTTTTTGTAACATTATTTTCTTTAAAAGGAAATGAAATATTTATTAAATAAATGCTATGCTATTATTGGTGTTGTTAAAATGTGGATTTTTTTTAAATTTCTGAACGATTTTCTGTATTTCTCTTTCTTTTCCTCTTAATGTGGATGTGTATCTTGTTTTATTTTTGTTAATTATATTTTTTTCTTTCTTCTAGATAAAATTACAATATTAACAAATGACATGATAGTGACATCGCATCGGCTGGCTTTACTAATTGGGAGGGCTAATTAGTATCCGTGTTTAAAACCAAAGTATATCACATTCATTAAATTTTAACTATTGTTACAAAGTATTAATTAAAATACAGTATAATAAATTTCTACATCCTAATCAAATTCTAATATATATATATATATATATATATAGATTTATAGATAGGTAGATATATATGCTTAATTTTATTGCAGAAATTTAAAAACATACCTTTTTATCGTATAAAATAATTAAGATATTTTTCAGGTAAATTAAAAACAAGGACGTAAACTCAATGTAATATTTTATAATATTACATATCAATACCTATCTAATCCACAAAAACATACGTTCATCTGCTTATTTCAGATATTAAGTAAAAGACTATTCACAGTTGCTGATAAATATAGTACGGTGAAAAAGTTAATAATCTGAGAAAAAGTAAGAAATCGCAATATTTTCGTACTTATAAGTTAAAAATTTAAATCTTTTATTACCATTCTTAAAATACTTATATGTAGCATTTTATTTTTCTTACATTATTTTCCCACACTCTAAAAACGACATTTTCAAAACTGAGAAAAAAATACTCAAATCTGAGTATATCGCATAGTCAAAATGGCTCCGAATCAAAATTACTCAAGTTTGAAACATATATATACACATTTCTGAACACATACACATACTAAAGAAGTGCTCATATTTAAGTATGTCCATGAAGATTAACCGGTATGATCTTAAAAGAGTGTGAACAGTTAAGCATTCGTTTCCATATAATATTCCATAACGATATTAAAAATTCACTAAAAATAAATAAATAAATAAAACATAAATTGAACAGATATGCACTCTAAAACCGACATTTTCAAAACTGAGCAAAAAAAAAATCAAATCTCAGTATGCCGCATAGTCAAAATAACGCCGAATCAAAATTACTCAAGTTTTAAACATGTATATACTCATTTATGAAAACATGCACACACTCAAGAATAAAACATCATGTGCTCCTATTTGAGTATATCCATGTTTAAAAAATGAGTATGGACTGACTTCTATGTGCTCATTTTTGAATATTTCCATGTTTCAAAAATGAGTTTAAACTAATTCTAATCATTTTTGAGTATGTCTATGTTTTAAAAATGAGTATAAACTGACCTCTGTGTGGTCAGTTTTGAGTATGTCCATGTTACAATATTCTGTGTATTTCTGGTATTTCAGAATTGAAAGCACTGGGTCGTCCTATTTGAAACAAAAAGTTTCATAACAAAATGAAAACATCGATTTACTCAGATTTCAAATTGTCATTTTTCGCAGTGCATAAAAAATAGAAAAAGCAACTTACGTACGATAAATTCCCCTCGATAATGAAAAACAGAAAATAAAAAAAGAGAGTATCACCAAGAAATGTGATGAAAAGTATACAATGCGAACTTGCTTTGCCGGTTATTTACAAGTTTAATAAAAAAAAAAAATTCTGATACAGAAGAGAGAAATGCCAAGTTTCTCTAAAGAAGGGTTTTATAAACATTCTTCCAATAGATATTTCAATTCATTGGACTCAGAAAATTGAAAATATGGAGAGTATCGAAACTTCAGATACACACAAATACCATTTTTACAAAAGAGCTGAAGGGCTTAAACATTTGGATACCACATAATATTTTAAAATCTTGTTATTAATGATTTTATAAAAATATCCTTACCAGTCACGTGCATTTTTAATGATACGTTGATAATGTATTTATTTTTTAATTCTAATATATCGTAAGAAAAAATAATACATGAACTGTATTAACAATAATTCAGGAAACGATTAACCCATTCGCTTCCAACCAAGAGTATACTCGTGGTTTTTCACTCTAAAATTACGAATTCAAACCGGAAATTTCGAAAGAAGAATTTTTATTTTATGCAATTTCGAAATGTCTGTAATTAAAATAAGTAAATATTGCTATTAGTACTTTCTGGTATGAATTCGAACTTTCTAAATATAATATTTTTTTAAAAATTTTAACCAGGCAGTGAACGTGTTAATTATTTTTTGTATTTGATTTTATTGAATTGAAATTTATTTTGCTTTACATTTGTATGTTGAAATTGTAACACAGTATCAAATATATAAATATCACAAGTCTACACAATTTAGCTTTAAAATAAAAGTTAAATTGTTTCTATAAATTTTTGGAATACTCGCCGAGAACTGTCAATAACTCTTTTCTCTATCACGTAGAGTTTTCTCGCAATCTATGATAATATATGTTATATTGATACATATAGCATGTTTTCCACAATTTTGAAAAATAAATAAGAATGTTTCTACTTGAAAACGTTTAGCAAATAGGAATGGATAGTTTTAAGTTATACATTTTTCTTAATCAAATATATTATACTGTCTTTTTTAAAAAAAATAAATCTGCAAATTTTAAGTTTTAACACTTTGACAGGTGGGCTGCATTTTCAGCGTTTTTGAGCGTATAATTACAATCCAGTTATTGTTCATGTAAATCAAACCAATAATTTACGAATGTTACTTATGTTAAGGATCATAATTTCTTAAATAAAAGATTGACTAATTACATATAGATCTTTTATAGATGGATGCTGATAACCTATCAGCAGTGTTGCTAAATTTAGTAAATAATAATATAAGTGAGTCTACAATATTTCTTTTTCTATTCAACGTCAAATTTGTCACCAATTCAAATAACGTCCCTGTAGTAAGTCTTCAACCTGTGAAAAGGAGGAAGAAAATGTCTGTTTTCTGGTTCTATGCAAAGTTGTAGATCAAGGATCAGGGAGTGTATAATGAGAAGAGAGAAAAAAGAAAACGGAAAACTAGTAAGAAATATATATTTAGTTGTTATTAATGCAATAAAAAAAGGAAAAGGTGAAAAAGAAAATTTTTAGACTCTTTGCAGAGTAGTAGATTAAGGATCATTGAGTATGCAGGACGAAGAAAGTAGAAAACGAAAACGAGGAAGAAAATATAGGTTTAATTGTTTATAATATAATGAAAAAGGAAAGGAAGGAAGAAAATGTATGTTCTGTTGTTTTTAATGTTATAAAATATGAGAAAGAGGAAAAAATATATGTTTTATGACTTTATGCAAAGCAGTAAGTAAAGGATCAGTAAGCATGATCTGGAGCTCAAATTATTTTTATTTTAATTTCATCAGAGAATTGTAAGATATAAACTGTTCAAGCAATTTTCAACACTATTACCAAATTTTAATTAATAAACTTAACTATCAAAATAGAAGCGCCATCTCCAAACAATTAAATAAAATCAGTTAATCAGATAATTTTGTAAGCAAACCAATAAAAATTAAAAAATTTATATTCATACATAATTAACATTAATTTTTATTCCAGTTACAATAATTAATTCCTGGATTCAGAAATACTTTATTGTATGCAGTACGTGCATCTATCTAATGTAAAAGCAATTGAATTCACTGAGCATATATCCAATTTATTAAAGTAACAAAATTTTAAAAATGTTTTCGAATTTAATTTAAATCAACAGTTTTAATACAATAAGAAGATTGTAATACAGCTGATAAGTCACCAAAGTCAGATTTTTGCAAAAATGGTATGTGATTGATCATTTTTTGGGGGATTTTGAAATTTAGGACTAAAAACTACATTAATAACAACTAAAATTGTCAAAAAAAAGTTTTTTCATTGCAGAGCTGTGTCTTCATCTTGGTACTTTCAATTGAAAAAGTTTAATGAGGAATTTAAATTTTTTTAAAAATAAATAAATGAAAAACATTTTTTTATCTAGCTGCATTATATGGATAACAAAAGAATCTTTCTCTAGGAAAGGAAAGTATTACTAAAGTCATAATTTATTTTTTTTAAATTTAATTATTCTTTTTACATCATTTATTTCATACCACAATATAATTCTTCCCATTAAATCACATAAATTACATTCATCACAGTGCAAATTAATAAAATATTCAATAGTATAACAAATATATATTTCCATTGACAAAATATTTAAACATGAACGTAAGAATAAAACTTAAATTTTCAGAAAATTGTTTTTATTGATGTGATAGCTGATCATCGAACAATGAGTACAAAATATTCCCTTAAAATAACTTTTCAATTTGTGGAATTTTTATGTTTTCAGTTTTGTAATTTCATTGTATTAAAAAATATACAGAAGAAATTAAATAAGCTTTCACTATAAAATTTCTTTACATTCTGTTACAGTTAATGGTTGTTTTTTTAAACAATTAGGTGAATTTTTTTATTGTTTTAATTTCTACATAATTTGTTTTCTATTTAATTATTCTTTTTACATCATTTTTTTCATACCACAATAGATTTGTTCCCGTTAATGCAATTATGTATAAGCATGCAATTTATGTATATATATATATATATATATATATATATATATATATATATATATATATATATATATTCATTGACAAAATATTAAAAAAATAACGTAAGAATAAAACTTAAATTTTCAGATAATTGTTTTTATTGCTGTGATAGCTGATCATCGAACAATGAGTACAAAAAATTCCCATAAAATAAATTTTCAATTAGTAGAATTTTTTTGTTTTCCATTTTGTAATTCCATTGTATTGGAAAATATACAGAAGAAATTAAATAAGCTTTCACTATAAAATTTCTTTACATTCTGTTACAGTTAATGGCTGTTAGTTTTTTAAACAATTAGGTGAAATTTTTTTTATTGTTTTAATTTCTTCATAATTTGCTTTCTATGATGATATGGATAAAAGACTTCCGAAGTGGATTTTTAAAACAGAAGATCGCAATTAAAATCTAGAATATACTTTTTTTTTGCTTCAATATTTTCACATTGATTTCCACCTTTGTCTATCAAAAGATCTTTTTTCTCTCGGATATAAAAATAAAATGAAAAAATATTATTCATGACAAAGTAAATTAAAATTCAAAATAATGTATTACTGATACGTCAATTAAGAAAATAATAATAAACATTAATTTCCTTCATTATTTTTTAAAGAAACATTTTATTATTTCCATTATATAATATAAAACTACCTTATCACAATTCAAACTTCCAAAACATAGAAAAAAAATGTTTCATTAACTATTATTATTAAAAATAAACATAACAAAACAATATAAATTTATACAAAGTAATTATTTTCTTGAAATTTTTTTATCAGAACAAAGGATAAAAAAAAATAACATAAAATAAAATTTGAATTAAAACAATTTTTTTTTTCGCAATTCTTTTGTATTGGAAAAACGTGTCTAAGAAATTAGCTAAACCTTCACTATAAAATTTCCCAACTCTTCCGTTTTGTTTAATGTACGTTAGATTTTATTTTTATTTTCATAATTATTTTTTTCAAATTTTTCAATTTTGTGATTTTTTTCCCCTTTCAAATTTTTTGTTACTTTTTTATTTATTTTTGTTTTATTGAAAAATATATTTTAAACTGATGTGTTAAAACACGAGCATGCAAATAAAGCATAGTAAATGATTTCTCTTTTTACTTGTTACTTTTTAATTACATTATGTTTTTGTTACTTTTTATTTTTGCTTTATAAAAGATGCGTATGTTTTGTATGATTTAACACAAAAAAAAGTAGTGCATAATAAATTACATTACACTTAATATTATGAATATGCATTATTAATTAAATGTTTTACCCATTTTACGTTAAAACGTTACTTATAAAATACATTACAATTATTTTATTCGAAACATAATAACAGATATAATTTAATAACATGTGTAACTAAAGTATCAATAAACATATTATAATAATGATAAATCGAATTAAAATATTATAAATATAAGCATAAAAATTTGAATTTTTATGCTAATTTAATGCTAATTTAATTTACATTTTTATGCTATTGTTTATGTCAATTTAAATAAAACAAATCAATCTTGTAATATAGTTTTTATATCAATGTGATCAAATATGATTGGCACTCAATAATCCATTGGCTGCAATATACTCTTTTTTTTTGTGTGTCTGTTTGTGTTTGTGTTCATATGAAATACATATAGTGTTATTCTTTCAATCAGCAATGATAAAAAACTACCTTTTTCTAATAACGATTTGAAATCTTTATCTAGTCTGAAATGTTTAAAATTAAAATCGATCAATGATTGCCATGACTATTTAAAAATTATATAACGATTGAATCGATGATTTGTATATGGATATATATTTTTATTTTTACAATAAGACAGCATTATAAAAAAATAAATAAAATGCATTAATCTTAAGCTTATGGGTACCTGATAATTAATAAGAAGAGAATCGTTTTAACGAACGTATGAAACGTGCATATTTTTAACTTTTCAGTATAACATTTTACTCATCGTCGTGAACTGATATATCCGTTCACTATATTATAGGTTTCTCTACAATATTAACATTATTTATGTTAATATAATTCTATAAATATAATGTAGTTTTAAAATATTAAGTAATGATTAATAGTCTCAAGGTTTATATTCATATACATAATTAAGTTTTTTTATATCATGTTTTTTTTTTTTTTTTTTTTTTTTTTTTTTTTTTTTTTTTTTTAGCATTTAAAACAAATTACAGAAAAAACAACTTTACAATTTCGCCCTTTTGCTCGGTGATCAGAGAGTTAAGAAATGAGTAATTTCATGCAGTGAATTTTAAAAACATCTTCCGACAATATTTTTACATGCTTCAGAGAAACAAAACTTAAACACAAGTTTTTAAAAAATTACAATACTTTCTCTAATGATTTTCATTCCATTCCATTTAATATAAAATTGTTTTCCTTATCCCCTAATATAAGCATATTTTATTTGAGAAAAGCTCAAAAAAAAAAAAAAGTAAATAACCCATAAATAGTTTACATATTGATTTACAAACAAAATTAACCTAGTTTTATGCATTGTTAAATTTAATTTAAATTTTCAAGTTTCTAAAAAAAAAATCAAAAGTATGTAAATATTATTAATTTTATATTTATATTTTTCACTTTCTAATATGAAAAATGCAATCAATTTAAAAAGCGAATGAATGTTAAACATTAATAAATTCCATATTCAGAGATACTTTCTAAAAAGTTGTATGTATTATACATTATTTTTGCCAATTAATAAATTTGGTACAAAAACGTGTAAATATATTTAAATAATAAAAAAATGTGTACTTTTTTCGTTAGAAATTGCGCATTACTTTTGTAATATTTAAACGCTCAAGTATTTTGATTAATTTGAAACTCTTTGACCTTCTGTGCCTATGCAAGCACTCAGAAAAATGATTTTATTATTCCCACTAATTTGAGTAATTAATAAACGACTTTATTTCATTCAAGGATTTAAAAAACAGAAGAAGGTAGTAAGGATGTTAAATTTTACTTTTTATTCGCTGTCATTTTATTTGGTACTGCTAATTATTACATTCAAGAGAACCACATAACTTTAAGATATTATAATTTCACATAAAAAATAACATCTTGCATATTCTAAAGCATTTTTAAGGTAATTTAAAAGTTGCAAAAAATGAACAGGTGTTCAATCATTCTATTTTATAATAGAAGAAATCAATTTCTAGACACATTTTTCCTACAGAAATGAAGAATTGGTTATACGAAATTTAAATAATATAAATTACTGTATAAGTTTGCTGGGGTGAATAATTTTTTTTAAACTTTACATTTTCTGTCAAGAATCATAACCTGTTAATTAAAAGTATAAAATATCTTTAGGGCATAATATAAATTTCTTTCTTTCATTACAAAAATGATCAGAAGGTTAAAAAGTATCAGAATCTATGAAATCTTTTCTTACTTTTTTTTCATTATCACAATTAATTACTGATGTGGAATAAGTTTTACTTTTTATTTGTTCTTTGTTATATGCTGTAATAGTGTAGTGAATATTTAATTAATAAACGACCTAATGTGATTCAATCAGCTAAAAAAGAGAAGAAGGTAGTAAAGATGTTAAATTTTACTTTTTATTCACTGTCATTTTATTTGGTACTGCTAATCACCTTCAAGAGAACCACTTAACTTCAATATATAATCTCACATAAAAAATAACATATAGCATATTCTAAAGCATTTTTAAAGTAATTTAAAAGTTGCAAAAGATGAACAGGTGTTCAATCATTCTAATTTATAGTAAAAAAATACTTTTGCATGCACATTTTTCCTACAGAAGTGAAGAAATTGTTTATACGAAATTCAAATAAAATAAATTACTCTATTGTCAAAATTCACTTAGATGCAAAACCTATCTATATATTAAAAAAATGAATAAAAAATAAATAAAAAAGGAAAAGTTTGCAGGGATGAATATATTTTTTTAACTTTACATTTTTTGTCAAGAATCGTAACCTGTTAATTAAAAGTATAAAATATCTTTAGGATATAATATAATTTTTTTTCTTTACGAAAATGATCAGAAGGCTAAAAAGTATCAGAATCTTGAAGACTTTTCATACTTTCTTTTTCATTGTCACAATTAATTAGTGATGTAGAATAAGTTTTACTTTATATTTGCTCTTTGTTCTATACTGTAGTGCAGTGAATATATAATTTTGTTTTTATTTATTAGTTTTTTTAATGTCGTTGATTTAAAAATGAGATAATATTGTAATCACCCATTCTTATGCCCTATTCTTTAGAAAAAGAAACTGGATTGATTGATTCTTGTATTGAAGATATATCATAATTTGTACGTTTGGCACAAAAAAAAAATCCCATCTGAGAAATATAGTTCATTTTTTCTTTATTAAATTCATCACACACTTTTAAGTCTTAATTGTTCAAAATCATTACTACATTTTAAAGATCTTATCGTGTTTTTCACATTTATTTATCAATGATTATTATTATTATTATTTTTAAATATTTTTATCAATTTTCTATAGGATAAAAATCTTGGGTTTTTAACTTACAACTTTCTTTTTTCACAGTTTATTAGACAAGGAAATATTTTTAAAAATGAGTCTAACTTAATATTTTTTACATACATACATTTGAACTTGCGACAGATATAAAAGTAAAGTAATGGTAATCAATTTTTTTCTTCTATTCTTTTGAAAAACATTTAGAAGTTTGACATTAGATTTTTTTTCCCCAATTAATGAGATCGTTCGAAAAAAATTTCTCCATCTGAGATACATGTCATATTTATTTTTTATTTAGCAAATTAATTTGACACTTTCAAAGATCGATTGCTCAAAGTCTTTAATTAATTTTGGAATTTGTTTAAAGTTTTCTATTTTTATTTGTCTTGTATGAGAAAACAATTGAGTGATATAAATAATTATTACTAAATTACTAAAAAATTACTAAAGAATTTCAAAAGATTTATTTTAAATGGAAAATTAAAAGGATTCTTCTGTTTCAATAATTTTATCGTTATTATTATTTTTTTCATTTTTGCATGTTTAAAAAAAAACAATAAGCGTCTACCTTTTGAGAAAGGATAATTCAATGTGCAAATGTTTTCCAGCAATTTGGAAATCTACCTGTAACTTCTTGAATGCATTAATTAACCAATTCCTTATGGCGTCTTTTCCTTTTTGTTACACCGTCCGGATAAAAAAAACATTTAAAAATAGGTTAAATGAACGTGGTCAAACGTGTTTCTAATAAAGAATTTTTATTACTAAATCGTCTGGTTGGCTCTAACGACAAGCTATAGGATCCAGAAGGCACTGGTCGAAGTGAGATAGCTTCTGTTTGGCAAGGCACAACACGGAGGATTGATAATCCATTGTGCAAATGTTTTCCTGCAATTTGGAAATCCACCTGTATCTTCTTCAATCAATAATTAATCAATTCATCATTTAGTCTTTTTCTTTTTGTTACACCGTCTGGACAAATAAAACATTTAAAAACAGGTTAACTGAACGTGGATATACGTGTTTCTAATAAAGAATTTTTATTACTAACTCTTCTGGCCGATTGTTACGACAAGCTATACCCAGAAGGCACTAGTCGAGGTGATAACTTCAGTTTGGCAAGGCATAACACGAGAGAATTTCAGCCTCGTTTTCTGTCACAAACTCAATTGTTACTGGAATGTGGGGGCGTAGACCATTCTGCTTGGTACTTCCTCATCTACCGTCAGCCAGCAAAATGTCATGCTACGCCACTGATTTCATGTGCACTTTTCGTGACATCAACACTTTCCTAAATGTAGTGCAATGTTCCATGAAAGTCAACTTTCGAAGTACTCACCTTGCCATTTGCTGCTTAACTTCCGTGTTCTGATTGAAACATATGAAAAAATTACTAAAGATTGTAAAAGATGATGAAAGATGAAGATTGAAAGATGAAAAAATTACTAAATTTACCAATATCATACCTCTTCGTATGATATTGGCGAATCAAATCATTTTGAATTACATAGTCGTGAAATTTATTCTTGCGATGATTGTCAATGTAGCATTAAATTGCTAGTTGCATCTCATAATTAAATTTTTTAGTAAGCCAGAATTAGTTCTCATTTAATTTTTTTTCTTACTTTGATTTATAGAAATACCTCTAAAAATTCCAAAATCTGTTAATGGTTTAGGGAATTTTGAAATGCCAAAATTCAGCAAAAAGTTAAATTCTATTTAGTCTTAATATCTTGCCATTTCACGGCCAACATATCTTACGTAAAGTAAGTATTTCCATAACAGTAGCATTTTATGGCAAATATTTCTAATGTATAGAAAATAGTTAACTTTTTAAAACACTGGCGGTTTGTAGTAATACAAAGACACGGATGCACTGCTTGTGTGTTTTAAAACCTAAAGAATGATAATTTTTAATAATATCGTTGTTTTGTTATTAGACCAGTAGTAGTATAAAAGTAATAAACATGAAATTGTTTTTTTTAAACTATTTTAATTACAATTAATATAACACGTAAGGTTTGTAATAACATAAAGACACGGGGGGCATACTCCATGAGCAAACTTCTTTTAAAGCATCAGTATCAACTTTGATGCTAAAGAAGAATAAAGAAGTGTCTCGGTCTAGCAACAGTATAAAATGAATTGCCATAACATTTATTCTAAAAAAGTTTAAGAGAGAAAATAGAAAAAACTATAGAAATAAACGGGCGGAATACTCCATACACTAATGGTGACTTACAAATAAAAATAAAGAAGAAAAAATTGCGAACTTCAACATCAACATTTGTTGAACATTGCAGATTGTTTGGGACGAGAATAATTTAAGCCCATACACTGTTAAAAATTTGCAGAAAACAGTCCAGTTATTTGACCGTTTTTGTAGAAAACGGTTACATAACCGTAATTTAACTCTATTCTGAGCATATTATTGCCCATAGTATGGTCATAATAGAGTTAAATTACGATTATGTAACAATTTTCTATGAAAACGGTCAAATGACTGGACAGTTTGCTGAAAATTTTTAACAGTGTACACTGTTAAAAATTTGCAGCAAACTGTCCAGTCATTCAACCCTTTTATAGAAAATGGTTATATAACCGTAATTTAACTCGATTCTGACCAGAATATGGGCAATAATATGGTCAGAGGACAGTTAAATTCCGGTTACACAGCCGTTTTCTATAAAAACGGTCGAATGACTGGACAGTTTGCTGCAAATTTTTAACAGTGTATGTTTGTTAATCACGTAGTTATTTTAAAAATCTCAACTGCTTTTTCACTTAGGGGCTTCACTCAGTGTGCCTTCTGTGCTTTAAAGATTAACCAATGTAGGCAATTAATTGAAAAATTTTCCGAGGAATGCAATTTTGGCACAATATTGAGTACCAATATAAAATATATTGTTTTGCTACTAGAGGAAATTAAAACTTTCGGTAGAAAGTTTAACAATGGAGTAATAATTAAGTTTTCATTGACAGAATTTATTGAAGGAAATCATAATTTTATTTTTTTTTTCAAACTGCTGTAGCAAGAAAACACAAGTATAAATTCAACGAAAAAGATTTGCATAAAAATAATTTCATCATTTATTTTCTGACATAAATTTCATCTCATTATTTTTAAAACGTAAGAAGAAGAAAAAGTAAAATCTTTTTCTTCAGCAAAACGAGCAAAAATACAAGAAAATATATTCCAATCCATAAAGAATAATTTTATTGCCATAGCTAATATTTAGTACATTTCCCCCCTCTGTTTTCTGCTTCATACATTGTTAAATTATATATGAAAATGTTCAATCAATGAAAAAGAATTGAAAATTATGAGGAACTTAATACGATGCGTTTTTATTTTCACCATTTTTTAAATTTTGATGCATGAAAAAGTAAATTAAAGTTAACGAATTTTCCATGCTTTAGAAAAGAGATCACTGTTATTCATTTTCTCCTGACAATAAAACAATTCAACAATTCTGCAAAATATTCAGTCCTAATATACTACACGTTGTTTGCTACCAAATGAAATTTAATTTTCTGTTAGAAGTTTCGCAATGGAGGTATAATTAAGTTGCATCGAAAAAAATTTCTGCGAAAAATATTAATTTTAACGAATTTTTCTATGCTTTACAAATTAATTTACTCCCCACAATAAAACAATTTAACAATTCTGCACATTATTGAATCCCAATATAAAACGTGTTATTTTGCTACCAAATGAAATTAAACTTTTCAGTAAAAGTTTAAGAATGGAGATATAATTGTTTTCTTTGACAAAATTTATTGATGGAAATAATTTTTTATATATTTTTTTTTCAAATTGCTCTAATAAGAAAACACAGATATAAATTCAACTAAAAATGATTGTATAAAAATAATTTCAGCATTTATTTTCTGACATGAATTTCATCTCATTATTTTTAAAAAATAAGAAGAATACAGTGAAAAAACTTTTTATCAGCGAAACGAGAGAAAAGTTAAGAAAATATATTCCAACCAATAAAGAATTTTCATAATTTTTACCGCCGTAGCTAATCTTAGGTATAGAAAACATTTTATCTTTCCACTTTCTTGCTTCATAGCTTGTTAAATTATATAGCAATACGTTCAATCAATGAACAAAATTGAAACTTATGACAATCTTAATAGGATGCGTTTTTATTTTCACCATTTTTTACTTACCCATCATACGTAGTATAGGGTAAGTCTTGTAATCGTTTTGAAAATCGACATTTTTTTTTGACGGATTTACACGTTTCAGACACTGGAGATTGCGAAAAGCATATTTTTAGAAAAAAAAATTTGCCGTCCGTCTGTGTGTCTGTAAACGCTCTATCTCCCGAAAAAATTGAGATAGAGACTTGCAATTTGGTATGTGCTTAGTATGTAATAATGGGAAGAAGCCTATTTCATTTCAATAACCTCGATTAACCGGGACTATTCTTTTCGGACTCTCGAAATATTCGTTCTGATAAAAGGTATATAAAAATTTTCGAAATTGGTTATTTTAGGAAATGAATATAAAAGACAATAAAAAAACAAATTTTCCATAAAGCATGAAGTCGATCGGATAATGAGTTGCCGAGATATTTGGAAACCTATTTTTCACACTCTTCGATTTTTCATGACCCTGTATTTCATCCAAATTTCACTTCAAAGATATATTTTAATTGGAAATTTGACGGGTAATCAGATGCAATAAACCGCTAGTTAATAGGATTATTATTTTTGGAGTTATAAGGATGTTTCTTTCAAGCAATTCAGTAATCGAGCCTTTAAAGTTTATGACGTCATCAAGCCACGAGTTTATTTGTATTGCAATGCATTTTATAAGTAGTTTACACATGTTTTATTTTCATATTTTACATTATGCATATCCATGATGGGTAAGTATTACGGTGGCCCCCAACGACTAGTTTAAATAGCGATTCATGAAAAAGCAAATTAAAGATGACGAGTGTTTCCATGCTTTACAAAATAGAACACCGTTATTCATTTTCTCCTCACTATAAAACAATTTAACAACTCTGCAAAATATTGAGTCCCAATATAGAACATGTTGTTGCCTACCAAAAGAAATTTAACTTTCCGGTATAAGTTTTACAATGGAGGTATAATTAAGCTTTTTCGACAGAATTTACTGAGGAAAATAGTTATTTAACGAATTTTTCCATGCTTTACAAAATAGAACACCGTTATTTATTTTCTCCTCACAATAGAACAATTTAACAATTCTGCGAGAAATCTTCAACAATTCAACGATTCTTTAACAATTCTATATTGAGTCCCAATATAGAACATGTTGTTTGCTACCAAATGAAATTTAACATTCCGGTAGAAGTTTCACAATGGAGGTATAATTAAGTTGTATCGACAGAATTTTCTGAGGAAAATATTAATTTTAACGAATTTTTCCATGCTTTACAAAAAAGAACAATGCGATTGACTTTCTACGCAGACTAAAACAATTTAACAATTCTGCACAATATTGAGTCCCAATATAAAACACGTTATTTTTCTACCAAATGAATTTTAAATTTCCAATACAAGTTTAACAATGAAGATATAATTAAGTTTTCATTCACAAATTTTATTGATGGAAATAAATGTTTCATATTTTTTTTTCAAACTGCTCTAAGAAAACACAGATATAAATTCAACTAAAAATTATTGCATAAATAAAACTTCATCATTTATTTTCTAACATAGATTTCATCTCATTATTTTTAAAATGTAAGAAGAAGAAATTGAAAAATCTTTTTATCAGCGAAACGAGCTAAAAGATAAGAAAATATATTCTAACCAATAAAGAATTTTCGTTATTTTTACTGCCTTAGCTAATCTTAGGTACAGAAAACATTTTATCTTTCCTCTTTTCTGCTTTATAGCTTGTTAAATTATATCGAATATTTTCAGCTGATGAAAAAAAAAATGAAAATTATGTAGATCTTAATAGGGTGCGTTTTTATTTTCACCATTTTTTAACTTACGATTAATTTAAAAGCAAATTAAAGTTAACGAATTTTTCCATGCTTTAGGAAAAAAGAACACTGTCATTGATTTTCTACCCACAATACATAAATTTAACATGAATAGTGTTTTCATCGATGTATTTTTTTGGAACTTCTTTTGTAGATTTTTTCTAATATATTCAAAGATTAAATGCCCATGAGTTTCATTTGCTTTTTAAGTACATCTAACGTTTTTCATTTTTAGTTTTGAATCATGAAAAAAAATGAAAATTATTTCTATCGTTCTCGCATTTGGTAATTAAAAATGGAAGTTATTAGAATGAATTTAAGAAGAAAGAAATTGTAAAAATATGCATACATTTTTTCATTTTACATTTAACTTGCATTTATTCAACCAATGTAGAACTTGGTAGAAAAATTAGAATTTGTTAGACCAGTTTATTTAATGAACGCAAAGTTGAGAATAAAAATATTTGTGCATGTAATTTGTTTTTCATTTTAATTCTTTTTTATGTATATGTATATATATATATATATATATATATATATATATGATCTTATATATATTTTTAAATACATAACCATGATAGCTAAATGTTTTTAGCAATCTTTTAAATATTATATGCTTAGATCTCTGCTGCATTTGCGCATAATTTTAGTGTATTATTAATTTGATTTCTACTCTGTAGTTATCCGATACCTCTTCATAGGAAATTCCATTAAAAGTTGCATTATTATCATCGCAAAGATTCAATAAATGAATTTAACAAACCTCGTTATATATGTTTATATGTTAAATTTATTACTTATTTTAATTTCATGCATAATTTCACTGTTTTTGTTGGTGGTTGGTAACGTTTATTTAATGGTTATATATATATAACCATTAAATAAACGTTACCGGTCTAAAAGTGCCATTTGTCTCCATGGGTATTCTTTATTTATTTATTTGTTTTGAATAATCGTCCGGCCACGGGTGTAACAATTTAATATTGCAGAGAAGCAGGCATATAACAAATTAATCGTCATATATATATATATATATATATATATATATATATATATATATATATATATATATATTGAAATAGTAGTTTTTTATAATGTTTGAAATGAAATGACAATTTTAAAAATAGTAAATAGGAATAGTTCTTTAAAGATACCGTTATAACCGGGAAGGAATCACGTAAAAAAATATATTTTTGATTTTTTTAAAAACTTTACCCATATTTCAGGGGTTGAAATGTAGAAATATATAAAAGACAAAAAATGTGAAAACAAACTGCAGATATTATTTTTTTATTTGAAAAAGTATATCTTGATATTTTTAGAACAAAAAGTGCCATCAGTACCAGAAAAGTACCGTAAATTTAAACACTTTTTGTTAACATCATAGGGTTGTCAGCGATTGCGATTCTAAAATGCAGGAAACGGATGGATTTCCCCATTAGTTTTTCAATTAATAAATTCTTAGCTTCTGAAGAAAATTGTTAATCAGTAAGCCCGTGAAGCCCTTGAAAATCAAAAGAAAAAATAGAGCAATAAGTAACAAAAGTAAAGCTATATATACGGTATTTTTTTTACATTGTGAATAAACGTATAAAAACAATGAACTCAAAAATGCTACAAAATATTGAAAAAATGACTCTAATCTAATCGTTAATAATTTTAAAGTGCCCTTTTGTTGTACATGAGATAATAATTTAAAACATTATTAGAAAATTATCTTCTTTATTATTCTATTTCTAGTTAACGTAAATCTAAATTATTAGAAAGTAAATCATAAAAGAGTACAAATAAAAAGGTCAACTTTTAAAAAATCGACCACAGTTCATCTTAAAATCTTGTTTCCAAAATAAAAATATATCATTTCATCGTTGTCGATTTTTATAATAAAAATTAAAAATTATTAGAATGTGTTTTTAAAGAATTAGAAGAAGAGATATTTATTTTAGAAAGAGAAGGCAATATTTGTTTTTAAAACTTTGTATTTAAACGTACGTCCATTTTTTTCTATATTATAATTTTAAAGAAAAGTATCATATGTACAGAAAAAAGCTTATAGTGTTGTATAAAAATGACATTCTGCGTTTTTAAAGTTCATTGAAATGTTATACACACTTAAAAAATTTAATACACTAAATAGCAACGAATAAATTGTGTAAAGAAATAAAATGAGGCGTTTAAAGAATAAACAGAAAAAAAATATAAATTGTAACAAAATATATATATTTTTAAATGACACTAAAATCATGACACCAATCTATATATTTCAAAATATTGCTTCCCAAAAAATGAAGTTATTCAAAACAAAAAAAAAAAAAAACATTTATACACCCGATATTTTATTTTACTTCGTGTGAAAGTAAATTCAGAGAAAAAGAAAGTGCGTTACAAAAACTGACAATTATAAATTTCTTTTAACTTGGAAAAACAACCGCATTTTGCCCCAGTAATATATTGCGAACTTTAGAAATAAAAAAGCCCTTCTCCCATCACATTTTTCCTTAACTCGACACGACAAGCTACTGTTACTTTTGCAGTGTGGAGTTACTGCATTAAATATATCATAAATTAAAGGAAGAGCCTATTAAAAACGACAGAAAGCACCAAATATACCCTTTTATAACTATGAGAACGAGGAATTAGTAGATGAAAGAGATTTTATTTTTTGTGGCTTAACTTTTCTTTTCTAAGATGGCATCTGTAGAGCGTAAAAACATTAAGAGGTCATAGTTCAAAAGGGAGTGCTTGCTGCTCACAAACAAAGTTACTTGCGGTACTTATATACTAAAAGAATTATTTCATTTAGGAAGAATGTGATACTGGATGTTTAACTGGAATGAAGAGAAATTATGAAAAGAAAAATGGTGATAATTTTCCCCACAAAACGTATATATTATATATACTACGGGATTCAACCCGGGTTTCCAGGGTTACAGAATATAGGCGAAAATCTTTTATTATTATTATTATTATTATTATTATTATTGAAAACTCTCATAGGTTTTTTTTACATTTATATATATATTTTTTAATTGTCCACTAACAACATCAAAAATCATTTTTACATGAAAAATAGCCATTATGTATTCATATGAAGTTATGAAATTTATTTATTAAAAGCGATGCTTTCGTGATATATAAATTGGAAACAAATGCTGAACAATTTATATTATTTCAAGTACAAACAGATTTATCGTTTGCATGCGATAGAGATAAATTAAACAAACAAACAAACAAACAAACAAACAAACAAAAAACTTGCTGGGAAATTATTTTAAAAATTATAAAAAAAGTGAGTAAATTGTGATACATTTTTCAAACAAATTGTGTTTGAAAGTACATCTCTCCTCTATTCGACGGTACAAAATTTGAAAATGTGCGATGTTTCGAAATTTAAAAAAAATACAGTAAAAACGAAATTTAATCGTCTGGTGTTGCCAACATCAAAATGACGTCAGCGTTACGCATATGCTGTACACAGGCTGAATCATCAAGCATTTTGTTGCTCATGCGGCGAGGCTCATTCTTCTCGTACGGGCAAATAAATTAAGGCGTGAGTCAGCGTGAGTAATGTAGGAGCTGATGAATGCTATACACACAATATTCTACAGTACGTCACTTGTAATGCGTCTTAATGATATATATATCATTTAGTGAATATTATTAGTGAAACATTATTAAAATAAACCGCAAACGATTTTTCTCCATCAACCGCCGCAAAGTAACGGAATTATTTAGAATATCCCTGTAAAGGAACTATAAGTGCTATACATGCCATATTCTGTAGTAAGCCTATTGTAGTGCACCTCAGTGATATATATCATTTTCAATACGTTTTTAATTGTGTACAATCATTAAAATAAACCGGAATTTTTTTTCCCCATAGACCGTAATGTAACCGAATTCTTTTGCTTGACATGCCACAGTAAACCTCAATAACATATATCAATTTCATGACTAACCGAATATATTTTCGCGAGTTAGAGCACGGACAGACAGGCAGACAGATAGACAGACCGACAAACCGAATTTATAGACACTTTTCAACTATGTTCAAAAGTGTTAAAAGAAAAAAAAGAAAACCTTGGAATGTTGTTCTTTATTTGTATCACTTATTATAATATGAGTAATACGCAAATAATTTTCACCATAGAGTCGTAATGCAACAGAATTTTTTTGAGTGACCCTGTAAAGGAACTATACGTGTTATGCACACCAAATTCTATAGTAAGCTTTTTGTAGTGCACCTCAGTGATATATGTCAATTTCAATATGTTTTAAATTGTGTAACATCATTAAATTAAACCGCAAATGATTTTCCCCCATAGACCGTAATGTAACGAAATTCTTTTGAGTGTTCCTGTAAAAAAAAGTATAAGTTCTACGCACTCCATTTTCAATACCGAGCATGCCACAGTAAACCTCAAAAACATTTATCAATTGCATGATAATCCGAATACATTTACTCGAGTTAGAACACGGACAGTTAGACAGACGGCAGACCGACAGACAGACAAACCTAATTCATAAACATTTATGAATTATGTTGGAAAGTGTTAAAAAGAAAAGAAATCTTGGAATGTTGTTTTTTATTTCTATCACTTATTATAATATGAGTAACAATTTTGAAAATAAAATTTTTGAAACCCTGTCATTCATTTATGCTAGCCCTGTATATTTTTTTTAATATCAATTCAGAATTTATCTGCATTTAAAAGATTGGTAGTGTTATGTTTGATTCAAAAATTCAGTTGCTAGTTTTAGAAAGGAAAAATGCTTTATTCTTTTCATAATTTCTTTAAAAAAATCTCTGAGAAAATTATTGTTTCATTCAGAGCATGTGGTGCATGAATAAAATATACAACTAGTCGTTGGGGGCCACCGTAATACTTACCCAACATGGATATGCATACTATAAAATATGAAAATAAAACGTGTGTAAACTATTTATAAAATGCATTGCGATTCGAATACAATCGTGGCTTGTTGATGTCATAAACTTTAAATGCTCTATTAATGAATTGCGTAAGAAAAACATCCTTATAATTCCAAAATTGATAATCCTATTAACTAACGGTTTACTGCATCGGATTAAGCGTCTCATTTCCAATTAAAATATATCTCTGAATTGAAATTTGAATGAAATAGGGGGTCATGAAAAATCGAAGAGTGTGAAAAATACAATTACAAATATCTCGGCAACTCATTATCCGATCGACTTCATTCTTTATGCAAAATTTATATTTTTTTATTGTCTTTTATATTTACTCCCTAAAATAAACAATTTCGAAATTTTTTATATACCTTTTATCAGAACGAATATTTCGAGAGTCCGAAAAAAAATAGTTCCGGATAATCGAGGTTACTGAAATTCAATAAGCTTCTTTCCATTATTTCATACTAAGTACATACCAAATTTCAAGTCTCTATCTCAATTTCTTCGGGAGATAGAGCGTTTACAAAAACACACACAGACAGACGGACGGCAATTTTTTTTTCTAAAAATAAGTTTTTCGGAATCTCCAGTGTCTGAAACGTGTAAATCCGTCAAATTTTTTTTCGATTTTCAAAACGATTTCAAGACTTACCCTATACTACGTATGATGGGTAAGTAATATATCAAAATAAGACGCTTTTAAAAACAACAAAAAACTGAAAACGTAATTCTCCAATCCACTGAGAATAAGAATTAGTAGGGAAGAAATAAAAAAATCCCTCATATGTTTTTACAACCTCTGTGAGAAGTTATTATTTCATTCGCTGCATATGGTGTATCATTAAAATATACAATATATTAAAAGAAGACTCTTAAAAGAAGTCTCTTAAAAACAACGAAAAACTTAAACAGTCTCCTCGAAAGCACTGAGAAGAAGAATTATTAGTTGAGAGAGTTTTTATGTTTTATGACTTAACTTTTCTTTTCAACGATGACATCTGTTGAGCATAAAAAAATTAGGAGGTCAAAGTGCAAAGGGAATATACTGACAAAAACAATTATTTATGCTACTGGTATTCAACAATCATTTATTTCAGGAAGATGAGGAAATGCCTTCTTTTCTTCATAATTTTTTTTTAAATCTCTATGAAAATTTATTTTTTAATTCACAGCATGTGATGTATGAATAAAATATACAATATATCAAAAGAAGACGCTTTTAAAAACAACAAAAATCTGAAAATGTACTTCTCCAATCCACTGAGAATAAGAATTAGTGTCGAAGAAATAAAAAATTCCCTTATATGTTTTTACAACCTCTGTGAGAAGTTATTATTTCACACGCAGCATATGGTGTATCAATAAAATATACAATATAATAAAAGAAGACTCTTAAAAGAAGTCTCTTAAAAACAACAAAAAACTTAAAACAATCCTCTCGAAAGCACTGAAAAGAAAAATTATTAGTTGAGAGAGCTTTTATGTTTTATGACTTAACTTTTCTTTTCGACGATGACATCTGTTGAGCGTAAAAAAGTTAGGAGGTCAAAGTGCACGGGGTATGTACTGACAAATGAGGACTTTTCTTAATATTTTTTTAAAAATCTCTATGAAAATTTATTTTTTCATTCACAGCATGTGATGTATGAATGAAATATACAATATATCAAAAGAAGACGCTTTTAAAAACAACAAAAATCTGAAAATGTACTTCTCCAATCCACTGAGAATACGAATTTGTAGGGAAGAAATACAAAATTCCCTTATGTGTTTTTACAACCTCTGTGAGAAGTTATTATTTCATTCGCAGCATATGGTGTATCAATAAAATATACAATATATTAAAAGGACTCTTAAAAGAAGTCTCTTTAAAAACAACGAAAAACTTAAACAGTCTCCTCGAAAGCACTGAGAAGAAGAATTATTAGTTGAGAGAGTTTTTATGTTTTATGACTTAACTTTTCTTTTCAACGATGACATCTGTTGAGCGTAAAAAAGTTAGGAGGTCCAGGTGCACGGAGTATGCGCTGACAAAAACAATTATTTATGCTACTGGTATTCAACAATCATTTATTTCAGGAAGATGAAGAAATGCCTTCTTTTTTTCATATTTTTTTAAAAAATCTCCTTGAAAATTTATTGTTTAATTCACAGCATGTGATGTATGAATAAAATATATAATATATCAAAAGAAGACGCTTTTAAAAACAACAAAAAGCTGAAAATGTACTTCTCCAATCCACTGAGAATAAGAATTAGTAGGGAAAATAGTAAAACATGCCCTCGTATGTTTTTGCAACCTCTGTGAGAAGTTATTATTTCATTCGCAGCATATGGTGTATCAATAAAATATACAATATATTAAAAGAAGACTCTTTAAAACAACGAAAAACTTAAAACACTCTTCTCGAAAGCACTGAGAAGGAGAATTATTAGTTGAGAGAGTTTTTATATTTTATGACTTAACTTTTCTTTTCTACGATGATATCTGTTGAGCATAAAAAAAATTAGGAGGTCAAAGTGCAAAGGGAATATAATGACAAAAACAATTATTTATGCTACTGGTATTCAACAATCATTTATTTCAGTAAGATGAAGAAATGCCTTCTTTTCTTCATAATTTTTTAAAAAATCTCTATGAAAATTTATTGTTTCATCCACAGCATGTGATGTACGTATAAAATATACAATATATCAAAAGAAGACGCTTTTAAAACAACAAAAAGCTGAAAATGTACTTCTCCAATCCACTGAGAATAAGAACTTTTAGAAAAAAAAAAAATTCCTTATATGTTTTTACAAACTCTGTGAAAAGTTATTATTTCATTCGCAGCATATGGTGTATCAATAAAATATACAATATATTGAAAGAAGATTCTTAAAAGAAGTTTCTTAAAAACAACGAAAAACTTAAAACAGTCTTCTCGAAAGCAGTGAGAAGAAGAATTATTAGTTGAGAGAGTTTTTATGTTTTATGACTTAACTTTTCTTTTCTACGATGGCATCTGTTGAGCGTAAAAAAGTTAGGAGGTCAAAGTGCACGGGTTATGTACTGACAAAAACAATTATTTATGCTACTGGTATTCAACAATCATTTATTTCAGGAAGAAGAGTAAAGTGAGTGTATTACAGCAACGAAGATAAATTGGAAAAGCAATTTTTCTGTTACCAAGGAAAACCGTTAAATAAGATACGAGGGTCTACATATTTTCTTACAGACTTAAATTCTGCAGTGTATCTTTTTCTCATCATTATTTATCTCCATTATATATGAGAAGGTTCAGTTTCTTTCGCAGTGTTTGGTGTATGAATAAAATATAGAACATACTAATGGGAGCGAATTTGAACAAGTAAGAAAAATGATGCATCAGGGATAGATTATGAAAGACTTTCCAACATTAGTTGAACATTCTTAAGAAATGTGTGCCCATTTAATTAATAATGAAAAGTGTTTATTAAGTTTTATTTTATTTTATTTTGAAAAATCTGGTTGTCTATTTCTTTTAAATGCTAAAAGGTGTAAATTAACAGCATAATAAATACACAATAAAATAACTTTTATTAAGTTGTTTGATAAGTTTCGTTTCACTACAAGCCATTTTCAAAAACAAATGAAAATATTCCATAATTGCACGGTCTTTATACTATCATTTAAATTTCATGTACTTTAAAAAAAAATATGCACGTTATCTTTTATTTTTACTTGGTTGTTTATTTTCATATCTGTAACCATGGAGTCACTCGAGCCACAATTTCGGTAAGTTAAAAGATGCCGCATCATTACATAATGTATTTTTGCCTGTTAGTATGTCTATAGTTCTTCTTATTATGGATGGATAGTATAGACTGGAGAGAAAAATTATTTTACTTTCATTGCAATTTATATGAAAGTAAAAAACTTTTTCCCTCCAGTCTATACTATTCATCCATAATAAGAGAAACCATAGAGATACTAACAAATAAATCTCAAAGAAAGTAAAATAAATTTTCCCTGCAGTCAATACTATCCATCCATAATAAGAGAAACCATAACGATACTAACACGCAAAAATACAATATGTAACGGTACAGCATCTTTTAACTTATCGAAATTGTGGCTCGAGTGACTCCCTGGTTACAGATATGAAAATAAACAACCAAGTAAAAATAAAAGGTAACGCGTGTAATTTTTAAAAAAGTACATGAAAATTAAATGATAGCATTTTAAATAATAACATCAAAGTCCGTGCAATTAGGGAATATTCTCATTTGATTTTGAAAATGGCTCCAAGTGAGTCGAAACTTGTCAAACAACCTAATAAAAGTCATAAAAAGTCCTCCCCTTCCAGACATCGAATGAAACCACGCACAGGGTTTGATAACGCCTTGGCCTGAAAGGGTTAGTTGTAAGAGATTTATGTTTTCTAGTAAGGAATTTATATCACATTCCCTTAAAAAATCCTACAGTATAATTATTAGGAAAAGCATAGAATTTCACCCTCTTGTATAGCTTTCACTCTCTACAAAAATATCTTTCTTATCAACAACTGAAAAAATATGCGGATTCTCACATTAGCAGCGAAAAAATTGCATGTTCTCATTATTAATTTGAAAATAATTCTTTAAATATTTTTTCAGATGGTTTTAAATGTACTTTTAATGCATTCCAATTTTTTTTTTTTTTTTTTTTTTTTTTTTTGCTGAATGACCCACTTTGAAACATTTTTGAAGGGAAGGTTTCCTTATACATGTGAAGATTTATGCAAAAAATAAAACATTGAACATCCTGAATACGAGGAATTTTTCTTCTTTTTTTGCAATGCACAAGACGTGTATAACAGTTGCAAAACGGATGGACATAGATCATTTAAAAATATTTCTATAAAAATACAGACACTATATTGGCAAGTATAATTTCTGTAAAATTTCTATAATTTCCGTGAAAAAGGACAATTTAACTACACTGTAAAAATAAGGCGAATGTTTCTTAATCTAGAAAAATATAATGCAACACTGAACAAAATATACAATAACTTCTTCCGAGTTACCCACAATTCCGCAGAGCATACTTTATCTTCCCAAATGAATATATTTTTGAGATTTAAAGATGCATACATAAAAATGAAGTTCCTTTTGCTGTCACTGATTTCTTGAAATTTATCATCCAGATGAATTTTGAGAACATCACCCAATTATATGAGACTGAATCCAATTAGTAGTCTATAAACATGTTAACAAGCAGATGTGAACTATATGCTTTTTGCTTTGTGTTAATGACTGATATTGAGATACATATAAGCAACTACTCGAAGCAGATGTTTGTAACTAAGTTTGAACAGACAATATTTTTATATTTTATTTTAGTGGCAAGTGTTGTTTACACCGCACAAAATGTTAGATCCTTATCTAAACTATAATAGATTCAGAAACACGTAGCTGAACTGCTCCTTTAAAAAATATATATTAAATCAAAAATGGAGTCCTTATCTTCGTTTAAAACCAGACACTCTATTAATTCTCTGTTACATTATAGTTTAACTTGGACGAATCCAAAGTATAACTCACACTATAAATAAATGTTCTTCAATTAATAACAAAGGAAATTTCAAATGAAAGTATGTTTGTGAGCAATCCCTGGCCATGCAACCGTCACGGATTACCGAGCTTTTTCTTTAGGTTCTTGCGAACGATCAACGTAGCCGCTTTATTGCGAGTTTGTTCTAGAAATTAGTGAAAAACTACAACAAATTAATTTGGTTATAAAATGGAGCAATTAAAGAACATTCGTTGTACTTTGTTATTTTGAAACTACATTTTTGGATTTTCATACTACATGAATTTATATAAGTAGCCTTCTGATGCTGTATCGCTTTACGAATGAAGGGAAAATATGAAATAATTAATTTTGAAATACACAATTTGTCGCTCATCATTCCGGAAGTTCAACTAAAAACATGGCCATGGCACATAAATTTAATTTTTAAAAGCAATAGATAATGAGAATGGGTGGCAGTTTAGTGGGCACTTTTACACTAACGATGATTGAAATAAAGCTCCAGACACTAAAACAATGAGAGAAAGGATGATAATCCCAGTAAATTCACTAAATTCTAGAACAAACTCACAATAAAGGGGCTACGTTGATCGTTCAAAGGTACCTAAAAAATACCACTTTAACTTACGATAAAGATGTAACTATGAAGACTGTAGTTAGCACTACAAAGTCACTGAAAACACTATAAATGCCACACTACCATACTTCAATAGCATTAACTAAGGAATCTCACAAATTCCTACTTTCTTTATTTGAATGTCCCAGTTTCAACAAATTTACCACGCTGTCGAAGCTCTCAGTCGAATATAGAACTTCAAAAAGCCGCTAAATATGGACAGTGGCTTTTCAGCACACGGTACGTTCTAACTTCAAAAACCGAAAGGAATAAAACAGCAGTCTGATTCCTCACAAATTTCGAGAAGCGACCAAATCCGCCGCATCTAATTTTTACCATCGTATTTATACCAGCTAGACGACCACAGAAACATAATTATCCTATTATTACATAAAGTAATCGTAAAAACTAGATTCCCAGATATTCAGAGACACTTCGCGTTAGTTCAAGGACGAGAGAATATGTTACAATAAGAACAACACGATCGCACGCAAAACTCAACAATCCATCTGACCCTAGACAACCTTCATAAGTGAGTAGCTAGGTATTTATTTTACAAATTGTTTTCTTTTTTCCAGAATTAAATATATATATATTTTTGCCATTCACCTACAACTATTTTTCCGTATGTACATACATATAAACCAGAATAGTGTATATTTTATTTATTATACATATAATAAATGGCGTGTGGTAGTACGTAAGGTAGTAATCAAAAATAAAAGAAATACTAAATTGTTAGCTGCCAAAAACTGGGACGAACAGTACACAAACGGTAATTTTCCTTAGCCACCAACTTTTGTGCTAACTTCTTGAGAACTGTTTAAAAAGGATTAAATTAAAAAGCATATATAAAATATAGTTAAACTATATGTTTTAAAACGTCATGTTCATCTTGTCATTTAAATGAAATATATAATAATATGTATTTTACTAAAGAAGTGCAAATATACAAAAATATTTTTAAACGTAAAAACCCGTCAAAAGATGTTAAAAAGATGTTAAAACCCGAGGGCTTTCAACTGCTCCAAACAGTCATCATCATGAAAATCTGTGAAAAATAATGAATGTTCGTTGGTTAAATAGCCTGAGACGAGTCTATCTCAAAGGAGGGGAGGAGGGAAGGAGGAGGTAGGGTGTGGGGCGGTGTTATAGTTAAATTCCAAAACTGCCAGAGATATTTAGTGCACTGTACCAGATCCTAGGTATATTGTATGAGAGCATATCATTGCATGTGTTATTTCCTTGCGTTAAAATTTCTAAAGGTTCTCTGATAATTGATGCGTAGTAATTCGACATTACGTCAATGGCATTTATGATGTATTATTATTTATACGACTTGAAATTTTCTATATCCTTTCAACTTTACGTACCTTAATTGTGCAAACGTGGAATGAAAATTGAGTAAAAATTGAGTTATTTTTTTCTGCATTGTCAATAAACGTTTGATATGACGAAAACATGTTCAATAAATGTTTGATATGTTGGGAGCACGTTCAATAAATGTTTTATATGATGATAATAGACAAACCGAATTCATAAACATTGTTCAGTTATATTGGAAAGTGATAGAACATAAAATGTAGTATTCGAAGGTAACTTTCAGAAGAAGATTAATTTATAACAGTAAAAAATAAATAAAGATCAGTTTAATAAATAAATAATAAACTCAGAGTTACTTTAATACAATATGAAATAATTATGAGTATTTAAAACGCTTTTCAGAACAATTGTCGAAATGAAAAATTAAAGATTATTTTTTGTTTCTTAATTAGGAAAGACTTTAGAAAAATAATTGTAAAACTTTAAGCTTCTTTAAATATACGCATAATGAAGAAGTTTTTTGAAACTTTTGCAGTACTTGATATTTTTGTTTTTCAAAAGAGCTGCAAAAAAATATTCACATATTTTTAAAAAGACGCGCATTGCAATTAATAAGAAAAGTAAATTTTATTTCTTTCTAAGAACTTAAATCCAAAACATCTGCATTTACTTAAAGATTCGTGAATTAAATGTTGTTTTTAAATTGTATTAATTAATATATAGACGTTTGAATATTTTTTTTTAATTTACCACAGTTTAATTTGGATAACAACAAAAAATGCAAGTTATTTTATCACTTAAAATTCATATATAAAATAAAATTTTCTCACGGACTGTTAGATCATTTTAAATATTACCAAAATGTTTTATAAAATTATTACCAAAATGTTTAACACAAGTATAAATGAACATTTTTTAAATTCTAATGTTTGAACTTTCTTCCGTTTTTTGAAACACATTTTGCAAACAAAGCGAATATGAACTATGATTAATTCTTCAAAAGACAAATGTTACTATTTTTGCAGAAATCTTTAAACTTTTTTAATATTTACTCTAATATTCGCGATAGCTTTATTTTCTGCAGTCAAAAGGATTTTGTGGTATATAATCTTTGTAAAATATCCCATAATCTACGATCAGTACATGTATCACTTATTTCGAACTATTCTTTTTTACAAAAACTATACAAAATCACACGATTTTACGCAAGTCGTTCAGTAAATCTGAAAATGATCAGATTTACTCATAATAAATTAATGTTTAGGAATCAGTTTTAGATTTACCATTTTTCAAACTCAAAAAAAAATTAAAATTATAAAGATGAAAAGAAACATCACTCTTATAGCTACAAATAAACGTAAAACGATTTTATTTTTTTTTTTCTTGCCCGGGTATGGTGTTTGGATCGTATTTCCTTCAAAAATCCTCACAAACCCTTTCTCTTACAGTAAAATTATTAAGACAAGCATGAAATCTCTTCCTCTTCTATAACTTTCAATGTCTACGATAATGCTTTTCTTAACAACAGAAAAACTAGTCGTTGGGGGCCACCGTAATACTTACCCATCATGGATATGCATAATGTAAAATATTAAAATAAAAATGTGTAAACTACTTATAAAATGCATTGCAATTCAAATAAAATCGTGGTTTGATGACGTCATAAACTTTAAACGTTCTATTGCTGAATTGCTTGAAAGATACATCCTTATAACTCCACAAATAATAATCCTATTAACTAGCGGTTTACTGCATCTGATTAAGTGTCAAATTTCCAATTAAAATATATCTTTGAAGTGAAATTTGGATGAAATACAGGGTCATGAAAAATCGAAGAGTGTGGAAAATAGGATTCCAAATATCTCAGCAACTAATCATCCGATCGACTTCATGCTTTATGCAAAATGTAGGTTTTTTTATTGTCTTTTATATTCATTTCTTAAAATGAACAATTTCGAAAAAATGTATATACCTTTTATCAGAACGTATATTTCGAGAGTCCGAAAAAAATAGTTCCGGTTAATCGAGGTTAGTGAAATGAAATAGGCTTCTTCCCATTATTACATACTAAGTACATACCAAATTGCAAGTCTCTATCTCAATTTTTTCGGGAGATAGAGCGTTTACAGACACACAGACACACGGACACACGGACACACAGACACACAGACGGACGGCAAAAAAAAATTTCTAAAAATATGTTTTTCGGAATCTCCAGTGTCTGAAACGTGTAAATCCGTCAAAATTTTTTTTTTCGATTTTCAAAACGATTACAAGACTTACCCTATACTACGTATGATGGGTAAGTAATATGTGGATTCTTTCATTAGCAAAGACAAAAATCACACGTTTTCACCATTAATTTGAAAATAATTCTTGAAATATATTTTGCAGAGGGTTTTAAGTGTAGTTCTAATGCATTTCAACATGTGTTTTATTGAATGACATTCTTTGAAACATTTTTGATGAGAAGAATTTGTTATACAGATTAGATTTATAAATTTACTTAAAAAATAAAACACCGAATACTCTTTATGCGAGATTTTTTTTTACATATAATGTGCAACACGTGATAGATAACAGTGCAAATGAATGACATTCTTTGAAACATTTTTGATGAGAAGAATTTCTTATAATACAGATTAGATTTATAAATTTACTTAAAAAATAAAACACCGGATACTCTTCATGCGAGATTTTTTTTTACATATAATGTGCAACACGTGATACATAACAGTGCAAATGAATGACATTCTTTGAAACATTTTTGATGAGAAGAATTTCTTATACAGATTAGATTTATAAATTTACTTAAAAAATAAAACACCGAATACTCTTCATGCGAGATTTTTTTTTACATATAATGTGCAACACGTGATACATAACAGTGCAAATGAATGACATTCTTTGAAACATTTTTGATGAGAAGAATTTCTTATACAGATTAGATTTATAAATTTACTTAAAAAATAAAACACCGAATACTTTTCATGCGAGATTTTTTTTACATATAATGTGCAACACGTGATACATAACAGTGCAAATGAATGACATTCTTTGAAACATTTTTGATGAGAAGAATTTCTTATACAGATTAGATTTATAAATTTACTTAAAAAATAAAACACCGAATACTCTTCATGCGAGATTTTTTTTACATATAATGTGCAACACGTGATACATAACAGTGCAAATGAATGACATTCTTTGAAACATTTTTGATGAGAAGAATTTCTTATACAGATTAGATTTATAAATTTACTTAAAAAATAAAACACCGAATACTTTTCATGCGAGATTTTTTTTACATATAATGTGCAACACGTGATACATAACAGTGCAAATGAATGACATTCTTTGAAACATTTTTGATGAGAAGAATTTCTTATACAGATTAGATTTATAAATTTACTTAAAAAATAAAACACCGAATACTCTTCATGCGAGATTTTTTTTACATATAATGTGCAACACGTGATACATAACAGTGCAAATGAATGACATTCTTTGAAACATTTTTGATGAGAAGAATTTCTTATACAGATTAGATTTATAAATTTACTTAAAAAAATAAAACACCGAATACTCTTCATGCGAGATTTTTTTACATATAATGTGCAACACGTGATACATAACAGTGCAAATGAATGACATTCTTTGAAACATTTTTGATGAGAAGAATTTCTTATACAGATTAGATTTATAAATTTACTTAAAAAATAAAACACCGAATACTCTTCATGCGAGATTTTTTTTTACATATAATGTGCAACACGTCATACATAACAGTGCAAATGAATGACATTCTTTGAAACATTTTTGATGAGAAGAATTTCTTATACAGAGTTGATTTATAAATTTATTTAAAAAATAAAACACTGAACATTCTACATGCGAGATTTTTTTTTATATATAATGTGCAACACATGATGCATAACAGTGCAAGAAGGATGTGCATAGATCATACCGAAATATTTCCGTAAAAATACAAAAACTATATTGAAAAGCGGTTTAGAAATGTAATTTTCATATTTTTCTGAACTCACATGTAAAATAAAATTTTATTAGAGACTGTTAGAATATTTTAAATAGTGTCAAAATATTTTGCAAAAAATTTTTGTAGTACCTTGTTCAAACGAATCGAATATGAGCTATAATTGATTCTTCAAAAGACAAATTTTATTATTTTTGCAGAAATCTTTAAACTTGTTTTAATGTTTACTTCAATATTCGTGATAGCTTTATTTTCTCCAGACATTTTTTTTTATATCCTCTTGAGACCCAAGCTCGTATTTTTCGCACAAATTTTACCATAATTGAGATTATTGCTCCCTTTGAGACTAGAAATCAATAAATATGTTCATTTAATTTTTAAAAATATTTATATATAGTTTTTTAGCATGTCCAATAAAATGGACATTGGGTCTTTGTCTTGTGAAAAACATATTATTGAATTACATGAATCTGAATGGCAAATTCTTAATATTGGACAAAAATAATGGCACAAAACTGAATTAGACTCAAAATAATGAAACAAAATTTAATTAGACACAAATTATTAATTTTTTTTTAATTAGACACTGAATAATAATAATTATTTTTATAAAAAAAAATAATAAAAAATAAATAGAGGATTTTAAAATTCAATACTTTATGAATGTGCTTCTGCAAAGCAATTATTTTGGTAGTTAAACAGCTATACAAGTTGTACTTCATTTACACAGGTTTTTTTTTTTTTTTTTTAAGTGAAAACTTCTTTAGGCGCGTTGGGCATTTTTTTTGAGATGGGAAAAAACCATTGAACTCGCGACACTGTTACTGTAACCGACACTGTTACCGTCACTGTTACCGACACCTCTGTATATTTGAATTGATTGAAGTAAAAACTTCTTTATGCGCGTTGGGCATTTTTTGAGATGGGAACCATTGAACTCGCGACACCTGTAACCGACACTGTTACCGACACCTCTGTATATTTGAAGTGATTGAAGTGAAAACTTCTTTATGCACGTGGGCATTTTTTGAGATGGGAAAAAACCATTCAACTCGCGACACCTGTAACCGACACTGTTACCGTCACTGTTACCGACACCTCTGTATATTTGAATTGATTGAAGTAAAAACTTCTTTATGCGCGTTGGGCATTTTTTGAGATGGGAACCATTGAACTCGCGACACCTGTAACCGACACTGTTACCGACACCTCTGTATATTTGAAGTGATTGAAGTGAAAACTTCTTTATGCACGTGGGCATTTTTTGAGATGGGAAAAAACCATTCAACTCGCGACACCTGTAACCGACACTGTTACCGTCACTGTTACCGACACCTCTGTATATTTGAATTGATTGAATGAAAAGTTCTTTATGCACGTTGGGCATTTTTTGAGATGGGAAAAACATTGAACTCGCGACACCTGTAACCGTCACTGTTACCGACACCTCTGTATATTTGAAGTGATTGAAGTGAAAAGTTCTTTATGCACGTTGGGCATTTTTTGAGATGGGAAAAAACCATTGAACTCGCGACACCTGTAACCGACACTGTTACCGTCACTGTTACCGACACCTCTGTATATTTAAATTGATTGAAGTGAAAACTTCTTTATGCGCGTTGGGCATTTTTTGAGATGGGAAAAAACCATTGAACTCGCGACACCTGTAACCGACACTGTTACCGTCACTGTTACCGACACCGTCGCGCGCTATTGCACCGCGGTATAATAAGCGGTAGAGTTGCAAAGGCTAGAAAAAATCCGGTTTAAACCTGGGAACAAACCTGGATTTTTGTGAATAAACTTGGTTTTTTGGGAAAATACCAGGGCTTTTGGTAATAAACCTGGGGATAAACCGAGTCTATTGGAAATAAACCTGGGAATAAACCTGTTTTTTGAAACTCTAGTAAGCGGAATAGTAAGCGCAGAAAAATGTAAGCGGTATAGTAACGCAGGAAAATGTAAGCTGTATAGTAAGCTGTATAGTAAGCGGTATAGAAGCGGTATAGTAAGCGCAGAAAAATGTAAGCGGTATAGTAACACAGAAAAAATGTAAGCGGTATAGTAAGCGGTACAGTAAACGCAGAAAAAATGTAAGTGGTATAGTAAGCGGTATAGTAAAGGCAGAGAAATGTAAACGATATAGTAAGCTGCATTGTAAGCGGTATAGTAACGCAGAAAATGTAAGCGGTATAGTAAGGGGTATAGTAAACGCAGAAAAATGTAAGCGGTATAGTAAGCGGTATAATATTGCAGAAAAATTTCAGCGGTATAGTAAGCGGTATAGTGCGACTGAAGTCTGTTTCCCGAATTTTTTGTATGTAAAATAATATGCATTATTTTTCATGTACAATAGCGCATTAAATGAAAATTGTAATATAATTTTTATAGCAGTAGTTTATAATTTTGAATAAAAAACAGGTCATTTAAAAGTATTTCGTGCACAATAAAACATTTCCTGACGATTCAAAAAATACACACGTAATTGTTCAAGTTTTCACTTCTGTCGGCACTATCGGAGTGCCACTGTTTTTTTTTTTAATTAAAATTTGATTTTGCCTCATAATGCATTTTACATATCCATGATTTTAGGTAACTATTAGATACTCTTTTTAGAACTGAGTAGACTGCACAGGTCCAAACTTTTGGTGGAGACTAGTTTGCTAGGTGGAGAAGTGTCGGAGTTTCAGCTTTCGTCATGACTTGAATAAATCAACTTCGATTTCCTCAAAAGCTGATTCGTATTAAGCAACTTGTATAATAATTGGATGGATTTGCATGAATCCAATTTCTTTGTTCTTTTCCTCCTTCTTACCTTCATCACTAATGTCAAACTCTGACACGTCACAATTCATTTTATTGCTTCCAAACTTGTCTCAATAACTTTCTCTAGATCTAAATAACGCCAGTTTCTAAATATCTGTCAAAAAGATAGAACCTCAAATATCAGATTTCTCGCGACAAACTCCGATTTCTTTCACTGCAAAATTTTGTATCTTCAGAAGTGTGATTTTATTACTCATCCATCAATTCTAAGTATAGCATAATTTTAAGTTTTACATCATCAAAAAAAATGTAGTTGAATTTAGTAAACTTTTAAATATTTTTCAATTAGAATTTTCTTTTAAATTTATCTCTACACCAACCCTTTATTTCTTAGCATAATGATGCCCCACCAGTGGCTGAGAGGTTGTGCTCTCGAAGCTGGTAGACGGGAGGTGCTGGGTTCGATCCCAATCGCGCCCGTCGGCCTAATCGTTCGGAGTTTTCGTGGTTTTCTTCGAGCCGTGGATTTATCCATGCGTAAATACGGATTAGGTTCCCTTAGAAAGACTCCCACGAAGGGCACTCCCCCCGGGCCTATATCCCTAGTGTAGATAATTGGCCGTCAATAATCAACCCAACCCCTTAGCATAATGATATTAATTAGGGCACAGCTACCATAATTGGCAATTGTATGCCAAGTGAAAATTTAAAAGAAATAAAAATAAGTTTATTTATAATCTTATAACGTTATTTTTAATTATATTTTTTATTTAAATTTGGATATTTTAATTTGATTAGGTTAATTAATTTAATTAGAAACAACATACTAACAAAAACGAATACAAAAATCTTGCAATGAACAGGAAAAGAAAAAGATATTAAAAGAAAAGCATGTTTGTAAATCTCTTTATTAATTAAAAACTGCAAAAAAATCAGGTTTCACTGAAATCAAAAATTAAACACTGTACTAATTTGGAACAAACATTTTATCAGCAGAATTATACACTTCTAGGAAATTATTTAATTAATTATTTAATTACCAATAGAAATGTACATTATCTACTTCTGTATTTACATTTTTTTCAATACATTATGGAATTTTGAGTACAAACAATCTTTCCCTTCAGTATTCAAAAACATACTAATATGAATATAAGCAACTGATGAAGACCCAACGTCCAATACAATGGACGTCGATAAAAACATGCGTTTGTTCTCCAAAATATAGATTCAATTACTTAAACTACGGTTTAATTCCATTAATACAACATTTAAAATTAGATATACGCTGCATTAATATCAAAATACTTAAAAAAAGTATATGAAATTTGAGTTAAATCTGTTTACTTACCTTCAACAATCTTTCTCCTGTTTACAGCTATTTCAGTTGATTAAAATACACAATTTGCTGTGATTTTTTCACTCTTTCGATATACAGATAGCAGAACTAGACTATCCATAATAATGGCCAGTAAGTTTTTACAAGTTCCAACTGAAATTAAATATATTATACGAAAAATAAAAATGTCCAATAGGATGGACGCGGGGTCTCAGGAGAATATTTAACGCGGTCACTGTCGGGTTAAATGTACCGGAATTTTATTTTATTTAGAAAATTCGAATTCCTACCTGAAAATTCTAATAGCAATATTTACTTTATTTAATTACAGATATTTCGTGATTGCATAAAATAAAAATTCTTCTTTCGAAATTTTCGGTACGAATTCGTAATTTTACTTTGAAAACTCACGAGTATACTCGTGATTGGCAGCGATTGTGTTAATCTTTGTAAAAAAATCCATAATCTACGAGCAGCAGATGTATCACTTATTTAAAATCATTCTTTTTTTTACAAAAATTATACAAATCATAAGAGTTTACCGTAGTCGTTCAGTAAATCTCAAAAGTATCGGATTCAGTCATAATAAATTAATGTTTTAGAATCAGTTTCAGAGTTCAGTTTTTTCAAACGCATAAAGATTTCATAATGAGAAAAAAAGCACTCTTATATAGCTATAAATAAAAGTAAAATTAATTGAAGTGTATGAAAGTTTGGAGTTATTTTCAGAAATAGAAAAAGTTAATAAGTAAAACAACACATTATAAAAACGTAAGATGAAAATGAACATTTTAATTACAGACAGGTTTTTATAAACATTCAAAAAAGATTGTATAAGAGCTGATGAGACAGAAACTTCAAGTTTATTTCTTTGTTTTTAATGAAATAATTATGAATAAAGAGTTTAAAAAACTTCAAACTTATTTAATTATTCGCGTAATTAAGAAGTCTTCTAAACATTTTGCAGTACTTGATGTCTTTCTATTATATAGGATATGCAAAAAATACTTGTACATTTAAAAAATGACTTTCGTTCGGTAATTAATATAAAATGTAAATTTCATTTATTTTAAAGAAATTTGCAATAAAAAAGTCTGCATTGATTCAGAGATTAATGACTTAAATATGACATTGTAATTACGTTAATTAACATGCAAATAAGTAAACTTTCCAAGAATTTTTTGTGGAAAAAAATTGTTTCTTGAAATTAATTTAATTTAAAAATTACACAAAAAATATGCAGTTGCTGCGGAAAATATAAGTGGATTTTTTATGCCAAAACACACATTAACAAAATTTATTGATAATACTCTGGACCATTGTCTGAGAAAATATATAGTACTTATTATTATTAGTTATAATTAATGCACAAAGCGTTGCGCTATCTAGTTGAGTGAAAATCATATGGTTTAAATCTATAAGTTTGAGTAATTTTTATAACATTTTAGATGATAAGGATGTTTTTTTTATTACTTATACGTAAAATTATAGTATACGTAAAAATTAAACTAAAATCCACATAAGTAAAAAATGTCGGTGATGTAAAAGAGACTTAAATATCGTGATTTAAATATCTTAGGGGAACCTAGACGGCTTAATCCGGCCCTGGGTAACTCTCGGGACCCTTGAAGAACAGGAAAAGTCGTTGCAATATTTTTTTTTCCTCAAAACTACTAGTTCATGTGTTTGGCAAGTTCCTGGAGGTATTTGATAAGTTCAAAGGAGGGAAAAGAAGAGGCAAGTTCTTGGAGGTATTGTATAAGTTCAAAGGAGTTTAAAAATATTTTTTATTTATGCTTTTTTCATTATTTATATGGAAAATTATAGTATACGTAAAAATTAAACTAAATTCCACGTAAGTAAAAAATGTCTGTGATGGAAAAAAGATTTAAATATCGCGATTTAAATATCTTAGGAGCACATAGATGGCTTAATCCGGCACTGGGTAACCATGGGGACCCTTGAAGGACAGGCAAAATCTTTGCTATATTTTTTTTTTCTCAAAACTACTGGCTCATGTGCTTGGAAAGTTCTTGGAGGTATTGGATAAGTTAAAAAAAGTTTAAAAAATATTTTTTTATTTATGCCTTTTTTTAAACTTTAGTATGTTGATCGACTTCCCTGTCGACAACTATAACGTTCCAAGAAAGTATAAATGTCACTTAAGTCAATGGATTAACTAGAAGTATCCTGCTGCATTAGAAATAGTGATGCTATAATAAATAAAATCGGGCATTGATATGTGGAACGGCTGAAGTCAGTGATTGCGATATTGGAGAATGTGGAAAATACATGAAATTTTTAACGAAATATTTAATATCTTTTTGAAAAAAGTACAAATCTACAATAATATATACATATATATATATACAGGGTGTTCCGTTAAAGGGGTCCAATATTAATAGGGGTAATAGAGGAGATCACACGGAGCATAAATCAGTACATAATGCCTGGCCGGATCTCAATAATTTTCAAGTTACAGCAAATAGAATGAAAAATCGGAAATTTGTAAAAAAAACCTCATTGCTACACTATCGATAATGCTACATAAAAACGAAGCACATATTTAGAAAGAGCAGAAAAAATCCTACGAAATGACATAAGTTGTTTTAGAATATTGAGAATTAATGGCGAGTTACAAGCTCTGAAACAGTGAAAAAATACAAAATAAAATATTTAGCAAAACAGTTAATCGTTAATTCCAAAAATGCAACTCTACCTACATCAAGGAAAATGTTATAAAATTTGGTCCATTCCGAAAGCTTTCGAAGAAGCTGACAATAAACCATATCAGTTTAATTGTATGGGAGAAATCAAGCAGTTCCCTAGTTACAACTCTGTACTGTTGCACACTCGGAAAGAGCGAAACTCCACCCATGACGATTGTAACACCCCGTTTTAATATCTTTCAATTATACATTTCTGATCAACCTCTATCAATACCCTTTCATTATTCAGTCTGGTCAAGTGAATGACATATTGTGCAGCTCTCGCCTTGTCTTAAAGCAAACTCCGTGACTGCTGCGTTTCCTCCATGAACTTTCAGGATGATGAAGAAGAAGTACTTTTTATGCAAATTTTCTATGTGTATAGGAAGAAAAGTGTAATAAAACAGCAGTCATCAGTGGGCGTTATGTTAAAGGGAGGCTGTTGTAAGTGGGATTGTAGTAAGTTGATGTATAATAATTATGCCGGAATACTCTACCGAAGAATATGCGGACATGCATCTGATGTACGGGCAAGCTCATGGAAATGCATGTCTAGCACAGCGCATGTACCGTGAGCAATTTCCAAGGAGACGTTGCCCAAGTTCGAAACTCTTCATAAAAATCGATAGACGATTACGGGAGACTGGATCGTTTAATACAGCAAGCATTGATGCAGGGAAACCTCGACATGTACGAACACCTGCAATGGAAGAAGATGTACTGAATATTTTTAAAGATAACCCCTCCACGAGTACACGAGCTGCTGCGTCTGAAGTCGGTGTTTCTCACCAAAGTGTGTGGCGTGTTCTGCGTGCAGAAAACATGCACCCCTTTCATGTGCAGCGGGTACAACTGTTATCAGTAACAGATTGTGCTCAGCGGACAGAATTCGTACGCTGGTTGCTTAATGTAACAGAAAATAATCCACAATTTCTGGAAAATATTTTATTTACTGATGAAGCAACATTTACGAGAGAGGGCGTGGTAAACACGCACAATATGCACACATGGTCATATACAAATCCGCACACTGTTTTCCCGTCGAACGCACAGCCAAAGTTCAGTGTGAACATATGGGCAGGTGTCCTCGGCGATTATCTCATAGGACCATATTTACTCCCAGATGTACTCAATGGCAGTACGTACTTGGTTTTCCTACGGGATATCTTACCGCAGTTACTGCAAAATGTGCCAGCAACATTGCGCCACAATATGTGGTTTATGCACGATGGCGCACCGGCACATTTTTTCATAGGTGTTCGCAATCACCTCAATTCAACATATCCTGGGAAATGGATTGGACGCAGTGGACCTGTTGCTTGGCCTGCACGCTCTCCAGACCTCAATCCGTTAGACTTTTTTGTTTGGGGACACCTTAAATCGCTGGTGTATGAAACGTCTGTGGATACACCGGAGGATTTACTAGCGCGAATCGTTGTCGCTGCAGGAGACATTCCCAACTCCGTCGGAGTTTTTCGGCGTGTTCGCCAATCTTTACGACGTCGCTGTCGGCTGTGCGATTCTGTTAATGGGGGCAACTTCGAACACCTATTATAATAATGTCCGTTCGTCTGCCTTCCGACATTGAACTGTGCAGCGCAGGCCAGAAGACTATGCTTCACATATGTCATAAAGTACGTGGAATGTAATTCTTTATTTGTCATTTTTCTTTTATTTTCAACACTTTTTGGCACAGTATTTTGTAAGTCACAGACTGTGGTGTACTCAAATTGTAAATTACAAAGTTTGTATGAATTAATTTAAAATTTAGTGTCTTTTTTAAATTTATAATTAATAAAATTATTATGCTATTTGTTATTATTATTTCCTATCATAAATTATGATGCACATATACATACAATAATTGTCCATGTAAAACATGTACTGAAACTTCTTGCATAGTTACAAATCGCAATATTTTTAATTATTTCCGAATTTTCACCACCAGTTTAATTTTCAGGAATTTAACTTAAGCTTTATATCAATAAAAGACCACTTTAAAATGTAGACTATTACTGTAAAGTTATTTTGGTTCATTCAACTCTTGAATAATTAAAAATGTTGCATCTCAGAAGAAGCATGATCGAAAATGTATAGTTGAGAGTAATTAAAAAGGCGGTGTTTCCAATCGTGATGGGCGGAGTTTAACCTTTGCTAGTGTCAAAGAAAGCGGAGTTGTAACTAAGAAACTGATTAATTTCTCTCACACAATTAAATCGATATGGTTCATTGTAAGCTTTTTCGAAAGTTTTCGGAATGGACCAAATTTTACTACATTTTCCTTGTTGTAGCTAGAGTTGTCTTTTTGGAATTAACGATTAACTATTTTGATGTATATTGGATTTCGTACTTTTTTCACTGTTTCAGGGCTTGTAACTCGTCAATAAATATTGCTATTTTAATACAATTGATGTCATTTTGTAGGTTTTTTTCTGCTCTTTCTAAATATGTGCTTCGTTTTTATGTAGCATTATCGATAGTTTAGCAATGAGGGTTCTTTTACAATTTTCCGAATTTTCATTCTATTTGCTGTAACTTGAAAACTATTGAGATCCGACCAGGCTTTATATACTGATTTATGCTCCATGTGATCTCCTCTATTACCCCTATTAATATTGGACCCCTTTAACGGAACACCCTGTATATATATATATATATATATATATATATATATATATATATTATAAATTTTTACTTTTTTCTGTTTTTTCAAGTTGTTTCTGTTTATTTTTGCATATATTTTCTACTGTGTTTTCTTGTGTTGTCTTGGGGGGTGGTGCTAGTTCAGGCCAAAATCATGTTTTTGCTGGATTATATTGAATTTGTGTGTTCTAATATGCAGCTTCTGGCGCTGTTCACACGAATATTTAGCTGTTTTGTTTGTGTTGTGATGGTTACTGCTTATATATATATATATAATAGATATATAAATTATAATTAATAATAAAAAATATTTATTATCTGAGCATAGTAAAAATACAACGTAAAATGTCGCAACCGTTTGGAAATTAAGCATATTTATTGGCGCCTTATTGTAAACAACTTGTAATATAAATAGTTTAGAAAATGGCTTTATCGAAGAAATTTCTGCATGTTTTTTTTGTTTTTTTTTAATATACGAGAATCCTACTTTGTTATACACATATGCATTTACACAGTTAAAACACTACAGCACCGGTGAAATATTATAAGTTATTAAACCGATATATTAAACCGCAATTTTACACATTTTTAAGTAGATATAACTATAATTTAACACAATGAGCTGTGTTTCGCAGGTGTTACGTTCTTATATGAAAATCAATTACAACTAAATCGTGAAACAGCGAAGAAGTGAGTTGACGTTTATGTAAAAACTCAAAACAATGAAATTCATCTTATAGACCCTTGTTAAAGAATTACTTTTACAAACGTGCAAAACATTGCAATATTAAATGGTTACAATCATGAAAGAATTCAACAATACCGTGTCAATGTTAATTTTCTACATCATATACCCATATGCGCAATACACATTTTTCTATATCCTTTTTCTACATCATATACGAGCAAATCTTGTGCACATTGTCAAAAAACACGTCCTTATACACTAAATTATTCCTCATTTTTCAATAAATAATTCCCGTACTCCTAGAAAAAAAATTTTTTCCCGAGAATTCTTCCCGAAAGTCTGAAGAAAAGGGAAAAATTCTGTTTATTCCCTACACGCATGTGTATTGGCTCTATTAATACTAAAGTTCGAATTTATTTAACAGATGATAAACTAAAAATTCAATAAATTAAAAGTTCGAATTTATTTAAAGAAAAAAATAGCGCTTTTGTATTAAAAAAGGTAACAATTAATTTTCCTAGCTATTTAAATTTATTTGCAGTTTAATTTTTAAAAGCATAAAAAAAATAAATAAAATAAGTTGAAACTGGTGTGAAACACTAAGAACTAAAATAACTTCTTAAAACACCATAAAAACTTTAAAATGCGCTAGGCCTTTCGAAAGATCTGAGTCTTTCTTCGTCAGGCGCAAAAAGACGTGCGTCTACTATGAAAGCAGCAGCAAGTCTGAAATGAGAGGTAAGGGAGAGGAAACAAGCTGATGCAACAGCCAATAGGAAAGTAGAAAACAACAGCCAATAGGAAAACAGAAGACAACAGCCAATCACAGAAGAGTAAAAACAAAACAATAGAGAATACAAAATAGAAGGGGAATAAGGAAGTGAAAAAATAAATAAATAAATAAAAGATAAATAAATAAAATAGAATAAATAAATATATAAAATGAAATGAATAAATAATTAAAAAAATGGAAACACATGAAAATTAAGAATTAAATAAGTAACCAAAATATATAAATATATATAAAAAGACAGACTAAGATTAATTAATACAAAATAAATTATATGGAAGTACTGAAGAGGTTTTTCCAAGCAGCAGAGAGCATTGTGGAATCGGATTTATCATTAACAATAACTTCACGATTAAGATAAATAGCTAAATTTCCCAAAAAGTCCAATTCAGAGATACTATTAGCATTAAAGATAATTTTAGCATTTTTAAAATTAAAACAATGGCCGGAATCCCAAGAGTTCTTGGCAATTCAAGATTGAGAAATTTCTTGATTAGTTACATAACGAGAGTGTTCTTTTAAGCGGATTTCGAGATTTCTTTTAGTTTGACCAATATAAGATAAATCACAGCCATTACAAGGAACATTATAAATTCCCCATTTACGAAGATCAGGAACAGGAGATTTGGTGGAGGGGAATTTGAATTTATTGACAGGTTTAAAGATAATGTTAAAATTGAAGCGTCTTAAAACTTTAGCTAATTTGAAACATAAAGGAGGATAAAAAGGGAGGACAACCAAATTATCAGGTTTGCTTTTCACAGATTTAGAAAGAGTAGATTTGTAAGACGGTCTATTGAATTTCTTCACAGCATTCTTGATAACAGAAGGATTGAAACCTCTTTTGACAGCAACAGTTTTTAAGTAATTAAGTTGATCCTTAAGGGATGCAGAGTCGGAACAAATTTTGAGAGCACGATTTACATACGTATAAAATACACCGATTTTTTGGTTGACAGGATGATTTGAGAGAGCATGAGGTGGGTTAGAGACAGAAAAAGGTTTTCTATAAACACAAGTTTTGAAAGAAGAATCACATTTGGTAACTAAAACATCAAGAAAAGGAAGTTTATTACAATTTTCTAACTCAAAAGTAAACTGAATATGAGGGTCAATAGAATTGACAGTTTGAAGAATGGTAGAAATATCAAAAGGATTATCAACTAAAACAAAAGTATCGTCAACATAACGCATCCAACATTTAAAATTAACCAGATTTAATAATTTTTCCTCAAAAAATGCATATAAATATCACAAAGAATTAGAGATAAAGGATTACCCATACTTAAGCCGTCTGATTGTTTGAAAAGTTTATTATCAAATTCAAAGGTAGTTTGAGAGATGCAAATTTTATTTAAATTAACAAAATCTTTGACTTCAATATCAGAGAAATGAAATTCACGTAATCTTATTTCCAAGCAAGAAAGAGCACCTTCAATCGGAACATTAGTAAATAAAGATTTAACATCAAGAGAAAGCATAGAACAATTGGATGGGTTAATATTTTTTAATTTACCAACAAAATCATAAGAATTTTTTATCGTATGAGAATTAGAAATGCATAAAGGAGAAAAAATGGATGTTAAAAATTTGGCAAGAGGATAAGTAACAGTACCAATATTAGAGACAATAGGTCTTAAGGGGACATTGGTTTTATGAACTTTAGGCAAAAAAAAAAGTTCATAAAAGTTCATAAAAACAATGTCCCCTTAAGACCTATTGTCTCTAATATTAGTACTGTTACTTATCCTCTTGCCAAATTTTTAACATCCATTTTTTCTCCTTTATGCATTTCTAATTCTCATACGATAAAAAATTCTTATGATTTTGTTGGTAAATTAAAAAATATTAACCCATCCAATTGTTCTATGCTTTCTCTTGATGTTAAATCTTTATTTACTAATGTTCCGATTGAAGGTGCTCTTTCTTGCTAGGAAACAAGATTACGTGAATTTCATTTCTCTGATATTGAAGTCAAAGATTTTGTTAATTTAACTAAAATTTGCATCTCTCAAACTACCTTTGAATTTGATAATAAATTTTTCAAACAATCAGACGGCTTAAGTATGGGTAATCCTTTATCTCCAATTCTTTGTGATATTTATATGCATTATTTTGAGGAAAAATTATTAAATCTGGTTAATTTTAAATGTTGGATGCGTTATGTTGACGATACTTTTGTTTTAGTTGATAATCCTTTTGATATTTCTACCATTCTCCAAACTGTCAATTCTATTGACCCTCATATTCAGTTTACTTTTGAGTTAGAAAATTGTAATAAACTTCCTTTCCTTGATGTTTTAGTTACCAAATGTGATTCTTCTTTCAAAACTCGTGTTTATAGAAAACCTTTTTCTGTCTCTAACCCACCTCATGCTCTCTCAAATCATTCTGTCAACCAAAAAATCGGTGTATTTTATACGTATGTAAATCGTGCTCTCAAAATTTGTTCCGACTCTGCATCCCTTAAGGATGAACTTAATTACTTAAAAACTGTTGCTGTCAAAAGAGGTTCCAATCCTTCTGTTATCAATAATGCTGTGAAGAAATTCAATAGACCGTCTTACAAATCTACTCTTTCTAAATCTGTGAAAAGCAAACCTGATAATTTGATTGTCCTCCCTTTTTATCCTCCTTTATGTTTCAAATTAGCTAAAGTTTTAAGACGCTTCAATTTTAACATTATCTTTAAACCTGTCAATAAATTCAAATTCCCCTCCACCAAATCTCCTGTTCCTGATCTTCGTAAATGGGGAATTTATAATGTTCCTTGTAATGGCTGTGAATTATCTTATATTAGTCAAACTAAAAGAAATCTCGAAATCCGCTTAAAAGAACACTCTCGTTATGTAACTAATCAAGAAATTTCTAAATCTTCAATTGCCAAGCACTCTTGGGATTCCGGCCATTGTTTTAATTTTAAAAATGCTAAAATTATCTTTAATGCTAATAGTATCTCTGAATTGGACTTTTTGGAAAATTTAGCTATTTATCTTAATCGTGAAGTTATTGTTAATGATAAATCCGATTCCACAATGCTCTCTGCTGCTTGGAAAAACCTCTTCAGTACTTCAATATAATTTATTTTGTATTAATTAATCTTAGTCTGTCTTTTTATATATATTTATATATTTTGGTTACTTATTTAACTCTTAATTTTCATGTGTTTCCATTTTTTAATTATTTATTCATTTCATTTTATATATTTATTTATTCTATTTTATTTATTTATCTTTTATTTATTTATTTATTTTTTCACTTCCTTATTCCCCTTCTATTTTGTATTCTCTATTGTTTTGTTTTTACTCTTCTGTGATTGGCTGTTGTCTTCTGTTTTCCTATTGGCTGTTGTTTTCTACTTTCCTATTGGCTGTTGCATCAGCTTGTTTCCTCTCCCTTACCTCTCATTTCAGTCTTGCTGCTGCTTTCATAGTAGACGCACGTCTTTTTGCGCCTGACGAAGAAAGACTCAGATCTTTCGAAAGGCCTAGCGCATTTTAAAGTTTTTATGGTGTTTTAAGAAGTTATTTTAGTTCTTCAAAAAAAAAATATCCGCACTTAAAATATGTTCTAAACAAACAGATTAAATATATATATAACAGTTAAATTTAATGAAAAAAAAATCGATTTTACTTAAAAAAGCAACAACCAAAAATAGTGCTTTAAACAGAAAAAGTAATAAATAATTTTCACATTCATTTAAAATTATTCGCAATTTATTTTTTAAAGTTATAAAAAAGCACTCGCATTGAAGGTATATTCTAAATGAACACATTTAAAAAATATATAATAGTTGAAAAAAGTAATCGATTTTAATCAAAAAAGGAAACATTTTTTCTCGAATAATTTAAAATATAATATTCATATTTTACATCTAACAATCAAATTAAGAATATATTTAATTCATGTTTTTATCCTCTATTAATACTAAAGTGTTAAAATCCCAAACATCGTCTAATAACGTCGAAATCTACCCTCAATTAACTTAAAATTGCTACGTTTCTAAACCCCAAATTGTTTAAGTGGCAAGCTGCCATTTTAAGAAAATCCGCATCATCGTTTCAAACTGTTATTCTAGCAAGCGCCCACTGGTCTTACAGGCTAGATACTTGTCTGAAGGGATTCGAAAAAGGGATTGTCTGGTTCGAGCCCAAGGTCGGCCAGAAAATATTTATTGAAATAGAATATCAAATAATAAATACTCCCGTAATAGCCCATAGGTGGATGCCCAAAAAGAGATGTAATTTTTTAAAACCGACGTTCTTCAAATAAAGGAAAATTTACCTCCTGGAACAGAGAAATAATTAAACGGACATTCTTCAAAGAACGGAAATATTCCGGGAAAAGTGCTGCCAGGAAAATCTCCGACATTTGAAGGAAGTATTTTTGAGAGTGTATATATGCAAATTTTATCTAAAAAACGACTTTAACTATTTTAATTGACAATTTTAATTGTATCTTACCGTTTTGGAGTACGAGAGTACCGTTGGGCTAGGACACATTATCGAGAAAATTGGCTTAGTGGGTTATTTTGGGGTCACTACGGATCAATGCATATCAATGGGAATGAAGGTTGAAACAGTTAAGTTGCTGAAAAGTTGGCAACATTTCGTTAAATTTTGCAATATTTTGCAATATTTTATGATATATGCCGGCATTGGCTAGATCTGGTGAATGCCAAAACACGTTCTTGGCGTCAAATGAAAGAATGTCGCTAAATTTGCGACTTTTGGTTTGAGAAAATTGGTTTTCAGAATCTTAAGGAATTTTCTAGATATTCACAATACAGGATTCAACCAATCAGAGCCTATAAAATGTTCTAAAAACAGAATTCACTCAATCACGGTACATAGAAATTTCTCGAAATTTATCCCACACCTATATAAGTAAGTGCTTCGGTTGAAGCCTAATGACTGTGGAATTGTACCGCTTATCTTACGATCTGCAAAAGTCTTTGAACACAAAGGTAATTTTAATTGAGCTTAGATGGGTCTTCCTCTAGGTAGGAATTTATGGTTAAATTATCATAACTTAAACATCCAGTGTTATTTTGGAACGAAATAATCGAAAGGCAAAAAGAAAAAAAAAATTGCCTTTTGCGGTATCCAAACAAAAGTGTAGTGTTAATAATAAAAGTATGTAAGTACATTATAATTAAATTTCATTACACAATTGGCCCTTTATATGTTTTGTTTTCTAAATGATTTATATAAGGTTATTTATTTTCAACATATGATAAAACTATTTTCAAAGCCTGTAATATCCATTAGTCTCGCTCTTCAAAACATATAATTTAAACGATTAATAACTAATGTATCTTTATATGCTAGCCAAAATAATCCAAATTCTATGTATATGAAAGTAGTCCCAAGATCGAAAACATGAGAAAATAAATTAGATTACAACCTGTACATATCATCAACTTTATTTCCTTTAAGAGATGATATTAGTGATAAATGTCACCAGCAGTTATTTTCAAACTTCATTATCAAGTGATATAATTGGTGCATTCGTTTAAATCCCCTATCACCGTCGTTTCATTTAACTATATGTTGCAAATGATATACAAAGGACTCAAAACAGAACAAAGCTATTTAAACGCAATATGTCTGGCAGAAAAAGTTGAAGAATAAACTTTTAGCATGTATTTCAGAACTTATATTAAAAAAGAAATTGAAATGATATATATAGATGCAGATATTCTAGTGCCCGAATAAGAGAAAATGAAGATCATAACCTTTATGTCTTCTTCTTTATCAAAGTGAAAAGATAATACAATGATAAATGATACAAACATAACTAGAAAACCTTATTACACGGCGGTTATTTATTAACACATTTTCTAAATATCCCATTTCTTAAATGGTTGTCTCTTAAATAGCTTTTTAAAAATGTGATAAAGAGAAACCATTTGTTTTCAAACGATGTAAGCCATTATAAAAGGTTTAACATTTAAGGTATTACATTTGGAATAAAATTTTACCATTTATCCTTTAGTTTTTTGTAAGATAAGGTATTTGTATTACAATATGCTGCGTAATAAAACGAAATAATAACATCTTATTTGATATATCACAAAACTTGAATTAAATCGTTTTAAACAGTAAATTATATGTCAGTCGAGAAAGTATCTGTAAAAACTCAAAGGTAAACCATTTAATTCTCTGCGAGCCAAAATAATTCAAATTCAATGTATATCAAATGAGTCACAAGATCGAAAACATGAGAATATAAATTAGATTACAACATATATCTTCGTCTTTATTTTTGTTAAGAAATTATATTAGTGATAAATGCCACCAGAAGTTATTTGCAAACTTCCTTACCAAGTTCTGTTATTGGTGCACTCGTTTAAATACCCTCTCTCCGTCATTTTTATTTAACTATGTGTTACAAATGACTCAAAACTCAATAAAGCTGTTTAAACGCAATACTTCTGACAGAATAATTTGAAGAATAACTTTTAAGCATGTTTTTCAGGAGTTCTATTACAAAAGCAATCGAAATGATAAATATAGGTACAGATATTCTATTGCTCGAATAAGAGAAAATGAAGATCATAACCTTTATATCGTCTAGTTTATGAAAGTGAAAAGATAATGCAATGATAAATGATACAAACATAACAAGAAAACGTAATTACTCAGCAGATAATTATTAACACATTTTCTAAAAATCTCATTTCTTAAATGGTTTTCTCTTAAATAGTTTTCTAAAGATGTGATAAAGAGAAACCATTTGTTTTCAAACGATGTAAGCCATTATAAAAGCATTACATCTGGAATAAAATTTTACCATTTATCTTTTAATTTTTTTGTAAGATAAGGTATTTGTATTACAATATGCTGCGTAATAAAACGAAATAATAACATTTTATTTGATACATCACAAAAGTAGAATTACATCGTTTTAAACAGTAAATTATATGTTAGTCTAGAAAGTGTCTGTAAAAACTCAAAACATTAAATACTTCTTCTAAACAATTGTTGAAGAATTACTTTTACAAAAGAACAATACTAAATTTTTCCAATGTTTCAGAAATTCAAAAATATTATGTCATTGTTCATTTTCTTACATAGGTAATTATTATTACATTATGATTATTTGATATTACGGATCAAACTAATTAAAAGGTGTAAATGATCACAAATATATGCTTTTTGTTTTATAGAAATTTAAAAAATATTATTAATGATAAATACAGCAAGTAGATTTATATAAACCTTATTGCATTATCGGTTCCTTGTAAGTTTTTTCTAAATCATTGATATAATTGTTTGAGATTCAACACGTGCTAAAATTATTTTCAAAACTTATGAAATTTATTCGCCTACTCCTTGAAAAGGTACTTTTAAACTATAAAAGATTAATGAAGCTGTTTAGCTTTAACTATATGTTATAAATGACATAAAATTGACTCAACACAGCATAGAACTATTTAAACGTATCGCTTTTGGAAGAATAAATTAAAAAGATACATATTTCAGTAGTTCTATTTTTAAAGCAATTGAAATGATAAATATAAATTTAGGTTTTCTAACGTCTTAAATAAGATAAAGTGAAATTCATAACTTTTATGTCTTCTACTTTATCAAAGTGAAAAGATAAGGTAATGAAAAATTATGCTAACATAACTAGAAAACCTTATTACACGGCGTATATTTATTAACACAGTTTCAAAAATCCCATTTCTTAAACGGTTTTCTCTTAAATAGCTTTCTAAAAATGTGATAAAGAGAAACTATTTATATTATCTGTGAGCCAAAATAATTCAAATTCTATGTATTATATAAAAGTAGTTCCAAGGCCGAAAGCATGAGAATATAAATTAGATTAAATCATATATATCTTCTTCTTTATTTCTGCTAGGAGATGATAGTAGTGATAAATACCCCCAGCAGTTATTTGCAAACTTCCATAAAAAGTGGTATTACTTGTGCATTCTTTTAAATCCCCTCTCTCAGTCATTTTCCTTCAACTATATGTTATAAATGACATACAAAGTACCCAAAACACAACAAAGCTATTTAAACGCAATATTTTGTCAGAATAAAGAATAAACTTTAAGAATGTATTTCATAATATCTATTACAAAAGCAATTGAAATGATAAATATAGATACAAGTTTTCTAGTTCCCGAAATAAGAGAAAATGAAGATCATAACCTTTTTGTCATCTTCTTTATCAAAGTGAAAAGCTAATGCACTGAAAACTTATACAAACATAGCTAGAAAATCTTATTACACGGTCGATAATTATTAACACATTTTCTGAAAATCTCACTTCTTAAATTGATTTCTCCTTAATAGCTTACTAATATTGTTATAAAGAGAAACCATTTATTCTAGATTAATTTTAACGCAATTATTCAAATTGGTAAAGAAATCATACGAGTTGTAATTTACAAACTGGACGAAAAATGTCCGGGTCAGGATTTGAAACTGGGATCTCTTGACTGGATGAATTATGCCCTCCAGATTCGACCGGGATAGCTCAGTTGGTAGAGCACGGCAGCTTCAGCCAAGAGATCCCAGGTTCGAATCCCCTCCCGGACATTTTTCGTCCAGTTGGAAAATTACAACTCGCATAAAACCATTTATTCTCTGCGAGCCAAAGTAATTCAAATTCTATCTATATCAAAGTAGGTTCAAGACTGAAAACATGAGAAAATAAAACAGATTACAACATATATCTATTCATCTTTATTTCTGCTAAAATATGATAGTAGTGATAAATGCCACCAGCAGTTATTTACAAAATTCATTACCAAGTGGTATTACTGGTGCTTTCGTTTAAATACCCTCTCTCAGTCATTTTCCTTTAACTATACGTTACAAATGACATACAAAGGACCCAAAACACAACAAAGCTATTTAAACGCAATATTTTGGCAGAATAAGTTGAAGAGTAATATTTAGGAATGTATTTCAGACGTTCTATTAAAAAAGCAATTGAAATGATAAATATAGATACAGATATTCTAGTGCCCGACATAAGAGAAAATGAATATCATAACCTTTAAGTCTTCTTGTTTATCAAAGTGAAAAGATAATGCAATGATAAATGATACAAACATAACTAGAAAACCTCATTACAAAGCGGATATTTATTAATACATTTTCCAAAAATCTCATTTCTAAAAATGGTTTTACCTTAAATAGCTTGCTGAAAATGTGATAAAGAGAAACCATTTATTCTCAAAAGATGTAAGTTATGATAAAAGTATTACACCTGGAAAAAAATTCAAATGATAAAACTTATCCTTTAATTTTTCGTAATGTTAAATGACAATGTGTTGCGTAATAAAAAGAAATAAAAACATTTTATTAGATATATCACAAAAGTAGAATTAAATCGTTTTAAACAGTGAATTATATGTTAGTTAAGAAAGTGTCTGTAAAAACTCTACACATTAAATCCTTCTTGTATACCATTGTTAAAGAATTACATTTACAAAAGAACAATATAAAGCAATAATAAATGGTTTCAATGATACACAAATTCAACAATAATATGTCAAAGTTCATTTTCTTACACACGTAATTGGTGTTACATTATGATTATTTGAACTTCCGGATCGAAATATTCAAAAGGTATAAAATAGCAGAAATTTATGCTTTCTGCTTTATAGAAATTTAAAAAGTAGTATTAATGATAGATACAGACAAGTAGATTTAAATAAATCGGTTGCTTGTAAGTCTTCCTAAATTATTTATATATTTTTTTAATTTCAACACGTGATAAAGTCATTTTCAAAACTTATAAAACCTATTCATTTACCTCTTGAAAAGATACGTTTTAACATTAAATTATTAATGAAGCTGTATGTATTAGCCAGAATAATCCAAATTCTATGTATAACAAAGAATGCCAAAGATCGAAAACATGAGAAAATAAATTAGTTTACAACATATATATTTTCAGAAAACAGGATGGTGTTAATAAATGCCAACAGCAGTTATTTTCAAATTTCATTACTAAGTAGTGTTACTGGTGAATTCGTTTAAATCTCCTCACTTAGCCGTTTTGCCCTTAAGTATGTTAAAAATGACATAAAATTGACTCAACACATCATATAACTATTTAAACGTATTGCTTTTGGAAGAATAAATTTCAAAGCTATGTTTTTTTGAAGTTCTATTTCAAAAGCAATTGAAATGATAAATATAGATACAGATATTCTAGTGTCCCAAATAAGAGAAAATGAAGATCATAACCTTTATGTCTTCTTCTTTATCAAAGTGAAAAGATAATGCAATGATAAATGATACAAACATAACTAGAAAACCTCATTACACGGCGGATATTTATTAACACATTTTCTAAAAAGCTCATTTCTTAAATGGTTTCACCTTAAATGTGATAAAGAGAAAGCATTTATTCTCAAAAGATGTAAGTTATTATAAAAGCATTACATCTCGAAAAAAAAATTCAAATGATAAAACTTACCCTTTAATTTTTCGTGATGTAAAATTATAATGTGCTGCGTAATAAAAATAAATAATAACATTTTATTAGATATATCACAAAAGTAGAATTAAATCGTTTTAATCAGTGAATTATATGTTAGTTGAGAAAGTGTCTGTAAAAACTCAAAACATTAAATCCTTCTTCTAAACAATTGTTAAGGAATTACTTTTACAAAAGAGCAATATAAAACAATAATAAATGTTTCCAATGATACAGAAATTCAACAATACTATGTCAAAGTTCATTTTTTTACACAGGTAATTAGTGTTACATTATGATTATTTGAACTTCCGGATCGAAATAATCAAAAGGTATAAAAGATCACAAATTTATATTTTTTGCTTTATAGAAATTAAAAAAATAGTATTAATGATAAATAGAGCAAGTAAATTTAAATAAATCTTATTCATTATCCGTTATTCATTATCCGTTGCTTGTAAGTTTTTTCTAAATTATTTATCTAATTGTTTTAGTTTCAACAGGTGTTAAAGTCATTTTCAAAACTTAGAAAGTCTATTCGTTTAACCCTTGAGAAGATACGTTTAAACTATCAACGATTAATGAAGCTGTTTATATTTTAGCCAGAATAATTCAAATTCTACGTATAACAAAGTATGCCTAAGGTCGAAAGCATGAGAAAATAAATTAGATTACAACATATAGAGGAAAAGAGGATTGTAATAATAAATGCCATCAGCAGTTATTTTCAAACTTCATTAATAAGTAGTGTTACTGGTGCATTCGTTTAAATCTCCTCTCTTAGTCGTTTCGCCTTTAACTATATGTTACAAATGACATAAAAGTAACCCAACAGAACATGTAACTATTTAAAAGTATTGCTTTTGGAAGAATAACTTTCAAAGATATGTATTTCTGAAGTTTTAATTCAAAAGCAATTGAAATGATAAATATAAATACAGATTTTCTAATAAGAGAAAATGAAGGTCCTAACCTTTATGTCCTCTTCTTTATCAAAGTGAAAACATAATGTATTGACAGATGATTCAAACATAACTAGAAAACCTCATTACATGTCGGATATTTATTAACACATTTTCTAAAAATCTCATTTCTTAAATTGTTTTATCTTAAATAGTTTTTTAAAAATATGATAAAAAGAAACCATTTAAATTCTCTGAGAGCCAAAATAATTACAATTCTATCTATGTCAAAGTAGTTTCAAGATCGAAAACAAGACAAAATAAATTAGATTAAAACATATATATATTCATATTTATTTTTGTTAAAAGATGATAGTAGTGATAAACGGCACCAGTAGTTATTTGCAAACTTCATTAACAAGTGGTATTACTGGTTCACTCGTTTAAATCCCTCTATCAGTCATTTTCATCTAATTATATGTTAAAAGTGACTTAAAAAACCTAAAACACAACAAAGCTATTTAAACACAATAATGTAGTAGAATAATTTGAAGAATATCCTTTAAAAATGTATATCAGACGTTTTCTTACAAAAGCAATTGAAATGACAAATATAGATTCAGATATTCTATTGCCCGAAATAAGAGAAAATGAAGATCATAACCTTCATATTTTCTTCTTTATCAAAGTGAAAAGATAATGGAATGATAAATGATACAAACAGAGCTAGAAAACCTCATTACCCGGCAGATATTTATTAACACATTTTCTAAAATCTCATTTCTTAAATGGTTTTCTCTTAAATAGCTTGCTAAAAATGTGATAAAGAGAAATCATTTGTTCTCAAAATATGTAAGCCATTAAAAGAGCATTACATCTGGAATATTTTTTTTTTTAATGATAACATTCATCCCTTAATGTTTTGTAAGATAAGATATTTGGATTACAATGTTCTGAGTAATAATACAAAATAATAGCTAGAAGCATTATTTGATATATCATGAAAGTACAACTAAATTGGTTTAAATAGTGAAACATATGTTAGTTAAGAATGTATCTATAAAACTGAATTTTAAATTTCACATAGCTATTTATATCGTAAGGCGAATGACTCAAATGATAAATACATTTAAATATACAATTATGAGAACATAAACTAAAAAATATCATGAGTCTATTATGGTCTATCCCAGCCGAAAGTTATTTGTTGCGATAAATTCTGCACTATAAGTATTCAGAATCATTTATGTTTAAATATTTGCTAACGCATTCCTTCATATCCCATCTCTCGGGTCATTCTCTTATATATATATATATTTTAAATTACGAAATAAAAAATCCAAGTAATAATAACACCTCCCAATATGCAAAAAACATTGCTTTTAAACCAAAACATGAGACCTATACAAGGTGGTTCAGAACTATTTGTCAAAAATGTAAAGGCTGGTAGAGGGACCTAAATAAGCACATTTCATATAGGAATGTGGTTGTGGAAATGTAGCGTTGAGACAGTAGATGCCGCTGTTTAGTTCGGCGGATGAAAGCGATTCTCTGACTTGAATCATCATTCCCCGCACGGATTTCGAGCAACAGCATTGTTACATCAATGCGGAGCTTGCTGACATGCATTTCATGTATGGGACTGCGCAAGGAAATGGAGCGGCTGCTCAAAGGATGCGCACGTTCCATAGCTCTCGAGCTTTTCTAAAGACTATCCTCTAATGTGCGCAATACTTCTTCTTCTACCGCAGGAATTCTGCGATATATTCCTGTGCCTATATCACGCTTAGAAGCATAAAACGATCCACTCGCGCACAACTCGCGATGAAGACGCTCAAATGTTCGGCAATCCGCCAAATTCCTACCTGGGAATCGTTCCATGTTCATCCTATGAGCAGCTACTCCATTTCCTTGCGCAGTTCCATACATGAAATGCATGTGAGGAAGCTCCGCATTGGTGTGTAACAATGCATGTTGCTCAAAATCTGAGCGGGGAATGATGATTCAAGTCAGAGTGTCGCTTTCATCTGCCGAACTCAACAGCGGCGTCTACTGCCTCAACGCTGGATTTCCGCACCCACATTCCTATACAAAATCTGCTTATTTAGGTCCCCTCTACCTGCCTTTACATTTTTTACATATAGTTCTGAACCAACCTGTATAGTTAATAAGGCTTTATGTTGCTAAACCATTTCCATCATTAGCGTGCATTTCAGAAATTTCTTTTTAATTCAGAAATTCCAAATCCATACCGAAAATTCCAAAAAAAGAATTATTACTTTAAGTAATCACGAAAGATCTGTCATTAATTAAAAAAAATTGCTATTCAGAAATGTCTGGTATGATTTCAGAATTTCCGAGAAAAAAAAAGAAATTTCTGAATTGACGCATATATGCGCTAATGAACCAAATGGGTTACAAAGCAGATAATATATGTATATATATATATATATATATGTATATAAGCATATGTTTTCTACTTTTTAAAGCATCAGAAATAATGATGAGACACTGATAAATGTTTGATATATATTCCCAGATAGATATGTGAAACAGTGAATAGGAAAGTTCATTGTGGATACATCGTGTCATTATATTGTGGATACTTATATCCACATTTTCTGAAATCTCATCGTTTTAATGGTTATTTCCTTTATGTTTTCTGCTTTATAAAACTGACTAGAAAGCGTCCTGATAAATAATTCAAACGATATAAATAAATAAGACCTTTCATTATATAGTGCGTACATATATGTTGACATTACATAATTATATTTCTCGTTTCATGAAATCTGATCTTTTTAATAATATTCTGCTGATCAAGTCTCTTTTAGAAACATGACAAAGAAAAGTCCTTCATTTTATCAGATGTAGATCTATTATAAAATCATTACATTTGGATAAATATAAAGAATATTGTTTTTTTAAGATATTCACTAGAAAAGATTTTACGATAGAGAGAAATTCATCACTGGGCAGAAACGTTCTGGAACATTCTTTTAAATTTCATTTATTAAAGCGTTTTCTACTTAACAGTTTTTCATATTTGTGATGTAGAAATAGAAATTATTTTCAATCCATCATAAAGTAATACTATAAAGTAATATTTCCCTTACATATACAGTGTTGGTCAAAATTGTGGACACATTTTGGGAAAAATGCTTTTTTGAAGTTTGATGGATCATAACACCAAATATTTCTTCGTAATACCATAAAATATATATACCACTAGAAAAATAATTTAATCAAGAATATTATGAAATACAGTTTGTTCAATTATAATTATTTTATCAAACATTATAGCACAATAAGCAGAAAAAGGCAGTAAAACCGGGTTAGGTTGATGATAATTATTTTTTATTTTCTTAAATATAGCCGATGCATATGAATGTTTGGAATGACAGACAGATTCCATTTTATTTGGTAATATGTCAGTCAAATCTAGGGTAGGATTTAAAATAAAATATGTCATATTTTGGTACTTATAGGTGGACTTATATCACTATTTGTTATGTATGAAACAAGACTGATAAAGGCAGAAAAAGATGAAAGAAAGCAATTAGCTGTAGAAGAGTATTGTCCCTGTGAATAGGTCACAGGGAACAATAATCTCGGAGTATGCAACATGAAATGGTGCACTGCAATGGAGAGCTGCATCAAAATAGAGTTCTGTGTAAATTGCAGTATTCTAAATTCTAGAATTCTATTGAAAAAACATTTTAACATGCCAAATAACATGAACCTAGTATGTCTCTGTCTGTTAAACATGACTTTTAGTCCAGTTTAATATTTTCAATCTTTATTTGATTTATATCCTTTTTTCATGAAATTCTAGTATTTAGACCAAAATGCTGCACTCTCTACAGAGCTGTACTTTGACTCAGTTCCCCATTACAGTGCACCATTTCATGTTGCATACACCGAGATGATTATTTTCATTGACCTATACACAGGGACCTTAATCTTCTACCGGCAACCGCTCTCCTGCATTTTTTACTACCTTTCCCAGTCTCGTTTTGTATGACTTAGACATCCCTGTGTTATTTTACTTCCAATTTCTTTAAAACCATAGCTCTATACACTTAAAAATATTGTTATACATTAATTTATAGGTAACTCATCAACTTTTTATGATGTGTTCTTACTTTTCTTATGCTTTACTAGCTCAAAAATTGAAAGGTGGCAAAGAACTTTAGCAACTTGATAGCAATCATAAAAAATTGTGATAAAAGTTTACCTATAAGTACCAAAATATGGCATATTTTTTTTTAAATCGTACCCTAGCTTTTATTGACACATTACCAAATAAAATGGAATATGTCTATCACTCCAAACTTTCATATGCATTGGCTACATTCAAGAAAAGGAAAAATAATTATCATCAACCTAACCAGGTTTTACAACTTTTTCTGATTATTGGAGTATAACGTTTAATAAATAATTTATAATTCAACAAACTGTATTGCATAATATACTTGATTAAATTATCTTTCGAGTGATATATATTTTTCATGGTAATACTAAGAAATATTTGGTGTTATGATCCATCATACATACTTCAAAAAGCATTTTTCCCAAAAGGTGTCCACAATTTTGGCCACCACTATGTAACAAATTCAGTTAAAAAGATTTATGATTACATGGTTTTATAACATTACAAAACTAATAAAATGAGAAAAGTAATGATATGTGTCCTAATATCTAAAAAACTAGAAACGACGATGACGTCGATTATGTTTTCTGCTTTATCAAAGTGGAAATGTAGTGTCGTGTGCTCATAATAATTAAAAATGTACAGTAGTCAAAATAATAAATAAATAAATGAAAAAAGAGAGAAAGAGAACAGCCTATACATTTTCAGATATCCAAACTGTCACGGAAATAAACGGAAATAGCCATTAGCTTGTAATGTATGTTTTTTTTTTACAATTTATAATAAAAAAGTAAGCTTATGGGTCATATTGAAATCGTATCAAATTCGATTCAAATCGTACCAATCATTCCATATTGAATTTGTACCAAACTACTAATTTTGACATCATATTTGGCTTTTTCGGTAAATTGTACCTTAAGATAACAAACGGGAAGTCAATCGGTCATGTAGTTTTGGTATGAAATTAAATTTTGGAACTCTTAATTTTAAATTGATTTGTAAAGAGCAAGTTGAAAGACGGTTATTTTTTGTTTAAGTATAACTGAAGAATTACTTTCCTGAAAGAACTCTCATTTTGGATTCACATATGTGAAGCTTTAAGAATCAATATCTGTTAAAAAACTCATAGGTTACAAGTTTTCGGGTTATAATTTTTCGAAAATCCATTTCGAAAAGAAAAAAATATATATTTAAAATTAATAAGCTACTTTTCCCTATAGACTATAATGTAACAGAATTATTTTGTGTCTCCCTTAAAACAAGCTATGAATTCTACACACTCCGTTTATAATAGGCAAAATCCTCTGTTATCGATTTCTTGAAGCTTCAAATGTGAGATTCCAAAATTGCAGCTCATTTCGCCAAGTAGTTCTTCAGTTTTACTTAAACAATTACCCGCATTGCAATATCTCAATAACATATACCAAGTATATAAAAATACATATACATTTACGAAATTTAGAGCACCGACAGACAGACAAACCAAAGACCGACCAAAACACTTTTGAACTCTGTTGGAAAACGTTAACACGTTCACTGCCGGGTTGAAATTACCGAAATTTTATTTTATTTAGAAAGTTTAATTTCATACCAGGAAATACTAATAGCAATATTTACTTTATTTAATTACAGACATTTCGTGATTACATAAAGTAAAAATTCTTCTTTCGAAATTTCCGGGACGAATTTTTAATTTTAGATTGAAAAACCACGAGTATACTCGTGGTTGGCAGCAAATGGGTTAAAAACAAGCAGAAACAATTATACTACAATAGGAAAAAAAATGTTGTATGTTTACTTACCCTAAATAATGTAGCACTTTATCACCCTTCAAAGTTTATAATTAGTTTTTTACTTATTACCCAATAAATCGTAAGCAAACAAATAATAATAAAAAAAACTTCGGTTCGTATTTAACATCTCTGATAAATTAGGATTAAGTAACTCAACTTTTTATTCCAGTCTGTTACTACGTATGCTTCCCGAACGGGACTCTACATCACTTTTTCAGACACGGAAAATACCACGCTTCCACAGAAACATTGTGATTAGCTCCGTTATCAGTTACAACAACAACTGACTGAAGTTCCTTAATGTTTGAGTTAGGTTGCGGATTTTTATACAAATCGGTAACTTTTATTTGAAACCTACAGAGATTACTTTTATTCAGAAAATGCCCATTTCACCAAGTGACTGCTATATGGAATTACTCACCACAGTTTACGGTAATTAGCTTTTATCCGACTGATAAGATAATATCGAGATAAATATTTGAAGCAGTAAATCGGAAATCTCATTGGATACTTACAGATGCATTTATGCATTTTCAGATATCTTATCTTTTTAACCGTGTTTTACCAAAGTGTTTGTTCGAAACATAAGTATGGAAAGCTTTTGTGTTTTACTAGATATAGAATCATTGTAAAAACATTACATGTGTATAAAATAATCATATTTATTTTAAGTAAGTAAAAAAAAAAAAAAAGATTTATTATGTAGTGTTAAGTTTATTAATACATTCTTTTCTGTTTGTGTTTTACTAGATATAGAATCATTGTAAAAACATTACATGTGTATAAAATAATCATATTTATTTTAAGTAAGTAAAAAAAAAAAAAAAAAAGATTTATTGTGTAGTGTTAAGTTTATTAATACATTCTTTCTCCCATTCTAAGAATAAATTTCTTTTTATTAATTTTACATTTACACTTAATGGAATCTTTCACTCGTCCCTTGCTTGTTCGATTTCTTCTTATTTATATCACTTCGTGCGTTTGTTTTGAACCGTGTGCGGCTATACACATGAGAGAGGTCAACTTTATATTATCCGAAACAGCTGTGATGGGTTTAATTTATCAATTTTTATGGTGTTCTCAAACAATTTTATTAAATCTAAATTATTAGTCACCATTTTGTCCGTTCTTGTTTTACTATTCTACCCAGGAAACCACGCCTTACAGTAATAATGAAAAAAATCTAATTAAGCAGCAATCGAAAGAGCATAGTGTAATGTTTTTTTTTTAACACATAAATCATTTGGCCTCGTCTCCTCGTTATCGAGGTATAAAGTCTTAAATTTTTCTAATTTATTTGTTTAATTTAGGAAGAAAAGGCGTGGTTTGGATTCAGAAATTTTAATAATGGGATTATTATAAAATACAAAACATACTTAAATATAGTAATATAAAAATGAAAGAAGCCGGGGGGGGGGAAATGCTATTGACAAAAGCTGTGATGGGTTTAATTTATCAATTTTTATGGTGTTCTCAAACAATTTTATTAAATCTGAATTATTAGTCACCATTTTGTCCGTTCTTGTTTTACTATTCTACCCAGGAAACCACGCCTTACAGTAATAATGAAAAAAATCTAATTAAGCAGCAATCGAAAGAGCATAGTGAAATGTGGTTTTTTAACACATAAATCATTTGGCCTCGTCTCCTCGTTATCGAGGTATAAAGTCTTAAAGTTTTCTAATTTATTTGTTTAATTTAGGAAGAAAAGGCGTGGTTTGGATTCAGAAATTTTAATAATGGGATTATTATAAAATACAAAACATACTTAAATATAGTAATATAAAAATGAAAGAAGCCGGGGGGGGGGGGGAAATGCTATTGACAAATATGGTACTGAACCAAAAAAAATATTGAAGCATAGAAAATAAGGGCACCAAGAACATTTCACGAAGTTAATTCTAGTGCACTGATTACAATGGTCCATCTCCTGTGAAAAACAAAACTTCAAGGCCCTTTGAAATGGAAGTGGCCCAGTTTGCACTACCCCAGTCTCTAGTACTAAGTATGCCGAATCATGTCAAAGTATTGCGCTCTTTAAACTGGAAATGAACAAGTGACGGGAGTTTGATGATGGTGTTACGTTCAAAACGTAACTCCTTCTTCAATCCTATTAAATCAATACATTAGCAAATTTTAAGACTTTATATCTCGATAACGGGGAGACGAGGGCAAATGATTTATGCGTCAAAAAACCCTATGCTCTTTCGATTGCTGCTTATTTAGATTTTTCATTGTTACACGAACGGTGGAGTTTCCTGGGAAGGACTTTTGCTTTGGTTATACTTCCAATGGGAAATTCCTGGGGTCTTAACCCGATAGCGGTCGTAAGTTTTTTTTAGAGCGCTGCTGGTCGCGTTTGGTCTTTTTTCCACCGGTTCTTACTGGTGGAAAAAGGTAAATAACAAACAGTTTTCGATAATTATTCAACTATTACTTTTCAATAAAGTTGTAAAGTTTCACTTTACTAAAATCATTTTTTTTAAATCACGAGCTGTGAAATATTTTTGGAAATGAAGCAAATGAATTGCCACTAGTTATTATATCATGATCTTATCGAAGAATTTCTACTTTCCCTGTCAATATTTACTTGAAAAATTGTTAGAATGTTAAAATAGAAACTCTGTGGTTATGAAAAGGTTATAACCAGAGGTTATACAAGATAAGGTTATACAGGATATACAAAATAAGGGTATGCAAGATATACAAGATAAGGTTATACAAGATGTACAAGATAGTGAGGAAAAAAAAAACGAATCAACAAATCAAATTTATCCGAATCAATAATTTCTTATTTTGCTTTATTAATATTATATTATAGAGTGCAATTTATATTTATTTTTTAAATAAACGAATCAATAAATCAAATTTATCCGAATGAATAATTGCTTATGTTGCGGGATTAATATTATATTATGGAGTGCACTTTATATTTATTTGAATTTGCCTTCAGTAATTTGTATGAAAAAATTTATCAAACTACTATGGATAGGAAAATGTCAATGAATGTCTATGCTTTATCTTTTGAAAAAATATAAAATCTTCATTAGATAACTAGTAATGATGTACAGTCCTCTGTAATGGTATTCTAAATGTTTTCTCTTCTATACCACAATTATTTTATCAATAAATCGATGTTTTTGTATTTCCTCTGCACTTTTTATTATACTAACAATTATTTTGTCCATGCAATTATTTACAACCTCACATATTTTCATCTTCAATTAATATTTATTTTGTTTCTTTTACTATCATTAGCTCCACATTTTTCAAAAAACATTTTCCGAGAAATATTTAAATGAGCGAAACATTATCTTTTCACTGGTTGTTTTTCATTTAAAGCAAAATGTCATTACTAAAATGCAAGGGGATTAAATAAAATTTATAGCAATCGTCCTCAATAATATTTGTTATACTTAGAAGACAATTATTTCAAATAAAGTTTTTATAATGACATTCAAATATTTATATTTTCAGCACAAAATTAAAACGATAAATTTTGTAAATGACACAGAAATTATTTCTGTCTTGTCTGATTTTCCAATGTAATTAATTTAAAACATTTTTCTGCGAAATTCCATGCGTTATGGTATTTAATGCTAAATGAGTTCCCAGGAAAAATACCGAAAATAAAAAAGAATAGTATTTTGTATTTCAGAAAAAAATTACCTGATAATACTTTTTTATACTTTCATGAAATGTCAAACATGCCATTTATTGGAAAAAAAGAAAGAAAAAAGAAAAAGAAAAAGAACAGTCTGAATTTTTCAAATACGTATATGGGTTTACTTTAAATTTATTAATTTGTTTCAGCATTCACAAGATTTTTTTTAAAAAAAGAAAGAAAGAAAAAAAACTTTACTTAAATTAAGCTATTGGTCAGACTTTGTATAATTTATTTATCTAGAAATATTTTAAGTACATATGTCATTGTTTATGAAAAAATGCTTTTGTTAATATAAGATTTATTTTTATTTTCAGTTAACTTAAAATTCAGTGGAGTCAAATGATTATAATTTGTTTTCTAGAAACAACAAAAAATATTAAAATGAAAAAAAAGGGTGAGTAAAGAAAATTAGGATTTCTTGTCTCTAATTCAACTTAATAAATCGAACCTTCATTTTTTTCTGAATAAGAAATAAGTTAATAAATATATACAACAGCAACAGAAAAATAATTTTAAGATTTTCTTTTGTTAATACAAGTAAGTATAGTATTAGGAATTCATTTATACTTTATTCTGTTAGTCAATGAATCCTTTATCATTTGAAAATTTTAAGTAAAACCCGTAGGGCGGAATCGCAAGCTATCTGAAAAAAGAAAAGAAAATCTGTTTTCTTATAAACTGATGCATCTCTCTTATTATTTACTGTGTTGGAATCTTTTTGACAAAGCTATGAAATTCTTAGTGCAAGATAAAATTATGTAAATAACATGTTACCTTTCCGTTAGCTTAATTGCAATAACTTTGTATATTTTTGTTGTATACAGTTCCTAATATACCGGGATATCCGATATACCGGGTGCGTCATAAATTCGCGCAAACTTTAAAAAATCATAATAAAAGAAGTAATGCTCGGAAAATTTTTTGGTTTGCGCGAGTATGATCGGAAGGATTTTGGATTCTTTTTCCACGCATAATAAAAAAATGATTTCAAAAATAACCGATAGAGGGCGCTCAGACGTCATAATGAGGCGTTTTATGCAAATCAGGCAAACTCCCTGTTTCCTCAAAACGTCGTACTAAACTGAGTATCACATTCAATAAAATAGGTTTTTTTTTGCGCCTTAAGTCCTTTCTCCATGCGAAACTTTCGCAATGCAATAGTTGTACATTCACCATTTTGTAGAAAAGTTTAACCATCAGTACTCGATCTGGGAACGATAGCATGCTGCCGAGAACGAATGATGAATCCATTTCCAGCCAGGTGGTTTATTGCGAGCCTGATTTGCATAAAATGCCTCAGTAAGACGTGTGAGCGCCCTCTATCGGTTACTTTTGGAATCATTTTTTATTATGCATGAAAAAAATCCAAAATCCTTCTGATCATAGTCGCGTAAACCGAAAATTTTTCCGACCATTACTTCTTTTATTATTATCTTTTAAAGTTTGCACGAACTTATGACGCACCCGGTATATATATATATATAAACAGACTCTGTACGTGATTTTTTTCGAGAGATGAATAATACAAAAACTTGCGCTTCTGATTCATTTAATTATATCGAATATTTTAGTTGAATTTAAACTAAATAATAATAAATAAAATTTTCAGAAAAAATAATAAAGATATCATAAAATAAATATTTTAAATTACACTCCGTTCTAGTTAGCGACGTTTTTTTGCTATTTAAAAAAAAAAAACTCTAAAAAATATAGCATTAAAATAGTTTACTTTCTTAAAAAAAAATTATAATTAAATACGCTGATTGGAAGGAAAGGGATGAAATTCTATTAATATTTGATAATTAACAAAATTAATAAATTACATTTTTATCATAAAGAACTAACAAAATTAATTCCATACATAAATTTCATGAAAATAAAGGCTTCACTGTTACAAAAAATAAGGCTTTTTATACAGTTCATCAGCCACAATCAAATAGAAAAATATTTTCTTTGAACCTCTTTATAAATAAATCCATTTCCGATGAAGTACTTAAAACTTTAAAGAAAAGATTAAAAAACATGAACTAAAGCCATTACAAAATAGAAACATTTTATTCAAAAATTTCTAAATTGAACAAGATAGTTTAAGAAAACCACTAACTTCTTCGATCACGTCTTGTAGTTTAACTAAGATTGCCAAGACTTTCCATTTGAACTTCTTTTTTTTTTCATCGTCACGCTAAGATAAACAGTTTCTTGAAATGTTTTGACAGTTTTTGTAACTTATTTTGGAAATTATGTTACATTTAAATTGTCACTCATAAAGTATTTGATTTTTTTATTTCTTTTTAGTTGCAATTTATGGATATAAATTCTTTTATATGGAATGCTAAGTTAATAATGCATGTTATTCAAAATTTCTAAACCGAACAGGAGACCGTTTAAGTAAACTAATAGCTTCTTTGATCATGTCCTGTAACTCAGAGTGTTCCGGTTTTCGATTTGCCTGTTTGGGTTTTGTGACGCTAAGATAAACAATTTATTACAATTGTTTGAAAGTTTTTGTAATTTATTTTGAAAATGGTGTTAGATTTAAAGTGTCACTCATAAGATATTTGATTTTTTTTACAATTTATGGATATAAATTCTTTTATGTGGAATGCTAAGTTAATAATGCATGTTATTCAGAATTTCTAAACCAAACAGGATATAGTTTAAGTAAACCAATAACATCTTTAATCAAGTTCTGTATTTAAATAAAGTGTTCCCATTCTCCATTTGCCTATTTGTTTTGGTTTTTTACGCTAAGATAAAGAATTTATTGCAATTATTTGAAAGTTTTTGTAATTTATTTAAAAATGGTGTTATATTTAAATTGTCATTCAAAAAGTGTGATGTTTTTCTCACTTTTTGTGGCAAGCTAGGCATATAATTTTTTTATATGTAATGCTAAGTTAATAATTCATGTTATTCAAAAACTTCTAAACTGAACAGAAAAGAGTTTAAGAAAAACACTAACATATTCGATCACCTCCTGATTTTAACTCAGAGTGTTCCGGCTTTCGATTTGCCTGTTTGGTTTCGTCACGCCAAGATAAACAATTTATTGCAAGTTTTTTTAATTATTTTTAAAACGGTGTTACATTTAGATTGTCGCTCATAAAGTATTTGATTTTTTTATTTCTTTTTAATTGAAATTTATGGATATAAATTCTTTTATATGGAATGCTAAGTTAATAATGCATGTTATTCAAAATTTCTAAACTGAACAGGAGACCGTTTAAGTAAACCAATAACTTCTTTGATCACGTCCTGTATTTTAACTCAGAGTGTTCCAGTTTTCAATTTTCCTGTTTGTTTTCGTGACGCTAAGATAAACAATTTATTGCAATTGCAAGTTTTTGTAACTTATTTTGGAAATGAAGTTACATTTAAATCGTCATTTATAAAGTGTGATGTTTTTTTCACTTTTTGCGGTAACCTATGCATATAATTTCTTTATATGTAATGCTTAGTTAATAATTCATGTTATTCAAAAATTTCTAAACTCAAAAGAACAGAGTTTAAGAAAAACAGTAACATTTTCAATCACGTCCAGTATTTTAACTCATATTTTTGAGACGCTCAATTTACATTTTTGTAAAGATTTTCTAATTTATTTTGAAAATGGTGTTACATTTAAATTGTCATTGATAATGTATTAGGTTTTTTACTTTATTTGTAGTTGATACCAACGGATATAGATCATTTTATATGCAATTCTATGTTAATACTGCATGTTATTCAAAAAGTTTTAAACTGAACAAGAGACCGTTTAAGTAAACCAATAACTTAGTTATGTAAAATAAGTCTTCTTATTCAGTGTATCAACCATAATGAAATGGAAAATTATTTACCTTTCATCATCTTTATAAATAAACCCCTTTTTGATAAAATACTTAAATTTTCAAAGAAGAGATTAAAAGACATGAGAGATAAAGCCATTAAATAAAATGAAAACATTTTAATCAAACTTTTAAATTGAACATCACATAGGTTAAGTAAACCGCTAAGTTCTTTGATCACTTCGTGTATTTTAACTGAGAATATTGGAACTTTTAATTTGCTTTTTTATATTTTTCACGGTAAGATAAAAAAGTTTATTGAAGTAATTTGAAAGTTTTTGTAATATTATTTTTAAAATGATGTTAAATTTCTAATTGTCAGTAATAAAATATTTGATTTTTTGGTTACATTTTTGGAGAATCTATGCATATAAATTCTTTCATATGAAATGGTATGTCAAAAATACTTTTTTAGTATGTTGCTGTTATATTCCTAACTAATTTAGAAAGATATATATATATATATATATATATATATATATATTAAATCTAATATTCTATCTCTATTGAGATATTGCAAACTTTTTCACATCTTTTTGTAATTTTTCCTTGAACACCGCCCACTGAATATTAGGTCTGAGTGCTGACACAAAAGTTGATGCAGTCGTAGGCGGAAATTTTTCAGCGTTTGTACGGTCCCTTGGCATTATATACCAATAATTTCTAAAAGATTTCTCCGCCTTGTTTGCCTGAGATTCAATAAGTCAAAGAAAACTTTTAGAAAATACTGGAGTGTAAAATTAGGCGACCGTACAAAGGTTTTACAAAATCGGCCTACGAGCGCCGCCATTGTTGTGTCAGCGCTCAGGCCTTGTATTCAGGAGGCCGTGTTTTGAGTATGAGTTACGTCATAAAGTATCGCCTGAAAAATTTTACATTTTATATTTTAAAGTACTCTTTGCATTTAAATACTTTGATCTTCAATATTGGATACCTTACATTATACTTATTACTTTGACTTTTAAATTATCTTTTTTTTAATGTTTGAAATGGCTATAGAATTTATCTATCTATTCAACAGGACTTTTATTCCTGCTGTTATATTCCTGACTAATTTGGAATTATAAATAAATAAATAAATAAATAAATATATATATATATTTGAATCTAATATTCTATCTACATTGAGAGATTGCACACTTTTTCACGTCTTTTTGTAATTTTATTTTGAGTACGAGTTACATCATAAAGTATCGCCATAAATTTTTTACATTTTATATTTTTAAATACTCTTTGCATTTAAATACTTTAATCTTCAATATTGAATATCTTACATCATACATATTACTTTGACCTTTAAGTTATCTTTTCTTTAATGAATGAAATGGCTATAGAATTTATGTATCTATTCAACAGGATGTTTTATTCCTGCTGTTATATAACTAACTAATTTGGAAAGATATAATATATATATATATATATATATTTAAATCTAATATTCTATCTCTATTGACAGATTGCGCACTTTTTCACATATTTTTGTAATTTTATTTTGAGTATGAGTTACGTCATAAAGTATCACCAGAAATATTTTACATTTTATATTTTTAAGTACTTTTTGCATATAAATACTTTGATCTTCAATATTAAGTAACATACGTTATATTTATGACTTTGACCTTTAAATTATTATTTCTTTAATGTTTGAAATGGCTATAGAATTTATGTATCAATTCAACAGGACTTTTATTCCTGCTTTTATATTCCTGACTAATTTGGAAAGATATATATATATATATATATATATATTAAAATCTAATATTCTGATTGCACACTTTTTCACATCTTTTTGTAATTTTATTTTGAGTATGAGTTACGTCATAAAGTATCGCCAGAAAAGTTTTTACATTTTATATTTTAAGTACTCTTTTCAGTTAAGTACTTTGATCTTCAATATTAAATATATTACGTTATAATTATTACTTTGACCTTTAAATTATCATTTCTTTAATGATTGAAATGGCTATAGAATTTATGTATCTATTCAACAGGACATTTTATTCATGCTGTTATATTCCGGACTAATTTGGAAAGGTAAATAAATATTTATTTAAATCTAATATTCTATCTCTATTGGGAGATTGCGTACTTTTTCACATCTTTTTGTTATATTATTTTTAGTATGAGTTACGTCATAAAGTATCACCAGAAATTTTTTACATTTTATATTTATAAGCACTTTTTGCATTTAAATACTTTGATCTTCAGTATTGAATACCTTACATTGAATACCTTACATATTTATTACTTTGACCTTTAAATTATCATTTCTTTAATGTTTGAAATGGCTATAGAATTTATGTATCTATTCATAAGGACGTTTTATTCCTGTTATATTTCTGACTAATATGGTAAGATAAATATATATATTTTTTAAAATCTAATATTCTATCTCTATTGAGAGATTTCACACTTTTTCACATTTTCTTTTAATTTATTTTGAGTATGAATTACGTCATAAAATAACGCCAGACACTTTTTACATTTTATATTTTTAAGTACTCTTTGCATTTAAATACTTTGATCTTCAATATTAAATAACTTACGTTATACTTATTACTTTGATCTTTAAACTATCATTTGAAATGGCTATAGAATTTATGTATCTATTCAACAGGACGTTTTACTATATTTATCTGACCACATCTTCAAAAATCAATCTATTTCTGATAAAGTATTTAGAACTTAAAAAGAGAAAAAAAAACACTTATAAGACACGAAAGAAATCCATTAGATAAAGGAAACATGTTATCCAAAAAACACCAAAGTGGGCAGGAAACAGTTTAAGGAAACCAATAAATTCTTCAAACACGTCCCGTAATTTAACAAAAAGTGTTGAGAGTTTTGATTTACTATATTTGTAACACGTTAGAATAAACAATTTACCAAAGTGTTTCACATGTTTTATTTTTACTTTTCTTCGAAAAAGGTGTCCAAAATACCAATTACTCATTTTTCAACTTTGTTTGTTTATTATTTGTTTTATTATTATTATTATTATTATCTTTGCATTTAAAATATATTTTAACACAATTTTTACATATCAACAGTATAATATAGAAACGTCAAAACTTCTGAAGTTTACTTTAAAAAAAAAAAAAAAATAGTCGGATTCAATTTCCAGCGACTTATCTGACAGGCAAATATATAAATTCTACAGTATTAAAAATAAGCAAAACCTATCAGCTTTCAATAGAAATACAAAAAATAATTATAAGAAATTTTTCCTCCAAAATAACTTTTGAAACAGACTTAAAATATTTATCTTTGTTTTTAATTTGAAGAAAATATTCGATAATTCGAGATATTCTTCCATAATAGAGCATATAAACATGTAAATCAAAAAAGTTTGTCTGCCTTGCACAGTTGGTTTCACTATATTGTCCAAAATATATTTTTTAAATTTTAGATAAAGCGTGTATACAATTTCAATTATTGAAATCTTCAATATTGAATATCTTACATTATACTTATTACTTTGACCTTTAAGTTAGCTTTTCTTTAAGGAATGAAATGTCTATAGAATTTATGTATCTATTCAACAGGACTTTTTATTCCTTCTGTTATATTCCTGACTAATATGGAAAGAAAAATAAATATATATATTTATTTAAATCTAATATTCTATCTCTATTGAGAGATTGCACACTTTTTCACATCTTTTTATAATTTTATTTTGAGTATCAGTTACGTCATAAACTATCGCTAGAAACGTTTTTACATATTATATTTTTAAGTGCTACTTGCAGTTAAATACTTTGATCTTCAATATAAAATATATTACGTTATACTTATTACTTTGACCTTTAAATTATCATTTTTTGATGTTTGAAATGGCTATAGAATTTATCTATCTATTCAACAGGACGTTTTATTCCTGCTGTTATATTCCTGACTAATTTGGAAAGATAAATAAATAAATATATATATTTAAATCTAATATTATATCTCTATTGAGAGATTGCACACTTTTTCACATATTTTTGTAAATTTATTTTTAGTATGAGTTACGTCATAAAGTATCGCCAGACACTTTTTACATTTTATATTTTTAAGTACTCTTTGCATTTAAATACTTGATCTTCAATATTAAATAACATACATTATACTTACTACTTTGACCTTTAAATTATCATTTGAAATGGCTATAGAATTTATGTATCTATTCAACAGGACGTTTTACTATATTTATCTGACCACATCTTCAAAAATCAATCGCTTTCTGATGAAGTATTTAGAACTCAAAAAAAGATAAAAAAAAAAAAAAAAAAAAAAAAAAAAAAAACACTTATAAGACACGAAAGAAATCCATTAGATAAAGGAAACATGTTATCCAAAAAACACCAAAGTGGGCAGGAAACAGTTTAAGGAAACCAATAAACTCTTCAAACACGTCTCGTAATTTAACAAAAAGTGTTGAGAGTTTCGATTTACTATTTTTGTAACACGTTAGAATAAACAATTTACCAAAGTTTTTCACATGTTTTCTTTTTACTTTTCTTCGAAAAAGGTGTCCAAAATATCATTTACTCAGTTTACAACTTTGTTTGTTTATTATTTGTCTTTATTATTATTATTATTATTATTGCATTTCAAATATATTTAAACACTTTTCACATGTCAACAGTATAATTTAGGAATATCAAAACTTCTGAAGCTTATTTAAAAAAATTACCCCACATTACCCAGATACATTCGCAACGTTTATTGCCGAGAATAATCTTGTTTATAAATTTCTTAGTTTAAATGTATAATGCACGAAACATTTATTTCCTAGTAAAAAGTATCACAAAATTTTCTTTTATGTTGTCGTATGTTAAACAAATTTACCTCCTTCCTCAGAAAAAAATCGTTATTATTCAATTTCCAGTGATTTATCTGACAGGTAATATCAATTCTACCGTATCAATTATATCAATCACATTGATATAAGTTGACTTGAGAGTTTCTATTTACTATTTTTGTAACACGTTAGAATAAACAATTTACCAAAGTGTTTCACATGTGTTCTCTTTACTTTTCTTCGAAAATGGTGTCCAAAATATCATTTACTCAGTTTACAACTTTGTTTGTTTATTGTTTGTCTTTATTATTATTATTATTATCTTTGCATTTAAAATATATTTTAACAATTTTCGCATATCTACACTATAATTTAGAATACCAAAACTTCTGAAGTTTACTTAAAAAAAAATCAGTCGGAATAAATTTCCAGCGATTTATATGACAGGCAAATATATCAATTCTATGATATTAAAACAAGCAAAACCTTTCAATATACTATAGAAATACAAGAAATAATTAAGAAAATTTTCCTCAAAAATAACTTTTGAAACAGACTTAAAATATATATCTTTGTTTTTAATTTGAAGAAAATATTCGATAATTCGGGATATTCTTCTATAATAAGTATATAAACATGTAAATAAAAAAAGGTTGTCTACCTTGCATAGTTTGTTTCACTATATTGTCCAAAATTATTTTTTGAATTACAGATATAGCGTGTGTATAATTTCAATTATTGCTGTTTTAAAATGCACGTACTATATTCAACTACCTGCCACACAAAGGCTTTTCTTTGATGCATTTCTCAGAAAAAGCGTTTGCATTTAGAAAACTTTACACGTTTGGCTCAATAAATGTAAATCATTTTATTTATAATTTTAAAATGTTGCTAGATAAAATGTAATTCGTGTACCTTTTTTGCACTTTGATTTATTGATAAAATAGATAGACACTTCTTTTATATTAATTTTCAATAAAATTAAAGCTCAAATAGTCTTATTTGAATGAAAATCAATATTATTTTGTATTTTATTTAGAATCATACACAATCATATGTACAAAGTGTCTAAAAAATGGTAAACTTTTAAACGAAGATGAAAAGAACAGTTGATAATGCATATTTAAAATTATCAAATCAAGTAACAGTATAAAAAGTTGTTCATGAATAGTATATAAGGTAATTAAACTTGCTGCATTACCTAGGTACATTCCCAACGTTTATTGACGAGAATAATCTTTTTTCTATTTTTTTTTAGTTTAAATGTATAATGCCCGAAACATTTATTTCCTGGTAAAAAGTATGAAAAATTTTTCGTTTATGTTATCGTATGTTAAAAAAACTTACCTCCTCCCTCAGAATATTGCAATGCAGATGTACAAAGTTTAATTTGTATATATTCCTCTTTAATCTTTTTAGACATTAGTTATAATTTTAATTTATAATTTCTAAGGATAACGTTTTAAAAAGCTCATTATATTAAGCAAAATAAAATGCTCTGAATCTGTTAAAACTTACTTTTGGCGAATGAACATTTAAGATAGTTTAGGCAAAATATTCATTTAACGATTATTTTTATTAATTATATATGTAGCTTTTGCATATTTTATATTGTTTCTCTGTGTCATGTACTAATTTAATTGTTACAACGATAATTTAAGTAGATGTTCCAAATTAAAAACTCAAAATTATTCAATGAACTGAAAAAAGCACGTATAGTATACTTCATAAAAGAATAGAGATTTCATTTATTAAATAAAATGGGTTGAATAACCTAAAAACACGTAGTGTTCTGATAAACAACAAGTATGAAAAATATAAACCTTGGATTTTTTTTGTTTTTGTTTGTAGCGATAGAGATAAAATTACAAATGGTCTCCACACTTCATGTAAAATTCAACAACACTTGTTGAAAACGTATCACGTTGACTGGAGCAATTACCTAAGTGGTATTGGCCTTATTTTGTCCTCTGATCATTGCGATGTAATAGGCAATTTTATATCCAGGCAACCACTACGCAATCAGATACAAAAGTGATCAGTTTGATGGATTGTAGCATGTCTGAGTTACAATGTACTTATTTGGCTATGATTCTTAGATTAATATTAGCAGTCCTTTTCTTATGTAATTGACAAAAATAGAATGAAACTAAGTTTAATTTTTTTTCTGAATGTAGTATTTCTATAGGAATAATTTTATCCACTTTAAAATGCTTTGTAATGAAACAAAAGTGGAAAATATATGTATTTTTGTTAAATGAATAGTTATTGTTTTAGCTTTGTTTAGCTCTTTCTATACAGTCTGTATTTTGCTTGGATGTAAGAACCAATTAGAAACATAAAGTTCTCGAATGACACGCATAGCAATTACATATTTCCCGAAAAAATGTGAATTTTTCAGTATGCAGTACTGATTTAAACTGTTATTACATCGTTATTTAGGTTATTTTTCTTTTAATGATTTATGCAATGTTCTTTTAAATATTTTTCCTATTATTCACTTAATAAGCAATAAGATATTATTATTTTTCTTGTATCTAAATCATTAAAAAACTTCTTTTTATTACTACCTTTCTGAAGAAGTAAGAATAAACAAGTGCTTTTGACTTTGTTTGCTTTCAGTTACTTTGCTGTATTTCCTTGATTGTAAGCGTATTAGTTCTTGATCATGAGATAGGATATATTATCATTGACAGTAAAGTTAACTTCCGGAATTTAAAAAGAAATGATAAAGAGCTATGTGAATAAAAATCTAGAGAAATGAATTAAGGAATGGGTTAAACGTCAATGTTTGCGAATAAAATCCAGAACTCTTAATATCAAACGATGCCGACACGACATTATACAGCGACAAGTGAACAAAAATCTGGAGAAATGAAAGAGTTGAATGTCAATGTTTCATAATAAAACATAGAATTTTTAGTCTTTAGCCGAAGTTATAGACAAAATTTTATTTCTATTAAATGTAATCCTTAACTGCTGTGACAAAAATTGTCACACAGATACCGTGAGCGGTCTGTGTGACCGCTTGATCGAATGATGAATAAAACGCTTGATCAACTCGTAGGATACTGTTTCTGTACTAAACTTTATGTGCAGTACTACAATATTTTAATTAAAAATCACCCATTCAGAAGTCTCTAGCAATAGTAACTAGGGATCCAAACGAAACAAAATGTATCTATACATTTGTATCTATAGTTGAACTAAGCTAAAAATTACAAGCCAAAATGTGAAAATTGAAAAAAGGCGGTTTGTGAGACCGCTAAGAGCCGTTAAGGGTTAAAGGGTTTTGTATCTAATAATAATAATATGTATAGAGCAGAACGTCGTTTCTGAAGCATGGTGGATTTAACCTATAATTTTGAGGACAGGTACAGATTTAAATTATGGACAGCAGTGGTAGGAATACTCATTTAAAGCACTGAAAGAAACTCAGATATTGAGGAAGTCACTTTTAGCTTTAGAAGGTTTATTTGTATGATGTATGAATTTTATTGTTTGATTTATTTAATGCTAGTCGCCACTTGAATGTCTTGTATACATAGGATACAAAAATACATATTTTCACTTTCCAAATATATATTCAGCGGATTGCTATGTTTTTAAAGCTTAAATATATATATATATATATATATATATAATTATAATATCTATGAATTTCAAAAAACATATCATGTTCTATTATCATTCTACTTAAATCTCCAAAGAGATAATTAATGATATTGTGTATACAGAATACCACATAGCTAATAATTAACATGTGCAAACATAATATTACCATAGCTTGTGCTTCAATGGTAATTGGCCAAATTTTACTCATACCTAAAGAATATTGAAAAAAGAAATAGAGAGAAAGGGGGAAAAAAATTATAAATTGGAGTTACAATTAAGTAAATACAAATGGATTAATAAATTAAATATGAACCATATACAATGGAAAATTGGACCACATGAGAATTAAATATGAAATATATATATATATATATATATATATATATATATATATTACGTTCTAAAAGTTTCTGTAACATGGCTTCTACATCTACAAAATGATAACGCATTTTATGTTTTGTCCATATATCGTTAATATAAGTCAATTAACTGATGATCACTTTTCTTGTTTTCTTGTTCACGTGTTAATTATTTATAAGTCCATAGAAAAATATCATATGGATCATAGAAAAATAAATCTATACTGCTACATGCATTCATATTGTGATAGGTTGAAAAGGCATAAAATTATAAATGTAAATTTTAATTTTGCAAATACATTTTTACTAAATACTTATTTAAAAAATACTTAATAGTCAAATTACCTGTAATAACTGTAAACACTAAAAAAGTAACATCATTAGCAAAATGCTATTTTTTTTTCATTTGAAATTCTACTATGTTTACCTCATTTCAGTGATAAGTATAAGAAGTTTTATAACCTAAAATTTAGTAAACAATGTGTTATAATTTTAAAATTTACTAAAAGCTTCCTAGTCTGAAAAGGTATTTCACATGCTTAAATAATTTCAATCCAGTGTTATATTCTTGAAAATACTGTTATAAAGCCTGTTTCAATTGAAGTATTTCTTAACCGCATGATTTTTATAATTTGAAGTGTAAATAAAAATACATTGCCTTCGTATATAATTTTCACTATGCCTTTTCATAATATGCTCTGTTTCTCGTATTTTATAAAAAGGAGTAAAGAAACAAGGTTAAATTCTATAACTTGACATTTAAATATACTAAAGTTATTATTGAGATATTTATCATACATCTATTTGCGCTTTTACAGTTTCAACAAAAGAATTTATACTATGGATATTTATTTTGACATTCCTTAAAAAATTCCACTCTTACATTCCCGTATAAAAAGCATTCTTTTTTTCGTTTCTTTCGGCAAAATAAAAATGTAGATTTGCTTGAGCACTTACATGATTACGTAAAACGTGAGTAGAAAGTAAACCTTTTGAAAAGCTTATTCATGTATGTTATACGCATTACCTTAGGGACCGTCCTCGCTATTTTTTCTTGGGTATATTTTCCTAAGAAATAACTTGGAGATTTGTCGTGATTCTTTTAAGAAATTTTATTCCAATGATATTATGCATCAAATGAATAATATAAGTATCATTTGATGAATGTATGAAATATTAATTTCATAGATATACGATTTATTCATCGTTTTTCAATTTCTTTGATTTATGATATATGCATCAATTTTAGATTCATTGATATATGATATATGCATCAAATTGTATATATTTTGATATATGAAATAAGATTTGTTATATTTCACTGAACGTGATGGGCATTTTTGCAAACACGGATATAAAAATTATTTTTTTTTTAAATTTTATACATGAATTTTAAGATTACTCTCAAGCATGAGTGGTATGGTATAAATATTAATTCGAAAAAATATATACTTCCTTTAATTGGAAATGGCTGTTTTGATGCCATCAAATTTAATAGAAAATCCACTCATTATTGCATACTGTATGTATCGGTAAATTTTACATTGTGTTCAGTTTTTATCTAAACTTTAGAAAAACCGCAAATTTTCAAGAATTGATTTACTAAAATCGAAAAAGTACAAAACTACAACGTTTGACGTCGACCTCAGATATGCAAAAATGAATCTTTTAAAAATACTGAAATACAAATGGGGAATTTTCAAAAAAGGATTCAATCGGTAATATTCTACGAATAATAATTTTCAATCTAGAACTCGAATCTAAAACTTGGATTCTGGTTCTGAAGTTTAAATCCCGGCCTGGACACATTTTAGCTCACTTGGTAAAATTACTATTGAGTTACACCAATAAAAGTGTAATTAGGTATACATCGTTTATTGGAGTTCTTTTACCTGTGGTTTATTCTCTCGCGTTTCTTTAAGTAACAGACCAGATGTGATTACCGAATGGTTGTCTGAATGAATTGTGTCTGCGTGTATGTCGACCAGATAGCTGAATTTGAAGAGCATTGGCAAAAAAAAAAAGTTTATTTGTTCAGCTTCCGGCCTGGACACATTTTTACTCTGTTGGTAAAATTCCTATTCGTGTGATAAATTTACCAATCAGTATGATTGTGTTAAAATAATGAAAAGTGTAATTCTATATACATCGTTTATTGTAGTTCCTTTACCTGTGGTTTATTCTGTCAAGTTTCTTTAAATAATAGACCAGATATCATTACCAAATGGTGCTCTGAATGAATTGTGTTTGTGTGTATGCCAATCAGGTAGCTCAATTTGAAGAGCATTGGTAATTAAAACCAAAGTTTCTTTGTTCAGCTTCCGGCCTGGACACATTTTTACTCTGTTGGTAAAATTCCTATTCGTGTGATATATTTACCAATCTGCATGATAGTGTTAAAATAATAAAAAGTGTAATTATGTATACATAGTTTATTGGAGTTCCTTGACCTGTGGTTTATTCTGTCGAGTTTCGTTAAATAACAGATCAGATGCCGTTACCAAGTAGTTCTCTGAATGAATTGTGTATATGTGCTTGCTGACCAGATAGCTCAATTTGAAGAGGATTGGTAATTAAAAGCAAAATTTCTTGGTTCAACCTTCGGCCTCGACACATTTTGACTCTGTTGATAAAATTCATATTCGTATGATACATTTACCAATCAGTATGAATGTGTTAAAGTAATAAAACGTGTTATTATACAAAAGTGTAATATATACATCATTTATTGGAGTTCTTTACCTACATTTTATTCTGCCGAGCTGTTTTAAATAACGGACCACTTGGCTATACCAAATGGTTATCTGAGTGAATTGCGTTTGCTGGCCAGATAGCTAAACTGGAAGAGCATCTGCAATTAAAGTCAAAGATTTTGGATTTTAGTCTCATCATGGACACATTTTCACTCTATTGGTAGAATTCCTACTTGTGTGAATGATTGTATTAAAAATAATTATAATATAATAACTCATCCAGAGTTTTTTGGAGTTTACCTGCGGTTTATTCTGTTGTGCTGTTTCGAATAACAGTCCAGATGCCATGATCAAATGGTTGTTCAGAGCGAATATTGTTTTGGCTGTGATTTCGTCCAGATACCTCAACTGGAAGAGCATTAGCAAAGCCAAAGGTTCGAGTCCTAGCCTGAAAACATTTTCGCTCATATGGGAACATTACTACTCGTATGACGTCCTTCAGAGTCTGATAGTTGTATCTAACAAAACTTTTCGTTTTTGATCTAACATTTGTTGTGTTTTTGTTTGTTTGTATTTGTTTTATATGTCATGTTTCTCGAATGACACCCTATTGAATTGACCGTGCTACGCCGGCGTTCTGCTGGCGGGGTTTTCTGGACGGAAAGTCTCGGGTGTCACGCACAGATAACCAAAGCCAGGACGTGCCTATGCGTTCAGGGATGCTTTTCCTCGAAGTCCCGGGCTGGCGAGTGGCCCCTTATCCTCACCGCATCCGATGAGGCCAGTCGCTTCCTCCCTCTATAGGATTCGATCTTCGGAAGCTGCGGTAAAGCAAGATTTTGACGGGGAACCGGGCTTAATGCCTAGGGCTCGGTTTCGCTTTTTGGATTCCGGCTTCGAAGCTGATGAACGACTCAGGCGGAGTCCCCAAGTGTTTTGTTTTGGTGTCGTCTAAGTTTGGGCTCCACCGCATGTCACAATGACCTTTATCATCAATTCATTTGTGTTAGGGAAGAGATGCGCAGGTAGCGTATGCTTTTCCGGCCGAAGAGCCCGCCTGTGTAGGTGCCCGGGTAAACTAGCCCTTCCTGGTGGATCACTCGTATGAGTCCACAAGAACCTAGACTCGGCGGTGGAGTACGTCCGCCTTCGATGGCGTAGCTTGTCTAACCAATCATTTGATTGTGCTAAAAAAGTTATAGTGTAATTACTCATCCATAGTTTGTTGGAGTCCCTTTGCCTGCAGTTTATTCTGTCGAGTTATTTTAAATAACATAGCAGATGTCATTTAAAAATTTTTGTCTGAGGGAATCATGCTTGCTAGCACGTTGTCCAGATAGCTAAATTAGAATATCATTGGCAATTAAAACCAAAGTTTCTTAGTTCAAGTCCCGAAATGGATATATTTTCACTCTGCTGATAAAATTCCTTCTCCTGTGATCTATCTACCAATCATTATGATTATGTTAAAATAATAAAAGTTCGTAACTTTAGCTTGAGAATTTCGTCATGCGATTCAAATAGGCTCTTAAGATTACCTCTCCTGTGTTATTATTAGATGCGTTCGTAATTATATAAATACGTAGCACCTATAGCCGTCGTCTGGCCCGTCCGTCTGTCTGTCTGTCCCACTGTCCGCATATAACAGCGCAAAAACTATCCAACCGAATGGTTTGAAATTTAATATATATAATCGTTGCAGAATTTTGTTGAGTTGTTTCACATTTTATGAAAATCGAATCAAAACTAAAAAAGCTAATAATAAAAGTTTTCTTTATTCTATTAAATCCTATCGTACGTAATCTATATAATAAAAGCGCAAGTCAAGTGACTGAGGAAAACAAATACGGGCTAACCACATCTTTATCCATATGCCGAGTGGCTATTTTTATTCAAAATTATGTTTTCGAATAAAATTGCATAAAAGTTACATTTTTAGAAAGATCGTTCAAACAAATTGTTTGCTTGAGAGATGAGTTATAGTAAAAAATGTACAGATTCTGAGATAACTTCAGTGGAAATTAGGTTAACACCCGAATATCTCAATCTATTAAAGTAAATAAACAAAATACTCATTCATCGTGAGTCATAGAAATAATAACGACGGAGGTAATCATTCGCAATGCAAAATTCTATAATGAATTTACAGCGCTTTCTGGTGTCGAAAAAAAAAAAATTCACATCTGTAAACATGGCATACGTAATAAGAAAAAAAAAGTATCCTCATTTCGTTCATAGCAGACGATATAATTATTTCACTGAAATTATAACGATGTTTTTTTACATTGCAAAACTAGTTATAGCATGAAACGAACACACCTCATTTGTTAAGTTTAACGTTCAATTTCCAATGTGTTTTAATAGTTATGAGACGATTCACAATTGTAACAGATGACTTAAACTGTGTCCAACAAATCGTAATAAATATTCAAATCTAACAGTAGATTTATGTAAAATGCATATTAAAGTCTAAATATTAAAAATGTAATCTTAAATTTTAATAAATTGAGTTCGAATATTTTGTATGTACATTATATATCTTATTTTAAGCATAATTATCGATCATCCTTCTTTTAATTTTTATTTATTGTACATAATTCTACACTGTAAAAAAAAAAAAAAAATATTTTAAATTGACCGAAAAGAAACTGTCAATTTTGGCGCCAGTGGAAAAGCGTTTAATTTAAAGAAAATGTCTGTATATTTTCATTAAAACAGTTTTTTTTCTGTAAAAATTACGATATTCACATTGTTTTACAGGAAAAAAACTGTTTTTCTTTAAAACAGTTTTTTCCTATAAAAAGTACAATATTTTTCTGTCAAAATTACAGATTTTTTTTTTTTTTTTTTACAGTGTACTACACTAGAAATTCTTTAAACAAAACTTCAAAACTTCCTTATTTTTCAGGCTTTTAAGTGAAATTCTGCATTTCGGCACTTTATATAACAATGGCTTTTTTTATACTCTAAAGAAACGAATTTGTTTTTAAATCTTTAAATCTTTAAAAGCAATTTTTTCCCATTTTCAAATTGGCTTTTTGTCTAAAAAAGTGTACAATATTTTTAAACAAAATTGTTTCGTAAAACAACGTTTTAAATTAATCTTAATTAATCTTTTGCTCTTTGAAGTTTAAGAGAACGTTATATGTATATATTTTTTTCAATTTAACAGCCAATCTAAAAATTCAGAGAATTCTTAATATGTTCTTTTTTTAAGGGTTAAATTCTAATTGATTCGTGGAAATTTTTAATGGATTTAATTGATTCATGGAAATTTGTCTTTCAAAACATTGCAAATAGTGCATTTTTTTTTAAACGATACTCTTTAAATTTCTATTAAATCTATTATTTTAGGAAACATACGCTTGTTAAATCTTTGAAAATTCGAATATTTGCGAATAAAATATTTGAATAAGCAATCATTTCTGAGTATTTTAAAAGAATAATTCCAATAATTAGGCTAATTAGAGCTAAGATGTGACAGATGTTCTCAGTGTAAGCGGTTTTTAATAAGATACATTTATTTTAACGTGATTTAAGTCAAATACATTGAAAGGGGATTTTTTAAATTGTAAGCAAGATTTCTCTTAAATTACTTTATATTTTAGCATGCTATCTTCACGGATGATTACGTTATATCATTATCTTTACGCTGAACTATGTTTGTTTATTATTCCAGGCACGAAAATAATTATACATCTATAAATTAAAAATATCTATATGAAATAATTTAATTTTTATTTTAAATATTACTAAAATATATAAAATTTTTGGTTCTGTCATAATATAATCTGTCTAGAACGACAGGATTTACTAGCCTAGTAATGTAATATCGTTATCGAGAAGTTTCAGTTTATTAAATTTGTTAAATAGTATCTTTATGTGACTACTCGCTTTTTAATTGAAATTAATATTTTATAAACTAATAAACTTGTATTTTATTTCTAGCTGACTAAAGAAGTTAGATAGCGAAGGCAGTAAAAATCAGGTAACTGTCGACGATGTAAACGCAAATGTAAAAATAATACCGATTAGGAGAAGAAAAAAATATGAAAAATGTTTATCATATTTGCGAATTTTAGGGTGTCATAGGACATTTAAACCTTCAAAATCTTCAATCTTTAAATATATATATATACATATTAAAGATTAATCATTTCTGAACACTTTAAAACAAAATGAATGACACTCTCAATATTTGTTAAATATAGAATATTTTCAAAGACAGAACTTTAATGTCATTTTTATCAATATGCGATTTTGGGGCATTGTGCGCAATTTAGTCAAAAAACTTTTCGATATTTTTACATGAAATTTTGTAGTATATACATACCTGCCAACTATCGACTATATTTCCATGCAATGTGAATTAAATTGATACAGGTTAAAGACGTTTCCAACCAGTAAATATATCTGAAAAAATAATATATATTTAGTTTCATGTTTTTACGTGGAGCCTGTTTGAAAGCATTTCTTTAAAAAAATTCTGGTTTGTAACGTGTTTAACCGCGGTTAAATTAACCTACATTGTACGATGTTGGCAGGTATGGATATATAGTGCATATGATAGGCTCTATAAAATTAACCTAAATTTTTGTCTTCTTTTGTTGAAATCATATTTTTCTTAGTGTTATATTACTAAACTTTTGATTTTTTTTAAAATCAAGATACAGCTTTGTTTTTAAAATATAAAAATGTTATAAATAAACACTGTTTTAGAAGAGGTATTCTGGCCCATTCCTTTTGAACAGATTTCCAAAGTCCATGAAGGATTATAAGTCGACGTTTGGATAACACTCGTTTTAAAATTCTGAAAACGCAAAAATCCATATCAGGAGATTTAACAGGTATGTCAGTGAAGGGTATTGCTCTGATACCCGTTTCTCGTACCATTTTTCCAGGAAACTAACAGTGGATTTTGGTGATTGGCTGTTTGCTTTATTTTGATGTATTGAAACAGATTGATGGCACTGATGATAAAGAAATGTTATTAAATGCTTGAAAATTGGGATTCAAATATGTTACTGAAAGTATGTGGCGTTGATCTTAACATTTTTCTTCAGTCTCTTTATTTTTAATTTGCCGTTAGATGTATATGCAGCAACAATCATAAATCCTTCGCTAACCTTATATTTTACATACATTAAACAACGTTTTAAGACTTTTTCTCCGTTTTGATGATAATAAATCTCTTTTTATTACGGTCATTTAAATGTCTTCATCTATTGTAACAACATTTTTCCATTTTCCTCCGTTTAAATGCTTCTCATAATGAATTCTGCATCGCGTTCAAAGTTCGGCGATATGTCGTGGAGAAAGAGATGAAGATTGTATTATTTAGCCTTTTTAAAATTCAAATCCGTGTTAATGGTTTGTTAACAGTTGACATTGAGCATTTTAACAATTTAGAAACAGTCCTTTCACTTGGAGTATTTCTTTTTGCCAGAAAAGACCTTACCTTTGGAATATTCGAAAAATTCCATTTTGTTCTTGGGTACATAACTGGAACAATTTTTCCACTTGAAGCCAGACATTCACGTTTTTTACCTGTCTTATTGACAATATTATCTCATGTTGCTTTATATATAGCAGAAACCATGCCTTTCACAACTTTTTTTAATAACCGAATACGAATAATTCTCTTCGGAATGTTCAGAAATATAGACTTCCATCCATCGGTTCTTTAACTCCCTGACCGCCGAGCAAAGAGACAAATTTGTAATGTTGTTTTCTCTGTAATTTTTTTAAATGCTTAAAAAATCTGAATTTTGAAACTTGAGATAAAAAACTTAATTACGTATATCCTTGAGAGTATCAATCATTACTTGATGTTTTAAAAATGCATTATATTTGTAGAATTATATTAATTTAAACAAACCTTGTATTGCTGTGAAACTTACAGCATAGTGAACGGATATATCAGGTCGCGGCGGTGAGAAGGTTAAAAGCGACATTTTTCATGTAAAAAAAAAAAAAAACAGTTGCCAGAGGAGTGTTTATAATTTCAAACAATACATTAGCTGTGAAAATATTTCATCTATGCAGAAGTTTGTAAACACTTTATCGTTAAAAATATGATATAATCATGGCAGATATCAAATATGACAGAAGAACTACAGCACTGGCAAGACTACATACAGTCGAAACTTTAAAAATGGATTTTAAAAATAGTAAAGAAAAATTATCCATCAAGGCTTTATTTCCCATCTATTATCCGTGAATCAATAAAAATCTATATGCTTAACGTGAACATTTGCAATGAATCCGCCTTATTTGAATTACCGTTACTGAGCATTTTAACAACTTAGAAACAGTTCTTTTGGGACCTTGAAGGATTTTCCTTTACCATAAAATATATTAACTTTTCAATATTTGAATATATATTCTTCTTGTTCTTACATATTCGGAACAATTTTTCCACTTGAAGCCAGATATTCACATTTTTGCCTGTCTTATTGACAATATTGCCTACAGTGGTTTTAGATATAGAAACATCATGCCTTTGACAGCATTTTTTGAATAACCGTATATGAATAATTATCTTCGGGAAATGCCTTTCATCCATATTTTCTTTAAAAGCGCCATTTTGCATGTGAAAAAAAAATCATTTGTCAGACGAGAATTTATACGTTAAAAAACATATCAGCTGTGAAAAATAATTTCTCTATGCAGACATTTTTTTTTACATCAAAATGAATTCGCCTAAAAAATATGGGAACAGCCTCTTGTATACCTACATTTATACTTAAATGGTAAATGATTAATGATTATAATGATAATATAATTGCTCAGTGTCAGCTGTTAACAAAGCCATTAACACTGATTTGAATTTTAAAAGGCCAAAAAACACAATATTCATCGTCTTTCTCCACGACATATCGCCGAACGTAGAACACGATGCAGAATTCAGGTATAAATGTAGGTGTCATTTATAGGTGTTTATCATTTAGCATCGAACTCATGCTTTAAGTTGTGAAGAAAGAGTTTTTTAAAATACTTAATGAAAAATGCAACAGTAGTTACAAAAGAAATAAATGCAATGGACATTCATTTTGTTTTATTTTTAACAAAGTTAAAGCTGTCAACAAAGCCATTAACACTAATTTGAATTTTAAAAGGCCAAAAAACACAATACTGATCGTCTTTATTCACGACATATTGCCGAACGTAGAACACGATGCAGAATTCAGGTATAAATGTAGGTATCATATATAGGTGTTTATCACTTATCATCAAAATCATGCTTTAAATTGTGAATAAATAGTTTTTAAAAATACTTATTGAAAAAATGCAACAGTAGTTACAGTAGAAATGAATGCAATGAACATTCATTTTATTTAATTTTTACCGATTAAAAAATTATTATTAACCTTGCACACACATACACACACACAAGAAAAAAAACAAGAAAAAAAACATTCATTTTTATTAATGCAAATATTGTAGTATTGCATGTTAATATTTTCCACTTTCTTATTAATTTTAGATTGAAAGATTTCAATTAAATTTCAATTAAAAATAAATCGAATTAAAATGAGAAAAATATGAAATGAATTTTCTACCAATTCAGAAAAACAAAATAACTGCACAGATTAAAAAGAATACAGACTAAGAGATTTTACCTGAAATGTTTTCCATGTTTTTTTCCAAAAGTAGACAAAAGAACTGAATTTACTTACCTAAAAGGGAAAAAAAAATACATTTCAGCAAAAATATTATAAAGGAAGTCAAAATAAAAGGAAACTAAAATATTAAACATTCTTATGTTCTTAGAAATAAATTTAAGGATTTAAATTTTTGAAAGCTTTTCTGTTTTTCATTCTAACGTTTCAGATGAATAAACAATTCTGGCATATATGTGAAAACTATTTTTATTCAATGTTTAATGATGCAAGGGGTATTTGTGTTAAATAAAAAGAGAATAAAATAAAATAGAATGAATTAACCAACGCATAAAAATGTTCTATTTATTCACGCCTAGCAGAAAATTTTAGCATATTCATTATAGTAGAAAACTAAATAAAATGGAAGCTGTAATAGTTATTTACACATGAAATAAAAACAATACAAATAACAATTTTTACATTGAAGTATTGGCTCAGTCACTGAAAACTATTATGAAGTCATTGAGTAAAGAAACATATATTTAACGTTTAATATATTTTTAATAAAAAATGTTTTATTGTATATCTTTATTATACAGGGTGATTATATAAAAAAAAACTATCCCGATATATGAGTCCTTAGCTGTCACACCGTTCACAGAAACTGACTGAAATTTTGGTTTTAAGTATTTTGAGGTATGCGCTCAAGAATCGTATGAAAAACAACAGTTAAACTCTAACAGTTACGATTACAGTGACCAAATTTCGAAAATTTCAAATGGCAACACCTATTTTTTTTATTGGAATGTGATCTTCAAAAGTGAAAAACCATAAAAAGCGTTGAAACGGTACCTGTAACACGAAAATTGCCGGCGCTAGAGAGACTAAGAAGAAAAGTGAAAACAACCAATAAAGGACAGAGAAGCAACAGAAAGTAAAACATTTTATTATTCAGTGCTATCCACCATCTGCCGCATGCAACGTGTCTTCGTGTGTGACGTGGAAAATTTGTGAAACACAATAAAATGTTTTGTTTTCTGTTGATTCTCTGTCCTTATTCGTTGTTTTCACCTTTCTTCTTAGTCTGTCTAGCGCCGGCAATTTTCGTGCTACAGGTACCGTTCAAACGCTTTTTATGGTTTTTCACTATGAAGATCACATTCCAATAAAAAAAAAATACTTGTTGAAATTTTCAAAATTTTGTCACTGTAACCGTAACTGTTAGAGTTTAACTGTTGTTTTTCATACGATTCTTGAGCTCATACCTCAAAGTAATTAAAACCAAAATTTCAGTCAGTTTCTGTGAACGGTGTGACAGTTAAGGACTCATATATCTGGATAGTTTTTTTTATAATCACCCTGTATGTGCATTTACATTATTAAAAGTAAATTTCGGTGTTGCTGTGAAAATAGCAGCAAAAGCAAATTCACGTAAAGCTGTACTGGGAAATTTTCAGTTATAAAGGTTGAAATTATATCTATCTATTTGTTTTAGGTTTGTATTATAAATAAAAGAGTATATATATATATATATATATATATATATATATTAATGTATTTCAATATATATATATTACACTATTTATTATTTATTTATATTTTCTACTTTACAATGTTAAAAATATTTTATTGTTGCTGTTTCACAGCCGTTAGGCCTACTTTGCCGAGTGTGGTTTGGCACAAAATTAACTCCATTTTTTTAAAACTAGTAAACTGTTGTAACCATAAAAAATATTTGGCTGTTTATCACCTGCAACCAACAAATTGAAAATGCCTTAAAATTAATTTATTAATTTTTAAAAAGTGTTAAAATGTTGTATTTTCAGCGGAAGCACGCTTGTGTACATACTTTTTATAATTCTATTAGATCAAGAAATGAGCGAAAAATCATTTATAAAATTCCATCTTTAGATGCAAAAAATAATTTTAGTTAAACAAAACATTGCAAATACTACAATGTTTTTCAGAAATATACTTTCACATACACTATGTTTATTAATGAACTGATAGTATTTAAGGGCATCTAAACATGAGTTTTTAACATCAGATTCCGATTAAACTCTTTTAATCTGCAAGCAAATCAGATAAAGAATAAAAATATAAGAAGAAGAAATTAAAATAATTAAAATTTTTAGATTTGTTCCTCTGTTGAATTGGGAATGAATAAAAAACTTATAGTATAAATCCAATAAAGATATCATTTGATTCAATTATTTTGTTGACCATTTTACTTTCATTGGTAGCCCCATTTTGCATCAAAATGAAAATATAAACTATTTTTTCTCTATATAGATTAAATTTTTCGGATTTCTTTTGTGTTATTTAAAAGAGGTGTATGCAAAGTAAGCTGTACTGGTTCCTTATAACCCAATCCTGACAAAAATCACTATTTTTTTACAGAAATATTTTTTTTTTCATCACCGAAAATTTATACTAAATAAGGAAAATATTTTTCCTAAAATAAAATGGTAGAAAAAAAAGCGTAAACTTTGAAAATTATGATTCAAGTCATTGCGTTATAGTAGGCTAAATCTTAATAAACAAAGGATTTATTAAAAGCATTCTAATGCAATAGACATGTAATTGATTCTTTTGTAATTCTATTATGTATATTGTTCATCTTATTAACCAGTTCACCTCCCTGATTTTATCATAGTTCTCTACCTACTGTACCGCCCGCACGTCATTTATTAGAAATTTCTTGATTTAATTTTGTAAATAAAAAGCTTCCATATAGCAATCTTTGGCAATAGTTTGAAAACGTTTAACACGCTCACTGCCGGGTTGAAATTACCGGAATTTTATTTTATTTAGAAAGTTCGAATTCATACCAGAAAATTCTAATAACAATATTTATTTAATAAAATTACAGGCATTTCGTGATTATATAAAATAAAAATTCTTCTTTCGAAATTTCCGGTACGAATTCGTAATTTTAGATTGAAAAACCACGAGTATACTCGTGGTTGGCAGCGAATGGGTTAAATACAGGCTGCGTCAGAAAAATGTATACACACTTTGAATTATTATAACTCCAGTTTTTATTCACATAATTAATATTTAAGTTGCAAAATAACCTACAAAAAAGTATAACTTTTCCTCCTACCGCAGATTACCGTTCTGGTCAATACACTGCTTATAACGGAAGGCTAATGATTCACAAACTTCAACAAACATTTAATTTGGTGTTGTGGCAAATTCTTGCTCAATTGCGGCTCCGGAACGTTGTCTATGAAGATCCTTTTGTTTCGTTTCAGACTTATATTTTATCTGATGAATTGTAAGTCGCATAAATGAAACTCCTGGAAACCCTCTGCGATAGTGTTTTTGTACTTCTGCTACATTTTTGCGGAACGTTGCGGAAATACTATTTTAAAATAAATTTTATTTTTTTAAAAGTTAATTTTGGTCAACTCATTATTTTCAATTAATTACGTTTTGAATAGAAACAAAAATTAGAAAGTTATGAACCGTTAAACAGTGTATGTATACATTTTTCTGACGAACATTATCTTTATTTATTTTTTAAGTGATATGTATGATAAATTCTAAATAACAATTTAAAATTTCCTTAGATAGTATAGAAGTATAGTTTTCCATGCATGGAATTACTTTATTTTTTTTTTTCTCAAGGGCAAATTAATTCTGAATATTTCTTTTATTTTCTCCTAAATTGCGCTATGAATAAAAACCGTCAGAAAATAAAAAAGATTATCCCAAACCTTAAACAATAATCGATTTTCTATTGAAAATCTGTCATTTCCCTTTTAAGGAAAAATAGAATCTCTTTATTTTTTTCGCAATAGAAACTTCTTTATTATTTTCTTTTATATTTACAATAGTATTTTAAAATAAATTTTATTTTTTTCAAAAGTTAATTTTGGTCCACTCACTATTTTCAATTAATTACGATTTAAAAAGAAACAAAAATTAGAAAGTGATGATCCGTTAAACAGTTTATGTATACATTTTTCTAACGTACCCTGTATATCTGAGTAAAACGGTTTGGAGGTGGAAAGGATTATAGCGTAGCCAACGATAGAGGCAGGACGCGATACTTTTGGCTCAGCTATTGGCTGTCACGTGATGAAGAATGACTGGTTCAGCTCCAATTCGCGTACTGCTATGTGACCAATGTAGGCTGAAAAGCGGGCGAGAAAGGAAGGGTGCCACGGCCTGTCTATTTCGTTTGCTGCTGTTAATAGTTTGGCAGGTATATGTGTATTTTTAGCCATTTTTGAAAATTGATGACTTAAGTCACTATGAGACTCAATTTTCAATTTTCGACTTCCTCAAAATCAGTGTATACTACACAAAATAAATATAATACATACAAAGCATATTATACGCTCTAATATCATTTGTTACGATTATTTAATTTCTTTTAAATTATTGAATAAACACATTTCTGTTTTAATTAAATAGTGGAAAATGGATTGAGTTTAAAATGTAATTAAAAATGTAATTAACTCTCAAAAGAAATATTTTATTTAATCATTAGTTTTATTTACTCGAATGTTTGCTAAAATCTTTTTTTTTCATTTGTCTGATAATTAAATATAATCCTTCGGATTATCAATTATTGAATTAAAATTAAGAAATTTTTTTAAAAATATATCTGAAATTTTATTAAAAGAGATTTCACTAAAATAAAAGATCGTAGAATTGGCATTTGCATTGTCTGTGTATGAAATCCATTTAATGAAGATAAACTTAATTATTATATTTCATGTTTATCCGGTGTTTGTTATATATATATATATATATATGTATATTATTTAAGTTTAATTGTTTCTTATATTTTTCAGAAATTTGAAATTTACATTGAGTAGATTTTTCTGAATGGGAAATAACTATTGTCGTAAGTATTTTATAATGGCATTATTTTTATTGCATCATTTTATGAACATATTCTTTCATTGTCAGACAAGATATTTATTAATGTATCTGTTGGTGAAATCACGTAACTATTGTATTTTTTATGTCTGTTTCTCCTGGAATGACCAATTTACAGTTGGGCTATAGCCAAATAATTTCAAAAAAGCATTTAAATTACTCCAAGAGATTTACTAAATTCCAGCATTAACTCAAAATGAAGTGTCTAAACCTATCACTTGCCCGAATCTCAGAAAAGATTACCTTTCTAAAAGATTACCTTAGTCACTCAAACACTAAAGATGTTACTTTACAATACTGCAATTGCATTTGGAACCTGTGAATTCCAACTATCTTTAATTGACATACCAAGTTTCAAAGCCTTACAACACTGCCAAATCTATCAGCCAAGCTTCAACTCCAAAAAAGAAGCTTCAAATGGATAATGGCGATTGAGAACGTGGCAGATCCTACCGTCAGATTCCGGGACCGATGAAACTAGAGTATGTTTCTTCACGAAGAACATAATGTGACTAAATCCACTGGATCTAACTTCTAACGCCGTATTTATACCAGCTAGATGACCACAGATATCCAATTATCATATCATTGCTTGAAGTAACCGTGAAAACCAGATTCAGGTACAGTTCACGAATTTTAAAGGACGACAGAATAGCTGGCTCGTTCACGCACAAAATTCAGAATCAGGACAACACTTCCACACACAAAACTCAAAAATCCATTTGACCCTAGACTACCATCATAAGAGAGTAGCTGGGCACTTTAGCTGCATACTCATCAGAAAAATAGTAATTTCGTTTAGTATTCCGAGCATAAATAAATGTTTGGTAAAAGTCACATATTATCCACCCACTACTTTTGACGCCGAAAAAGCAGCAAAAATATGCGATTAAAAACGGTAGTTATAATACAATTTGTATGATAAATGGATGAAACTATATTCCCTATATAGATTGCATTTTTCGGGATTTTTTGAGTTATTTGAAAGGTTTTATGCAAAATTTTCGCTGTATTAGCTCCTTATAACCGACTTCTGAAGCATTTGAGCAACATCAATTGAGACAGTAAATTGTTGTTGTAAGTTGTATCTTAGAAAACGCAGGATTTTCAAAATGTATAGTGTATTCTAAGCTAGAACAGAGGTCAGAGACAAACATAATAAACTAACAACATTGACCTTAATATTGAATTAAATATTAATATATTACTCTTTTATGTATAAATTCAGTTACATAGCTTAATTGAGTGTTAATTGAGAGATATTAGCATTCTAAAAACCGATATTCGGTTTAATAAAACTGAATAATACACTATAAAAACTACTCGGAAACGTTTCCGAAAAAATATGGCAACAATTAAAATTAATATTTTTTTTATAAATGCCTTTTTAAATCTCGAAATTGTATTAGTTTATTAGATTTCTAAATATAGCCCATGCTTTTCGAAATCATGAGGAACTCGGAAGTGGTATTGTATTTTTCGTTTGAGGTAACATTATATTGTCGTAGATTAAAGGAACATTCGTCTTTTTTTTTAACAGTGTACCAACCGTACTGCTCGACATTCAGTATTCTTAACTGAAATCTCTTCATTTGTTTTGTAGAATCATGTGAATTACGGTAACGGTTTTAATGCTTCTATTCTTGTTTTCTAGAATCATGCGATTTACGGTAACGGTTTTAATGCTTCTTTTTATCTATTTGCCAAACTTCTATAACGTTTATATACGATCATCGTGGCTGATGAACTAGTCGCTTCCTCCTTCCCTAGGACTCGACGATTGGAAGCCGTGGCAAAGCAAGGGTCGTTGAGGGAACTCGACATATGGCCGAAGTCCCGGTTCCCTTCATTGGGTTCCGACTACGATTTATCAGGTGTCTTCGTGGTGGTTCCCTCTGATTTTGGGATCTACCGCGTATCGTAACGACCTATGTCGTCACCTGATTGGTTCAATCAGAGTGAAGCGCAGGTGGTAGTGCTCCGACCGGTCGCTGCGCATAAGGGAGGCCTCTTTCGGACGTGCGCTTTATATTTCCCTAAAGACTTGGGTGCGACGGTTGACATGCTCGACGGGCGCCACTCTGGCGCCTGGCGGCGCAGCTCAGTGTTGCAGAAGGGACAACGTTAGTGGATAATTTCATCGATTTTGTTCTAAATTATTGGGTTGTACGGGGAAATTCGTGCCGGTTGGGAAAATCAATTCGCACCGGAAATTTCTGCCCGTTAATTATTAGAGATTAGATGTCGGAATCAATGTCTAATAATTAAATGATAGAATTTTCTGGTACGAATTGATTTTCCCAACAGGCACGAACTTTCCTAACAACCCAATTATTTAAACGATTCCATATCTAATACATTTTTTTTAAATAAACAACTGGTAAAATCATTAAATTGTTATTGATAAAAGAGTGTTAAATGTGTATATAGCTTTTCACTACTCATAAGGAATTTTTAGTTACTATGATATTTTAGTGTATTTTTTAAGAAAACGTTAACACATTTTAACTATAAATAAACATTAAATCATGATTTGATGTTTTGTTGATTTTGATAAGTTCCAATAATTACATTACCTTGTTTACATAAACAAATTGCGGTGTGCTACCAATTGAAAACTTAAAAAAACTGTTAAATTTCAAACACTTTTTCTTTTGTTTATGCCAATTTAATTAATGCGGACAGTCTTCAAATTTATTCTAAAATCTTCAAAATAATTCCATATCTAATGCAGCTGTTTAAACAAACTCAGCTGGTAAAATCGTTCAATTCTTATTAATAAAAGAGTGTGAACGTCATATATATGTATTTTTCACTACTGATAAGGTAATTTGAGTTTCAATGATATTTAATTCCTTTATTTGAAGACAGACATTTCGCGACTACATAAAGTAAATAATATTTTTCGGAATTTCCGTTATGGATTCGGAATTTTATTCAAAAATAAATTTCTGAAAAGCACGCATATATACGCTAACGATATAAATAGATTAAAAACGACAGAGTAGTTAAAAAATATTTAAATGTTAGTTCAAAGCACAGTGTATGAAGTGAACATCATATATATATATATATTTCACTACTGATAAGGCAATTTGAATTTCAATGATATTTATTTCCTTTATTTGAAGAAAGACGTTTCGTGATTACATAAAGTAAATGCTCTTTTTTCGAAATTTCCGGTATGGATTCGAAATTTCTCATTCAAAAACAAATTTCTGAAATGCACGCATATATACGCCAATGATGCAAATAGATTAAAAACGACAGAGTTGTTAAAAAAGTCTAAATGTTAGTTCAAAGCACAGTGTATGAAGGGAACATCATATATATATATATATTTCACTACTGATAAGGCAATTTGAGTTTCCATGATATTTATGTACTTTATTTGAAGACAGACGTTTCGTGATTACATAAAGTAAATAATATTTTTTTCGGAATTTCTGTTATGCATTTGAAATTTCCTGTTTGTATTTGGAATTTCTGATTCTCTTTGAGTGTTAGGCCCGTGTTTTTCCATTGCTAGAAGTCATGTTAAAATGGCTGTAGACAAAAATAATTTTTCGAACAGTATATAGAATGAGAGGATATGAAAGATATTATAGCATCAAACTACGATTAAAAAATATAAATATTCTGGGATTTAGAAGCATACTTACGAAAATATAAGAAAACACTTAAATGCTGAAAAGGTAAGAAATTTCTTAAATTCACACTTATATGATATATACCTATATATATTCACGCTTAATTCACGCTTATAATGATGCAAATAGATTAAAAACTGCAGATTAGTTAATACAATGTTTTAAATGTTTTTAAATTTTTAAATTGTTGTATTTCTTTGGATTTTTGCACACATATTTTTAAACCTTAAACCATATTATCCGTTGGCAGTGTTTTCTGACAAGCTGCGTTCCGATTGTGGGAATTTGTATTCAGATTGCTTGATTGGTACCACTTTTTATACTAAAATATTCGCCTTATTTAATGTTTTATTTAATGACAGCTTAAACTAGTTGGTTAGGCCAATCCCAAACTTTCTTCTATCTCATACAGGTTTCGCATACACCAAAAACGAAGCAGCACCAACATATATCAAGGTCTAACTGAATCTGAAGTTTGATGAAATTCCTTGCATTAGTTATTGAGCTATAACTATCGCTAAAATCGAGTAAATCCGGAAAAATGCAGCATAGCAACGCCACCTGTTGAGATATTTACACCAAAACTAACCAGCGTCTATTTATGTCAACGTCTAACTGAATCTGAAGATTGATGTAATTCTGAGCATTAGTTCTTGAGATATAGTTATCGTTAAAATAATGAAAAAAGTAGCATAGCAGAGCCATCTGTTGGACTATTTAGACCAAAATGTAATCAGCATCTATTCTTTACAATGTCTAACAGCAGCTGAAGTTTGATTAAATTTAGTGCATTAGTTCTCGAGATATAGCTATCGTGAAAATCGTGAAAAATGTAGCATAGCAGTTCCACCTGTTGGGCGATTTACACCAAAACGTAATCATCGTCTATTTATGCCAAGGTCTAACAGAATCTGATGTTTGATGAAATTCTATGCATTAGTTCTTAAGATATAGCTATCGTGAAAATCGTGTATAATATAGCATAGCAGCGCCATCTGTTTGGTGATTTACACCAAAAACGTATCAACATCAATTTATATCAGGGACTAACTGGATTTAAAGTTTTATTAAATTCTTGTATTAGTTTTTGAGATAGAGTGCCCACAAATTTTTTGTCACATACCGACAGGCAGGCAGACAGACAGTTTCTAAAAACAGTTAAATCGTGCTCAGGACCTTCTATAACGTACAAATCCATCGAAATCCGGAAGTCGAAAATTTTCATGAAACCAATACTTTCTTCTTGTAAAGTTAGAAGAAAGTAATGAGACGAATATTCTTATTTCAGAAAAGTGTTAGCAATCAAGTAACTAACTAAAAATTCCCGTAACAAATGGATTTTTTAAAAAATGTGCCATGTTTTCACAATAAAATAGTGCTAATTTTTTGTGATTAACACGTTGACGGACACTTGCGGCTATAGCCGTCAAAGCGAAGTTCACAATGTGGCATGGCGGCTATAGCAGCCAAAACGAAAGGGTCGTTTTTAGACACTACGGCTATAGCAGCACAAATGTGCATTTACCGGCGTACAAGTAGAAGCCCAGTGTCATGTTTTGGAAACAATTTTTTAGGTTGAAGTTCGAGTTGCAGCTTCAGTATGCACGTGCAGGGGGGCTAGTGGTCAGGGAAAAATACAGTAAAAAAATGATAATTACCAGTATATTCTTATAGAAAAAATCAAATTGATTATTTGATCGAATAATCAAGATAAATTTTTCTATAAGAATATACTGGTGTTTATCACTTTTTTTTATTGTATTTTTCCCTGACCACTAGTCACCCTGACGTGGTTGTGAAGGGAGTAGTGCAACCTAATCAAAGATGCTGAATTAATCAAAATTAAGTTTATTTAAACAGAAAGAGTAAAACTATACTTCTAATATTCTAAAAATTACAAAAACATATAGTGTCAATTTTCGAACTTCACTTGTTCCTACTGTCCGTCAATGTGTTAAAATGCTAATTCTTTATTGATTATATTGCTACTTGAAAAACCTTTTAATATTTATAATACCATAGCTGCCAACTTTTACACATTTTTCCTACCACTAAAATTTAATGGTAAATTTTATCTTATTAAATCGACAAAATCATGTGATTACATAAGGAAAAATATTCTATTAAATTTTAGTGGTAGCAAAAAAGCGTAAAAGTTGGCAGCTATGATAATACTCTTATTTCACTTTTGAGTTGAGTGAGTAATGATATAGCTTAACTGAGTAATGATATAGCTCTTTCTAGCAAAAGGCAATAAATGCTTAATTCAACGTAGTCAGTATGACACTTTTAATAAATTAAATGAATGATTATATTTTGATGATTTTTTTTTATACTTCAGAATCTTTTCATTCTTACAACCATTATTAAAAATTTTTTTTATCATAAGAAAATCACATAATTAAGTCTAAAATGAAGCTTCTTTAGAAAAGAGCTCATATTAATATTTTCAATTGGAAATGTTCTTTATACTGCACAGGAAATTAATCTCCGGGTTTAATTTTTAATATAGAAATTGAACAGAGACAAAGTGGTGTAAAACCTTTCATTTTTGATGTAAGGAAGTTTACTTCTTTTATGGGACGAAATTCTTCTATTTTCAAAAAATTGTACTGTTTTATGCATGTTTATAATGTCTTTCAAACTTTACATTTAAATTGATTGTACGTCTTCATTATATTCAGAGATCGTTATTATCCTTAAAGTAGACATTTACTAATATAATTTTCACCAAAATTAATTTAATATTTATATATTCAGAAAATTGTAAAAAGTAACGAAATAAGTTGAAAGATTGCTTTAAATTACAAAAAGCCAAATTAATGCTAAAAAATATGAAACTTTTCATTGTATTTGACTCTTTATTTATATAAACTGATTTGCAATATAAATAAGGATAAAGTAAAAAAGAGTAATCGCTTCAAAATATTTTCATATTCATCATTTTTTTCAATTTAATGAAAGTTTCAGAAAATGTATGTTCTTTACAGATACATGTTGTCCTCTAACTGATTGCGAAATAACGTGTAACCGTATAGGAAAATTTAAACAGGGCATAATTCATTACCTAATACTAGGGAATTTAACTTGCTTTCCTACACTGTTAAAAATTTGAATCCAAATGTCCAGTCATTTGATCTTTTTCATAGACAGCGATTACATATAGTAATTTTACTGATTTGTAATTCGATAAAGTAAAAAAGAGTAATCGCTTCAAAATATTTTCATATTTAGCATATCTCAATTCAAGGAAAGTTTTAGAAAAAATATGTTCTTTACAGATACATGTTGTCACCTAACTGATTGCGCAAGCAATACCATGTTACCCTATAGGAAAATTTAAACAGGGCATAATTCATTACTGAATACTAGGGAACTTAACCTGCTTTCCTACACTGTTAAAAATTTGAATCCAAATTAGTGCTCCAGATGCGATACGTATTTCAGTTATACATTTAACCGATATACGTATATACGTATAATACGTATTTAAGAAATACAGGTGGTTATCAAAATAATGGAAACACTTGTGAATGAAAGGGACATTTAAGAATTCCCTTCGTAAGCATTAAAATATAATCTTAGCTACCAGATTTTTTTTAATATAAAAAGTACATGTATTAGGTAGTATGAGAGAGCTCTAGAAGAGTTGTCTACGTTTTGATTTTTTTTTGTCAGAAGCGTAAAATGTCAGACCTCACAGATTTTCAAAGAGGCCAAATTGTAGGATCCCGACTAGCTGGAGCAACGGTGACCGAAACATCCCAGCTTTTAGGCGTTTCTAGAGGTACGGTGTCTGAAGTTATGACAGCATACACACAGCGCGGAAAGACAAGCTCAGCAAAGCAAAATAGTGGACGGAAGGAGAAGCTGAGTGAAAGAGACCGACGGGTATTGAAGCGGATTGTAATGTCTAAAAAGAAAACAACTGCAGCCAAAGTGACCGCACAGCTCAATCAGCATCTGGATTCTCCAGTGTCAACAATTACAGTTCGGAGATACCTTCATAAAGAGAACATTTACGGCAGAACAGCAATTCCCAAGCCACTTGTCACAGATGCTAATGCCAAACGTCGTGTAGAGTGGTGCCACAACCACAAAACCTGGTCGATTGATAAGTGGAAGACTGTTATGTGGTCAGACGAATCATCTTTCACACTTTTCCCCACAACAGGACGGGTACATGTCTGGAGAACACCTGCACAAGCGTATGATCCTGATTGCCTCCGTCCAACTGTCAAGCATGGAGGTGGATCGGTCATGGTATGGGCAGCCGTGTCATGGTTTTCTGCTGGTCCAATCGTAACCCTGAAAGGAAGGATCACTGAGGAGAAGTATAGAGAAGTTTTAGCTGACCAGGTCCATCCCATGATGCAAATTTTGTTTCCTGCAGGAGATGGAATTTTCCAGGATGATAATGCCCCTATTCATGCAGCCAGAGTTGTCCAATCATGGTTTGATGAACATGAGGATGAGGTGGAACATCTACCTTGGCCCGCACAGTCCCCAGACCTCAACATAATCGAACCGTTGTGGTCTATTTTAGAGCTTTCAATTTGGAATCGATATCCTCCACCGGCATCTCTCACGGAACTTTCACAATATCTCCATGAAGAATGGTACAATATTCCTCTACACACTATTCAGAATTTGTATGATTCGATTCCCAGGCGAATCCAAGCTGTATTACATGCCAAAGGTGGTCCTACGCCATATTAATAAAGAATTCCTTCAAAATATAGGGTGTTTCCATTATTTTGATAACCACCTGTACGTATACCTTAAAATATACGTTTAAACGTATCCAGATACGTATAAGCGTATATCGGTTAAACGTATAATTCAAGTATACGTTTAATTCAAGTATACGTATATTTCAAGTATCGTATTTACTTTTAATGCTAATGGATCTCATCAGTGTTACGTCACTGAAAGGAGAAGAAGTTGGAAATCGGTGGCGTTGCTTTAGTAATCTGTATAATATATTTCATACATAGAATCTTGTTATTTTTCCCTATAAACGATTATCTGTATGTATAGAAGCCGTTCTTGGTATGTATGTTCCTTATACAAATCTCCAGTTTTGTCCGATTTGAACGAAACTTCATGTACATACGTTTTAGATCACGAGTAAAATCACTGTCAACTTTAAAATTTTTTCAGACGAATCATTAACTCTTTTTTCAAACATCTCCCATAGTTTATCATTACAGAAATATTTTTTTTTCTCAATTTCTAATGCAATTTCTTTCCCGTTGCCATTCAAAGGAACTGCGTATGGACAATATTTTTATAAACCAATTTCAGATTAACTCACTATAATTTGATATCTGAAACTGACGTCAATTTTGGCAGATGTGATTTTTTTCGCATAGTACAAAGATTACTATACGTGCTTTAAACGACATAGTACATATATTTAAAGGTGTTTGGTGAAAAATAAATAACTTGGCTCCTAATTTTACAAAGGCAAATTCTTTCCACTGGTTTGTTAATATTAAAGTAAATTTTCTAAGAAATAAAAAGATATTTTTGTGCATTCAAACTTCATGATTCATTTTATTCTATATAATCAAAAATCGTCTGTCAAATATTGACATTTTGCAATCATTACAGCGTAACTTATTTCGGCTTGAGCCTCAACCAAGGAGGCATATTTAAATTCCACGGATGCAGGTGGACAGTAGATGCCCTATTAATAAAAACTGGAATTAAAAAAAATGCAGTATTTTCAATTATTTTTTCTTAAAAAATGGGTGTTAAAACAAATGGGATTAAAAGTAAAATGGTTTTCTGGAGAAAAATTTAAATGCATTTTTTTTAATATAAAACATTAATTTTATTTTTTAAAATTAATATATTTTTTATAAGTTCGACAACGTGGCGACATTTTTATTTCACCAGCTTCGAAATTATTATTCAATTCTTAAAAGTACACTATATTTTTGAAAAATAATGTTTTGCATCAAAAAACACATAATTTCAAAACGCAATTTTAGCAAATTCTGTTTAAATTACATTGTAAATATAATTTCGGAGTTAAATTTAGTATGTAATAATATTGTTTAAAATTTTTCTACGAGTACAGTAGTATTGGATTTCTTTAATCGCTTTCATGTTTTAAATACAAATGTGCATGTGACGTCACGCACTCAAGTAAAGTCGTTTTTCTCAATTAACTGTAGGCGAAAAGTAACAATTCTTGCGGAGTTAGTAATTTAAAATGTAATATTTCCTACACATAATATAATGTATTTTAACTATTTGAAAATTACGAAAAACTTCAAGCAATTTAGCCCAACGTTTGACTAACATGCACATTATCTATAAATATAAATGCATATCTGTGCATGATTTTTGAAGTAAAATAATTTGTTTTAACGAGACACGTATCAGTTCAGAGGAAAATCTTCCCCGTTGAAAGTGTTGTCATATTTTAAATTATGTGCCTGTTTTTATTCACAAAATATTAGTATTTTATAGCAATTACACAAAGTAGCATATTTGCATAGAATGTTTGTTAATGTAAACCTTATTGTCGCCAAAGTATATGTTTAACATTCTTTTTCCGTACAGTTTTCAAGAATATTAAATTACTTTAAAATTACTTTAAAATCCATAAAACATCAGTAAATTGAGATACGCTTTTCAAACGAATAACATTGAGAGAACATGTATTTTATTCGACAGCATAAAAATTGAATGTGCTTTATTTAGAAATAAATGTCTTTTCTTTATAAAGATCAAATAAGTTAATCTATCGTAATTGGATTAGACACAGATTTAAAAATATACATGCTTTAAAATTACTTTAAAATCCATAAAAAATCAGTAAATTGAGATAAACTTTTAAACTACATTTGAAAGTGTATTTTTTCTAATTGATAGTTTAAAAAATGAAATTACGCGATATTTAGTAGTTACAAATATGCAGGTCGTTGCTACCGACAATATGATGTCGACATTACTCACGGATATATTTTTGTTTTATAATATAGATAGATGTCATATGAAAGAGAATTTCACAAAATGTTACGACAGTTGGTATTTTTTTTTCATTTTCAAGAAAATCGTATATTTTTATATTGTATACGCAAAGAAAATGCGCATTTTCATTTATAAAGCAGAAAAATTGTACTATGGTTGAGTTAAAGTAACGCTTTTGTTTCTGTCTTTTTTATCGATTTATGGTTAAGTATGCACAAATCATATTGTCGTCATTGTTATTGTCGTATTATTGTATTTTAATTTATGTTAACCCGGGAAAAGCCGGGTGGTTCAGCTAGTTGTAAATATATAACGAAAGTAAAAAGACTTTTTGAGCAAATAAGGAGAATATACACGTTTCAGATTTATTGTAAACCTTATTAAGTATATTCTTTCTGTTTTGATTAAATATATATATATATATATATATATATATATATATATATATTGCGCCCGGGGGTCAAATGTTGTTCTTTACGGTGCTAATGTTTTCTACTCTGTGTTAATGTATAACGCAATTTCATTTTTTTAACCATGACACTCGTGGTATTTTTTATACAAAGTGTACGTGCATTACAAGATATTACGCTTTAAGAATTGTTGTTAATCTTGACAAATTTCATTTTTTTGTTAGTACCTATAAATTTCGATTACTTATAGCCTGACAAATAATCGTCACTGCAGGTTTCAGAACGCAATCACACAAGCTTAAAATGACTTGCTTTCTCTTTTCTTTTTTGCAGTGAAACGTATTTTCAAAATATTTTTAATATACACTGCTCAAAACAATTAAAGGATATTGCAGTTTTAGGTGGATTTTGTATCTGGGAAACTTTTTAGCTGATTGACACATGGTCGACAGACATAGTAGGTTATATGACAATAAATTACACATGTTTGGCAGAAAAAAATGCATTTTATTGCGCGTTTGTGTACAAAAGGAAAAAAACACAATTTGTGCATATGAGAAAAAAAGAATAAGAAAAGGTGTTTTCTTCAAAGAAAATCATTTTCAGTAGGGGGTATGGTTTCCACGGGCGGTCAGCAACGTTGAACACCTTTGAGGCATGGACTCAATGAGGCTATTAATGACGAGTTGGGGTATTCTGCCCCACTCTTCCAGAAGAGCTCTTTCCAGTTCTTGGAGAGTTTGTGGGGGTTGTTGGCGGCCAGAAACTCGTCTTCCTAGAGCGTCCCAAACGTGCTTGATTGGATTCATGTCTGGAGAACACGCTGGCCATTCCATTCGAACGATTCCTTCCTCGAAAAGGAAATCCTCCACCAGGTTTGCACGATGTGGCCTGCAGTTATCGTCCATTAAAATGAAGTTATCTCCGATTGCTGCAGCGTAAGGGACTACAATAGGTCTGAGGATCTCATCCCTATATCGGCGACCAGTCAGAGCTCCATCTCGAATGATGTAGAGGTCAGTGCGCCCGTCAATGGAGATGCAACCATACACCAACACTCCTCCACCGCCAAATCTGACACTTTCGTGCACGAACGCAGGATTATTCCTACTGCCACGGTCCCTCCAGATGAAAATACGCCTATTATCCGAGTGCACGGAAAAACGGGACTCGTCAGAAAACAGAATATTGCTCCATTCATTTCTCCTCCAGTTGACATGCTCGGTTGCCCACTCCCTGCGGTCGCGACGATGCCTTGATGTTAATCTAACACATACCATCTGTCGGCGAGCATACAGACCTACAGCATGGAGCCGGTTTCGGACAGTCTGAGTTGAAATCGTGGTGCCTGTAGCCGAGCGAAGGTGTTGTTGGAGAAGAGTAGCGGTCATGTTTCGGTGTCTCCGAGCTGTTAACGCTAAATACCGATCTTCATTGGGCGTTGTTGCCCGTCTACGACCTTGCCCTGGTCTTCGGCCTGCACATCCACTCTCCAAAAAACGGTTCCAGATCCTGGAAATGACACTTTGTGACACTCCAATGGCTTGCGCTACTTCGGCTTGAGTTTGGCCCCCTTCTAACCTACCAACAATTATCCAAGCTTCTGAATCTGTCAAATGACTTCGCTGAGACATCGTACTCATCGAAACAAAGCAATCACTGAATGCCGATCATCCTTGTCTTCATTCTCTTTTATCCAGTTGAAAGTCAAATTTCATTCGCTGCCGCTGAAGCGACGTTTTTGACGTCGAACTCTAAATTTGCATACTCCACAGTCTGAAAACCAGAAAAATTTGCATTTGTGATTCTCTTCTTCTATTTTCGGCAAAAAAAAATTCGTTTATATCTTTATTTTATATAAAACTTCAAATATCCTTTAATTGTTTTGAGCAGTGTAGAAAAAAAGTATTCCTAAATAAAATAAAAGTATGTTTAGTTAGTTATTTGCTACGGCCGATTATCGTCACTTGGGATATAGACTGGTATGGGTAGTGCCCTCTGTGGGGGTCTTTAAAAAAATATGATTATGTAACTTCCCAGGAGTTGGATTAATCATTGTCAGTATAAAATATGAAGTCAATGTAAGTTTATGTTCCGCAATACTAATGTTTCGGGCAAAATGTCCACTCCATAAATCAAAATAAGCTATGTGCTTGTGCGTGTGTTACAGATATGCGAGAGGTAAATCATTTCATAGTAAATCATTAATAGTTTAGATTTGAGGGTGAAAAAAAACAATATCTAAACTGAGAAAAAAATATTCCGATTTTTTTTTCAAGTAGCGACTGCACAGGACACAGCGGGTGTTTATCAAAGTCTCTGATCCACAGACCAGCAGGAAAAAGGCCTATTTTTTTAAGCAATGAACGGAAACCGTTTAAACGTTGACATGTTTAACCGCTGGTGTAAAATCCGTATATACGATGTACCGTATATGCTGTTTCGTATAATACGTATAACCGTTTTGGTCGTATCATACGTATCCAAAATCTGCACCCCGTATAATACGTATTATACGTATACTCGTATAAACGTTTAATAGGGAGCACTAATCCAAATGTCCAGTCATTTGACCGTTTTCATAGGAAGCGGTTACATAATCGTAATTTAACTCTATTCTAACCATATTATTCCTATATTATGGTCAGACTAGAATTAAATTACGGTTATGTAATCATTTTCGATGAAAACAGACAAAAGGCTAAACAGTTTGCTGCAAATGTTTAACAATGTAGGTTACAGAACATAGGTAAAATCCATTTTTTTTGTATATTAAAAACTGTAATAGATTTTTTACATTCAGCATATATTTTTTAGATCTTCCACTAAGAGCAGCAAAAAGCATTTTTATGTGAAAAATATTAATTATGTATCCAAATAAAGATTTGAAAATGAATTAAAGCAATATTTTCGTATTAGCTGCTTTCCAGGAGTTAATAGCCGAAGAAAACGCTACTTATAGAAGAAGCCTTTTGATTCTTATAATTTCAGCGGTTTTAGTGCGTAGTTCGATTACATGCCTGTTAAATACTTATTTTATTTATATTATTTTATTATTAGTTTTTGATGAAGTTTTAATTTACTTATGGATTATTACAGAGAAAAAAGTGCTGAATTAGCTATACTGTTTTAATTGCAAACAGGTTAATCCTTCATAATCATGCTGAATGTGGTATAAGGAGTTTAAAAAAAATCATGCTTGAAAATTATTTTAAAAACCATAAAAAAACATTAAATTGAGGGTCAATTTTCAATGAAATTGCATTTTAAAGAACACATTTTTTCGTACTCGATGGTGTAAAAATAGAAAATTCTGCGATGTTTAGAAGTTAAAAAATTTGAAATATAAGTGGAATTCATTGTCAATTCGTTGTTACCGTGAAAATGAAACCAGTGTTACTCACAGACTTGGTTTCACTTTATAATATACATATCCAAGTAGGAGAGATTGATTGGCCAGCGTCAGAAGAAACCGGTGGGAAATGGCGGGACTGGGAAAATATTGAGAATTAGAGGAAGGTCTCTAATTTGGGCCGTTTCTGAGCATCTAACTGTTGGACCACTGTTAGACTGTGTTGTTGGCAAATTGTTCTTTGGCTAATGGTAAGACCATGCATGCATTTCGTACAGTGCACCAACGCGGGACAACAAATAGGGAATGTTCGCCAAACCATCTTGTGCTACTTGGATAATTATCTAAATCCCGTTTCTAATTCAAAAAGTAGATGTCCGTTGCTGACGCAGCTCTTTTTTAGGAAAAAAAGTCTCCTTAAATTTTAAGCATTAATTTAAAAAACATTAAAAAAGCTACTTGAGGAATATTTTGAAATTTTAACATTTTCATCTTTTTAAAATTATTTAAAACTAGCTGTTACGCATGACTTCGTTCACGTAACATTTAAAAAAAATAATGCATTAATTAAGCAACATATACAATTAACAAACACTTTATCATATTTTACAGTAAAGAATACTTCTGATAATCACAATTTGCGTATTTTTGTTTTAATATATAGGATCATTTAAATTTCCTTCATGAGCTTGAAATTTCATACTCTTTCAATGAAATTAAGTATGGAACACATTTTTTTTCTTTGTTGTTCTATTTTAGCATTTCTTTTTATTCTATTTTACATTTATTCCATTCATAGAAATTGATTTAAGTTTTCGTATCCAATAATATTTTTCAAAGATTATATTAGTAAATATTTTTGAAGAAATTTGTTAATTAACATGTCAATTTAGATATGATTTTTACTTGATTAGAATAATCTAAAAATGAACATAAATTATGTTTCTTTTCAAAACAGTTTATGATATAATCGTCTTCTTTATGATGGTGAATACTCTGTTTTAAGAATCATATTAGGTAATGCGTAAGGACCAATTTAAACTTTCTCATATATTAACATAGGGTTTTAAGATAGGGGAGAATTGCTGAAAAGTCCACTTAACTGCAAAACTACTTAAGGTAGTTAAGGTTCTCAATTTTTCTGCTCAACAATGCGAAATGTTCGATAAATTTTTTACCTCATTTTTAAACTTTAAGAACGTTAAGGTGTAAAATTGACAAGCGTGATTACGGACGCCATTTGGAATCTAATGGTGTTTTCCAATTTCTGATAAATAAATTACTTATAGAGTTACAAACGATTGTTGTCACGTGACGACAAATTTTTCTCATTTCCCGCGCCGTCGCGTCTGGTTTCGTTTTTCAAAACGCCAACTTTTGGCAGTATTTTCTGAAAGAACTTGTACTTTTACCAAAAAATCGAAAAACACCATTTGATTACATAGTTTCTGAATAATAATACCTGCCTAGTTAATGCGTTTCCGAACAAAAATAAATTCAGAAATGTGACAGAAAGTATCTCCTTTGGGTTTAAGAACAGCCTTAAAAACCTTTTAAGTCGCTGATATTATTATTATACATTACAATACAACATAATAAAGCTAATTATACAAATAGAATAAATCAGAATGTAACAAATATATTTAAAGCTCTTTACAATTAACTGAATACATTTGGACGTTTTGAATTTAGAGATATGTCATTTGCTTAATTAGACATATGCTTCGAAATATCAGATTGAAGTTAATTATTATGAAAATATATTCTGACTTTTGAATTAATGTGTTTCAGTGTAACAATTCGTGTATACAGGTATTCTTATGTAAACGAGGAACTGAAATTAATTCAGATAAAAAGCATGGGATAAAACACTGATTATTTTACAGAGTACAACAAATGAATCAAATTACAATTTACAAAGTAATTAATAAATACTCTTGTGGATTTCCTTGAATACCCTTACAAAACCCGAGAGTTCTTATGAATAAAATTATATGAAGCGAAATTTGAAGCGAGCTTCAGTGCACTTATTTATTCGCAAACATTATTTATAATAATTAAATTTATTACAAAATGAAAATGAATTACAATATAATTGAAATTCATTTCCTTCATTCATTCACCTGCAACTATTGAGATATAACAGCGATTTCACTAAAAGTAACAGGTATAATATGAGTATGATTTAGTTAACGTTTTCATTTTTATGAATCATCTAAATTCAGAATGCGTATCGTCTTTATTTTAGAGCACCACTATTAGGAACTAGTGGTGAAAATTATAAATACAGTATACTCTGGATTATCCGTGCGCGGATTATACGATTTGCGGATTATACGTGCTCATTCTGGACTCCCAAAAAAATTAAATAGAAACATTTTCACGCTTACCATGCATGTAAAATCGATGTTGATGTAAATTAGAATCTTGTCCGGTTTAACTGATAGTATTGTGAAGTGCGTAGAGATAAAATCGAACTCTCTGGAACCTGTTTGACGGGGTAGGGTTGAAGATAGTGGAAATGATCGTAATGTTGTTTGTAGAATAGCCCTTCAGCTGTCATCTCTCACTTTCGCACGTGTTGCTTTAGTTTTTGCGTCTTGTTTATGGACAGTTAGTAGCGTGAAATGTTTTACTGGTAAAAATGATTGGTGTGAAACGACAACGGAACGTTTTAAATGTTAAACACAAATTAGAAATCCTTCAAAAACTCGATCATGGAAAATCAACTAGCAAATTAGCAAAGGATTATCAAATTGGAGTAAAAACTGTACGTGATGCAATAAATAACAAATAGAAATTGATTTCACGAGAGATTGTGATGGCGAATCTGCACTTTCGAAACGGAAACGTCTGAAAACGGCAACATACAAAGGTTTAGACGCATTACAGATTTATTTGAGCAGTAAATGTCAAAAGAAAAATTCCTAGTTTGATGTTATACAGCATGCAAATGTAAGTAATTTTTATATTTTTGTACTGATGATGATTTTGTCTTTAATGAAAAAGAGTTTTCGGATTGACAGTGTTTTTCGATTGGCCGTCGACCCCATCCGGGTGATTAACCCGGATAATCGGGAGTGCACTGTATTCGCCTATTTAATCGAAGGATTTGCGCAGAAGTCGCAAAAATTCCAAGATAAAATGAAACGAAGATTTTTATTTCAGATAGTAGTTCTCAAAATTTATGACGGTACTCACATGCAACATATAGGTACTTTCTATAACAATGTACGTGATTTTAGGAGTTTTTATTTACGATTCTCCAAATTTATGACAGTACTCACATGTAACAGATAGGTACTTTCTAGAACTATGTATGTAATTTTAGAATTTTTTTTTACAGTTCTCAAAGTTTATGACAGTACTCACATGCAACAGATAGGTACTTTCTAAAGCTATGTACGTAATTTTAGATTTTTTTTACAGTTCTCAAAGTTTGTGACAGTACTCACATGCAACAGATAGGTACTTTCTAAAACTATGTACGTATTTTTAGAATTTTTTTTTACGACTCTTAAAATTTATGCTGTACTCACCATCTAATAGCACAATGTGAAGTTGATTTATCAGTCTTTCAAATTACCTATATATATATATTTGGAGGTTTTATTACATTCTGAAACTATTAAAACAATTCTAAGATAAAGCATTTATAAAAATTAACGACTCCTAGAACATTTTTAATATTTCGAAGAAATTCAAAATTTGACGCATTTTATTATTGTCATATAATGACATTTTAGCTGCAGATATGACATGGCCAACGGGGTATATTTACAATTCACGGAAATTTTTTTTTTACTTATAACTGTTGCGCAGAATATTTTAATTTTAACTGCTTCATTTGCTTTCGTTGTATTTTTTAGAGAAAATACTCAAAATGTAATCAGCGATATTAAAATATATGAATTTCTAAGAAGCATTTTTAGGGAGCACAAAATTAAAGAATCGGAGTATCGGGCTGATATCGATTTGCTATTTTTACACTCATCACTTAAAAACAAATATATGTACTTTAAAAACACGAGTTTTTCCATCTTTTGTTAAAATAAAAATCACAATTAGAACTTTCGTAAAGGCTTGGTTTGCAATACCATAATATTTTTTACTTTATTTTTCTATCAACGGGTACAACAAAACGTATTTTAAAAACTAAACATCGACGCCGTATTCATCAATAAATTTAACGTTATGTTTATATGATTCATTGCTTCACTTGTTCAAAAATCCTCCCGAACCCCTTTAGTTTGTCTAGAATTTCATGGGGTTAAATTCTTTTCACCCGCCTTTCTAATTGACTACTTTACGATGCACATGCCAAAAATGGCATTCATGCAACGTATTTCCGAAGGTTATACAGTAAAACCTCGATTATCCGACGTGAATGGGACTGAACTTACATCGGATAATCGAAATTTCCGGACAATCGAGAATTTATCAATCATCATCTAATTTAATATGTAACATCGTGATCGAACTGCTATTATGACTAATTAAAATGCTAAATAAATATCCATATTCAAATTATACATGAAAATAAATTTACTTTGAAAAAAAAAATACAATGATTTAAGTGGAGTACAATCGGAGTAGGTGTGCAATTCGTAAACGAACAGTAAGCGAGTGCGTAGCTAAAATATGACATCGATTTCTCCTGCCCTTTTTGAAATTCTGCAGCTCTGAAAATTTCTGTTCTTGAAAAGAACACAAAAAGGGTTTTGTTCCCTGCGCTTGCTTACAATCAGAGGGTGCAATAACATTCGAATGTTGCAGCACTCGGCAGTACAGCCTTCCAAATTTCGCAATAGGGTGTGTTTTTGTTTAAAACAGGGACGTGTACACAGGGGGTGGTGGGAAGAGTACACTTAGGGGTCGTCCACAAATGATGTCACGATTGGAGGAGGGTGGAGAGGTTTCATGAAATTGTGACCCTTTGTGACAAGGGGATGGGAGGGGGTAAGAAGAAGTGTGACATCACACATTTTGGTTAAAATAAAATCATTTAAAATCAGCAGATTAAATTTTGAAGTTATTTTGAAATTACCAGAGTTTGAGGGTATTTTTTAATTGGGGCTAAAACAACTTTCATGTGATTTGTTTTCACTTATATTCCTTTCTTTTCAAAAAAATATATTAATACTTTATTACTAATTATATTACTTTATTGTATATTAATTATGTTTTCTGTTGTAAACCTTAATCTTATTTCATACAAAATAAGTACACGAATCATTTTTATTTTTATGCTCACAAATGTCATTAGTAAAAGTTTAAAAATAATATTTTCGTATATATAACGTAGTTCTTTGTTTCTGAACTTCAAGTATATTTCTATGTAATATAGCGTGACATGTGACAAGGGGAGAGTGGGGTGGGTATGGTGAAGTGGGACACTTTGTGACTGAGGGGGAGAGGGGGGTCAAAAATATTGAAAATATGTGTGACATCATTTATGGACAGCCCCTTATGCCGGGATCGGAACTTCCGGGAGCTGAAACTAATTGCAAAGGATATCTAAGAAAGGTGAACCAAAATATTTATCTGTACTCGTAATTCGGCAAGGACCGTTTGCAAACACAACGAATGTGAAAGTAAAAAAAAAAAAAAAAAAAACCCTGGAACAAAAAGGTCAGGAAACCGACGTCGTTTTACGAAGAGTTCCGGTTAAACGAGAGTCGTATAATCGAAGTTCTACTGTAATATTCTTTTCAAAAGATTTTGATAAGTACGGAAACTCCTTTGGCGATTTTTCAATTTATTCGAGTTCTCGGAGCAAGTGAAACATCTCACTTCAGTCTTTTTCTCCTGTCTGATAAGACTTCACTTCTCTCTGCTTTCGAGGTGCTGTTACAACCTCCCTTGGTTTACGTGCCTCTCTTCCTTTTTCTTCAATTACGACTATGAACAATAAACTTCTTTAATATTTTCGAATTGGAGTTTTTTGTACTTTTCAAGCTATACTAACCCGAGTTACAACGGTAAGAAACAAATAATATAACAGTCACCTTAATCGTCATAGTAACGACTTTTGCCGATGAAGAGTGTAACTTAGAAAACCCGGGTTGAATTTGTTTTCCTCTTTAATACCTTCTACTCTACATGTTGTAATTTCTTTCGAAAAATACGAATATTAATCCTTTCAAAAAATTTCCCAAGTAGAAGTCACTTCGTGCCTCCCTGAGACACTTTTTTTTAACGCTAAATGTAACTAAATGTCGGTATTTGAAAACAATCTTTTTCCACTTTTTTTTCGTATGCTTTATTTACATTAGGTATAAAAATCTCGAAACATTCGTGTCATTAGAAGTATTTAAAAAAAAATTGGAAAATTATCGCTCAAAACGGGAATACTCCAGTAGCTTTTGCTCCTCGTTTGTCATTCACGAGAGATGACATAAATTCAGCATACATGTAAGTTGAATTTATGTCATCTCTCGAGAATTCACTGTTATTTTCACTACTGATGAGGAACTTTAAACAGGTCCGAAACGTTTAATATTAATTTTTAAATTTTAATGTGCTTTTAAAATGTTTCATTCAATTTATTTATTTTTATTTATTTTTCAATTATATATACATAACTCATAAAAATATCGATTCGTCAATGGTCGTTTGCAAAGACTTTTGTTTAAAAATTAAAAAAAAAATCATTCAATACTGATTTCAGGTATATTTAAGCTTTTTATCACGGTCCAAAGCAATGCTGGGTGGATCAGCTTGTGCTGACAATCAGATTTTCATTATTAAAGAAAACTATGTATTTTTATACAATTCTGTAAAAATCCATCGTGTGCTATATACACGTATCCATCCATATCTATACACTTAGCGTTTTTGAATGTTTTAATTATTCTTCCACTTTTCCTTTAAGTTATTAGTTATCTGTAAAAGCATCTCAAAATTTATTTCCCTAACCAATATGCACGTAAACTCTTTCATTTACATAACACTAAAACTTTTCAATGTTTAAATCAACAAAATATTTCCACATTACATAATCTAGAAATATTTCCTGCAATATTATTATTGAATTTTTGTGCAATTATATTTATCTTTCACATTATAACGGTCGAATTGATAAAAATAAAACATTAAAACAACAAATAATATAAACATACTAAACGGAGTTCCCTGTTAATAAGTTAAAATTCGGAAACATTCAATGTCCCAAAGGCGTTCCAGTGCCAAATTATTATGCGTTTGAAACGCTTTACTATTTCAGAATTAAATTTACTTTATGTAAATGAAGTGAGGGTTTGAAGTTGAATAAATAAGTGTTATTAGATAACATTTTCTTAAAAAACAAAAACACTGAATGTCTTTTATAACTAGTATAACAAATAAACTATTTGTATGTTCTGAAAAATAATTTGAATAATATCGATATAAGACGTTTGATTTTTTAAAACTTTTATATACCGGGTGGTTATAAAACAAGTATCTCTATTTGGAGCTGTCTGTAGCTTGAAGGAATAACCCGAATGAAACCAAAATCGATACACATACTAGTCGAGAAGGGGAAAAAAGTATGGAACTATAAAAAAAAATTTGCAAAAAATCGCCGAGAGATGGCGTTTTTGAATGTGAAATGTGATGTGTAATACAAGAACAAATAATTAAGGCGTAAAACTGCATAACAAACCTAATTTATGGGAAAGTGTCACCGTGAATGTGTTTACGCTTTCTCATGGCGGTGCCGATTACGATCAGGTTCCACATGGCCATTGTGCAGGTGGACATAATCCAGGTGGTGCACGACATGCTGAAATGCGGAATGTAACAAATCAGGAGTGATGTTTCCCACATGTTTTGATATGCTATTTTTTAAGTCATTGAGGTTTGCAACACCTCCACGGTGCACAACGGCGATTGCACCGACAGGCCCCGTAGCACCATCTGTCGGCGATTATTGCAAGCATTTTTATTGTTCCAGTCTTCTTCCCTCTTTTCGAATAGTAAGTGTACCGATTTTGGTTTCATTCGGGTTATTTCTTCAAGCTACAGACAGATCCAAATAGATATAATTATATTATAACCACCCTGTATATAGAATTATTGGTAAAAAGCAAGTTTTTCTATTAGTATCTCTTAATGTACGAAAATGTACACATTTATAATGTCATAAATTATTAGTTTGAAACTTGACACTGATCGTGAGGGAGACAAACAGACATGAAAATCCGATCACTTGTCCGCCTTACACCATAAGCAACGTTTTTGAAATTTTATAGTCGGGGAAAAAGTATACCCCAACAAACTCTGCTGAAAATCCTCGCATACAATTGTGACTGGTACCAATTGATTAGTAACAACCTCTACTAATTCACGCAGTACTACAGTTATGGTTAGGGGTCCTCCAAATAGAGATATTGTGACAAACTTAAATACTTCTAGGTGTGTAACCGAAATCTAGAAGCCTTTATATGCAATAATTTTAATTTAAATATAATTTAATTTATCTTTAAATGCTTTATGTGTTTGTAAACAAACACCAGCCCTCCACCAGCCATCATACACATAATTGTTTAAAAATTTTAATATGTGCTATTATTTCTGAAATCAATATATGTTTCTTTCGGAATTAAACAAAAATCTACAAAAATAATATGTTTCTTCTTAGTATTTAGTCAACTGTACTTTCGAATAACGTATGAATACGAGTGTGTCATTGTCGTATAAAACTGAGAGTTTAGTTACTGATTTACAAGATTTCCGAATATGAAATGATTATAAAACAGACTTCATAAAATCTTCATCTCACGCGTAACGGGGATTAATTTTATTATTTTTAATTAAATCCTGGTAGATTAGATGGAATCTGAAGAAGAATGTAACATTTTTCAATTCTCATTTTCGCTTCAGTTTAATTTCTTTTTGAAGTATGTTTTAAAACGCTATAAGTCAAGAATTTTATATTTACATGAAGTACGTGATATTAAAAAAAGTATTTCTGAACACAAATTTAATTTAGATATCTATATATAATTCTAAAATAGTGTCGTTCAAATTATGAAAGTAAAAATATTTCGTTTTATTGAACACATATTTGTATTACTTTTAATACATATACATTAATTTTCACACATTTGAATGCTATTTAGTGTACACAGATGTGGATAATTTTACCATTATACAAACATCATTTTTAGAGTTTTGTTCATCTGACGAAATCCTATTCGTCTCACTTTTCTGCCTTTCTGTCTGTCCGTAACAGAGTTCGCACTCGTAAACTGTATAAGTTAGAGACTTAAAAGTTTGCGTACTTATTACTGAATACATCCTGTCACACGATAAATCATGAAATTTCGAAATAGTCTTATATATTTTTAATTAAATGAATTATTTAATGAAATCCGGCCATTTCTGCGATTTTCTTATCTTTTAATTTATTTATTCTTATCTTTTAATTTATTTATTCTTATCTTTTAATTTATTTATTCTTATCTTTTAATACCTTAATTTCAGTTTTTTCGTATAGGCTAGTTGGTAGAGTGGTGCCACGTTTTCCTCTCAACCCAAAGGTTCGAGGTTAGATTTTCGATGATGGATGTTGAAAATTTCGATTTTTACATTTCATTGTCAGATGGATTTAACTAAAAGAACTTTCGTATTTTTTTGCTATTTTCAAAATCCTTTTTCTTTTAGCAAAAATTAAATCATATAATTAAATGTGCTTTTCAAATATACAAACATATGCTGTTACAATTGTCTGAAAACAGTTCTTGAATATTTTTAATTAGATTAAAAAAAAAAAAAAACCTTTATCTTGTTGTCATTTTATTCTTAGATTTAATGGGACTGTCATCTACGTTTTTTATTGATAAAGTGCATTGATATATGATAAGAATTATTATAAATTAATGATTTGGATTTATTAATTAAAGGATAAATTGTTTTGGAAGGAATATTAAACGAAACCCTTTGTGTGATCTTCGATCAGACAAACCTACTTTTTTTCGTTTTATTTTTTCCTTTTTTTCCTCCAATAAACCAATACAAGGTGTTTTTTTTTTCTTTTTTAATCAGATTTTGCAGAAGCAGTTTCAATACATTGTATAACGAAAATAATTTCTTTTTTTAATTTTAGCCAAAATTTTATAAAAATAATGTGTCACTTTAGTTCATTCCCGAAAGATACTTTACACGATTTTGTAATAAAATGTGCCCACAAGTGCACTATTGTAGTATCAGAAAGAAAGTTTACTTAATCACTTACATGACTTCGGGGTATGACGTGACTGGAAAACAAACTTTACAAAAGCTTCATCTCGTGTGTAACAAGAATCAACTTAATTAATGTTTTATTAAATCCTCTTAGTTTAGATGAAAGAGGAAGAAGAATCTAACATTCTTTATTTCTTTTTTTTTAGTTAATTTTCTTTTATGTCTTCTCGAAATATATATCAAACTACACAATTTCAAACTTTTATATTTATATGAAGAATGTTACAAATATATTTTTATAAAAATATACGTAATACAAAAGATTATTTCTATTAATGTAGTTCAAATTACAAAAAGATTTTAATTTTTGCCCTTATATCAAAAGGAAATCATTACTCTTTAAAAAGATACGAAATTTAAATTTTTATACGGTAATAATAAATATTTATTACTTTCATGTCGTATAAGTTATGTATAGAAAAACTTTCTCTGTGTTCTAACAAGAAATGGCGCAGCGTCAGGTGATGTTGCATCATTTTACTACCAGTATTATTATATATTAAATTTGGCCTTATTAAATCGCATAACGCTCAAAATTTAAATAAGCCAAATTTAGAATATAATAATACTGATAGCAAACTGATGCAGCAGCCCCTGACACTAGGCTACTGCTAACAAGTAAAAAAGTAAGAATTGCATTATTTAATGACCAAAAATTACCGAGTTATCATACTTTGAATTATGCATTTCCAGAATTTTCCGGCACTAAAAGCGCAAACTTCAGCTTTTAGCGCCAGAAAACGAAATTCATGAAATTCAATGTATGATAATAAGTTTTGATCGTACAACCCCTCCCCCCCTCAAATAAGATTTTTTTAGAATTAAATGGTAAAATGCTGAATGGACAGTTGAGGATTCTAGAAGAAATATTACCAATCAATGAAATAATCCAATAAAATATCATTTAAGTTCATTGTGTTGTTTTAGAGCTATTGGTGTTACAAGAGATTGTGCTTGAAGTTTGATGTATACTTATAGTTGAGAGCTAGCTTTGAAGTGAAAAGTTTATTTCTAAAGTTTTACTAAATGTTTTCTGATAAACCAATTATCAGTCAAATAATATTTAAACTATGGACTCCACACTTCGGTACAACACCGCGCATTCCCCACTACACTGTTACACTGCAAATTGTTCAGTCATTTGAAGGTTTTTGCAAATAAGTGTTACCTGACCATATTATAAAAGTATTACGGTCATATTATTGACTGTATATATGGTCAGGATCGATTAAAATTACAGTTAAATGACTGTTGTCTATAAAAACAGTAGAATAACTGGACATTTTTCAGCATAATTTAACAGTGTAGTGCGATTTGGGATATCTTAACTTCAATTGCATGTTACATCTCGTAAGAGATGTAATTTTCCAACTGGGCAAAAATGTCCGTACCAGGAATCAAACCAGGGACGTCTTGGATGAAGCTGCCAATGCTCTACCAACTGAGCTATCCTGGACGAATCTGAAGGGCCTATTTTCCCCAGTTAACCTTATTAATCACAATATCTGGTCTCATATATGAATCGCAGCATAAATCGCAGGTAATGGAACTCCAGTAAACGCTGGCTGGCTATGTAATTATACTGGATTAATTTCAACACAATTATTCAAATTGGTAAATAAATCATGATATGTAATTATCCAACTGGTCGAAAAATATTGAGGATATATAACTTTGTACGAGGGTAAATCATTGAGTAAGTCACAAAAGATAATTAAATAATAAATTACAATGATATTCAATTCAAAACTATTTTTATTTCTCAACATATAATCTACCAATTTTTATGCACTTATATCACCGTTTTATCAATGCCCAAACACCAGCTGCATAGCAATCTTTGGGTTGCTGTCTCAGCCACATTAGGCCTTCAAGTGGAACCTTTTCATCGTCTGTGAACATCATCTTGCTTCTAAGATGGTTTTTTGGTGAACTAAACAGATGAAAATCACTTGGGGCTAAGTCGAAGGTGTATGGAGGATTTTGAAGATGTTGCCAACCAAACTTTTGAATGGTCTCCTGTGTTCAACTTGAGATCCCAATGTGGCTCAGACAGAAATCCAAAGAACGCTGTGGGACTATACTTTGGGTATAACTTTGGATATAACTTTGGGTGTGGGTATAACTTTGTGGGAATTATTGTGATAAAGAAATGTAACGCATGGTTCCTATACGAAGTTTAATTAGGAATGGGTCGAAATGGTTTATTTATTTTTATCAAAAATTTCATTTTGTTAATTAAAGATGCAAATCAATAAAAGTATGTTTACACAAAACGCCGATATTTGAAATTTTAGTTTGTGCGAATCTGCATTAGTGTGGAGTTCGCAAGTAAATAATAATAATAAATAACTTCCAGAGAATGTTTGAAAAACATATTAAGGAAAATAAATATTAACTTAACGAAACCACTCTAAATGTTAAATTTCGTTAGAAAAATACAAAATAACTCTGCGTGACAAATAAAAATACCCCAGAAATACGTACTAAGTTTTCACATTACCAATAAAATCTCCCGAATATTAAGTAAAACATTTTTATTATATCCTAAGGCTAGTGGAACATTCCCACTGGAACACAATTTTAGACGAAAAGATTTTCGTTTACTTTCCGAGAGTGGAAAAAATAAAAAAATAAAATAAGAAACTTTGGTGACAATAGAATATAGAAGAATTTGTATCTGAAAAAAAAAAAAAAAGAATGAGTGCTTAAAAGGGAAAAAAAGTATTGATTCCTAGATTTATTTATTTTATTTTTACGTTGAAAAAATAACTACACTGCAGTATTGTTTAGATAATATTGTTATAACTTATCCCAATACAAAATTATAATAAACATTACATGATAAGATAAAGTATGCTTCTGAAATATGCGTGTCTTGAAAAATTGATGTTTTTTTTTTTAGTTTAAGTATTGGGACATTGTGAAAAAAAGGATTTCGACTTAAGCTGTATTCGTCAATAATTCGTTTATATTATTTAAAATTTAGTAAAAGTTGTTTAATTTTCTAAAAGGATGGCAAAAGTGATAATAATAATTTAAAAAAATATTTCCAGATTTGTTTATTCGACTTTAATGCTGGAAAGATAACTTTTCTGCATTATTCTTTAGAAAATATTGTTATAAGTTATCAAAATACAAAATTATTATAAAAAATATATGATAAGCTAAACTGCAATTTTAAAGTATTACATTGCAGGATACACATAGGAATATGCATTGCGTGAAACATTCATAAAGATAAGAAACTATACAAATAGCAAAATTAAAGAATAAAAGGAAATGATATAGACTTCTACCAATGCTGACACTTATATACAGGCACATTACAGTGTTTAAACAACTTTAGTTTGTACCTATTTCCATACTCGTAAATTAAGAAAATGAGGCAACATACCCGTTCACACACATACATGAGTGTACGTGTGTGTGTGAGCGTAGCATTTTTCACATTTCATAAAATATTAATACATTCCCATTCTATAAAAAATAAATTTTTCCAACACAATTTTAAGGGCAATTATTCTATTTTTCTAAACATTCACGTAAAATAAAAGAGAAAATTGTAACTTTTATCATTTACAAGCACAATTATCTATGTATTAGGCAGCAGTTACTAATATGACAACATGAAAAGGAGCTTTCATTTATTTTCACTGTACATATAAAAATGACTGTGGTAGTCTTTGTAAAGAAGTAATATTTCTCATAACTTTTTTTTTTCTTTTATATTCATATTTCTGTCACATGCTTTTCTTTTACATTTCAAATACAGTGACAGCAACTTTCTTCCATCTGTCTTTTCATACAAGTAGCTGTCAGAAATGCATACCTCCATGAAGTCAAGACATATTTATCACGTGAGTAGACTGTTTTTTTTTTCTTTAAAAATGCATTTTAATAAAAGAGTATTTTTTAAAATTTATTTCACTTTTTATTTTCAGTGATATTTCCCAATTTTTAATGTTTAAAATATTTCATTGTTGCACTTTCATAGCCATTTGTGTTTTGGCAACAGTGATTTGACGCATAGTTAATTCTATTTTATTGATATTTTCCATTTTTTAGTGTTTAAAATATTTCATTGTTGCAGTTTCATACTCAATTGACTTGTTTTGGCAGCAGTGATTTGACGCATAATTAATTCTGTGTTTAAAATATTTCATTGTTGCAGTTTCATAGCCATTTCACTTGTTTTGGCAACAGTGATTTGACGCATAATAATTTCTATTTTATTGATGTTTTCCAATTTTTAGTGTTTAAAATATGTCATTGTTGCAGTTTCATAACCATTTGACATATTTTGGCAAGAGTGATTTGACGCATAATTAGTTTTGTGTTTAAAATATTTCATTGTTGCAGTTTCATAGTCATTTGACTTGTTTTAGCAAGAATGATTTGACGCATAATTAATTCAAATTTTATTGATATTTTCCAATTTTTAGTGTTCAAAATATGTCATTGTTGCAGTTTCATAACCATTTGACATGTTTTGGTAAGAGTGATTTGACGCATAATTAATTTTGTGTTTAAAATATTTCATTGTTGCAGTTTCATAGCCATTTGATCTGTTTTGGCAAGAGTGATTTGACGCATAATTTCAATTTTTAGTTTTTAAAATATTTCATTGTTGCAGTTTCATAGCCATTTGACTTGTTTTGGCAAGAATGATTTGACGCATAATTAATTCAAATTTTATTGATATTTTAAAATTTTTAGTGTTTAAAATATTTCATTGTTGCAGTTTCATAGCCATTTGATCTGTTTTGGCAAGAGTGATTTGACGCATAATTCCAATTTTTAGTGTCTAAAATATTTCATTGTTGCAGTTTCATAGCCATTTGACTTGTTTTGGCAAGAGTGGTTTGGCGCATAATTAATTCTATTTTATTGATATTTTCCAATTTTTAGTGTTTGAAATATTTCATTGTTGCAGTTTCATACTCATTTGACTTGTTTTGGCAACAGTGATTTGACGCATAATAATTTCTATTTTATTGATATATTTTCCAATTTTTAGTGTTTAAAATATTTCATTGTTGCAGTTTCATAGCCATTTGACCTGTTTTGGCAAGAGTGATTTGAAGCATAATTAATTCTATTTTATTGCTAGTTTACAATTTTTAGTGTTTAAAATATTTTATTCTTGCAGTTTCATAGACATTTGACTTGTTTTGGCAAGTGTGATTTAACGCATAATTCGGTGTTTAAAATATTTCATTGTTGCAGTTTCAGAGCCATTTGACTTGTTTTGGCAAGAGTGATTTAAAGCATAATTAATTCTGTGTTTAAAATATTTCATTGTTGCAGTTTCATAGCCATTTGACTTGTTTTGAAAAGAGTTTTTTGACGCATAATTAATTCAAATTTTATTGATATTTTTCAATTTTTAGTGTATAAAATATTTTATTGTTGCAGTTTCACAGCCATTTGACTTGTTTTGGCAGGCGTGATTTGACACATAATTAACTCTATTGTTTTTGTAACTTGTAAACATTTGTAACATAAATAATATTTGACTCTTTATCACCAAAGCCTGGCTAACAGAAAAATTCCTTAACATTCATTTATTAATTTATAATTAAGTTCTCAAAATATTAAAATATTGTATTGTAATCGGAAACACGCCTGTGTACATAATTTTTATAATTATAGCTTATCAGAAAGTGAGTAAACAATATATTGCAAAATTCCTTCTTTACATTTAAAATCCAAGTTAAGTTAAATAAAATAGGGTAAAAAATAAAGGCATACATTTTCAAATCAACTTGTTTGAACATTGTATGTATATTCATACATAACATTTAATACTCGTGGGCCGATTTTCTATTTGTTTGCTCGAAATTGTAAACTTATCTTTAATACTATTTAATTTTTACAAAGTTCTAGAAATGTTATGTTTGCTTAGCATTCACGTGCTGAATTTAATGAAATAACTTCATGCTGTAGTGTTTTCGCTGAATCTTTCAGAAGGTATTTTCATTTTTGAAAATGGCCTACATAACTTACATAGACACTTTAGAGCGCCTCATTGATGAAATCGGTTATTTGTATACCACTCGATGCTGGCTTTCATTCAATAATGGTACCAGGGTTGAAAGAAATTACTTATTCACTTCAAAGGGCTCTGAATTGCGCTCGACTCTTCCGAACCAAATGAATTTTTAACTACAGATAAATCAAATAATGCGCTTTTAACATATTAAATTAAATATTTGTTATTATAATTTCACAATAAATGTATTTGTTTCAGTTATGAAAGAATGAATTCGTAGCAATGTTTTCTGGATATTTGTCCAGACTTGCTGCACTTAGCGATAGGGAATATCAAATATGGTATTGCGATTACAGGATTGTGTTGACATGGAAGCAGACATACCGAGCATTAATTGTAAGCATATAATACAGGGTGTCCGAGAAAGATCCGTACAACTTCAAAAATTTATTGAAAAAGAAACAATAGGGTTACAGCGCAACTAATTAGGACATTAGATAGAATAACTCAAAAAGTTTTTTTCTGCAGTATGTTTCTGACCATAGATGGCGCTACATGTCATGCAAAGGAATATTAAAGCATTTTAGTTATTTCAATGGCGGATCGCGTGAAGAAAGCACAATGTGTTGCGTGGTTTATCGAAACAAAATCCGATACGCAAAAACAACGGAATTATCGAACGACGTATGGGGAATCGCCACGATCTCGGTCAAGCATTCGTGAGTGGTATCACAAATTTATGACAACGGGTAGTGTGGAACATAAAAAAGGATATGGTCGCCCTAGAACTAGCGAAGAAAGTGTGGAACAAATACGTGAAACATTTCGTAGGAGCCCTACAAAATCAGTTCGACAAGCATCCCGGGAGCTACAAATTCCAAGATCCACTGTACACGATGTGCTTCATAAACGATTGCGACTTACAGCCTACAAAGTTCAGATTCTGCATGCGTTACAACCGGATGATTATGCGAAGCGTTATGGATTTGCAGTTGACATGCTGCATCGTTTGGATGCCGATGAACATTTTCTGAAACGAATACTGTTTTCCGATGAATCAACGTTTCATGTGTCCGGAATGGTCAATAAACATAACGTTCGATTTTGGGGCTCCGAACAACCACATGCCGTACGTGAACTCCAACGGAGCAGTGAAAAGCTGAACGTGTGGTGCGGATTGCTTCACGATCGCATCCTTGGACCTTTTTTTCCTCAGAAACGATTGTGACCTCAAGTACCTACTTAGATATGCTTAAGATTTATGCATTCCCACAACTGCAAGACCTTCAACCGAATGTCCTTTTCCAACAAGACGGTGCGCCTCCTGATTGGGGATTGACAGTTCGTGAGTCGCTGAATAATTCTTTTCCACAGCGTTGAATTGGCAGGGATGGTTCCATTGCATGGCCACCCCGGTCTCCTGACCTAACACCACTGGATTTTTTCTTTTGGGGTTATGTTAAAGATACTGTATACCGAACGAAAGTTAACAGTCTCGAAGAATTAAAGCAAAACATCCAAACAGCTGTAGCTACTGTTGATGTTAGCATGCTGAAACGGTCGTGGATGGAATTGGAATATCGTCTTGATAATGTTCGTGCTACGAAAGGGTCTCATGTAGAAATTTCCTAAGGTAATAACTTAAGTTATAGGAAAAAAAACTTTTTGAGTTATTCTATCTAATGTACTAATTAGTTGCGCTGTAACCCTATTGTTTCTTTTTCAATAAATTTTTGAAGTTGTACGGATCTCTATGTGAATGCATATAACATATTTACACGTTCACTGTCGGGTTAAAATTATCGGAATTTTATTTTATTTAGAAAGTTCGAATTCATACCAGAAAATACTAATAGCAATATTTACTTTATTTAAGTGCAGACATTTCGTGATTACATAAAATAAAAATTCTTCTTTCAAAATTTCCGGTACGAATTCGCAATTTTAGATTGAAAAACCAGGAGTATACTCGTGGTTGGCAGCGAAAGGGTTAAACCTATTAAACTACTAATTATTTATCTCACTTATATTTCATGGCATTTCGACTTATATTTTTGTTAAGAATTTTTATTTAAGAAATGATAATTGCTTTAACTGTAGAGTATTGTAGTTGTAGTTTAAATTTTGTGTTATTCGGAACTTTTGAAAGCTTCGCAGAAACAGTAAAAGTGGGTAACTTATTTTGCGCTAACTCTGTACATATGAAGTCACACAAAATTGCACGCTACGTCTCTAGTTTATAATTTTAGGTACCATAAAAATCATGGAGAAGGGACACGAATTCTAGAGTCCTATTGAATTTTTTTTCAAGAAGATTTCTCTGTTAAGGGGGCAGTCGATCATCAAAATCACAAAATTCGACTAAAAAATCTGGTTTTTTTATTTGGAGAATTTTAAAATAGGTGCTCAGATGTATGTGAGGCAAAACGATTTATCATTTTGTCGAGTCATTTCAATTTTTATGAAAATCGAATCAAAACTTAAAAATATAATAATAAAAGTTTATTGAAACCTATCATATATAATTAACTCAATGATATCACATGATAGGTAATAATTCTAGGTTGCCATGGTGATTACGTCCTATTTAAGATGGAGTCATATTATTGCCATAATACTGAATTTAAAAACCTAATTTGTATACTAAAATTGTTTAATTATAGCAATCCTATAATCTACCGACAGTTTTTTGGATAGATGTTTCCGGAGAAATAGATATTAAATGAAAAAATAGACTAAATACGTTATTTCAAGTTCTGAAATGTTCAAAGCTAGGCTTAAGTTTCCCACTGGAATTTTCATTAAATGTCAACAAAAGATAAAATGTTGTCAACTTAATAGTAGTTATTTTATTACGGAAATGAATCATGTCATAATAACAGACGATATAATTCCTTTTTTGAGTGAAATAATAACAATGATTTTTTTTTCCATTGTCTTGTATTTGATATTTGCGCAAAGTATAATTTTAATGTAACAAGATTGTAATTAATTGTTTGTAAGAGCGTATTGAAACTTAATTTCCTAAATAAAATTAATTTCTATAGTATGAAAACCTGCACATAAAAATAAATTTTGTATTCAAGCATTTTTGCATAAGAGTGCAACAGCTATTGCACCAAGATCTGAATATTTATAAAACTAGTTATAGTACCAACGCATTTCATTTGTCACGTTTGGCGTACAATTTACAGCTTGTTAAAATTAAATATTGAGAAAAACTAAAAATCAAAATTTTCAGTGATCTAAATTAGGCACAAATATAACTTTTGTTAAGTTATCGTTTATTCATAAATTATTGCTTACATTGTGATAGGATAAACATTATATAAAATAAATATCCGCATTAGGATAATTTTGCATCCTAAAGCAGTTTGAGGAGATTATATTAAAATTAATTTTATGAAATCCTTTTCTGTGCCATCTTTTCTAATGTGTAAACGATCCCTCATTAAAAATTTCTACTCAAACATATATAATCCAGTTTATCATGGATTAGCTTCATGATGAACATTTACCGTGTTTGGATTACGAAAAGCAGTAAACAGTTACTGATTACTGCGATTACATACACGATTCTAATACTTTATTTACTACATATGTTCGGAAAGTAATACTAAAGTCTGACATTGACGCTATTAGTTTAAATACTTGATTTTTCAATAAGATATGTTTAAGGAATTTAAATTCTGTTATATCTGTTTATTTCATGATATACTAGCAGCAAAATTGTCAAGGATCTTTAAAACAAAATGAACAGTTAAATTGCAAGAATATTTGGTCAAATAAAATTTTAAAAAGTATCTTGTCCCTATTCAAAATACAAATAATAATACACCCATAGAATAATTTTAATCATTTTAACCATCTTTTTAAAATTAAATATTGCGAAAATCTAAAAATCAAAATTTTCAGTCTAAATTACGCAAAATATAACTTTTGTTAAGTCCTCGTTTCTTTATAAATTATTGCTTACAGTGTGATAGGATGGACATTATATAAAATAAATATCCGCATTAGGATAATTTTGCATCATAAAGCAGTTTGAAGAGATTATATTAAAATTAATTTTGTGAAATCCTTTTCTGTGCCATATTTTCTAATGTGTAAACGATCCCCCATTAAAATTTTCTACTCAAACATATATAATCCGGTTTATCATGGATTATCTTCATGATGAACATTTACCGTGTTTGGATTACGAAAAGCAGTAAACAGTATTGTATGTGTACGGTGGAACAGAACCTCTCTTAATATTTTAGTATGGCTTAAGAATTATATTTTATTCATAACAGTCTGAAAGGTTTAATGATATTTTGGAAATAAAATTATGTTTTCTCATTCATCCAGACATTTTTCATCATAAGCTTTTAATAGTAGTTATCTGCGTCCAAGCATTCATATTTAATAAGTAGTATTTTTATATTAAGAATTATGGTTATGATTTTACATACCTATTTACCTGAACGTGATTTAAAATTTAATATTAGCCAATGATATGAGAAATATTAAGAATTAAAATGAAAGAAATATAACAATTCTAAATTCAGAGATAAGTAACGAAAGCATGGTAACATTTTCTTAAAAACATTGACAACATAATTTAAAATTTAACATTCATGTTTTTAAGGCTATGTCATTAATACAATATGCAAAGAAATTAAATGCAATGTGGTATAAACAATACATTCCTTGGACAATACTTATTTTCATAAAATTCAAAACGTGCCTCATTTTTTTAAAAGCTTTCAAAGGTTATTATGGAAATTTAATGTATGTTTTAGGAATATGCAATGCATAAAATACATGAATTATACATTAATTATACAAGAAATATCATAATATTTAATGTATGTTTAAAGAATATGATCAGGATTCAACACATGAGTATGGAATAGTTAAGTTTAATTTCTCTCTTGTTTTTCAGAAAATTTAAAATCAAAATTTTTAGTTATCTAAATTATGAAGAAATATAACTTTTGTTAAGTCCTCGTTTATTTATAAATTATTACTTACAGTGTGATAGGATGGAAATTATATAAAATAAATATCCGCATTAGGATAATATTGCATCATAAGTTTGAAGAGATTATATTAAAATTAATTTTGTGAAATCCTTTCCTGTACCATATTTTCTAATGTGTAAACGATCCCTCATTAAAAATTTCTACTGAAATATATATAATCCGGTTTATCATGGATTATCTTCATGATGAACATTTACCGTGTTTGGATTACGAAAAGCAGTAAACAGTATTGTATGTGTATGGTTCAAGATAACCTCTCTTAATATTTTAGTATGGCTTATGAATGATATTTTATTCATAACAATCTGAAAGGTTTAATGATATTTTAAAAATAAAATTCTGTTTTCTCATTCATTCAGACATTTTTCATCGTAAGCTTTTAATAGTAGTTATCTATGTCCAAAAATTCATATTTAATAAATAGCATATTTATATTAAGAATTATGGTTATCATGTTGACTCACATACACACACATACATCATGATCACAATACTTTATTTACTACATGTGTTCGGAAAATAATAATGCAGTCCGGCATTAAAGATGTTAGTTTAAAAACTTGATTTTTCTATAAGATATGTTTCTAGGTTATAAAAGATGATATATCTATTTATTTTATGAAATACTAGCAACAAAATTGTCAAGGATCTTTAAACGAAATGAATAACTAAATTTCAAGAATATTTTGGTTAAATAAACACAGACAAGTATCTTACCCCTATTCAAAATACAAATAATAATACACCCATGGAATAATTTTAATCATTTAAACCATCTTTTTAAAATTAAATATTGAGAAAATCTAAAAATCAAAATTTTCACTGATCTAAATTACGAACAAATATAACTTTTGTTAAGTCCTCGTTTCTTTATAAATCATTGCTTACACTGTGATGATAGGATGGACATTATATAAAATAAATATCCGCATTAGGATAATTTTGCATCATAAAGCTGTTTGAAGAGATTATATTAAAATTAATTTTGTGAAATCCTTTTCTGTGCCATCTTTTCTAATGTGTAAACGATCCCTCATTAAAAATTTCTACTCAAACATATATAATCCAGTTTATCATGGATTATCATCATGATGAACATTTACCGTGTTTGGATCACGAAAAGCAGTAAACAGTTACTGATTACTGCGATTGCATGCACTATTCCAATACTTTATTTACTACATATGTTCGGAAAGTAATACTAAAGTCTGACATTGACGCTATTAGTTTAAATACTTGATTTTTCAATAAGATATGTTTAAGGAATTTAAATTCTGTTATATCTGTTTATTTCATGAAATACTAGCAGCAAAATTGTCAAGGACGTTTAAAACAAAATGAACAGTTAAATTGCAAGAATATTTGGTTAAATGAAATAAAAAAAAGTATCTTGTCCCAATCAAAATACAAATAATAATACACCCATAGAATAATTTTAATCATTTCAACCATCTTTTTAAAATTAAATATTGCGAAAATCTAAAAATCAAAATTTTCAGTCTAAATTACGCAAAATATAACTTTTGTTAACCCCTCGTTTATTTATAAATTATTGCTTACAGTGTGATACGATGGACATTATATAAAATAAATATCCGCATTAGGATAATTTTGCATCCTAAAGCAGTTTGAGGAGATTATATTAAAATTAATTTTGTGAAATCCTTTTCTGAGCCATATTTCCTAATGTGTAAACGATCCTTCATTAAAAATTTCTACTCAAACATATATAATCCGGTTTATCATGGATTATCTTCATGATGAACATTTACCGTGTTTGGATTACGAAAAGCACTAAACAGTATTGTATGTGGTCGGTGAAAGAGAAACTCTCTTAATATTTTAGTATGGCTTAAGAATGATATTTTATTCATAACAGTCTGAAAAGTTTAATGATATTTTGGAAATAAAATTCTGTTTTCTCATTCATTCAGACATTTTTCATCGTAAGGTTTTAATAATAGATATCTGCGTCCAAAAATTCATATTTAATAAATAGTATTTTCATATTAAGAATTATGGTTATGATTTTACATACTTATCTACCTAAATGTGAGTTAAAATTTAATATTAGCCATATGAGAATATTAAGAATGTTTGAGAATGATATGAGAAATATTAAGAATTAAGATGATAAAATATAATAATTCTAAATCCAGAGATAAGTAACAAAACCATGGTAACATTTTCTTAAAACTCCCTGACCTCGGAGCAATAGGGCAAATTTGTAATGTTGTTTTCTCTGTAATTTTTTAAAATGCTTAAAAAATCTGAATTTTCAAACTTGAGATAAAAAACTTAATTACGTATATAAGTATAATCCTTGAGAATATCAATCATTACTTGATGTTTTAAAAATGCATTATATTTCTAAAATTATATTAATTTAAACAAACCTGGTATTGCTGTGAACCCTACAGCATAGTGAACGGATATATCAGGTCGCGACGGTGAGAAGGTTAAAAACATTGACAACACAATTTAAAATTTAACATTCATTTTTTTAAGGCTATGTCATTGATACAATATGCAAAAAAAATAAATGCAATGTGATATAAACAATACATTCCTTGGAAAATGATATTTTATTCATAACAGTCTGAAAGGTTTAATGATATTTTGGAAATAAAATTCTGTTTTCTCATTCATTCAGACATTTTTCATCGTAAGCTTTTAATAGTAGTTATCTGCGTCCAAAAATTCATATTTAATGAATAGTATTTTTATATTAAGAATTATGGTTATGATTTTACATACTTATCTACCCTAATGTGATTTAAAATTTAATATTAGCCAATGATATGAGACCTATTAAGTATTAAGATGTTAAAATATAATAATTATAAATTCAGATGTAAGCAACAAAAGATTTTCTTAAAAACATTGACATCATAATTTAAAATATAACATGCATGTTTTTAAGATTTTGTCATTGATTGAATATGCAAAGAAAATAAATGCAAGTGATATAAATAATGCATTCCTTGGAAAAAGCATATTTCTATAAAATTCAAAACGTGCCTATTTTTTTAAAAGCTGTCAACTGTTTTTTATGTATGCTGAAAATTTTAATATGTGCTTTAAGCATATGCTGTGCATAAAGTATTATACATGAAATGTTTAATATATGTTTAAAGAATGTAATCAGCAAGCAACGCATGAGTATGAAATAACTAGGATTTCTCTCAAAGGGATTAGTCTGAGTGATCTTGTTAAGAACGTAGGATTAACAATTACGACATAATGAAAAAGAGAAAAATAAATGATAGCATTACAAAATATCATACATAAATCCATATACACTGTTAAACATATAGAAAAGAAGTACCGTCCATCAGATTTGTTTTTATAACATTTGGCAAATAATCCATTTTTTTTGCTTGATCTTATAAAACGCCAAGCTTTTTAAAGTTACATAATCAGATTTCGAGGCAATAGCGTATTTTAGCAAGCGTGGCTTAGCGCAAATTTAATTTCATTGTTGCAACATTTTCCTTGTGACAAATATTTACATTTGAATTATTTTTTTGCCTCTACCCAAACTCTACCCAACTCTTTACCTGTCTCGCTATCCATCTGTCAATCCGTGTTTCTACCTGTCTTGCTTCCCGTTCAATTACCAGTCTCTCGACACGTCTGCCTGTGTACATACTCCTCTCTCTACCCGTCTGTTAACTCGTCTCTGTGCTTTTCTGTCTGCCCGTCTCTCTATCTACCACGCAACCCGTCTCTCAACCTTTACTCTACATTAGAGATCTGCACGGGCCGGGCCAAGGCCCGAAGCCCGTACTCTGCCCGGCCTGCGTGCCGGGCTCGGGCGTATTTTTCTTCACGGCACTCGGGCAGAGCCGGGCCCGGGCCATATTTTTTCTGAAGGCTCGGGCCGGGCCGGGCCTAGTGATTACTCTTTACGGGCCGGGCCGGGCCGGGCTTTACTTTTTTCCTGAAGGATAAGGCCGTGCCTTAAATTATTTTTTCCGTACAGAGCCGGGACTGGTTTCATTCTTCCTAGTCTTCACGCCTTAAAATTTTTAGTCCTGGTTTTGACCCGTATGAAAATCATTGTCTCGGCGTGCCTGGACCGTTTAAAGGTCAGTAAAATAAGATCTGGCATAAAAATCTTTGCAAAACATGCATACATTTTTAAATCGCCATTATTTTATAATTAAACATTAAAATTTATTCTTTTTAAAGAATAGTAGATTTATACACTTATTAAAATATGGCTAAATTAAAATATAGTAAAACGTGTGAAAAAGAACCTGCTTATGACGGAATCCTGTCTTAAATTGAAAAATATGTTGATCCATTAAAAATGAATATACTAATACGTAAGAAAAGAATATATAATACATTTACACCTGATAAGAAGGCAAATTGTCTATAACTCATTTTTTTTCCCTATGCAATTCCATCTTAGAAGATTTTACTGTATAGCATTTTTCTGATTTTTAACACTTCAATAAATGGAATATGGATTAACAATATTGATGATAACTTAAACACATACATACAACAAATAAAGATTTATTAAAAAAATAAACATTCCAGCTTGCGGCATCTCTATAAAAATGAAGATTATAAACATGAAAAAAAAAAAGGCTAAGATAGGAATTTTTGGTTAAATCTCCTAATACGAGGCAAATTTTTAACCAAATCGACGTAAAAATTATGTTTTGTACAAATTCACTTTTGCCGTGCTCGGGCCGAGATTTTAACTTTTTTACGGGCCGGGCAAGGGTCGAGCCGAACTTTTAACCTTTAAATCGGGCCGGTCCAGGCCAATATTTTTTTGGTTCGGGCCGGGCCGGGCTCGGGCCGAACTTTTAATTTTTGTATTGGGCCGGGCCAAAATTTTTTTTGTATGGGTCGGGCCGGGCCCGGTCCTGGAAATTTCGGCCCGTGCAGACCTATACTCTACATGCCTGTATATCGGTCTCACTACTCGTCTCGCTACCCGTCTCGTGACCCGTCTCTCTACCCATCTCGGTACCCCTCTGTCAAGCCTTTTTTTACCTGTCTCGCTACCCGTCTACCTATTCGTTTCGCAACCCGTTAGCCTATCTCTGTCACTACCCGTCTCTCTATCCATCTCACTATCCGTCTGTCTACCCGTTTGTTTACTCGTCTCTCTTCCTCTTCCCAATAGTTTCACAATTCATTCAATATACAGAAGCCGTTTACCGTTATTAAATACAAACAGAAGCCACAAGGTCTGTATAACTGCAAAGTACCCTGAGGGCTATATTAGCTACATGTTATTAAGTTATGTGAAAGTTTCGTTATCGCGTTTGCAGCCAATTGCTTATGTCAGAAAGCGTGGCTTAGCGCCATTTTAAATTCATTACTGTAACTTTCTTTTATTTTATTTTATTTTTTTTTTGGGGGGGGGTAGGGGGGGAATGTTTCAAATATATACATTTAAATTAAAACTTTTGCCTCCATGCCATTAATGTTGTTTGTATTATTAACTAATACCTTGTACACCGAGCTTCATTTGAAACAAATGTAAAAGACTTCTTCTACAGTTTTTTTTAGGAGAAACTTTCGTAATTGGGCCCAAAGCCAATCGGAGCATTTAATATCATTATTGTAACTCTTATAGAGTTGAAACAATATTGTTGCTAGCTTTACTCTTGTTTGAGACCAGCCTTGCCTGTGTATCTGAATGGGGAAAAGTTTCATATCCTATGTCGGTTGGCGAAAATTTTTTTAAATGGTGCCAAAAGGTAGTTTTAGCATCTTACAAAATTTTTCAAGACAGCGGTAAGACATGTTTTTCAAATATTTACAAACATACGTTTATTAAAGCATGTTTTTGCACCATCTTAAAAATTTAAGCACGATGCTAAAATAAATTTTTATCGCCATATTCGATATTTTAATAAGTAATGAAAATACATAAATAAACTTATTTAACAAACCTAAGAGGCATTTTTGTGATAAATAATTGTTATTGTCAGGGGGGTAAATTGTAAACAATTAATAAGCGGCTAGTAAATAATAAATAGCATTTAAAATCTAAAAATGGAGAAGTGGTCCGTATAAAAATGCAAAACATAACATTATACGCTTGATATATGTAAATCTTTTTTTATTTTTTTAATATTTCCGAAGGCACAGATAAAAAGGTAAAAATCTCTTTTCCTAATGCCAAATAGAAAATATACAAAATAGAATACCAAATATACAAAATAGAAAAATATCTGCAAAAAAATATATTTACATAATACTACATCTGCAAAAAAAAATAAGATTTAGAAAAAGTAAGCCAAATCCTTTAGATCCCAACAATCACATCGAAAAACTTATCACCAAAAAAGAACTCGCCAAATCTTACGGCACAGGAGATTGATTTTCCCCTCTGAATGCAGAATATTAGTTTTTTTTCTTGTACGATGGGTGATTATAATATAATTGTTTCATTTCACATACTACATACCGTTTGATATATTGGTACTTTTATGTTATCCTGGCGCAGTTGATAAATCGCCAAACATTGTTCCTATGACATTTTCATATTGAATTCATTTTTTCATTTAAATATAAACCTTTCACTCATTTAATTTAAAATACATGCCTTTCACTAATCCTATTTAAAATGCTAAAAAGAGAAAAAAAAAGAAATAATGCCATAAATCGAACCTTTTATTTAAACACCAAAGAATTTTTTTTTTTATTTACACACGCGAAATAAAAAAAAGCTGCTATTGCTGAGATTTGCGCCAAATCTCTAATACCAAGTCTACCAAGTTATTGTGTGGTTTTTCTTTCAAACAGAAAAAAATTCAGATTAATTTTCGATTTCTACTAAATTGAAATATATTTTATTGTGCTGAATATTAATCCGTGCATATTTTTTTGCTCCATGTACTCCATGAACTTTTCAATTCCGATTGTCTACGAAAATCTTCCGCCTGTGAAAATGACGTACGTACAAAATTTTCGTGACGTATGTACTTTAATTGTGCTTTTTTATCTATTTTTTTAATATAATTTCCAAACGGTTTGACATTTATTATTGTTAATAAATAGACGTCGTTGTCACCTTTATAGGTACCTGCTGTAAAAAATTGAACGAAATCCGTTAAATATTTTTTGAGTTATGCTTGACGAAAGGTTTTAATATCCATCGTAGCTATATATGAGGCAAAGTAATACTGCGCTGTGTATGAGTCTTCGTTGCACTCAGACAATTAAGTTTAATTTCTCTCAAGCTTTTCCGTTAATAATATATCTTTTGCAATGTCAACTTTTGAAATAAAAAAACATTCTTACTAATTAAAATAATTAATTTTTGAGTAAAAAACAACCTATATATCAACCACTTTAAGCATATGAAATGAAAACACGACAAAGATGTGCAAAATAATTATAACAATCAACATCATCATCATACAGCAGGAATATAGATAAATAATAATGAAGTGTATTTAAGAGTCAAAAGGTACATTTATAAATTAGATGGCAAACAACATTTTTTAATATATGCATTACATAGTAAAGTAGGACATAGATAAATCTAAAATTTTAAAAAATATAAACAATACAAAATATATGTATAATTTTTAAAAAATGTGTATTTTTAATACTTTCCGCAGAATAAAAACTATAAAAATGTCATAAATCTCTATGAACAAGTTTTTTATGTATCTCTACACTGTGACATATTTGCAGCAAAGTATCCAGTCATTCGACCGTTTATATAGAAAACGGTTACATAACTGTAATATAACGCTATTACGACCACAATATTGCACATATTGTGGTCAGAATACTGTTAAATTACGGTTATGTAACCGTTTTCTATAAAAATGTTCGAATGACCGGATACTTTTCTGCAATATTTTTACAGTGAAGTCACAATTGAAGCTTAACACGGGAAACAAAGTCGGGAAAACTGAGTTTGGGGACAGTAATTATTTTCCAAAATTCATTTCTTACTTTTCCATTTAACATTGTATAATTTTTTTTATAATTAAAATCTATAATTAAAAAGTAAATCTTAATTATTCCTTGGTATGTACGCCATACCGTGACATCATATGAATACATTTTTCGCAATATCCATTTTTTCTAGCAGTGAATCTGCCTGAAATTGAAAAACTGACTCAATTTCATAACTGGATTATCCACTGCATTTTTTTTAAATTTAACAACATATTTCGAAATAATTAAATGACATTAGATGCACGTAAATATTTTATCTTTACTTTTGCATCAAGCAAAACGCATGTATAATACCACTATTTCTGATTTGTACTGAAAGAAAAGCTCTACAGGATAAAAGAAAACATGAAGAAAATAAAATATTGATAAAATAAAAAATATTGTACATTAGTTATTCTAAATTTAAAAATTTTAAATTAGATATTCCATTTTCATTTCTCTTTTAACAAACAAATAAATTTAGAAAAATAACAGCTTATGTACCCTGTTCAGTTAAAGTATTTGAAAAAAATAAGGTTTAAAAACATTCTTTGTATTATCATAACATAAAAGAACAGTTTTCTGAAATCAATTAAGAAAATGTTGTTTCGTCAAAGGGGAGTTAAATGAAGCAAAGATTTTTGTTGATCCTATTCTTTCTCATTACAAAAAATGGAGAAATGCGTCAGAGTTTTTGCACATAATTTAAATAAATAGCACAAAAGAAAAGTGCTAAATAAAAAATAAATAAAGGTTTTGTTCTTTCGCTTTTGATTAAAGTTTTTTTCCAAATAGTTTTTTTTTCTATGAAGGTTTCGTAATTACCCTAAGTGAATAATGCTCTTAAAATAATTAGATTTGAAATCGCTCTATTTTTGTTTTGGTATGTTACGATAAAAAATAGAAGCTGGTTACATTTATCTTAAAAACGATATTTTACATAGAAGATAATTTTATATTCAAGAGTTTAAAAAATAATCAAAATTTTCTAACTAAAGTTTCAACTTTTCATGATGTTACACGAAAAAGGTCCGCATCAGGGTCCAAAGACTCTGATGCGGATATTTTATTCTTTGCAATACAGTTAAGAACACATAGAGTTTCAGTGACTAATTTACAGAACAATTCCAGCATCTCTTGTGCTACGTATACAAAGAAAATTTATTATTAATACGTTTTTTTAAACATTCACTAAACACAGTGGCACACGAATTTTTGACTGATTAAGTGGAAATTCTACTTCTGTCAGTCAAAGTTTTCGATTTTTTCCCTTCATGTTTTGCATTCCTCAAGGAATATATTGCTGGAATCTTCTAAAGCGGTTTCATGATACCACAATTTGAAACCATGTCGAAAACTCATCGAAAATACCCTCTGGGTACCATGTAAAAAACCATATCTAAACATAACATCTCTAAACTATGTGGAAAGCGTCTCGAAACCATGTTTTCAGAGCTTGGTGTCCATTTTTATCGAGAACTATTTGACTGATTTTCTTCATTTTTTTAAAGCACGAAGGTCCAAAAACTATAATCTGGACGCTTTAATGGATATTCAAATTCTTTAGAAACTTTTTGCTGGTCGAACGTAACACCGCAAGAGCCAGAAGATGGTCTTCTATATGAAGCTCTATGCTCGTAGTTCATTGCGTCTCGAAACCATGTCGAACACTCCATGTCGAACACTGGCCGAAAGAATCCTTTCTGAACTATGTCGAAAGATAACATCTCTAAAACATGTCGAAAAAGTCTCAAAATCATGTGTTTCGAACTTGGTGACCGTTTTTCTCGAGAAGTTTGACCGATTTTCTTCATTTTTTAAAGCACCAAGGTCCGAAAACTCTGATCTAGAAACTTTCCTGATATTCCAATTCCTTACAAAATTTTCAGCTCGTTGAACGTAACGCAGCAGTATCCAGAAAACGGCCTTCTAAGCGAAGCTCGACGTTCGAAGTTTATTGCGTCTCGAAACCATGTCGAAAATTTGTCGAAGAAACACTCTCGAAACCATGTCGAAAATGCAAAACGAAACCATCTTGAGAACTTGTCGAAGAAACGCTCTCGAAAGTAGGTCGAAAATGCATCTCGAAACCATGTGGAAAATCATATCGAACCATCTCTAAACCATTTCTAAACCATGTCGGAACCGTCTCAAAACCACGTTTTTCAAATTTGGAGACCGTTTTCCTAAAGAAGTATTCGACCGATTTTCTTTATTTTTTTAAAATAAAAGTAATTGCTTTTTATGGAGTTTATACCGCCAAAAAGTATACTTTTAATTTATTAATTATTTTTTGAGCTCGGAAAAGGTTAAAAAAAGGTAAAAAGAGAACTTTTTTGTTCAAATAACAGCCATTTTGTTTAAAATCAACTTTTTAAACTAAATGTTTGTATAAGTCCTAGAGAATTTAATGCTCTTATTTTATTTAACATTTTATGAGATTTTACACTGATCCTTTGGTTCAATATCATCATTTTGAGATAAATATATATTTTTTTCGGAGATAATATAAATTAATAATTGATAATTCATTAATTGATAAAAAGTGTTAAATAAAAAACAGTAAACAAGTTTTTATGTGTGAATTGTCTACACGTCTGGGCTTCACTGAACCATCTTTCAAGAGAAATGAGAATTTTCTACAGCTGTACGATCTATAAGGCAGTTATTTGAAATACCATCGTTTACGTTATTCACGTTTTCTCTCATAATTACTCATGTCATTTTATTTTTACTTTGATGCTTATTTTTGTACTCGTACCTATGGATCAACTCAACCCATAATTCTGGAAAGTTAAATGATGCTGTAGCGTTACATATTGAATTTTTACGTGTTATAATCTCAATGGATTCTCTTATAATCAATGGATAGTGTTTATTGGAAGGAAAAAAATGTGCAACTGTAGAAAATTCTAACTTGTCTTGAAAAAAGTTTCGGTGAAGCCGAAATATGCAGTTTCTATATAAAAAAGTTTTCACAGTTTTTATTGTTTTTAATTATCATCTTTAAGCAATCAACAAAGTATTTATTTTTCATTAAACATTTCACACTTTTGAGAAAAATCACTTTCCATGTTTTTTTTACAGTGTTTATAAATACTGTACCAGTTTTCATAATAAAAACGACAGAGCAGACAATATTTGTAGCATTGCTAACGAATAAAACACACTCTTTTCCCCAAACATTCATTAAAACTTTGTTCTATGTTTGGAAAAATGTATCACTGCAAAGTGATATAACAATTATTTTTAAAAACATGCGACAATTTGAAATATTTGTGTTACATTTCTACGCCCATTTCCACTTCAAAATTTAAAAAAAAACAATCTTAAGGTATTCAAGATATGGCAAATATTCAAATTTAAAGAGAAACTAATTTTTGTCACAACAAAACAATCGGAAATGTGAAAGAAGAATAAATTACATTGCAGAGGCGTAAATTTATCTGAAGAAAACATTTATTTAATTACTTAATTCAAATATATTAATGTTAGCTTCAGTTACATTTGTTTACTTACAAAAACACATTAATATGAGTGAATTTAATACAAAATTACATGATAATGTAAATATGATACGCAAATAAAAATGGAACAAGCTAAGAGAAGCCGTACGAATATATTTATTTCTGTATTACAAATTTAATTAAAGAACATATATGACAATAATATGTCCTAATAGCTTCTTTGATATTTTTATTTCAAGAAATAGATTCAAGAAAATGTGTACTGTCTTTTAAATTTTATTTAACAGAACGCTTCATAAACAAAAGTTATGTAATTAAAAATCCATGAAAATTACAAATATTATGTATGACATTCATACATATATTTGAAATTTTTATTGTGCTTTTTTTTTTGGCTAAAAACGTACACAATGTTATCGATGTTAACCAAATATAACTTTGAAATACAGAGTGTCCTAAAAATATTTCAATGATTAGAAAATGTACTCATATACTATATATCTAATATATAAAAATTAAATTTTTTCTGTCTGTCTACACAAATCAACAGTTTGGAAGCCAGAATTTGTGAAATGTTACGGATAGGTGTATTAAAACACGGCAGAGGCATCTTAAGTAATCCGAAATCGAAATAATGTTAGTTAATTTTTAATTAATAATAATAATAAAATCTAACTGCCTTTTCCTATCAAAAACATTTTTAGTTATAGCAATTGCCAAAATTTTTAAATCCACAATTATTTTTTTCTACAATAACTAATTTTCTATTGAAAGATTTCCACGTGAGAAATGAAAATGGAATAAAAAGTTTCAACAACGGAAATAAAGATTAATAGGACGTCATATTGGTAATATAACGGACATTTTCAAACATTTATCAATAATACAAGGAGTATGAGTATGTGTAAGTACAGAAAGCAGGTTAATATGACGTCTTTAGAGAATTAAAAAGAAAATTAATATGACGTCACATTGAAAGTTTAACGGACTCACTTGTATGTCTCAAATTTTTGAGAAACATACAAAGAGGGAATCAATATGAGTAATGGAGAAAGCAGGCAGTTATGACATCAGCAGGTGAATATAACGTCATATGGGTGAGGAACGTATTGAATCATGATAAAAACCTGATTATGGAAATATTGACAAATTGTAACATTTTGAAGTTCTCTGTACAAAAAGTTTAATTTTGAAATTGATTTCTCTACAAAAACATTCTTAAAATCCCCAACAACGCCGGGTACTTCAACTAGTATGGGAAAAACATGTGAAACTGCTACTAAAACGTTATAAAATTAACCAAGTTTTATGTTGCAGGTTTCGTAACGTGGCTGAAGTGTAGCAGTGTCAGTTGTGCAGGAAACCGGAAATATTCAAAAATTAGGAAAAAACTAGCTCTGTTCTCTGGTATTACGAGAACTTATTAGCATCGTGTGACCGTATGCACAGATTCTGTACCGGGACTGCGCTCAAAAGACTGTCTCTCTTCTCTCAACTTTTCAGCTAAGGTTGACAGTCGTCCATTTCTCGGTACATGGTCCGGTTTCTTAGACACTGCTTCTACCACACTACAGCCACGTTACGGAAACCTGCAACAGAAAACTTGTTTACTTTTCTAACATTTTGTCACCACTTTGACATGTTTGTCTTATATATAGCGGTTATATATAGTGGGTATGAATGCATTTTATACTCAGGGAAAGACTTTTCGGACTCCCTGTATATTTTTAAAATTTTAATTCCAGTGCAGGTATGAACGAAAAACGAAAGCGAATTGTAAGTATTGTAAGTCCTGCCAAGAGCGAATGAACAAACAAATGTAAGATGGTATATTTTCAATTATAAGTGTAATGCATTGTTTTCATTTGTTTGTTTGGCCAAGCCAAAGAATACTTGGTTAAATGTCTACAATAATCCTAATATTACATTTATAAGTTAATTTTAAACGAATAAAACCATATTCTACAAATTTTTCACTTGCATTTTAATGTTTTTAAATTATTCTTTTTGCATTGGATATCTAAGGTGGAAGACTAACGTGGTAGATGTGTACTTTTTCAATTTCGGTTACAGTTTCCTTCTGAGGACTTTTCAAATTTCGGAACCAGGATCGAGGACTTGGTTTCTTTATAGTCTTGTAATATTTGAAATATTTTCCTATATTGCAACCAAGGCTTTCGACCTGACATAACCTCTGCAAAAAGAAATGTCAAAATATATTGAAATCCATTCGAGAAATTTGAAGCAAACGCTGCCATTCGTTTTATGTTAAATTATGAATGCTGTATGCGTAGTAGTGTCTCTTATGGAAAGGATTCCGCAAAGAGTTTTTCTTTTCACAGGTTTTACTGTATTAGATCCATTTAATATCGATTTGGAGTTGTATTTAAACACAAAACAGCCTCATTGGTTTGAGTAAACATAATATTATAATTACTAGTTAGTTTTAATATTCTTTATCGAATTCAGAAGTGTATTTCGTATAACAATATTTTGGAAAATTTAAGAGATAGCTGTTACTTAAACATGCGCATGCTAAGAAAAGCTACGCGTGAAGTCGATATTGCCCAAAAAATATACTAGGAATCATAACTTTCAACGGAGATTGGCAAGTGGTTATAGTCGCAGATTACATGTTTATTAGTTTTAAACTTATTTATTAGTTTCATATCAGAAATATAATAGTAATAAAAAAATCGTATCAATAACGGAAAACTTGGAATTGAAAAAAATACAGATGAGTAGCTTCAATCTCTCTCCTAAAAATCCAACTTAACTATAATTCAGGGAGAAAATAATCAGCATCTACTTTTGTCAGCTGAAGCTGAAAGTTCTTATCCCATTGAATAAGAAAGAGAGTGTGGTTTCATATTTAATCATAAATATGCTGCCTGCTTCAACTAATTAAGAGGGCGATTAATTAATTGCTCGCGAAAGTACAATTGTGTTCGGAATGATTTTTTGGAAGAAAAGAAAATCCTTTTACATACATATTATTGCATATTTCCGTTCTTTATACCATTATTATATAGAAATTTTTATGAATAACTTTCAGATAAAAAATACAAATTTATGATACTTCAAATGTTATAATTTATTGTAGTCATGAATAATAATGTAGATCAGGTGCCATCTTAGAAAACACAGTTTATCACCAGATTGCTTTCTAGTTAAATAAAATACTCAACAACTAAAACAATTTAGATTAATGCAAGTGGATAGACATAGATTGTTAAATAGTTTAGTTAGCCGTAATAGTTTACTTTTGAGCTATACATGATGTATACTGTAAATAAAGAGAAAAGTGCCCAGTTAAATTGAACACATTGAGCTCACAAGCTATTCACGCTAATTGTATATTATACTCTAATTTCAAAGAATAATACCCCTTGAAAAATAAAGGAATTGACAATAAAACTGTATACCAAATTTGAAGCAAATTGGATAATTCTGCATGAAATACCCATTTAGCTAAATTAAGGAGTATTTCTGATTTTAGTAGAAACTGTAAGTCTTGGGTGAAACCATACACTCACTATTAGACCGGGAGGCGGCAGCACAGACAACCACCTCATCGAGTTCACGGATAAAATTTTAGGATTCTCTAAATCTTGATTCGCATATTAAAACGCAATCGGTCTGCCAAGTCATATCTTGGTGGAAAACACCCGAAAACCCTATTTTAGCAGTTGACTCGTAGGTTTACCATTGTGTTTTCCTGCACCCAAAAGTATGATAACATGGAGAATTAGGTGCAGGAAAACACAATGGTAAACCTACGAGTCAATCGCTAAAATTGGGTTTTCGGGTGTTTTCCACCAAGATATGACTTGGCAGACCGATTGCGTTTTAATATGCGAATCGAGTTTTAACTAATTCTGGAACTTAAGCCATGAACTCGATGAGATGATTGTCTGTGCTGCCGCCTCCCGGTCTATATGTAAAGAATATGTAATATGACATAATGCACTCGGTAATATTACATCGTACGTCATTTGTAAAAAAAAAATATAAGACCTCATATTTGTATTTTAATGCATCATTTGTCAGTGATTGAAAGTTCTACGTTGAAATCAAGTTAAATATTTCATAAAATGCATTTGAGAACTACGTTAATATAAGGAATCGTATTTTAAATATTTCAAAATATCGTTATAACTCTTAAAATCGAGATGCGTCGATATAAAAAATAACAATACTTAATTAATTTTTTTTGTGTGTGAAATATAAATTAATGTGGACGAAGATAAATCAATTTTTTATTTCTTGAACAAATAAACTAGTTTTATATATAAAAAAAAATAATGAGGTCGTTATTAGAGTCTTAAATTCCCATTCTACTATTACTTTTGTTTTTAGCTTCTCCTTCCAATACTTATCTCCGATGATTAACTACAGCCGTAAGGTATACTGAACTGCCTACACTGCAACCAAATAAGTAATTGATATGTTTAAAGTAGCATTTAAGTCGAAGGCCTTAATTAGTTTTCTTATGGCCATTGACATTATATTTTCTCTTTTCTATCGATGAGGGTTTTTTATGTGCTTATAATGCACTCTTTTTCATTGTAACGAAACTCTTCCATGTTTTAACTTATTGATAATGGAATTATGAAATCTGGATGATTTTCGATAGTAATCTTAAGATTTTATTAGAAAATTGCTGGTTTGTAAATATTGTTATAATTATTAAAATCGGGATACATCAATATAAAAAGTGACAACACTCAATGCACTTTCTTTACTGTGAAATATAAATTGATATAGATGAGGATACATATTTTTTATCGATTCTTTAACAGACAAATTAATTTTAGAAATAAGAATGAGACCATCAAAAGACTGTTAAATTCACATTCAACTATTACATTTTTTTTGGTTCCCCTTCCCATAGTGATCTCAAACGATTAATAACCCGATTAACAATGGGTATATTGAGCCACCGTCCGCTGAATACTAGGTCTGCGCGTTGACAAAAATGACGGCTGTTGCAGGCGGATTTTTTTTTCAGTGTTTGTACAGTCACTCGAACTTCAAAACCAATTATATCTAAAAATTATCGTTGACTTATTTCATCTCAGAAAAACAAGGCAAAGAAAACTTTTTGAAATTATTGATGTCGAAGTTCGAGGGACCGTTCAAATGCTGAATAAACAATCCGCCTGCTACAGCCGCCATTTTTGTCAGATCGCAGGCCTAGTATTCAGCGGGCGGTGATTGAGCAGCCCCATTGCAACCAAATAAGTAATTAATATGTTTAAATTACCATTTAAGTCAAAGGCCTTAATAGTTTCCTTGTGTCCATTGGCATTATTATTTCTCCTTTCTACCGATGATACATGGCTGCATCATAGTATTTTAACTTTAGTATACAATTGAGTGAAATACTTCGTTTAAAATTATCTGCGATTAGTAAATTATAGATAAAAATCTCAAATAAGCTTTCAAATATTAAAATGTTGTTTGAACTACATACAATGTAAAAAAAGACAAATGTTTGTTATTTTAGAATAATATAATGTAACCACATATAACAATATACAATAGCCACTTCTGATTTATCCACGATTCCAAAAAGCATTCCTTATCTTTAGAAACTTCTGAAAACTATATATTTTCGAATTTTAAAAAATAATTTATAAAAACAAAGTTTTTTATGCTGCCACTGATTTTCAGAAACTTTTCCGAGTAGTTTTTATACCGTGTTAATCAGTTTTCTTTCAAAAAGAAGTATAGTTTTTTTGTACATTATCAGTTCTCAAATAATCATTTTCATGTTCAACAAACATGTTTAACAGATAAACATGATTAATTAACACCATTAACATTAACATTTAAATTAATATTAATTTGTTATACTTGTATGTATAATTTCAGTTACGCAGTTGAAAATGTTTAATTGAGATTTGATAGTATCTTAAAAACCTATATTTCGGCTTGAAAAAAAGTGAGTTACACATTATAAAAACTACTCGGTAACATTTCTGAAAATCAGTGACAGCAAAAGAAAATTTGCATAAAAATGCTTTTTTAAAATCTTGAAAATATATTGAGTTCTGAGGTTTCTAAAGATAAAAAAAGCTTTTCGGAATTTTAGATGGCTAGGAAGATGTTTTTATGTATTTTCGTACTTCGCTACATTATATTTTCATAGATAAAGAAAATAAATGCCTTTTTTACAATATAACTGCATTTGATTTATGTGAAAGAGAACGCACTTAATTTTCTTCAGATTTATTACAAACAATTTTTTCTGAAAGATTATGTATATTATATGTATGGGAAGTCTAATTCATTTCCACTACGTCATGCGTAGTGTTTTACGACATGCGAACATTACTCTTAAATAAAGACTCTCTAGTGAATGCTGAAGGCGTGGCTAAAGAACTAGCGGACGAAGTGAAGTGATTTGATTAAAAAGAGAAGTACTGTTATGTTTTGGCCACGCGGTAGAACTGTTGTGAAGTGCAGTGAGAAAAGATGTTTTTTTTTAAGACGCAGACGATGTAAATTTACAAAGAATGGTTTAAGCTGTCTATTTCAAGAAATATACATATATTTGTAAATATTGTGTTCATCTTATAATATATATTATTATTTTATTCAAATGTTTTTTCATTTAATTCCGAATTGCACGCCCAGTCCCTATATATATATAGATTATAGATTACGTAGAAACTTTTAGAAAAAGTGCTATATTAACATCTAACTATTAATTTTATTTTATCTTTTTATTTTAATCTTATTCTCCATCTATTTTCTGTAGCCACGAGATAGCTCCAGTAACAAGCATTGGAAGCCAATATGTAATTAACGGTCCGAAGTACAATTAAAGTCGAACGCCATGTTTAGTTCCTTGTTGATGAACGTTACTTTTCTATCTTCTAGTTTGAATGGTGCATGGTCTTTTTTATATTGGCTCGAAAATATAAAAAGAGAGGTAGTTGATAAATGAAACCTTGTAATACATCTAGAGAATCTTTTGCTCACCAATATGTATAAACTACGAAGTCATCGCCATTGAAATGCGATATCATTTATGTGCGACAATGGAGTTATAGAGTTTATAATGTACACCTTTCAAATATAAAGGAACTCTTTCAAGTTTTCATTTATTGAAAATAGAATTGTAAAATTTGGATCGTTTTCGATAGTAATATTAAATATGCTCCAGCAAATTGCTGATTTTAGTAGAAAGTTTGATATGAAACGAACTATGTAAATGTTACATAAGATCTTGTATCTGTAATAAAATGACATTTTCATGCATGATTTATCATGGGCTGAAAGTTCTACATTGATATGAAGTTAAATATGGAAAAAAATGTGTTCGGGAATTACCATAACGTAAGGAATTGTATTTTGAATATTTGTAAATATTGTTATGACTAGTCGGACTTCGCCCGTCTTGACGGTCGTTAAATGTTGTAATAATCAAGCGGACGTTTTTTTCAGCTTCACGGATAGCCATATTGGAGAAGTTTCTACTTCAGTCATTCCCGCGCAATCGGGAAGAAATCGTGACCGTTTTCTTCTTTGCCTATTTCATTCACTTTTTTTTTTTTTTTTTTTACACCAGGCTACATTGTGAATGATTTCCTCCATGGTTTAAAATTTTAAACGTTCTTGATGAATGAATCTTTTGCGTATAGAAAATCTTCAGAAGTGTTAACATTGTTTATAATGATGATGTAACAATATTTGTCTGTAAGGTGCAACAATACAAAATTAAAAATCACAATGGACTCAACAATGGTACAAAAAAGTACAAACGTGTGGCATATGAAAAAGTGAAGCGGTCATCCCGGAATTGTTGATAACAGTCAAATGCTTTGCGCATTTATTATATAGATTATTAAAAGCGAGATACGTCAATATAAAAAATATCAATACTTAATTAATTTTCTTTTGTGTGAAATATAAATTAATGTAGAAGAGGATACATAATATTTTTATTCTTTAACAAATAAATTAGTTTTATAAAAAAAAGAATGAGAACGTTATAAGAGTCTTACATTTATATTCAACTATCTCTGACGATTAAATACAGCCGTAGGGTATATATACTGAGAAACCCACACTGCACCTAGGACAGAGGTTCGTTCGGAAAGAGATTTGTTGGGCCGAGACGCTGCCGAAGGCATTGAAGCCCCGGAATCTAGGTTCATTTGAAACACTCTACGCTGCCGAAGTCAGTGGGACCCTCAATACTAGGTTCATCAGAAAGTTTTTCCGAAAATATAAAATCATACAAACTTGAGTTTTGTTTAGGGTAATTATCACGGACCCGGGCAACGCCTGGAGGGTCAGCTAGTAATTATTAAAAACGTGATACAGCAATATATAAACTAACTATATTTAATTCATTTTTTTTGTGTGAAATATAAATTAATGTGTACGGAGATACACATTTTTTTCAATTCTTTTACAAATAAATTATTTTTATAAAAAATAATGAGATCGTCATAAGAGCCTTACATTCACATTCAACTATTACTTCATTTTCTCCCCCTTCCAATACTGATCTCCAACGATTAACCACAGCCGCAAGGTATATTTAGCAGCCCGCATTGCAACCAAAGAAGTAATTGATGTGTTTGAAGTACCCTTTAACACGAAGGCCCTCGAATTATTTCGAACTATTAGCTTTCTTATGGCCACTGTTATTAATTTTTCTCTTTTATAAACATGAGTTGTAATATTATGATGCTTTTTAACATTAGCAGGCAATTAAATTTTTACTTTAATTAAAATTATCTGAACTGTAAAAAAAGACGTATGTTTCTAAATCTTGGAAAACGCAATATAAGCACGAACTAAAATATACAATAACTTCTTCCGAGTCATAGATTAACATACAAGATAGGGCAGTTACAGCGAAATATGTAATGGCAGCAATAACAGCGTCACAAGTGACAAGGGGGGAACACTAACAAGCTTCCGAAATTTACCCATATATATGAAATCTGTTTATGCTCTATGTTTTTAATATCTATTCTTTTCGCTTCGAGGCAGACGATTCTCTTCAAATTGGCTGCTCGCTGGTGTGTTAAGTTTCTTTTTAAAGGATTTCATTTCATTTTTTATTTTATTATTATTGAAACAACAGTTTTTTTCAGAACTTTTCATTATGGTTAAAGATGTTAAAATATGTTATATAGAATCATGTCTGTATACAAATCGAAAATTTAATTTTTTTTCCTACGAAGTTGAATATATAAACATGTAGCATTTAAAAAAGAAAGATCACAATAAGGTAGATGTTCAAAAGGAGACATATTCCGTGTGTCAGACGTTTCTTCCAACTTGTCACTACAAGTTGTCACTACAGGTTGTCACTACAGTTTGTCATCGCATTACCATTATGCCCTATGATAGCGTCCTATCTTGTGTATTAATCTATGTTCTGAGTTGCCCACCATTCAAAAACTCGTTTTTTATCTTCAAAAACATCAGAAAGCAATATAATTTCGAGATTAGAGAAATCATTTATACAAAGAATGTTTCGTTTGAAGCCTATTATTTTAGGAAACGTTTTGTAGAAGTTTTAATATTGTATTAATTAGTTTCTTTTAACCAGAATATCGTTTTTTTATATGTTATCAACTCTCAATTACACATTTTAAGCTGCGTAATTGTATTTATATGTTCAAAAGTTACACAAAAATATTGATTTTAATGTTAATGTTAATGTTGTTAACTTATCATTTTTCTCTGTAAAACATGTTTTTTGAACATGAAAGTGTTTTCTCGAGAATTTATAGCATCCGTAAAACCTATAGTCAGAGTTAAGAAAACTTATTAACACACTATAAAAACTACTCCGATATATTTCTGAAAATCAGTGGCAGAAAAATAATTTTTTATGTATAAATACTACTTTAAATCTCGATAATATATTTGTTTCTGTTCTTCCTAAAGATAAAGAACGCTTTCTTAAATCGTGGGTAACTCATGGGGAAAAAGTTATTGTATATTTTTGTTTGTGGTTATATAAAATTTATCTATATTATAAACATTTGTCCGGTGTTTTTACAGTATGTCTTTAGACAAACTATAGCTAGAAATGTTATATAAGTCTTCAAATATTGAAATTTTATTTCAACTGCATAACTGCAATAAATTTATGTAAAAGTTGACACACTTACTTTTCTATACAAACAATTTCCTCTTTTACGAAGAATACAATTAATAATTGTAGCAAAAACTCCTACATAAACATCTAAACGTTAATTTTATTTTATCCTTTTTTCGTCTGATTCTCCATCAATGATCTGCATCCGCGAGACATGTTCAGTTTCAAGGATTGGAATAGAAGATGTAATAGAACTGTTCGAAGTAACATTTCAATCGAACGAAATTATTAGTTTCCTTGTAGCAATGTTACTTTCTTTTGGTATATTTGAAAGATGCATTGACTGTTTTATAATCCCCGCAAATATTAAAAGATCAGTTAAGTTAATTAAGTCTTTTATAAATTACTAGTTTCTAAACAGGATAATAATTTGTACATGGGAAAAGCAATTATTCATTCTAATATAAAATGTTGTGAAGGTTTTTTGATATTTTTAAAATTTTGTAGTATACACTGTAAAAAAGGACAAATTATTCTTTTTTTTTTTCAAAGATTACAATTAATAATTGTAGTAAAAAGTCCTATACGAACATCTAACCGTTAATTTTACTTGATCCTTTTTTCTTGTTATCCATCGATGATCAGTAGCCGCGAGGCATCTTCAGTTACAAGGATTGGAATTGAACATGTAATAGAACTGTTCGAAGTAACATTTAAATCGAACGCAATTATTAGTTTCCTTGTAGCAATGTTACTTTCTTTTGTTATATTTGAAAGATGCATTGACTGTTTTATAATCCCTGCAAATATTAAAAGATCAGTTAAGTTAATTAAGTCTTTTATAAATTACTAGCTTCTAAACAGGATAATAATTTGTACATCGAAAAAGCAATTATTCATTCTAATATAAAATATTGTGCAGGTTTTTTGATATATTTAAAATTTTGTAGTATACACTGTAAAAAAGGACAAATTATTCTTTTTTTTCAAAGATTACAATTAATAATTGTAGTAAAAAGTCCTATACGAACATCTAACCGTTAATTTTACTTGATCCTTTTTTCTTGTTATCCATCGATGATCAGTAGCCGCGAGGCATCTTCAGTTACAAGGATTGGAATTGAAGATGTAATAGAACTGTTCGAAGTAACATTTAAATCGAACGCAATTATTAGTTTTCTTGTAGCAATGTTACTTTCTTTTGTTATATTTGAAAGATGCATTGACTGTTTTATAATCCCTGCAAATATTAAAAGATCAGTTAAGTTAATTAAGTCTTTTATAAATTACTAGCTTCTAAACAGGATAATAATTTGTACATCTAAAAAGCAATTATTCATTCTAATATAAAATGTTGTGCAGGTTTTTTGATATATTTAAAATTTTGTAGTATACACTGTAAAAAAGGACAAATTATTCTTTATTTTTCAAAGATTACAATTAATAATTGTAGTAAAAAGTCCTATACGAACATCTAACCGTTAATTTTACTTGATCCTTTTTTCTTGTTATCCATCGATGATCAGTAGCCGCGAGGCATCTTCAGTTACAAGGATTGGAATTGAAGATGTAAAAGAACTGTTCGAAGTAACATTTAAATCGAACGCAATTATTAGTTTCCTTGTAGCAATGTTACTTTCTTTTGTTATATTTGAAAGATGCATTGATTGTTTTATAATCCCTGCAAATATTAAAAGATCAGTTAAGTTAATTAAGTCTTTTATAAATTACTAGCTTCTAAACAGGATAATAATTTGTACATCGAAAAAGCAATTATTCATTCTAATATAAAATGTTGTGCAGGTTTTTTGATATATTTAAAATTTTGTAGTATACACTGTAAAAAAGGACAAATTATTCTTTTTTTTTTCAAAGATTACAATTAATAATTGTAGTAAAAAGTCCTATACGAACATCTAACCGTTAATTTTACTTGATCCTTTTTTCTTGTTATCCATCGATGATCAGTAGCCGCGAGGCATCTTCAGTTACGAGGATTGGAATTGAAGATGTAATAGAACTGTTCGAAGTAACATTTAAATCGAACGCAATTATTAGTTTACTTGTAGCAATGTTACTTTCTTTTGGTATATTTGAAAGATGCATTGACTGTTTTATAATCCCTGCAAATATTAAAAGATCAGTTAAGTTAATTAAGTCTTTTATAAATTACTAGTTTCTAAACAGGATAATAATTTGTACATGGAAAAAGCAATTATTCATTCTAATATAAAATGTTGTGCAGATTTTTTGATATATTTAAAATTTTGTAGTATACACTGTAAAAAAGGACAAATTACTCCTTTTTTTTCAAAGATTACAATTAATAATTGTAGTAAAAAGTCCTATACGAACATCTAACTGTTAATTTTACTTGATCCTTTATTCTTGTTATCCATCGATGATCAGTAGCCGCGAGGCATCTTCAGTTACAAGGATTGGAATTGAAGATGTAATAGAACTGTTCGAAGTAACATTTAAATCGAACGCAATTATTAGTTTACTTGTAGCAATGTTACTTTCTTTTGGTATATTTGAAAGATGCATTGACTGTTTTATAATCCCCGCAAATATTAAAAGATCAGTTAAGTTAATTAAGTCTTTTATAAATTACTAGTTTCTAAACAGGATAATAATTTGTACATGGAAAAAGCAATTATTCATTCTAATATAAAATGTTGCGCAGGTTTTTTGATATATTTAAAATTTTGTAGTATACACTGTAAAAAAGGACAAATTACTCCTTTTTTTTTCAAAGATTACAATTAATATTTGTAGTAAAAAGTCCTATACGAACATCTAACTGTTAATTTTACTTGATCCTTTATTCTTGTTATCCATCGATGATCAGTAGCCGCGAGGCATCTTCAGTTACAAGGATTGGAATTGAAGATGTAATAGAAATGTTCGAAGTAACATTTAAATCGAACGCAATTATTAGTTTACTTGTAGCAATGTTACTTTCTTTTGGTATATTTGAAAGATGCAGTGACTGTTTTATAATCCCTGCAAATATTAAAAGATCAGTTAATTTAATTAAGTCTTTTATAAATTACTAGCTTCTAAACAGGATAATAATTTGTACATCGAAAAAGCAATTATTCATTCTAATATAAAATGTTGTGCAGGTTTTTTGATATATTTAAAATTTTGTAGTATACACTGTAAAAAAGGACAAATTATTCTTTTTTTCAAAGATTACAATTAATAATTGTAGTAAAAAGTCCTATACGAACATCTAACCGTTAATTTTACTTGACTCTTTTTTCTTGTTATCCATCGATGATCAGTAGCCGCGAGGCATCTTCAGTTACAAGGATTGGAATTGAAGATGTAATAGAACTGTTCAAAGTACCAATTAAATCGAACACCACGAAGAGTTACCTTGTGGCCGTTAATGTTACTTTTTTTCTTCTATTTGCAGGATGCATGGACATGCTATTTTATAATCACCCACAAATATAAGAAGAGCAGTTAAGTACTTAAGTACTTAAGGATTTTCTTAGCAAATTGCTGATTTTAATAGAAACTGTTAGTCTGATTTGAAAAGAACTATAGAAATATTATAAAAGATCTCGTATTTGTAAAAAATAAAGAAAAAAAACTAGAAATTTAATGTTTTTTTTCTTTTTTTTTATTCAAAGCTCTACATTACATTTAAGTTAAAGATTAGATAAAATGGGTTTACGAACTACGCTAATACAAAGGGCAGTCAAAAAATTCCCATAATTCCGTTGTGACTCTTTATTACCACAATATTGGTACACATTTACTTAATCTCCTTCAAAGTAGGCTCTGTCATAACACACACATTTGATGCAGCGCTCGTACCATTGCTGGAAACAACTATGAAAATCCTGTTTTGGTATCTTCCCAACTGCAGCCATCGCGTTGATGCTGATATCTTCTACGCTTTCAAAACGGTTACATTTGAGGCCCATTTGGATCTTGGGGAGCAGTCAGAAATCCGATGGTGCTAAATCCGGAGAGTACAGAGGCTGATGGAGGAGTGGAAAGTTCTTTTCTGCGAGCCATGTCGGCACAAGAATCGATGAATGGGAGGAAGAATTGTCGTAAAGCAGTGACCATTCTCCTTACCATTTGGCGGGACGATTTCGTCGGATTTCCTCCCTCAGTCTTTTTAAAACTTGCACGTACAAAGGGACGCTAACAGTTTCTCCAGCTTGTACAAATTCATGGTGCACCACACATTCGTTGTCGAAAAACAAAATGACCATAACTTTTGTTTTGGATTTGACGTTACGTGATTTCTTTGGTCGAGGAGAGGGCGTTGTGTGTAAACAAATAAATTAATTAAATTCTGGTATTAAAGAGTTTTTTACTGGCCCTTGTGTAAGGAATTTTGTATTTTGAATATGTGTAAATATTGTTATATTTATTGAAATCAGGATACGTCAATATAAAAAATAAAAAGTATTATAATGTTATAAGCATGAAATAAATAATATAACCAATATTTAGGGTTTAGAAAACTGATTAATAGTCTATAAAAACTAATCGGCAACGCTTCCGAAAATCAATGCGGCAATAGGAACTTTGTTTTTATAAATGCTACTGTAAATTTCGAAAATATTGTAGTTTTTTGAGTTTTCTAAAGCCAAAGAACGCTTTTTCTTTAATCGTGAGTAACTCATGGCTAAGACGTTATTGTATATTTACATTTGTAGTTATATTATATTTTCTTCTATTAAGAAACATTAGAACTCTTTTACATTGTGCTGTGTGACAAACTATTGCTGGAAATCCCAAATATTTCTTCACATATTGAAATTTTATTTGAACTGCATAACTATATTAAATTTATGTGCAAGAGAACTTCAGATTTATTACAAATAATTTTCTCTTTTTCGAAGAACGCGAATATTTGTTGCACATATGTCCTATATAAACATTTGACTATTTCTTTATTGTTTTTTTTTCTCTCTCCACCGATGATCTGTAGCCGCGGGACATCTTATGTAACAAGCATTGAAAGTGAAGATGTAACATAACTGTTCGAAGTGCCATTTAAACCGAACGCCATGATTAGTTTCTTTGTGGCCATTAATTTTACGAGATATTTTTTTTTTATTTGACGGATGAATAAGTTGTTTTATAATGCCCCACAAACATAAGAGGAGGAGTTAAGTTTATTCAGTTTTTTTTATAAATTATTAACTTTTAAACAGGATAATAAATTGCACATAAAAAAAATATTATTCATTCAAATATTAAATGTTATTCAAGTTTTTTATATATTTCAAATTTTGTTATATTTTGTCTCAAATTTTGATATATTTCAAATTACGCTGTAAAAAAGACAAATACTTCTTAATCTAGAACAATATGTAACCGTAGCCGTGAGACAATCTTCAGTTACAAACCTTGAAAGTGAAGATATAATAGAACTGTTCGAAGTACCATTTAAATCGAACACCATGAATAGTTTCCTTGTGGCTACTAATGTTAGTTTTCTTTCTTTTATTTGAAGGATGGATGGACATGCTATTTTATAATCACCCACAAATATAAGAATAACAGTCAAGTTAATTAACTCTACATAGAAAACGCAATAATTCATTCTGTTATGAAATTTTATTCAGGTTTTTTGATATAATTAAAATTGTAGTATACACTTTAAAAAGGACAAATATTTCCTCTTTTTCGAAGAATACAATTAATAATTGTAGTAAAATGTCTTATACGAACATCTCGTTGTTAATTTTTCTTTATTCTTTTTTTCTTATTCCCCATCGATGATCTGTAGTCATGAGACAATTCAGTTACAAGGATTGGAATTGATTATATAATAAAACTGTTCGAAGTACCATTTAAATCGAACGCCATGATTAGTTTCTGGTGGCCATTAATGTTATTTTTCTTTCTTCTAGCTTCGAAGGATGCATTTACTAGTTTATAATCTCCCACGAATATAAGAAGATATTTTAAGTTAATTAAGACTTTTGTAAAATATTTGTATTAAACAGGATAATAAATTGTTCACAGACAAATCAATTATTCATACTAATATTAAATATATTAAATGCTATTCAGAATTTTTGATACATATCAAATTTTGTAACATGCAATGTAAAAAAGGAAAATATATTTTTGAATCTAAAAAAATATTATGAAACAACGACCGAACATATGCAATAAACTCTGCCAATTTTTCCACGATTCCGAAAAGCATTTTTTATCTTTAGAAACCTCAGAAACCAATATATTTTAGAGATTTAAAGAAGCACCGGGTACTTTAAAGAAAAATCCTTCGGTTCTGTATCTTCTTTCTGGCAGACCACTATAATTACAAAAGTTGAATATTTCTATTTAAATACAGTGGTCACTTGGAACTGAGTTTATATATTAAAAGTTAAATTTTAATTTATTCATATATGTGCATCACTGCGCAGTGTCATTACCATTTAGTATAGGTAATCTACTTGGCAATATCAGTGTATAGATAAAAAAAATATATTATGCACCACCAAAGAGTTCTTTTTGATTATTTCATTCCGTTCTGTCGGCTTAAATATAATTGTGAATTTCTATTTCCCTATTGTAAAGGTGTTATTAATAAGGCTTAAAGACCAACTCAGTTAACCCAATCCCAATTCCCTAATTGTCATTTTTAAGACATAAGAAAAAAATTTCCGTCAATGCAGAAAGAATATTTGATTGTTAAATTTATAATAGAGGGACATTACACTTTTAAAACTTTTAACACTTTTTAAAGTTTTATCTTATGTTTAGAGATACATTTTCCGTTTATGATCATTTTGTTATCGATAAACTATAAAAATTTATATGTAAACAAAAGCTTCCAATAATAATAATAAAATTGAAAATATTTGCATTGATATTAAGAATTGAACTGTTATAAAATTTACAGAGGAATTTAATAATGGTATTTCCATATTTATCGTTCGTTAGAGCATAAAAATCGATAAAAGTATATCTTAAAGCATTATGATTAGCATTTATATATATTCTGCTTCAACAAGGTACACATATAATAGATGAAGAAAGTAAATAAATAATTAAAAGAAAATGATATGATATAATTGTGCAGTAAAAGATAAATAAATAATAAGAATTGTTTTGGTTTAATTATAGCAACGATTAAAATGAGATACAAAAAAAATATATATTTCTTAATCAAAAAAACTTAAACAAAAAATCTGAAAAAACTTCTTTATCCATAGAAACCACAGAAACCAATATATTTTCGAAATTTAAAGACGCATTTATAAAAACAAAGTTTTTTTTGCTGCCACTGATTTTTGGAACCACTTCCGAGTAGCTTTCATAGCGAATTAATCAATTTTCTAGAACTAGAATATGCGTTTTTATGATGCTATCAACTCTCAAGTAAACTTTTCAGCTGCGTAACCTAATTTATGCATAGAAGAGCAACAAAATTATATTAATTTTAATGAAAATTAATGCTGCTAGTTTATCAGGTTTGTCTGTAAAACATGCTCGTTGAACATGAAAATACGAGGGAAAGTCATTAAGTAAGTCGCAAAAGATGATTAAGTAATAACTTACAATAATATTAACTTCAAATCTATTTTTATTTCTCAACATACACCCAGAAAAAGGATTTGATTAAAACTACAAAATATGTTTTGTTGAGTACATTTTGGTTGTTTTAGCAAAATTCAAGTAAAATTGAACCATTTTACTTGAATTAACAAAACATTTTTTGCTGACGATACAAATTTTTTTTTTGGAATTGCAAAAAAAAAAAAAAAAAAAAAAAAAAAATTTTTCAACAAAATTTTTTTCTGGGTGTATTCTCCACCAATATGTATGCACTTATATCACCGTTTTATCAGTGCCCCAACACCAGCTGCATTACATTCTATGGTTTGCTGTCTCAGCCACATTAAGACTTCAAGTTGAACCTTTTCATCATCTGTGAACATCATCTTGCTTCCAAGATGGTTTTTTAGTGGACTAAACAGATGAAAATCACTTGAGGTTAAGTCGAAGCTGTATGGTGGATGTTGAAGAAGTTGCCAACCAAACTTTTGAATTGTCCCCTGTGTCAAGTCCTAATGTGGCTGAGACAGCAACCCAAAGAATGCTAGGCACCTGGTGTTGGGACACTGATAAAAGGGTGATATAAGAGCATAAATATTGGTGGAGAATATGTTGAGAAATAAAAATAGTTTTGAAGTGAATATTATTGTAAGTTATTATTTAATTATATTTTGTGACTTACTTAACGACTTTCCCTTGTATTTACATGAGAATAGATAGCATCTACACTATATAGCCAATGATGACCGGTCACTTGCGATTTTAGACGTGTTGTTTAATATCTAGAAAAATACATAAGGAATTATCCTGTAACTTCAGACGTGTAAACAGCATAGTCGACGCCATATATTTCGGTGAAGATTTTTTCCCGAAACCCCACAGGGGGCCGTCAATAAGTTGAAGAATAACGAATATCTTTTGGATAACCCTGTAAAAACTATTATTGCAAAAGCGTTGAAACGGTAGCACATGCTTAGGAGGTTTCTTTTAATAAACTATGTTCATTATTATCAGGATAGCACGTATACGCGTGGAGAAATTAAGGTTTTTATAAAAACAATCTCAAATTTCACCAAGTATTTTGCTTATTATTTTCAGAGTTCTTAATATAAAAGAATGTTCTTTTCAGGAACGATGACTAACAACATTATATACTATGCCCTGCAGTCAGAATTAAAAAATAATAAATATTGGATGAAAAATGAGCAGGTTCACTAAATATTGTTTCACTGCGCATTCGCGAATGCAATAAAAAAATACTGTGCAAAATATATTAACTAAATGTATAGAACAACGTTTGTGAAAGTTTCAAAAACATAGCTTGAAAATTCCGATAGTGATAATCGATAGAATAGGCTTGAAATTCGCTGCTCCAAAAGGAAGCTAAAAGATGAGGGGTGGTACCCAAATATACACTGAGAGACACTTTATTCTTATTATGTCAACTTTCATAAGCTAGTACATTTGGATACAACCCCTCACCTTTCTGCTTCCTTTTGGGAACAGCGAATTTCAAGTTTATTCTATCGACTATCGCTATCACAATTTTCAAGCTATGTTTTTGAAACTTTCACAAAAGTTGCTCTATACATTTAGCTAATATATTATGCACAGTATATTTTGATACAATTTGCGCATGCGCAGTGAAACAATATTTAGTGAACCAGCTCATTTTTCATCCAATATTTATACAATGTTGTATATAAATAATTGTACATATATATTGTATATATATATTGTATATAATGTTGTGTGTCATCGTTCCTGTAAAGAATATTCTTTTATATTAAGAACTCTGAAAATTATAAGCAAAATACTTGGTGAAATTTGGGATTGTTTTTATAAAAACCTTAATTTCTCCACAAGTATACGTGCTATCTTCATAAAAATGAACATAGTTTTAAAAAAAAGCCGCCTACGCATGTGCTACCGTTTCAAATCTTTTGTCAAATTAGATTTTACAGGGTTATCCAAAATATATTCGTTTTTCTTCAATTTGTTGACGGCCCCTTATGGGGTTTCGTGAAAAAAGATTCACGGAAATATATGACGTCTATCATGTTGTTTACACTCCTGAAGTTTCAGGATAATTCCTCATGTATCTTTCCAGATATTTTACAAAACGTCTAAAATCGCAAGTGACCTGTCATCATTGGCCATATAGTGTAAAACCCTATATCCCTGTTTATGAAAACTGATTAATTTGCTGGTCAGAAAACAGATTAACAGTATAAAAACTTCTCGCAGAAGTTTCCGAAAATCAGTAGCAGCAAAATAAACACTCTATTTATGAATGCTCCGTTGCATCTAAAAAATATATTATTTTCTGGAGTTTCTAAAGATAATGAGCGATTTTGGGAATCGGGAGGATAACTCGGACGATATTATTGTATATTTTCGCTTGTGGTTATGTTGTATTTTCATAAATTAAGTAAAATGTTTCTTTTGTTGCAGTGTAAAACTTTTTCTTTACCGATATACAGAAAAAAAAAAGAAATTGTTTTAGATATATAATGATAAGTAAAATAAAATTTAAAAGTGCATATAACAATTTTCTTTTATTAAGTCTGATTGATTTTGTTTCATATTTTCTGATAAAATTAACTATGTCTTAATTTTAATTACACCTACAAATTTGTTTTTTTTTTCAGTGCAGCAGAGACACAATTATTTTTATCACCGCAAAATTATTTTTATTAATTAAAATTGAGCTTCTTGAGTTCAAATCCTTCTTCACTGAGGAACTCAGTCTAATATTTCTTAACACACCAGATCGGGAGACGAAATAAGATAGCTTCAAATTAAAAAAAAAAAAAAAAATCCTACATATGCTAACCACGTGCTCTTTTTTACCGGATATCAGCGAAACAACGCCCATGAGTTTTTGTCTAAGAAGAGCCATTTAAATATCTCTCAAAACTCTGACGCGTTTGAAAAAAAAAAAAAAAAAAGAAAATAATTTATAACTGAAAATGCGTTTACGAAACTAAAATTTAATAAGACTTGTAGATTTTTTGTAATATTTACATTTACTTTTCTGAAACAAATGATGACTGGTGTTTTAATAACTACTTAACGGCATGAAACGTCATGCAAAAATTAGAATGAAAATCATGCATCATAAGTAAACCAGATTGTTGGATTTTTTTAGAAATCGTATTTAATCAAATTTAGCTGTATTAAACATTATATTATGTCCATTGCTATACTTTTTATACAGTCAGAGCAGCCCACTTTTACACTCTGTAAAATTTTACTTATTTAACAAAGAGAATCTACGACTAAATAAGCCAATTTTTTTTTCAATAATAGTGGTAAGACGAAATTCGTTCTACTTTTATAACTATATGAAAAACATCGTATATGTTATACAAAACTTCATTGCTGTGTGCTCCAAATGTGTTTTTCTTTTTCAAGTTACTTTTTTAATTTTAGACTACCTGATTCAAATACATGCATTATAAATTGAATATTCGTGCAATGAAATATATTAAAAAATATATAAAATAAATATATGAAATAGTAGTTTTTGAAAATATCGATTTGTAAAAAAAAATGCATTTCTCCCAGTTGAATGTGACCGAAATTTATTGACTAATTCAATTGTTTAAAGTTACAAATTCAAAAATTGTTGATTTCATAAACAACATTCTGCTAAAAAGAAACTGATATGAAAAAAACGAGACTTTGAAAAATTTGTTAAATGAATATTTGAAATAAAAGTAAAAAGTAAAAAATTAAAATCCAACATATGATATTTTTTCAACCGCTTCATTGAGATACATGCCTTGAGGTTTGCTTAAGAGGTGAAGTCTGAGGTCTGAAATATTTCGCCAAATGTTTGTTAAAAAATTAATGTCAAATCATTTTCCTGAACAACACTCTAGGGAATCAATTTAAGAGAGATATTCTATGAATAATGAATTAGCTTATCAAAAAATTGTTATTTTATTTTAGATTTCGATCGAATTTATGCTTGGGGATTTAAAAGTAATTTACATTTTCTTTTAACATTTATTATTATTTTTTTCAATCTTACATTAAAATGAATTAAAGTTTCTTTTTCAAATGTGCAACGTTTTCAGACTTAAATGTAAATTATTTGACAGAGCAGATGGAACATTACAATATTATATAGGAATGACCACTAGCAGAAAGCTTAAAACAAGATTTAAAAAACACATAGCAGATATCGAATATGACAGAAGCACTACAGCACTGACAAGACAACATAGAACCGAGACTTTAAAATTTGATTTTAAAAGTAGTAAAATAATTTATCCATCAAGGCTTTGTTTCCTATTTATTATCCGTTAATCAATATAAATCTATGCGTGTAACGTGAACATTTGCAATGAATCCACCTCATTTGAATTGCTTAAAATTTGGCACGAGGTACTTTTCAGTTTAAAAAAAGTAATAAGAAACTATTACTTTTCAAGTTTATAGTCTACTATTTTAAGCACCTGCTTTTTCACCTGCTTATGATCTCGTGAATTATGACTTTCAAGTTTATTTAAAAAAAAAATTGCGAGAATATTTTGTTTATCGTTGTATATCTTAAAAATGGCGCCGCTGAAACATATGTCGATCATTAAAAGGTTTTTATAAGCCTTTTTGGTTTCTCTTTGTATCACTTAAGCATTTTATTTATATTTGAATTATAATTAGTGATCTTATTATGTGATTATATAAAAAATGTGTAAATTTTGCGTAAAAGATATTTTTTTGCGGTGTGTCAGGGGTCGTACGCCTCCTTGAATTTTGCGACCAGGAAATTATTCGGTACCAGTATTTACTTACAAAAAATCTCTCTTTAAAAGAATGCTAAGTTTTGCAAGTTTAACCTAGATTTCTTTTTCTATAAAAAAAGTTACTGGTATATCTCCTGGAAAATTCCCTGATCCGTACGAACCCTGGGTGTGTTTCCATAATCCAAGTACACAAAGTAAAATATATGAGCAAACGTGTCTAATTGTCGGCTATTTGTTAGCTCACGTTGGCTCAAATTTAGAAATTTCCGTCTTGCCGTCTCATATTTGTTAACGAAAAATTTGGAAACAAAGATCTAACAGTGGTTCAACCGTTAGCTTCTATGAATTCCGTTCAGATACGCTCCAAATTATACTGGCTTCTTTATTCAATAATTTTCAAACTAATTTGCTAGAAAATGTTGTTTTATATGGCTAGTAGAATTTTAACCCATATCGTATTTCATAAAAATGGAAATTTTGTATTAAAGCTGATGCTATGCAGTAAAGGGAAAATAAGTATATTATTCTTAGTTTAGTTAATTAGAGAAAATGATGAGATAATGTGATGCTAAATATCGATCCCCCGTTATTTATAATGGAACTCACCACGTGGCTCTCTTGTTAGAATCACAATTGACTTCCTTTTCTTTCGTATCGATATATTATGTCATCGAAGAGACTTGTTATTGACATAATTGCATCGATATACATTTTGATGTGAGATACAATATTCGCAATTCTCTTGAAGATAAATGTAAACAAAACATGGTGTTAAGATAATACGTGTTTCTCTTGATAGTATAATGGTAACAAAAAACTGTGAAAGTTGCTAGATGTGCAAAATATTCGTCAACATCTTGTAGCAAAATGTAAAATAACAATAACTTTTAAGGCAGTTTGATGTTGATCGTTTCTGAAATCCAGCTATGACGTTTACTAATAATATGTAGATTCTTTGCATTTTCTTGAATTTTAAATTGAATTTTATTTTGCTGAGATATGATTTTACCTAAATGTCTCTTTGCAACATCACAATCTAGTTCCACAAATTACTGCATTTCATATACGATTTCTTTAGTTAGTTATTGTTTCATCAATAATGTAAATACTATAAAAGTCTACCAATCTATGCGGTATATAACTTTAAATCTTGTATAATTTATAACATATCGGAAAACACAATCCAATAATTTTGAACAATACAAATGATAAATACATAGATTTGATATATTTAACATTTTACCAAACAACGTGCGTTAATACTATAAAATTTTATTTCTTTTCTACAAATCCACATAAAGAAATACTGTATTAAATTTGGACGAATATCGTTTAAAATTGTATTTGTAATGCTCAAGTTGAATTGGCATGATATTGAAAAAAGTCCTTCCGGCCTGTACCGGGAGGAAAAGGTAGCTTTCCTATATCTTCGTTTTAAAATTTTAGCTAATGTTACACGAAAACAGCAAACTAAAATGCAAAGAAACGTTTACAAAAGATTCGTTAATACTGAATTTGAATAAGAAATTCGCCAAATTATTGAGCAATAGTCAAATTGGCTTCATTTATGAAGACTTATTTTGATCGCCAAATTTGGCGATATTTCGCCAAATGTCGCCCAATTTTGCCAATTTTGTCGCCAATGTCGCCAATTTTGGCGTTAACGGATATGAATATATAGTTTTATGCGTATGATTGGGAAAATTATTACAACAATGAAAGAAAATAATTTGCGAGTAATCGCGTTAATGTGCTGTTTTGTTTCAAAATGTCAGCCACCCTAGAATTTCAAACTGCTCTATCTCAGCCATTTTTTAAGATAGAGGTAAACCAAAAAAAGCTCTGGAATCCTTGTATCAAGGTCTAACACGTAATTAAAAAATAAATTTGAATTTTTAAATTTTTTGTATATTTATTTTAGATTTTAAGTTATTTTACATCTTTAAATGGCCGCCATCTTGAAACAAGATGGCGGACCAAGCTGGCCAACGAACTCGGTCGAGACATTAGTGACCTTAATACACACAATTAGTTTCATCAAAATCGATTCATAATTACGGGCGTTATCGTATGACATAGGTCAGATATATATATATATATATATATATATATATATATATATATATATATATATATATATATATATATATATATATATGGATATATCTATATATATAAATCAACATTTGGACGGAGGGTGGTTTTGGGGTCTGGGGGTCATGATCGGTGAAAATATATCGAAATTTTCCGGAACTGCTTTCCTCCGAACGGCTGCAATAGGTAGCTTTATACTTTTTTGTATTGAAAGCTACCTAAAAGTCCTTCTGGCCTGTACCGGGAGGAAAAGGTAGCTTTCCTATATCTTCGTTTTAAAATTTTAGCTAATGTTACACGAAAACAGCAAGTTAAAATGCAAAGAAACGTTTACAAAAGATTCGTTAATACTGAATTTGAATAAGAATTTCGCCAAATTATTGAGCAATAGCCAAATTGGCTTCATTTACGAAGACTTATTTTGGTCGCCAAATGTCGCCAATTTTGCCAATTTTGTCGCTAATGTCGCCAATTTTGGCGCTAACGGATATGAATATATAGTTTTATGCGTATGATTGGGAAAATCATTACAACAATGAAAGAAAATAATTTGCGAGTAATCGCGTTAATGTGCTGTTTTGTTTCAAAATGTCAGTCACCCTAGAATTTCAAACTGCTCTATCTCAGCCATTTTTAAGATAGAGGTAAACCAAAAAATGCTCTGGAATCCTTGTATCAAGGCCTAACACGTAATTAAAAAATAATTTTTAATTTTTAATTTTTTTGTATATTTATTTTATATTTTAAATTTTTAAATGGCCGCCATCTTGAAACAAAATGGCGGACCAAGCTGGCCAACGAACTCGGTCGAGTCATTAGTGACCTTAATACACACAATTAGTTTCATCAAAATCGATTTATAAATACGAGCGTTATCGTATGACATAGGTCATATATATATATATATATATATATATATATATATATAATCTACATTTGAACGGAGGGTGGTTTTGGGGTCTGGGGGTCATGATCGGTGAAAATATATCGAAATTTTCTGGAACTGCTTTCCTCCGAACGGCTGCAATAGGTAGCTTTATACTTGTTTGTATTGAAAGCTACCTAATATTAATGCAATTTGTGATATAATGTAGTTTTATATATCTAGTAAAATCTTCGCCCATATTGTACTTCAATAAAAATGGATAATTGTATTAAAGCTGATTCTATGCAGTAAATGAAAAAGAAGACTATTATTATCTGATTAGTTAAGTACAGGAAGTGATGAGATAATGTAACGCAACGTATCGTTCCCCGTTATTTCTATAAGATGATCTGTGGGTCTCACCAAGTTGTTGTCTTGTTAGAATCACAATTGACTTCCTTTTCTTTCGTATCAATATATGATGTCATCGAAGAGACTTGTTAATCACATAATTGTATCGATATACATTTTGATTTGAGATACAATATTCGCCATTCGCTTGAAGACAAATGTATACAAAACATGGTGTTAAGATACTTTCATAATGTACATTTGTAAAGCAGAACCATGCATTTTACCAACTTATGTTAATTTTCAACATTTTGTCATATATTTATAAAATTTTGTTTTCATGCCAAGTAATTTAATCTGTAAGTAATTTCTTTTGTCATCTTGCATCGTCTTGTATCATAATTATTTTTTTAATTATTATTTATAATGAAATTATAGAAATCAACGTAAAACATATCATTAAATAACACCTATTTCTATACACCTTGCTAAAGTTATGAGGACATATCTTTTAATGGCAATCACAAGAAACGCACAAGAAAGTTGTGCTAATTCTACATTCAAATTTTTGCTATAAATTTTCAACAATATTAAAAAAATTGATGAAATAAAGATTTTAGAGCAAAATAATAATAATAAAAAACTCCTTAATTTTAATGTGGATTTGATTATAAAAACGGCGATTTATATCCATTTTTAATCTTTTCCGATAAATATTATCTGCAAACAAGATTTATGTTAATTAGGGGGAATGACCTCCAATCAAATGACCTCTTCAGTTGATATCAATATTAACTTGTCAGAAGTAAAGCTTTCACACGCCTCTCTCAGAAAAAAAAAAAAAAAAAAAAACTGGAAATTAAACGTCAAACGTGACAAATGAGGGGCGTTCGTACTATAACTAGTTTTATAAATATTCAGATATTAGTGCAATAGCTGTTGCACTCTTATGCAAAAATGCATGAATACAAAATTTATATTAAGTGCAGATTTTCATATTAAAGATATAAATTTTAATTTATGAAATTATGTTTCAATACACTTTTACATACAATTAATTACAATTCTGTTACATTAAAATTATACTATGCGCAAATATCCAATACAAGACGTTGTAAAATAAATCATCTTTATTATTTCAATGAAATGAATTATATCGTCTGTTATTATGAAATGACTAATTTCCGTAATAAAATAAGTATATTTTAAGTTGGCAACATTTTATCTTTTGTTGACATTCACTGAAAATTCCAATGGGAAACATAAGCCTAGCTTTGAAAATGTTAGAGCTTGAAATCCATATTTAAACTCTTTTTTCCATTTATAATATATTTCTCTGGAAAAATCTATCCAAAAACCTGTCGGTATATTATAGCTTGCTATAATTAAACAATTTCAGTATGCAAATTCATTTTTTAAATATCAGTAATACGGAAATAATATTCCTCCATCTTAAATAGGATATAATCACCATGGCAACCTAGAATCATTACCTATCATGGGATGTCATTAAACTAATTAGGTATGATCGGATTTAATAGAATGAAGGAAACTTTTATTAATATCTTTTTAAGTTTTGACTCGATTTTCATAAAATTTCAAAAGCCTCGACAAAATTCCGTATCGGTTATATATATTAAATTTCAAACCATTCGGTTGGGTAGTTTTTTCGCTGTTATATGCGTATAGACGGGCGGACTAACCAGACGACGAATATAGGTGCTACGTATTTATATAATTACAAAGCCCCTAAAAATAGAAATTTAAAATCGAAAAATGGTTGAAACTATTCAGTGTTAGAAATTCATAGTAGTATATAATTAATATTACTAGCCCGCTTCATAAATTTTCAAACATATATACATTATTCTCATTTTAATATCATTTATTATATCAAAACAATCTTATTTAATATTAAAATAAACTTGTTTAATGAAAAAACGCGTTTATTTTAAAATGCCTTTTTTTTTCCAAAGTTAAAAAAGTGTATTTTAACATAGGAAATTCATTAAAAATAATGATATATAAAATGATCCAAGATATAAAATCCTCAAAAATATATAGATTAATATCATTTTATTATATCAAAACAATCTTATTTAATAATGTATATATTTTTGAAATTTTTTGAAGTGGGCTCGTAAGATTAATTATATACTACTTTTCATAAGGGCAATTATTCTTTCAGTTTCAAAAATAGCAAGGAAATTTGTGAAAACAAGCTAAGAAGCTTATTAATAATATGTCAATTCTATGTATTTTCTTGAATTGCACTTGCATTTTATTTTGCTGAAATATGATTTTATTCAATTGTCTCTCTTTACTACATCATAATCTATTTCCATTGCCTTTCATATAGGATTCCTTTAGCTAGTTATTGTTGCTCGTAAATACTCTAAATGTCTGACAATCTATTTGATACATAATTTTAAATCTTGTATAATTTCTAACATATCGGAAAACATAATCCAAGCGTTTTGAATAGTACAATTGGTAGATTTGTACATTTGATATATTTAACATTTCACCGAACAGTGTCCGTTAATACATTAAAATTTTATTCGATTTCTAAAAGTCCACTTAAATGAAACACTGTATTAAATTTCTACGAACATCTTGTAAAACTCTATTTGTAATTCTCGATTTTAATCGCTATGATACTGAAGATTTCAAGCCAATTTGTGCTATAAAGTTGTTTCATATGTCTGGTAGAATATTATACTCTATCTGGTTTCAAGAGATAAATGATATTTGTTTCAAATCGGATGCTGTATAGTAATGGAAAAGAAACATAGTGCTATCTATTATTTAAGTAGAGGAAGTGAGGAAATAATGTAATGCAACGAGTATATCGATTCACCGTTATTTCTATAAGACGATAAATGGATTTCGCCACGTGGTTCTCTTGTTTGAAGTACAATTGACTTCTTTTTGTTTAGGATTGATACATTATGTCCGTCAAGGAGAATTGTTGATCAGATACTTCTAGTTATATACCTTTTGATGTGAGATAAAGTATCAGTCATTGTCTTGAAGATAAATGTAAACAAAGAACATTGTTAAGATAGTTTCAAAATGAACATTTGTAAAGTAAAAAAATGCACTTTCCTAACTTATGTTATTTTTAAATATTTTCTCATATTTTTATTACATTTTCTTTTCATGTTAACTAATTTCATCTGTAAGTGATTTCTTTATCGTATTTTCTAACTTATAAATATATATTTGTCCAAAACATTAATGACAAGGAAATTAGAAAAGTAAAGCAGTAAGTAGCATTTATTAGTACTAGGGCAGTCAACCCGGGCTTCCCGGGATAGGAAATATATGTGAAAACCATTATTATTATTATTATTATTATTAAGGTATCTGACTACGTTTAACAAGTGGTTTTCGACCAAAATTGTCAAAATGGTTATATTACATTTTATTAAAGCCCAACTTTTTACCTTTCCAAAACTGTATTTATGTTTATTGTATGACAAATAGAACCGGGGTTGTAGCGGTTTTTAAACTACTCAACAGCTGTCAGTCAAACCGGAAGTACTGTTTAAAGGACCGGAAGTACTATTTAAAGGTACTAATTGGGAGGGGGGAAGCAAAACCATGGCCTTCTAGAAATAAACAAAATCTCAGTACTTAAAAAAAAAGAGTTTGGCTCATAAAAACAGTGAAGTTTTGATGCATATTATTGTGTAATTTTTGGTAGTAAAACATAAAGCCAAACTTTAAATGCATTTTTTGGAAAATGTAATTTTTGTTGAAAAATCCATACGCAAAACATGATTTCTCAAAAAGTTATTAGAATATCACTATGAAATTTAAAATGCATGTTGTTTACACTATTGTGACGGCAATGAACTACAGATTTAATTTTAGAATAAATATATTTTATTTCATGCATGTTTTCGTAGAATGACATCAATGAATTTTAAGAAAATCAGCATGTAAAAAGGTGTGATATGGTATAAGTTATGAAACATTTAAGATAGCTCTTAGATTTTAGTTCATTGCCTTCACCAATGTCATAAGTATGAAATGTTAGAAGGAAATTAAAATACATACAATATATTTTTCTGTAGCGCGTTTTGCGTATTGGGCCAAATTTCGCTAAATTTTACCACAAAATCCCTCATTTACCGAAATTTCATCAATGAATGAAATATTTTTTTACCTTTTTTCCCAGTTTCTAGTCATAATCTTAATAAAAATAAGTTCAAATAATAATTAAATAGCTTTTTTGGAAAATATTGCTCCGTACATAGTCAGGCACCTTAACTCTAATAGATTTTTTACATTATTTTTTTAGATTGCTCCATAACAACACCAAAGATCATTTATATATAAAATATGCCAATTATATATTCCAATAAAATTTTGAAATTTATTAAAAGCGGTAATTTCGTATTGTCCTTGCGCCAGAATTTAATAACCGAAGAAATCTCTAAAAATTTCGTTATCTACAAGCAGTTTTTTTATTATTATTCTGATAATTTTAGCGGTCTTAAGCTCTTATTTCGATTACATGTCTGTTAAATTTGTGTTTTATTTTTATTGTTTTATTTATTGCTAAATGAGGTTTTAATTTCGTAATGGAATATTAGCTGGAAACAAATGCTGAATTTTTTTATATTGTTTAAAGTGCAAACTGATTAATATTTTGTTATCGTCTGCAAAAAATAGAATTTAAAAAATCATGCTTGAAATTTAATTTAAATTTTATGATAAATGAGTAAATTGCGATACAGTTTTCAAACATGCATTTGAAGGTAGATTTTTTTCCCCTACATAACGGTGTAGAAATTGAAAATATGCGATGTTTAGAAAAAAAAATGCAGTAGTAAAAATCACAAAACCATAATTTCATCGTTAAATCAAAATGACGTCCGCGTTACGCACGGACACGTTCGTCCTTTATAATATAGATATGCATCGCTAACATTATTAAAACAGTATTCTTTTAATGTCAATCGCAACAACTGCACAAAATAATTGTGCTAATTCTATATGCAAATGTATGCAATAAAGTTTCAGAAATGTCCAAAAAGTGTTGAGTTTCATATTTTATAGAGAATTTTTTAAAATGGGTAATTTTAATATGGTTATGATTACAAGGACAGTGAAATGGGCCTTTTCTACGAACGTAAATATTTTCCACAAAGTAAATGGATGCTAATTAGGAGACTAACTTTTGGTAATTTCTCATATTTTTCATTTTTTTTCTATTTCGTTTTCGTTTTCATTACAAATGATTTCTCTTATTTTTTGTCTAATTCTTGTGTCTTAACCAAGTTTAAACAAGTTATTTATTTTATTTTATTGAATTTCTTAAAGATAAATATATTCATTTATGATTAATTTTGTTTTCGACAATTACACCCGTATGCCAACACACTATCTCTCTTTATTCGGTCTTTTTCTTAATAATTATTTTTATTTAAATATTTGAAATGTATTTTGTAATAGTAATTTTTGTAATGTATTTTTTAAATATTTGTAATGTATTTTGTAATAGTAATTTTTGTAATGTATTTTTTAAATATTTCTAATGTATGCACTTAAGCAGATAATTGTAAAACTGTATAATTAATATAGAATCCTTTTTATTATTATTCTAGACAAAGATAAATAAAATATAACTATAAATGAAATGTCCAAACATTAAAAAGTATCCTTCGTTATTACTGAACGAAAAAGTAGTAAATAAGTGTGATTATAGCAAAATCGTTAAAATATCGGAAAATCAACTACAAAAATTATGAACAAAATTCTGATTGTTTGACTATCTTAATACATAGCATTCATTAGCACAATTCAGTTTTATTTCTTAATCAATGATCCATTTCAAAAAATACAATATTATTTTTTTATTGAAATGCTCCAAATTTGTATTTAAAATAAGGTTTCTTCCATTTTGAAATATTCGTAGAAAATTCTACAAAAATATAATTTGATATATCTTACAGAAACTTTTTCCATAACTGTTTTCAAGGAATACAATATATTTTAATCGAATAAAAAGCTAGACAGTGGTGGAAAAGTGATATGTATTCCTTAAGTAAGAACGAACTTAAGAATATTATTTAAGAATGTTACTTAAGCTGGAACTAATGATTTACAGTAACGCAGTTTTGCGAACCTCAATTCTATAAGACAATAAATTAATACTGCCACATTTTTTCTCCTGTTGACAGCACATGTTTCGTATTGATACATTTGTATTATGTCTTAGAAGATATTGTTTGTTTTTCTATATAAATTTTGATCTAATAAAAAATAATCATCCATTCTTATGTAACGATATGTTAAAGAAACTTATCTTTAAGATAGTTTGATATTGGATATCTTAAAAATCGGACAATATGTTTACTTACGTGTTTCAATTATGTGTTTCCCATTATGTTTGTATTTATTTTTAGTTGGCTGAGAAATACTTTATCTAAACGTCTGATACGACATCTAATCTGTTTCCGACATTTACTGCCTTTTTTACTATTGTTACTATCATATTAGTATGGGTTATTGTATGTTTTGAGTCTATTAAAAAATCTCTTATATCAGTAATCACAATTATACAACTATAAAAATTGTTTTATTAACTGCGTATGTTTAATATATTTCAATAAGTAGCATATCTTAACACAATAAAATTTTATTTGTTCTCTATGTATTAATTTACAGGATACTTGCATAAAATGTGTAAAATTTACTTTGAAATTTATAATAAAACCGCCATTATATTGAAATTTTCCAAATGATTTGTGATATAATCTTGTTATAGGTTTGATAGGAATTTATTTCATACTTATTTTCACGAAATCAAGAATACTTGTATCAAATGAGACACTAAAAGTATTGATAAAGAAATATGGTATTCTCCGCTACTTAAGTACAGTATGAAGTGAACTAATGTAATGCAACATATCGATCCTTATTATCTCTGTTCTAAGATAAATTGTTCTCGTCACATCCTTCTTTTGTTGGAAGAACAATTAACTTCCTCTTGTTTGGTATTGATATATTATGTTTTAGAGGAGAACTGATGATTACATCTGGCTATATCTAATTTGATGTGATATAACATAACCGTCTACCTCTTGAGTGGAAATGTTAAAAGGACTTATCGTTAAGACAATTTTATATACAGCATTTCTAAAATAGAGCTACGAGTTTAATAATTTAATCTCTGTTTAAAGATTTTAAAGATAAATTGCTCTGGTCACATACTTCGTTTGTTAGAAGAACAATTAACATCCTCTTGTTTGGTATTGATACATTATGTCTTAGAGGAGAACTGATGATTACATCTGGCTATATCTAATTTGATGTGATATAATCTATCCGTGTATCTCTTGAATTTTAAAATGGTAAAATGACTTATAGTTAAGACAATTTTATAAACAGCATTTATAAAATAGAGCTACGAGTTTAATAAATTAACCTCTGTTCTAAGATAAATTATTCTGGCCACATCCTTCTTTTGTTAGAAGAACAATTAACATCCTCTTGTTTAGTATTGATATATTATGTCTTACAGGAGAACTGATGATTACATCTGGCTATATCTAATTTGATATGATATAATATATCTGTCTATCTCTTGAATGGAAATGTTAAAACGACTTATCGTTAAGACAATTTTATAAATAACGTTTGTAAAATCGAGCTACGAGTTTAATAAATTAACCTCTGTTCTAAGATAAATTATTCTGGCCACATCCTTCTTTTGTTAGAAGAACAATTAACATCATCTTGTTTGGTATTCATACATTATGTCTTACAGGAGAACTGATGATTAGAACTGGCTATATCTAATTTGATGTGATATAATATATCCGTCTATCTCTTGAATGGAAATGTTAAAGGGACTTACCGCTAAGACCATTTTATAAACAGCATTTCTAAAATCGAGCTACGAGTTTAATAATTTAATCTCTGTTCTAAGATAAATTGTTCTGGTTACATCATTCTTTTGTTAGAAGAACAATTAACTTCCTCTTGTTTGGAATTCACACATTATGTCTTAGAGGAGAACTGATGATTACACCTGGCTATATCTAATTATGTGATATAATATATCTGTCTATCTCTTGAATGGAAGTGTTAAAACGACTTATCGTTAAGACAATTTTATAAATAACATTTGTAAAATCGAGCTACGCAGTTTAATAATTTATGATAATTTTGTATATTTTCTTCGTATTCTGATAAATGCTCGTTTTCAAGTTAAATGATTTTTCCTATAAACAGGTCCCGACTCAGCAATTTGTGAACTGGGGCTCAGATATTCCCCATTATTTCTGATTTGTAATTTTAACCTAAGTTAAGAGAAACAATTCTGCGTTCGAATAAGGCCTACTTGAAAATATTGGTCTATTTGCCGAGGCACCTGCAACATCTATCTATCCCTTAATTTGGATCAGCCTGTAGGTGACAAAATTTGTTTCAGTGGGTGATACAATAGTTACCTTTTTTAAGAACCCGCACTAATAAAACAAAGATGTTACTTAATTTTAGAACACGAAAACACCTTTTCTTATAGTTTATTACAAAAGAATAAAAAAAAGAGAAAATTCATGGATGATATTGCAACCATCAAGTATATTTCCGTGATAGTTTTTTTCCAATAAAATACGTTAAAATAATGGTGTGCATTTTTTTACGAGCATATTTATCATTTACTTAAAAAGACGTAAGATTATTCAAAAGAGAAAAAAAAGTGAATTGAAGAAAAAACCAAAGCGAATTCCAAATGAAAATTAAAAAATTAAAAATATATAAATAAATTTCAAAAACTATTGTGCCTGTTTAATCTCGTCCAAATGTATTAACAAACCAATCGACGGATCAGCTTATATATTTCCAGAAAAAGATCAGATGTGTGATAGGTCATTAAAAAAAATAAAATTAAAATAAGAAAAACACATAGGTGATATGACACTTGAAACAATGCTGTTTCACTAAAAATGCTTAAAACAACGCTTATTTAATTTCAGTATAATAATGATTTCTTAAAAATCTTATGAAAATTCTAAAAGAAAAGAAAGTGATTCGAAGCAAAAATAAAAGTCAAAAGGGAAATTTGCAAAATCAATAAATTGTTGAAAAATCTAGTGTTCCTTCCTTATCTCATCAAAATGCACTTCCAAAGAAGACAGGATCTAATTCTATATTTCCAGAAAGAGATAAAATCTTTGATAGCTCATTATAAAACAATAAAATTCAAAAGCAAAAAAGATCCATATTATATAACTGTTGGGAATCAATATTTCGGTGATATTGATTTTTCCAATTAAAGTTTTTAAAAAAAATCACCGATAACGGCAGAATATTTTAAAAGAACCAGAAAGAAATTCAAAATAAAAACTTTTAAAGTCTTGACTGAATCAAATGCAATACAGATATTAATATTAAAAGAGAAAACAAGAATATTTAAGACGAGAAAATGGGCTAAAATAAAATAAACTGTCAGAAAAAAAATTGTGAACATCAGATATCTTCAAGTGTTTATCATCACAATTTTCCAATCCCTTAAATAACATTGTAGTACAAAACTAGATGTTAGTAAACTGCATTTGAAAAAATGTATTTCCAAATTGATTAATCAGGTAAAAATAAAAACAATGTTTTGCACTTTTTTACTAGTATAATCATTATTAACTTAAAAAAAACGTAGAATATTCTAAAAGGAACAGAACGAGATTTGAAACAAAAACTTTTAAAGTCTTTACTGAATCAAATGCAATACAGACATTAATATTAGAAGAAAAAACAAGATTATTTAAGACGAGAAAAATAGGCTAAAATAAAATAAACTATAAGAATAAAAAAAACTGTGAACATCAGATATCTTCAAGTGTTTATCATCACAATTTTCCAATCCCTTAAATAACGTTGTAGTGGGAAACTGGATGTTAGTAAACTGCATTTGAAAAAATGTATTTCCAGATTCATTAATCAGGTAAAAATAAAAACTATGTTTTGCACTCTTTTACTAATATAATCATCATTAACTTAAAAAACCGTAGAATATTCTAAAAGAAACAGAAAAAGATTCGAAACAAAAACTTTTAAAGTCTTAACTGAATCGAATGCAATACAGAGATTAATATTAGAAAAGAAAACAAGATTATTTAAGACGAGAAAAATACGCTAAAATAAAATAAACTGTAAGAATAAAAAAAACTGTGAACATCAGATATCTTTTAATATTCATCAATATTTATATATATTCTTCATAATTAATATTCATCAATTACCAGAAAATAATTATTTATAACTAATTAATTGGTTGTAATAATAGTTTTAAGGTACACCATATTAATAAATTAATCCTGGATATTGCCAATAATAAGAAACCAGAAAACAAAGTTGCTTCTCAAAATTACAAACTTTACATTCTTCAATATCATCCAAGCTTTTTTTGAAAAACTTATTACAGTCTTAAGCGTTTCAATGCCTTATCCCCCCCCCCCCCTCAGAAATTAGAGAATATCATTTGCAGTAAAATTGGTCCAATTAATTTTGAGAATTATTCAGGACCATATGAATATTTTTTATTAAAGAAGACGGATCAGAAAATTGTTATATTGGCATGACAAGCAGGAAATTTAGCTACAGAAAAAGGAGCCTATAGCTGATATTAAGTATAAAAGAAAAACCACAGCCCTGGCAAGATTATATCAAGACGAAACCATCCAAATAAATTTCAATGAAAGTAAAATAATTTTTCTCTCCAGTCTATACTATCCGTCCATAATAAGAGGCACCATAGATATAGAAACACGCAAATATGCAATATGTAACGATGCAGCAGCATTTAGCTTATCGAAATTGTGGCTCGAACCCTGGTGACAAATATGGATATAAACAACCAAGTAAAAATAAAAAATATTGTGTGTAATTTTAAAAAGTACATGAAAATTAAATGATAGCACTTCAAATAATAACATCAAAGACCGTGCAATTATAGAATATTCTCATTTGTTTTTGATAATGGCTCGGTGTGAGCCGAACCATGTCAACAATCTAATAAAAGTTACTTTACTGCATATTATGTTGTTAGTTTACACCTTTTAGCATTTAAAAGAAAAATACCAAATACTTGTTTCAAAACCCCACAGAAATGGGCAGTTTATATCTATTTCCTGAAAGAGATGATTTTGAATAATTAAAACTTCTCTAGTTCACAATATTTGACTATAGCTGATTTTATAAATGAAATGTGTCAAATGTAAAACACAATTTAATTCGGAAACATCCAATAACGTAATCTTTAAGAATAAATTTTAGCTGTGATTTTTTTTAAAGTAATATTTTAAGCAAATATCTAGCATTATCTATTTAAATTCATAATATACTCATTTTACCTCAGCCCATGTTGTAGAATATTTATAGAAAAAACTTAAGAATGCATTGCTGTTATGTTAAAAAGACTATTATAATTGTTTTAAACTGATTAATTTTACTAAGAAAGTCTGTAATCCAAAGAATCTCTTCAAAAAATTCCTACTTCCAAAAAATATTTTTTTACATGAAAGAACATTTGAAAAACCTCATTTTTATCCACATTTTACGCAACCAAAGCCCGCACAACATTCCAATGTATCTGAATGAATGTACAGGAAATACATTGCTTAGAACAACAACAGCATATTTTCAATTCGATATAAAATTAAAACATTTCTAAACCTTTTATGTAATTTATTTCATTTTAAATTCGATTTGTTTTCTAAACATGTCGAAATAGTTATTTAACCCATTCTCTGCCAACCACGAGTATACTCGTGGTTTTTCAATCTAAAATTAGGAATTCGTACCGGTATTTCGAAAGAAGAATTTTTATTATATGCAATCATGAAATGTCTGTAATTAAATAAAGTAAATATTGCTATTAATATTTTCTGGTATGAATTTGAACCTTTTAAATAAATAAAAAAAACTCCGGTAATTTTAACCCGGCAGTGAGCGTGTTAACTAAATAGCTTACTTAGCAAACGTAATAGCAAACGCAAATTCTTTTTTGTGACAAAATAAAGAGCGGAAAACTGTACACTTGAAAGCTTATAATGTAATTCACTTTTTCAAGGGCAGGGAATCTACAATTATAAGCAAAGAACAAGCGTTTTCTGTAGGTAACACCAGCTTTAAATCATGTTATCTCGCTACCCGAACGATCATTAAAACAAGAAAATCTTTTAAATGGAATATTATAAATCAAACGAACAATTTAAATAAGAGGGGGAAAAAAGAAAAGAAAGAAAAGTGTTATACTGCTTACATTAAATGTTTACTTACATGTTAACTATAATCCTATTAGCACATGTTCAAAAATTGTATCGAACAAAAACGGTTAATTTAACAGTTAAGAACTATATCTTTCAAATCATAAATTGTAATCAACGGTTGCAGTTATAATAGATTTAACTACAAAGATTACTATATATATATATATATATATATTGTTCTTTCGAAGCAAATTTTCCAATAAAATATTGCATCACAGATTTTCCTATAACAAATACAAATTTATGTTTGGGAAATTTCACAAGTAAATAATGCATTTTCAACACAACAAGCATTAAATTAAATCTACACTATTTTTGTATGTTAACAATGATAGCCCCGAGGAACTATACTGTTTACTGAAACTTATCACTTTATTTCAAATTTTATTGGTTTTTTTTTATATGTTTCAATAAAAATTTATTAACTTGAAATGTTTAAATTTCAATTTCAGAAACCTATCTAATTTGCTCTAAGGTATTATAAAACAGGCAATTTAATAATGCAAAGGCAGCAAAGTATTTTAAAGCATTTTTATGAACTTGAGAGGAAAAAAAATGTACAAGAAAATAAAAAAAAGTTTATTTAAATACTCAAAAAATATTCTAAAATTATTCCTTTTTTCTAAAGCTTTATTCAAACAATATAATATTAAAAAAATTCAGATAATATTTTACATGTTTAGAAATAATATTTATATTTTTCTTTCATTATCTTCACATAAAAATATAAATTTCTTAATATTCTAATTTCGTTCGTACGGTACTTTGTATCCAATTCTTCTATTTGCTTTATTTATTTTATGAGAAAAAACGTACAAGACATTTGCATTCATATGCAGTATATAGATTAAAAAAATAATAAATAAACAGTGTAAAAAATATATTTGTTTCGAAATGAAAAAATATTGTATATAAGGATATTATGAAGACTATTTTAAATTTATTATTTTAATAGTTTTTTTAGGTTCAGTTTCTTTTTAAATAAAAAGATTGCAATTACGACAAGAACGGAAAAGCATGTGTCAAGCATAGCTTATGAAACACTTTCCAACAACTCCAGAATACTTTAACAAAACTTCACCGTTTAATAAAGTAAAAGATGTTGTCTAAGTGAAAAAATGGAAAACCTATACTATATTTTAAAATCCAATTTACAGAATTACCATCAAAAGTCGGAAAAAGGTCAGAATTATTTTGTGCTGCTCTATATATGTTCTACAATATACAACATAGTATGCTAAAATTTAGTTTAGTTACGAAATTCATACCACAGATGAAATTTATCTTTTAGAAAGTTCCGTCAATAACCAGAAATGTGCTCGAGATTTGTGCAGCCCTGTATATGATCTATAGAATTTATACACACCAAGCAATAATAAAAAACAGTTAAATTTAAAAACGCGTGTCACAAAAGAAAATGCATTTCTAGAAATTTTTGTCCATAGATGGTACTGTAACTGAATTTTTTTGTGTGTCCCTGTAAATGAACAATTCATGGGGCGCAGACAGTGTTCAATAGTAAGCCTCTTTTAATGCACCTCATTAATATCTATGAAAATACGCTGCAAAGGAATTTTATCCATAGACCGTAATGTAACATAATTCTTTTGAGTGTCCCAATGAACGATAAATGCTATGAATTCCAAAATCTGTAATAAGCATCTTGTAACCCACCTCAGTGATTTATATCAGTTTAAATATGTTTGAAATACAGTAACATCTTTAAAATAAACCAAAAAGGATTTTTCCCCATATGCCGTAACGTAACGGAACTCCGTAGAGTGTCCCAGTAAATTAACTATAAATGCTACACATTTAATTTCCAATACTGATCATGCCATAGTATACCTCAATAATATATCAATTGCATGGTAATCTGAGCATATTTATGCGAGTTAAAGCAAGGACAGACAGACAGGCAAACCGAATTCATAAACACTTTTCAACTTTGTTGGAAAGTGGTCAATTACATGTCTGATAAATTTGGGATTTATTTATATTATTATATTGATGGAGTTTTAATTTCTTTATAGAATATTAGCCGGAAACAAATTCAGTACTATTTATATATTTTTTAAAACAGGTTAATTTTTCATAATCGGGCTGCACGCGATACATATATATATTTTAAAAAATCATGCTAAAAAATTCCTTTAGAAATCATTAAAAAAATAGTAGCTTTATATACAGTTTCCTAACATATTGCATTTGTAAGAACATTTTCCCCGTATTCGATGATGAAAAAAATTAAATTGTGCGATGTTTAGAAATTTAAACCAATGAAAAGCTAAATTTACTGGGAAGATGATGCCACTGTCAATATTACGCCAGCGTTATTCACAGACTTGTTTTTACTTTTTAATATAGATTCAGCTTAGAAAGAGTACATTATTTAAAATAATAATAATAACATTAGAATTATTCAAATATACTTTGTTTTAGCTTCGTGTATGAATATTATTTAAATCGAGTAATGTAAGATATTGCATCTTATAAAATGATTTATTCATCTTAATTATCTATTTTTACTGTTAATTTACCTATAAAATAAAAAGCTTATTGTTTAATTTACTGTTTTTTACAAACTACATATTATGCACCTTACAAACTAATTTTTCGACTGTTCTTCGTGTTACCTTCCTAATAGTGCAAATGCAGACATCTGAAAAATATTTTGCAAACGTGTACAGGGATATAACACAACTGTTCATAAGTGGGAAGAAATAAATCAGTGTTTTTTTTTTCTTCTGAACTAATGTATTTTTTTCATGCGACAGGCTTGACTCAGATTTTTATGCTTTTGTTTTACTTTTTTGAATCATTTTTCAAACACATAACAGTTTGTAGCGCATTTTTTATGCTATCATCTGTCTTCCTTTTTTTTTCTAAAAATGTTATACAAATTGGATGGTAATTCAGTAAATTCTTTATAATTCGGTCTCATTACCCGATAGTTATTCGCGATTGTGCAAATATTTACAATATTTTTTTGGTAAAAAAAAAAAAAAAAAAAAAAAAAAGAATAATAATAATAATAATAATAATAATAATAATAATAATAATAATAATAAATAAAATAAAATAAAAAATAAAACTGTTTAGTCTTAAAAAAATGTATTACAAACTTCAAAATAATGCAGATAAGTTTTTTATTATCATGTAAGATTTTTAACGTAAGCCAGCAACTCAAAATATTTAAACATCGAAAAAAAACAATAGTTATAATATAATTTTAAAACCATTTCTACATAGTCTTTTCATAATTTGCAAGTGTGGAATATGAAGGCTGATGCCGTCTATAATAGTGTTTCAAATATTTAAAAGCATATCGCGTCGATAGTTTAAAATATAAAAATTAAATCATGAACACTTGAAATTAAGTTGTATTGGTGACATTCATATTTTAAACTGCTGACTGAGGTAGTATCATTTAAAACTATAAGGGGGAGCTGACGCATATCCATTTTGTTGTCAAAATAACCACCACGAGCAGGGAAGACCGAGTTATGCTCGGTCAAAATTAAATTTGAGTTCAAATATCATGACCCATGACCAAAATCACCCACTAATTGAATTTTCTCGAACATGTGACTTAGCCCAACAGTCTTCTCGTGCCCGAAAACCATAGGATGCAAAATTTAGTGTAAATAGTCTGAGCCGTTTTTAACATAAAATAACTTGACCCATAATGACCCATGACCAAAATGACCCACTAATCGAAATTTCTCGAACATGTGACCTAGCCTAATAGTCTTCTTGTTCCCTAAACCTGTAGGTTGCTAAATTTATTTCAAATCCTCTGAACCGTTTTTAAGATAAAATAGTTTGACCCATAATGACCCATGACCAAAATGTCCCACTAATTGAATTTTCTCGAACATGTGACCTAGCCCAACAGTCTTCTCGTACTCGAAAACTATTAAATGCAAAATTTAGTGTAAATTGAGCCGCTTTTTACATCTTGACCCACAATGACCCAGAAATGACCCACTAATCGAATTTTCTCGAACATGTGACCTAGCCCAATGATTTTCGCGTGCCCGAAACTCGTAGGATACAAAATTTAATCAAAATCGTTAGAGCCGTTTTTTAGATAGAATTAATTTGACCCGCTTTGACCCAAAAATGACCCACTAATCGAAAGTTCTCGAACATGTAACCCAGGTCAATAGTCTTCTCGTGCCCGAAAATAGTCGGATACAAAATTTCGTCAAAATCGTTTGAACCGTTTTAGGTAGATTTCGTAAGAAATACTACCTATTACATTCTCACCTAAGTTGGAAATTTTGAAAAATTTTTGAAGATCTACGCCGATCATGACTCCCAGAACCCAAAAACACCCCCAGTTCAAAAGTTTATATATCTATCTATCTATCTATCTATCTATCAATCTATCTATCTATCTATCTATCTATCTATCTATCTATCTATGTCACTTTTTTCTGACCACGATAACTGGAAAAATTCTGCATAAATCTCTTCCAAACTGATACATAAAATCAAGGGTTATAAAATCTCGGTCAAGTTCGTTAATGGGCAAAATCGAACCAAGGGGGGGGGGGAATGGGGGGGGGCTTTTTGTGAAAACAGAAAAATCCTCATAATTTCTTTATTATTATACGTATCAAATCCGTTTAAAGTTATTATTACTTCTAGGAAAAGGGCCGAAAATTTATGTAGGACAGATTTTTGATATAATTAAAAATGGCCCCAAGGGGGGGGAAAAAGGGGGGTTTTAGAAGAAAAAAAATCATAGCTTCGTCAATTCACAAGATATCAAATCCGTGTAAATTTATTATTAATCCTCTTAGTATTATCTAAAACTTTTATATTGACAAGTTTTTTATAGGACCAACCGTTATAACAAAAAAAATTAAAAACAAAAAAAATTCCTGCCGGCTCCACCTGCAAACAAGTTATTTTTCGAAGTAGGCGGTTCCAACTCCCGCATCTTTTCGAAACTGATACATAAAATCAAGGGGCATAAAATCTCGGTCAAGTTTGTTAATGGGCAAAATCGAACCAAGAGGGGGGGGGGAGGGGGCTTTTTGTGAAAACAGAAAAAAAAAACATAATTTCTTAATTATGATACGTATCGAATCCGTTTAAAGTTATTATTACTTCTAGGAACAGGGGAAAAAACTTATGTATGACAGATTTTTGATATAATTAAAAAATGCCTTAAGGGGGGGAGGGAAGGGGGGTTTTAGAAGAAAAAAAATCAGAACTTCGTCAATTCCCAAGATTTCAAATCCGCTTAAATTTATTATAAATCCTCTTAATATTATCTAAAACTTTTATATTGACAAGTTTTTTATAGGACCAACCGTTATAGCAAAAAAAATTAAAAACAAAAAAATCCCTGCCGGCTCCGCCTGCAAACAAGTTATTTTTCGAAGTAGGCGGTTCCAACTCCCGCTTCTTTTCGAAACTGATACATAAAATCAAGGGGCATAAAATCTCGGTCAAGTTCGTTAATGGGCAAAATCGAACCAAGGGGGGGGGGATGTGGGGGAACTTTTTGTGAAAACAGAAAAAACCCCATAATTTCTTAATTATGATACGTATCGAATCCGTTTGAAGTTATTATTACTTCTAGGAAGGGCCGAAAATTTATGTATGACAGATTTTTGATATAATTAAAAATTGCCTTAAGGGGAGGGGGAGGGTGGTTTTTGAAGAAAAAAATTAATAACTTCGTCAATTCCCAAGATTTCAAATCCGCTTAAATGTATCATAAATCCTCTTAATATTATCTAAAACTTTTATATCGGCATGTTTTTTATAAGACCAACTCTTATAGCAAAAAAAAAAAAAAAAATCTTTGCTGGCTCCGCCTGCAAACAAGTTTGTTTTCGAAGTAGGCGGTTCCAACTGCAGCATCATCGCAAAAAGGTCATGTCTTCCGCAATTCCCGACAAACAGGCGCCCCACGGTCTGCGTCTTCGAAATCTACCTGTGCCTGTAGGCCGAGCCGTCAGGGATTTTTTAGATACAATTAGCTTGACCATGACCCAAAATGACCCAAAATAACCCACTAATTGAATTTTCTCGAACATGTGACCTAGCCCAACAGTCTTCTCGTCCCCGAAAACCATTGGATGCAAAATTTAGTGTAAATTGAGCCTCTTTTTACATCTTGACCCACAATGACCCAGAAATGACCCGCTAATCGAATTTTCTCGAACATGTGACCTAGACCAATGATTTTCGCGTGCCCGAAACTCGTAGAATACAAAATTTAATCAAAATCGTTAGAGCCGTTTTTTAGATAAAATTAATTTGACCCGCGTTGACCCAAAAATGACCCACTAATTGAAAGTTCTCGAACATGTGACCCAGCCCAATAGTCTTCTCGTACCCGAAAATGGTTGGATACAAAATTTCGTCAAAATCGTTTGAACCGTTTTTTAGATACAATTAGCTAGACCATGACCCAAAATGACCCACTAATTGAATTTTCTCGAACATATATATATATAACCACACACAAGATTTGCTCGTATTAGAATATATGATATTGTAACCCAGATCAGCATTAGGAAACCGCCCGACCAGATGTTTACCGTCCCTGTCACTTCTACGGTAAGCTAATCGGTTTTAGCTTGGTTTTTGGTCCGTTGGGTTATTAAATGGCGGTATGATTCAGCCTGTAGTATAGGAGCTCTAGTATCATTAGCACAAGCTCATCATGACGTTTTGCAAGTAGACATTATTTATTATCAGTTTTTAGTACATTTTCATTTTTTTAAATTGTTATTTTATTTAATTAAATATATATATATATATATATATATATATATTTGTAAGGTCAAAATATTCTTCAAGATCCTGATTACAATGTTTTTATTTAGATATGGTGAGGAAAAAAGTGTAAACTTAATTAGATGAGATCATAAAATATTTATTAATATAAAAATAAATTTAATTAATGATAACTTACAGTGAAGGATAATTTTACAGTTAATTTACAGATAATGAAAGGATAAAGGAATTAGCAGTAATTTTTTTTTTTATAAATAATTCTTTAACTTTTATAAATATGTTAATTTAAATTAATAAAATGCAATATAAAATATGTAAATAAATATATTTTTATTATATAAATAGTGAATATTTATTTAAGCACGCTTACGTTCGAAATAAAACAAGCTGAATGTGTTAAATTATACACTGCAAATCTACTGTAAATTTATTGAGCATTTGTCATTCAACGTAAGTTATTTAATGATCGTGCAAACGTTTTAAAATATTTTATTGAATTTTTCTATAGAAAAAAATTAATAAACTAGTTTATAGACATTGTAACCCCCCCCCCCCCCCATAAAATAAGATAATTGTGCCATTCGTGTTACCAGTATAATTTACGTATACATAGGGTTTTCTGTTTATTATTATTATTATTATTTACTTTCGCTGTAAAAATAAATTTACACTCATATTAAAGGTGCTATTTAAATAAACTTTTAGCATTGTCCTCTATGAAAAATAATCTCAAATGCATACTTATTGATTTCTGACACATTTATCAAATTATTCATCGAATAAAAAACACAAAATACAGTCGAACCTCGAATTAACGGTTGCATAATATCTCGTGGCAACAATCGTTAAGTTAAGTTTATCATAAAATCGGGGGATACATCAACAAATTATGTACTGGATGCAGTTGATTATTTTTTATAAACTTCCAAAAAGTTAACTACTAGTGGTATTTAATTAATATTTAGTGCATTAACCTTTACTGTTATTTAAATTTTACTTTCAGAAAATAGTTTGATGACAATTGTTTTACTTTTTTCCTTTTTCCATGTGACAGGACTTTTCAATTGTTTCAAAGGCACTACATAAATATTCATCCATATCAAGTACCTGCCGATTTTACAATAACTTTGTAAATATTTTTTCAGAATTTTATTTTTTCCTTTCGATAAACAATAAGCAGAAAAAAACTGAAGATTCGGCTTACTGGAAAAAAGTTTAACATATTTGGAATTTATAAACATTATCGTTAAATTAAAGAAAACTATCGTTAAAACGAGTATTTTAAAAGATAGGATCAACTATAGATGAATCCGGATCATTAAAATGTATCGTTAAATTGAAGAAAACTATCGTTAAAACTAGGATCATAAAAGAAATAACTATAAATGAAACCGGACTATTAAACACTATCCTTAAATTGAAAAAGCTATCTTTGAAACGGAGAATCATAAAGCAAATAAATAACTATAGATGAATCCGGAATAATACAAATTATTGTTAAATTGAAGAAAACTATCGTTTAAACGAGAATCATAAGACATAGAAATAACTATAAATAATACGGACCATAAACATTTATTGTTAAAACGAGGATCATAACTAAAGAAAAACTGACCATTAAAAATTATTGTTAAATTGAAGAAAACTATCGTTAAATTGATGATAATAAAACATTGAAATAACTATAGATGAATCTGGACAGTTAAAAATTATTGTTAAATTGAAGAAAACTATCGTTGAAACGAGAACCATAATACATAGAAATAGCTAAAGAGGGGTTCGAACCATTAAAAATTATCATTAAACTGAAGTAAACTGACGTTGAAATGATAATCATACAGTGTATAAATAACTATAGATGAATCCAGAAGATTAAATAATATTATTGTTAAATTGAAGAAAATTTTCTTTAAAACAAGGATCACAAATCATAAAAATAACTATAGATGAATTCGAACAAATACAAATTATTGTTAAATTGAAGAAAACTGTCGTTCAAACGGGGATCATAGAATATAAAAATTACTATAGATGAATCTGGACGATTAAAAATTATCGCTAAATTGAAGAAAACTCTCGTTAAAACTAGAATCATAAAACATAGAAATAACTATATTTGGATCTGGACAATTAAAATTTATAATTAAATTGATAAAATAACTAAATTGAGCATCGTTAAATCGTGGTATACCGTAAACGAATATTGTACTTACAAAATTATTCGCAGAACAAATTCTTAAATTCTACGGAGTTTTTTTCCATGCATACTTAGATGAATTTTTAGATAATCATATAATGCAAAATCCCTGAACGATTTCAAACAACTCAATATTGTAGTTTGTGCTATGAGCTTTAAGTTATATACTTTTATTCATCCTGAAGAATTCCAGAGGTTCCTGAGGCAACTTCTCGCAATGTTTGAGACAGGATTTACCTACTCTAGTTAGTCCTATTACAGTTACGTTCTTACTACATTTTAAGAACAAGGAAACTCAAAATATTTTATATATTATGATTAAATTGAAGAAAATTTTCGTTAAAATAACGATTATAAAACATAGAAATAACTATAGATGAATTCCAACAAATAAAATTATTGTTAAATTGAAGAAAACTATCGTTAAAATGAGGATCATATAATATAGAAATAACTATAGATGAATCTGGAACATTAAAAATTATGTCTAAATTGAAGAAAACTATAGTTAAAACTAGAATAATAAAACATAGAAATAACTCTACCTGAATCCGGACAATTAAAATTTATATAGTTAAATTTATAAAATAACTAAATTGGGCATCGTTAAATCGTAGTATACCGTATACGAAAAGTGTACCGACAAAATTGTTTGCCAAACAATTTCCCTAATTCTACGGAGTTTTTTTCCGTGCATACTTATATGAATTTAGATAATCATATAATGCGAAATCTCAGAACCATTTCAAACAACCCAATATTGCGGTTTGTGCTATGAGCTTTAAGTTTGAGCTTTTTTAAGCTTTTACTTTGCATATTGTAGAGTACTCATCCTGAGGAATTCCAAAACTTCTCGTAATGTTTGAGACAGAGAACTACAAGTTACGCTCTTACTACGTTTCAAGAATAAGAAAACTCCCAACGAAAGCATTATTTTTGGAAGTCTGGATTTAAGAATAAAGTTGGTTACTCAGTGTTTTTTTGGCACAATGTCAAATGTAGAAGCTGCTGGCTGATAATCCCCGAAATGTAGTGAAAAAAATCATCTTCTAGCACAAACACATTTCAGCTGCAGCCAAAATAATTTGGTCGTCACATAAGAATAAAAGTTATAGTAGTAATTTTTTAAAGGAAAAACAGGAAAATATAATAATAACTATTCATTGTTTCAAACAGACACAGTAAATAAAAGAAAAAAAAAGACATATGTTTCTTAACCCATTCGCTGCAACCACGAGTATACTCGTGGTTTTTCAATCTAAAAATACGTAAGAAGAATTTTTATTTTATGGAATCACGAAATGTCTGTAATTAAAAAAATATATATATTGCTATTAGTATTTTCTGGTATGAATTCGAACTTTCTAAATAAAATAAAATTCTGGTAATTTTAACCCGGCAGTGAACGTGTTAATTTCCGAAAATATAACATAACTACATACGGAAACATAAACGAACCTCTTCGAAGTTACCTATGATTTCGAAAAGCATTATTTATCTTTAAAAACCCCAGAAACTAAGATATTTAAAGATTTAAAGAAGCATTTATAAAAACATTGTTTCGTTTGCTGCCACTGATTTTCGGTAACGTTTCCGAGTAGTTTTTACAGCGCATTAATAAGTTTTCTCAGGTTTTTAGGCTGCTGACAATTCTCTATTAAACATTTGCAACTGCGCAACTAAATTTATACATTCAAGGGTAACAGAATAATATTAATTTTAATGTTAAAGTTAATACTTTTAAATTTATCATGTTCGTCCATAAAACATGCTTGATGAACAGGAAAATGTTTACTTGAGAATTAGTAGCAGGATAAAAAACGATATTTTGGTTTGAGAAATGGATTCTGGAAAAACTACTCGGAAAAGTTTCCGAAAATCAGTGGCAGCAAAAAAAAGTTTATTATAATAAATGCTTTTTTAAAAATATCGAAAATGTATTGCTTATGCGGTTTCTAAAGAAAGAAAAAAAAGGTTTTCGGAATAAAAGGTATATCGGACGAGGTTATTGTATGTGTTCGTTCGTGGTTACAGTATATTTTTCTAGATTAAGCGATATTTGTCTTTTTCTACAGTGTAAAAAATATGTATAATATGTCGTTTTGATATTTAGTAATAATTTACCGATATAAATCTTAAAAATACTTTAGTTATGTCTACACATTTGTCTTTCTTTTAATGTCAAAGATACTAAAATGTATTTACAGTGCATCTAATCACAGAAACCAATGCACTCGCAGGCAGCACAATAGATTTCCAGGTTGATTTGTCGGCTCTGAACATCAGAACACAGGAATTAACTGCCCTGTTAGAGCAATTTAACGTGCTATATTTATTCGACCAATCAGTCTTACGCTCACATAACTAACAATGCGTAAGATTATGCCAAGCTAATTAATTCTAAACTGCTCTTTGTCAAGTAAGTATGGATCACCATATATAACGCATTTAGAAAGGAAATGAATCGTATACAGGAATATTCTTTCCCATGTGAAATAAATTCTGAGTTATTCATTATAAAAAAGACCTATATTTTCATATTTATTTATTTTTTAATTAGATTTTTTTAGGCTGAAAGAAAGAAACCGAGTTTTCATTGTTTCAAATTTACGTAATATGGAACTTATCAAAGATATTTATACTCTTATGTATATTTTAAAAATACATTAGTTTTGCGAACATTATCTTTGAAATATATTAACACATTCACTGCCGGGTTAAAATTACCGGAATTTTATATTATTTAGAAAATACGAATTAATACCAGAAAGTACTAATAACAGTATTTACTTTATTTAATTACAAACATTTCGTGATTACATCAAATAAAAATTCTTCTTTCGAAATTTCCGGTACTAATTCGTAATTTTAGATTGAAAAACACGAGTATACTCGTGGTTGGCAGCGAATGGGTTAAAATGTATTTACCTATCCATAAAAAAACTAATCCCATAACGTGGTATATGCGAAGACAGCACAATAGATTTGCAGGTTGATGTGTCGGATCTGATCATCAGAATACAGGAACTAACTTCCTTGTTACAGCATTTTAACATTCTATTTATGTTACCTATCAGTCTTAGGCTCACGTAACTAGCAGTTCGGGAGATTATGTCAAGCTAATTAAGTCTTAACAGATCTTTGTCAAGTTAGTGTGACAATGATCGACATATATAACGCATTTACATAGGAAATGTATGGTATACAGGAAATAATCTTTCACATGAAAAATGAATTCTCAGTCATTAATTATTAAAAAAAAGTGTATATTTTCATATTTAAAAGCGTTTTTAAAGAAATTCAGATTTTCTAAGGAAAAAAAAAAAGCAATGAGCAATTAGTTAAATTAGTTGCATTAGTTTTATTTGTTTCAAACGAACAAAATATGAAAATTTTCAAATTTCTTTATAGTCATTCATCCATGAAAATATTAAAACTGCATTGAATGCCTAAGGGAGGCCACTCGGCCCAGCAAAGCCAGGCCGTAGAGCGTTAGCACCTCCCCCGGGATGTTCCCCGGCACGCGGGGATTCGTTTTGGGTGATTCCAGCCACCGGCGGAAGGGAAGGCACGATGCCGAGACCGCCAGCGCACGCGCAAACGGCCCAAACAACAACAAAAAAGAAAAAAAAAGAAAATACAAACTAGGCCAAAGGCCGGCACTGCCAGGACAAGCCTAAGCGCGACAAGGGGCAGGCAAGAAAGCTAAAAACAAAAAAAAGAAAAAGAAACTGAAAATAGCCTGAACCGCTGGAGCCTGCACTCCCTCGCGACAGACAGCGGCAGGTGCAGTGATGAAGAACTTGTAGGTGAACAGTCCTTAACGCTCCTGCGTCATGACACACAGTTCGCGGCCAAGGCGGTCCTTGGATAATAATGATGCGCCGGAATCTGAGAGCTCAGTTCCCACGCGACAGATGGCGCCACAAGTTGTTGCGTTGGAGAGATGAGGCCGCTTCTAAAGACTGCGAAGGGAGCACAGCAAGGTGCTCAAACACTGACAAGGTACAGCCAAAAAAAGGAAAAGTCAGGAGAAGGAGGGTAGGAAGATCAATTACAGTACTGATTGGTGGTGAAGAATTTAATATGTTTAGTTAAAAATTGATAAAAGCTAGAGTTGGTTACTTAATTTGTTAAGTTCGATAAATCCATTAAGAAGTTAAAAATATTTTTTAATTTTTTTAGTAAGATTGGTCTTGTTAGAATATTGTTTAGCCAAGAGGGTGGGGGAAATTCGGGAGATCTGAGATGCCAGGCAACGGTCAGTGGGCAGTCAAAATAGTAATGAGAAGGCAAGCCCCGCTGGCCACATGGACACACATTGGAGGCTGCACGTTTATAATATTTGAGGTAAGTAGGGAATGGACCATGTCCTGTGAGGAACGCTGAGGTGTGGGGGGCGAGGTTAAGCAGGTTTAGGGAGACAAAAGGGAGCAATTTGTGGGTATGTCGACCTTTATCCGAGTAATCCCAGTGGTCCTGCCACTGAGGAATGATTTTAGACTTTAAAAACCCTCTAATGTAGGATGGGGGAACAGGGAGGGAAAGATCAATATTTGTGCTTCTCGTAGCTTCTTTTGCCAATTTATCAGCTAATTCATTGCCAGCAATGCCAATGTGTGCCTTCACATGGCCCAGGGCTACTCGCCGTGCAAGGTCTTTTAAAAATAGTTTTATTTGGAGTACAATGGGATGTTTTGTGCGGTGAGTAAAGATTGCTTGTAGGCTGGAGAGGCTGTCTGAATATAGCCTGTAAAATTGTACTGTTGGGTTAGAGACAATCCATTCCAATGCCCGCAGAATCGCGAACAGCTCAGCCTGGAAGACAGTGTTGTTATCACCGATTCTGCAGGCCCACTTATGGGTCACGACCTCGCCTTTCATGGCACAGAATGCTGCTGCCACGCCAGTCTCCGTGCGTGACCCGTCAGTGAAAATGGTCGGACAGCGGGGAGAGTAGCTGTGTTCAAAACCGTGCCTGGTTGTGTTTATCTGTAAGTGAGATGTCTCTTCTGCGGGATGTATTCTCCAACTGGGAACCTTCCTCTGTAGTTGTATTTGTGGAAAAAGTGCTGCACACGTTGGCTCATGTTCTAGGTGTGTGATCCTGTTTTTCTGGTATTCATATTGGAGTGTTAATGTTATGGGAGGAATACCTGTTATTACTGTGAGTGCGTCCGTTGAGATTGTCCTGTATCCTCGAGCAATTTGCAGCAAAAAGAGCCGTTGCATCGAGGTCAATTTGTCCTTCACGGCTTGCGTGAGGTTACCTCCCCAGACGCCCACACAGTAGAAAATTATCCGCTCCACTATTGTGTGGTACCAGATTTTTAACATTGTTGGCTTTATTCCCCAGGATTTTGACGTTAGTTTACGTGCGTTTAAGTGTAATTTTCCTACTTTAATCCTGAGGGTGTTGATATGTTCCGTCCAGCTTTGGTGTTCATCTATGGTGAGGCCAAGAAGTTTGAGGTGTGAGACATGCTCGACACTAACCCCGTTCACTCTTATGATTGGTTTACGTTCAAGTTTGCGTGGTTTGGAAAATGTGACTGCTTGTGATTTTTGGCTTGATAGCTGGAGGTTGAGGTTTGTTAGCAGTTGGCAGAATACGGGGAGGGCTTGAGCCGCCATTGCCTCCAAGTCCATGCGCCGCCTGCCCGAGAAAATAAAGCTGAAGTCATCAGCGAATGCAAAGAGAATGAAGCCTCTAGATTCTAGCTCTTTTAGAATTATGTTAGCTATGAGTAACCAAAGTATTGGGCCAAGGCAGGAGCCTTGGGGACAGCCCTTTTCGAGCTGATGTACCGAAGTGCCTGAACCCCAATTGATCATTATGCTACGAAGGCTTAAGTAGGATGCGATGGTTCCAGCTATATTAGCCGGGCAGCGAATTTCAATTAGTTGCTGGATAATGTCCCTCCATTCTACATTATCGAAAGCACCTTTAATATCTAGTGAAACAAGTGAGGTGTAGTCTCCTTTGCTGATGGTTTCATTGCAAGTGGTAAGAATGTCATAAAGGGCCTTGTCACATGACCGACCCTCTCTGAACCCATATTGCCTATGATGCAAGATGCCATTCGTCTCCATGAAGTGCACCAGTCGTGTGACTAGTAGTTTTTCTAGCAGCTTCCCCAGAGTTGGTAGGAGACAAATAGGTCTATAGGAAGTGGGTTCTGAGGCATTCTTTCCTTTTTTCAGGAAGTAGACGGCCTCACCTTGCTTCAGTGTTTGAGGGAAATAATTGTGATTGAGACACAGATTGGCCCATCTGGTGAACAACTTTGGGATGATTTTGAAAGTTAATTTTAAAATTTTGAAGTCCACGCAGTCTGGGCCAGGGGCTTTTTTATCATTAAATGTATGCAGAGCAGATGCTACTTCAGCTTTAGAAAAGGGTTTATCATTAGGTGTCGAAAAATTGAGGTCTGAATTGTCCCTGTTGGGATACGAGGATGGTCCGAAAAGTGCTGCAGTTAGGTGCTCCATATTCGCTTGCCTGGATGAAATGGAGGGTGGAAGCTCAAGTTTAATTTCGTCTGGTGTGAAGAAATTTCCTGTAAAAAATTTTTGTGCCGTGCCAAAAGGTTCTGATTGATTGCTGCAGAAATTCCGCCAGGCTTTGACTCTGGCATCCTGAACACTTTTCTTGAATTTTGATGAGAGTATTTTGTACTGAGCGCCAAGGTTTTCAAAATAAGGTGTGTTTCCGTGTGTTTCTCGTAGATGTTTAATCTTTCTCCTTAGCGCTGTGAGTTTGTTTCGTTGTGTCTTAAGTTCGGTGGTCCAGAACGAGAAGACTGGAGTCCTCCGAGTATTTTTTAGTCTAAAGGATGCTCGTGCCGCCTCTTGCATGGAAGCAATAAGTTTTTTTGTGAAGGAGTTAATGTCGGTGATGTTTGTTGCATCCCTTAGGTGTTGTGCAAGGAGTGGTCTGTGTGTTTTAATGATTTGTGTAAACTTTTTAAAATTTCCTCGGGTTGTGTTGAAACGTCGTTTAGTTGTAGTCAGTGGTGTAATGTCAAAGCCGAAACGTATGTATTTATGGTCCGAGGCATTGTGGATGTCCATTACTCGCCAGTCCCTGATTTTTTGTGCCGCCTTCGGATTCGCCAGCGTATGATCTGGGAATCCTTTGTGTGTTATAATACCTGTGTTGTTCATTCTGACAAATGTGTGTGTTCTGTTATCAATGTTAACAATGGTTAAATTATGGACTGCGAGATGCTCGATGAGACTGTCTCCGCGGATGGTTTCCTGTGGGCAACCCCAAACAGTGGAGTTTGCGTTGAAGTCACCTCCGCAAATGAAGTACTGCTTATGAGTTATTAAGTGTTGCCACTCCATAAGGGTTTCATCAAAATTGAAACGCGGTGCTGCTTAGGTAGAGCCTATAATTAGTTTACCTTCCTTCGCCATTATAGTGATGAAAACACAGTTGTCTCCTGTGAATAGGTGTGAGTATGCCAGATCCGTATTCTGGACGACCAGATGAGCGCTGTTATCTTTGGACGCGAACTTCGCCCAATTTTTCGGAAAAATTGACAGCAGCGCTCCATCATTACCACAGTAGGCATCCTGCAGCAGTGCAATGTCTATATTTTCTGATATCATGTAATTTTTTAGGCTGACATTAGCTGCCTTGCAGTGATTTAAATTAACCTGAATGATTTTGATGTGGCCAAATGGTGGGGGGTCCGAAGGTGCTAGAAGAGACATATTGGTTTTCTGAAAAGGTACTTAAATAAAAGGTACTTAAATAAAGGGTTCTTGGTTAAGTTAGTAACAAAAATTATGTTAGATTCAATAGAAGGGCCTACCTTGCCAGTCATGGTGATGCCCGTTGTGGCCTCCTTGATAGAGTGGGTGGTATTCATTTCTATATGAACGATTACCATACCATTCATCGTGATGATAGGGGCTATTTGCTGGTGTTGCCTCTTGTATGGTTGGGTGCTGTGTGTTGAATTGTTGTGTCTGTTTGGTTCTTCTGGTGTTAGGTGAACTTGCGAACTGTTACCAATTTGGAAAAGCAGGTTAAGTCTTTCCCGTTCTGAACTATATTTTGAGCGGTAGGCACTGCAACCAGAATCTGATGCTTTGTGGCTTGTTGGAAAATGTGTGTTGTGTTGTGTGTTATGTTTGGTGCAGTTGATGCATCGTGGAGCTGCTGCACATGATTCTTCATGGTGTGCTTCGCCACAGCATGCACACACAGACGTGGCCGCCTTGCAGTTCCGTTCGTGGTGGGTAAGGCCTTGACAGCGGCGACAGCGCAGGATGGTAGTATGTGGTCGGAGGCGACAGGTCTTTAGGCCGATGACGATGCCTCCATCATTTATGAGCTCTATGCCAAGTGACTTAGGCAGCAGAAGAATCAAATCTTTTGTCGCCCCGTTGTGTCTATTAGGTAACTCCTTGAGGACGATGATGTCTTCTTCAGTTATATGGTATGTTTTGCCAAGAATATTAGTGAGGGCCTCCTTCGTCAGCGCCTCTGGGACACCCAGGAGAATCATTTTATGCTTTGGAACTGCCTTCTGCAGAAAATTAAGTTTTTTGTTGAGAACTTGATTGTGCTGCAGCTCTGCTTGTAGGCGCTTTAGGTCCTCTTCTGTTTTGCAGGTAACTTCTACGTGATTTCTCCTGGGGGCCACCTTCTCCACGTGTATTGGCGTTGCAATTAGATTTTTGGTCATATTTGAATTTCACTTAAGTTCAAACATGTTAAAATGTATATACCTATCCATACTGAATCTAATCTCAGAACGCTATACACATGAGGGCAGCACAATCAATTTCCAAGTTGATTTGTCGGCTCTGAACATCAGACTACAGGAATTAACTTTCCTTTAAAACATTTCAACATTCTGTTTATTTAACCGATTAGTCTTAGGCTCATGTAACTAACAATTCGGGAAATTATGTCCAGCTAATTAATTATTAACCGTTCTTTGTCATGCCAGTATACTTGGATTGACATACATAACGGATTTACAAATGAAATGTGTCGTATACAGGAATAACCTTTCTGATGTAAAATAAATTGTCAATTATTCCTTATAAGAACAGTCTATATTTTCATATTTAAAGCCGTTTTTAAAGAAATTCAGATTTTTTTACGTCAAAAGAAAAAAAAAGCAGTAATGAGTTATCAATATTTTGAATTTACATAATATTGAATTTATCGAAACAATTTATACACATTCATGGATGTAAATCTTAAAAATACATTTGTTTTGTGGACATATTTGCCTTTCTCTTAATGTCAAAGATTTTAAAATGTATTTACCTATCCACAGTTAATCTAATCATTGAACACTGAGTACTCGAAGACAGCACAATAGATTTGCAGGTTGATTTGTCGGTTCTGAACATCAGAGTACAGGAATTAATTTCCTTGTCCCAACATTTTAAAATTCTATTTATTTAACAAATTTGTCTTAGGCTCATGTAACTAGCAATTCGCGAAACTATACTATGCTAATTAATTATTAACTACGCTCTTTGTCATACCAGTACACTTCGATCGACATATATAACGTACTTAGAAATGAAATGTATTGTATACAGGGATAATCTATCCCATGTAAAATAAATTATCAGTTATTCCTTATAAATGCAGTCTATATTTACATATTTAAAGAAATTTTTATAGAAATTAAATTTTTTTTTAAGCCAAAAGTAAAATAAGTAATGAATTTTCATTATTTTCGAACATGATATTGAACTTATCACAGCTATTTATACTAATTCATCGATGCAAATATTAAATATACACTGTTAAAAATTTGCAGCAAACCTTCCAGTCATTTGACCGTTTTTGTAGAAAACGGTTACATAACCGACTTTTTAACTGTATTCTGACCATAATATGGGGACTAATATGTTCAGAATAGTGTTAAATTACGGTTATGTAATAGTTTTCTATAAAAACGGTCAAATGACTGGACAGTTTGCTGAAAATTTTTAGCAGTTTACAGTTGATTTGTGTACACATTTGCCTACCTCTTAATGTCAACGATACAAAAATGTATTTACCTATTCACAGTGAACCTAATCACAAAACGCTATGCACTTGTCGACAGCACAATAGGTTTCCAGGCTCATTTGCTGCCTCTGAACATCAGAATACAGGAGTTAATTGCTCTGTTAGAGCAGTTTAACATTCTGTATTTATTTGACAGATCAGTCTTAGTCTCACGTTACTAACAATTCGATAGATTATTCCGTGCTAATTAATTCTTAACTGCTCTTTGCCATGTCAGTATAATTGCATTTACAACTACAACGAATTTACAAAGGAAATGTATCGTATACAGAAATAATCTTTCGCATGTAAAATAAATTATCAGTTATTCTTTATAAAATCAGTCTATATTTTATATTTAAAGAAATTTTTAAAGACATTCAAATTTTCTAAACAAAAAGGGGAAAAAATATCCAATTAGTTTAACTAGTTTCATTGATTCAAACGAACAAAATATGGAAATTTTCAAATTTATTTATACTCATTCACCGATGTAAATCTCAAAAAAACATAATTTTTGTGGCCATATATGCTTTTTTCTTAATTTGAAGGATATTAAAATGTATTTACCAATCAGTAGTGAATATAATCACAGAACGCTCTACACAAGAAAACAGCACAATAGATATCTAAGTTGATTTGTTGCCTTTGAACATCAGAAAACTGGAATTAACGGCCCTGTTAGAGCATTTTAACATTCTATATTTATTTGACCAATCCGTCTTACGCTCACGTAACAAACAATTCAAAGATTATGTCAAGCTAATTAATTCTTAACTGATCTTTGTAATTGTGCTTGGATCGAGATATATAACGCATTTACAAATTAAATGTATCGTATACAGGAATAATCTTTCACATGTAAAATGAATCCTCAGTTATTCTTTATGTAAATGGTCTGTATTTTCATATGTTTTCTCGAAAATTCAGATTTTTTTAAGCCAAAAAAAAAAAAAAAAAAAAAAAAACACATGAACTTTTATTGTTTTAAACGTACATAATATACAAATTATCAAATATATTTTTTTTCTTATTCACAAATATAAATGTTTAAAATGCATTACTTTTCTGTACATATTACCCTTTCTCTTAATGTCAAATATATTAAAATGTATTTACCTGTACATAGTAAATCTAATCACAGAACGCTACATACGCGGAAATAGTACAATAGATTTCCAGGTCGATTTGTCGGCTCTGAACATCATTGTACAGGAATTAACTACTCTGTTAGAGATCATTAACGTTCTATATTTATTTGATTTATCAGTCTTAGGCTCACGTAACTAGAGATTCGTGAGATTATGCTATGCTAATTATTCACTACTCTTTGTCATATTAGTATGCTTGGATCTACATGTATATCGCATTTACAGAATAAATATGTCGTCTTCAGGAATAATCTTTCGCATGAAAAACAAAGTTTAAGGGGTCTTGTACCTTTTAAACACTTCAAAAATCAACAAAAACTTTCAAAATTTGAATTAGTGTATCTTCAAAACGTTTTTGTTTATACGCAGGAAATTTTAAATATTGATTAAGCATATTGTGCTTTTTGATATAATACCATTAGAAACTGACTAGTAGTTTACATAATTTGAGCATTGTTGAAAATAAAGTTGCTCTTTTTAGGGTTTCGTTCATCTCACGAAACCCTATTGCTCCCGCTCCGTTGTCTGTCTGTCACAGAGCCATTCTAGAAAACTATGTAACTTACAGAGTTGAAACTTTGTGTATAAATCAGAATATCAGCTGTGAAGAGCTGAAAATATTAAAATTTGAAAAATTCTTATTAAATTTAATAAATATAGATAAAAAACCTATATTCTAACAGCCTTTTCTTATTAAATTTAAATAATTTTCATTATAGCAGATGCCAAAAATAAAAAATCCACATGAAATTCTTTCTACAATAATTAATTTTCAATCAGACGATTTTCACGTGAAAAGTGAAAATGAAATAAAAAGTTTCACCAATTGAAAAAAAGATTAATATGAAATAAAATTGATTGACGTCATAGTAGTAATAAAGCAGAAAATGTCTAAGATTTATCAATAATACAAGGAGTATGAGTATGTTTATGTACACAAAACAGGTTGATATCACGTCATAGAGAATTAAAAAGAGAATCCGACGTCATATTGGAAGTTTTACGAATTTTTCAAATATTTGAGAATAATACAATGTGAGTATGAATATGAGTAATAAAGAATAGTAAATATATGAGTTTGAGAAACATATTGAATCGTGATAAAAATCCGATTATGGAAATATTCTCATATTTTAATATTTTGAAAGTGTACAACATGTTTAATTCTGAAATTATTTTTTTAAATATCGCATTTAGTGCGCATGACAGATTATTAAGACAGAATATAACAGCGGGCATTTAGATATTTTAAAAAAAAATAGACCGGTAAATTTTTACTTTATAAAAACATGACTTTTTTTTTTTTTTTTTTTTTTTTTTTTTTTTTTTTTTTTTTTTTTTGGTTGCTGAATGAAAATTTATTTGGATTTATTAAAGAAAGGATAAAGTGTTTTGAAAGGAATATTAAACGAAACCCTTTGAGCGATCTTCAATCACAATTACCCACTTGTTTTATCATTCCGTAAGTCATTGCGCGCATGATATCTTGAGAACGTATGACTGGATTGTTATGAAATTTGATATAGATAATAAACACATATGTATTTTAAAAATTACCTACTCTTAGGTAAAAATTATTTCATTAACCATATAAAAAAAATATTTTTGTAAAAAATTTCAAAATTTTACATTTTATAATGAATAAAAATAGTCATAATTAAAAATCTTATCATTGTAAATATTTAAAAGTAGATAATTTTAAACACACATATGCGCTTATTATCTGAATCATATTTCAATACAATCCATGCATACGTTCTCAAGATATCATGCGTGAAATGACTTGCGGAGTAAAATAAAAAAAGAGCTATTTTAATTTCAACAATGCACAAATTCAGTAAAATATTAGTCAGTTTTTAATAGTATTATAATAAAAAGCCCAATCTATTTAATTAATAATGAAAACTTTAAGTATTTTAAAAATACAAATTGCACAAATTGTGCTTATTAGTTGCTAAAATCAGTGTAAAAATTGTTTTAAACTCATAAAAGAGCTAAAATCCTACATGTTTCGGCTTTAAACTTAAAGCCATCATCGGGGAAGAGGAACAACACAAACGACTACTGATCTTTTAATTTTCGAGGTCGAAAATTAAAAGATCAGTAGTCGTTTGTGTTGTTCCTCTTCCCCGATGATGGCTTTAAGTTTAAAGCCGAAACATGTAGGATTTTAGCTCTTTTATGAGTTTAAAACAATTTTTACACTGATTTTAGCAACTAATAAGCACAATTTGTGCAATTTGTATTTTTAAAATACTAGTTAACAGTGTAGTGTCCAGATGGATTCAATTGTGAAAACTTTATGTTTATACATATAAAGTTTTTGAAAATACACAAATTTAATCTTTGATAGTTTTTCTCGATTTTCCTCACTCTTAAAAGGTACAAGACCCCTTATGTTTTGCCTTATAAAAACAGTACATATTTTCATATATTTAATGAAGTTTTTAAAGAAATTCAGATTCTTTTAAGCAAAAAGAAAAATGAGAATGAATTTTCATTACCGTACTACTTACCAATCATGGATATGCATGATATAAAATATGAAAATAAAACATGTGTAAACTATTTATGAAATGCATTGCAATTCGAATAAAATCGTGGCTTGATGGCGTCATAAGCTTTTAATGCTCTATTACTAAATGACGTAAAAGAAACATTCGTATAACTCCAAAATTGATAATCATATCAATTAACTGCGTCGGATTAAGCGTCTCAATTCCAATTAAAAGATATCTTTGAAATGAAATTTGAATGAAATACAGGGTCAGGAAACATCGAAGAGTGTGAAAAATATAATTACAAATATCTCGGCAACTCATTATCCGATCAACTTCATTCTTTATACAAAATTTATGTTTTTTTTTATTGTCTTTTACATTCACACCTTAAAATAAACAATTTCGAAAAATTTTATATACGATCATTGCTAGATTAAAAAAAAATAATTCCGGATAATCGAGGTTACTGAAATTCAATAAGTTTCTTTTCATTATTACATACTAAGTACATACCAAATTTCAAGTCTGTAACTCAATTTGTTTGGGAGATAAAGCGTTTATAGACACACAGACACACAGACATACGGACGGCAATTTTTTTTTCTAAAATTATGTTTTTCGGAATCTTCAGTGTCTGAACAGTGTAAATCCGTCAAAAAATTTTTCGATTTTCAAAACGATTACAAGATTTACTCTATACTACGTATGATGGGTAAGTATAAAGATTGATACTATTTTAATAAATAGTATCTTTGGTATGTGACAGTACAAATACGTGTGTTGGTATACAAATGATTAAAAAATAATAAAAGAAAGTTTATATTTCTTTTGTTTGGCATATTAGGGGTGTCTTAATAAAAAAGTGTATACAAAAACCAAGTACCGTAATTTCCGGCGTATAATCCGCAGCTCAAAGAGTCGTTTTTCGACCCAGAAATTTTATTCAATAATTGTAGTTTAATATTTACAGCGATCTTTTAAGTTAGATTTTAAAAAATAATATTTCTGGGTCGAAAAACGACTCTTTGAGCTGCGGATTATACGCCGGAAATTACAGTAAATGAACAGCTTTTACGAGTGAATGAACGCAAATTTTTCCAGTGAATGAACAGGCAGCAATTTAAAACACTTAAGTTTCAAATTATGTTATTCATTTTATAACTTGTATAAATAACTTATAACACGTTTTTGCTGAATTACGAGTTTTTAAAACACAACAGCATAAATTGACTAGCGGGGATATTTTCATAACTTATTTTATTAAAATATGTACTAATTGTTCATTCACTGGGGGATGGTCACTTACTGGTCAGACTACCCTACATAATATGGAAATTGCCAAATATATTTATTCTCATTCACAAATATAAATCTTTAAAATGCATTAGATTTTTGGACATTTTTGCCTTTCTCTGAAGGTGAAGGATATTAAAATATATTTACCTATTCATAGTGAATCTAATCACAGATCGCTATACAAGTGAAGACAGCACAATACATTTCCAGATTGATTTGTCGTCTCCTAATATCATTGTACATGAATTAACTCCCTTGTTACAGCATTTTAACATTCTATTTATGTGGCCGATCAATCTTGGGCTCACGTAACTAGCAATTCGGGAGATTATGCTATGCTAAGTAATTCTTTACTGCTCTTTGCCATGTCAGTATTCTTGGATTGACATATATAAAACATTTACAAAGGTAATGTATGGTACAGAACAATAATATTTGACATGTACAGTATTTTTTTGTTTATTCCTTATGAAAACTGTATTTTTTTTCATATTAACCCCTTCGCGACGAGCGTCCTTTACGGAATTTTTAATATTTTACCACCGGTTTTTTAAAATAGAAATTTTCGCCAAATTGAATCACAGAAATGCTACAATTAAATAAGGCAAAGCTTACACTAAAAAATAACTGGTGGGGATAATTGAGGATTCTGAGCATGTTATGCGTCACGTATACGTGTCGCTCGTCCCAAGGGATTAAGGGGACGATGGACATTGAAATTGATTTTTTTATTTTTCATCATAGATTTAAGAAATTTTGTGCATATATACATTTTACCATAAGTATATAAAATACCTTTAAAAAATTCTAATTTTAATATAATTTTAAGATTTTTAAAAAAAAATCAAATTTATAAATCAAATTTTAAAATGCTACTTGCGTCTTAATTTTTAAGATATTTCCTCGATGTGCCATTTGGATCACTTAAAACTATATTACAAATAAATCTGTGAATCAGTTATTTAATACCTAGAATAGTTATTTTTTGAGAGATTTTTTTCTGGATTCCATTTCGATTTTCACTAAAACTTCGCATATTAATAATTTATAAATCAAATTTTACTATCTTAACGAAGTCTAATTGTGAAATGCATTCACAGTTTCTTTATAAGCAGTATCAGGATTCTTCCTTATCGAGTTCATGAATTTTGAACAAAAATTAAGACGCATGGGGCATTTGAAAAATCTACAAAACGTGTAAAATCTGTATTCAGAAAAATAGGTATAAAGTTTACTAAGCCACCGAAAATCGATTGTGTACATAATTCAACCGCTTATAATTTTGCGAAAAATCATCGCAGCTGAATGCAGTTTTTGTCTAATGGTTCAATACAAACTGAAGAATAATAATACACACAAAAATAATTTTCAATTTTAGGGTGGATTTTTGATCAAATAAAGGTCCACGGTCTTCTTAAGAATCTTTTAAAGAAAAATAAAGAGCATATTTTGCCAAATTTTGCTATTTTAATGTATCTATATAGATTTTATGCAATTTATAAGTTAATATCATAACTTAAAGACACTAATAACTTAAACACATACTACATAACTATAATTATATTAAGAGAGATTCAAAATTGACATTAATAAAACCAAAAGCAATAAGTATGTTTCATGCAGCCCTTATTTTATGCTATTCCTAGCATTACAAGCGAATTAATAATTGTAAAATTACACATTTTACGAAAAGTAGTTTTTATCGTACACTTCTTTCTAATAAAAGGAAATTATATCTCATAAAACATGAAATTTTTATTAAAACTTGTAAATAATAATTGAAAAATAAAATAAACAGTTTAGAAAATAACTATCGAAAATCAATACCTAGATATTCACGCAAAAAGAATATCAATATTTCGATTAAAATTCTGAACTTTATAACAAAGCTAATGTTTAATAAAATATTAAAATTAATTATCTGAAATAAGTTAAAGTACTTAAGTTAAATTGTTTAAAATATATAGGAAATTAAGTTAATTACTTGAACATGAATAAAAAATCCATTTGAATAAATAATTGCAATATAAATTATAAATGTCTAATGTAAATTATATTTTTTTTTATAATTTTGTAACATAAATTTCATTAGAATCATTAAAATAAAAAACAGTTCAATATATCAATGTGTACTAATGTCGTAATTGTGCAATCTTTTCATAGATTTCTAAAATAAATAAATTTAAAACAACATTATATATATATATATATATATATATATCCCATAAAACATTTTCCTGGTTGTAAATTTTAATGTAATCATCTAAATCACTCAGAGTCATGTGCACTTACATTTAATGAGTATGTATTTAATTTATATTATTTTTGTGTATATATTTATAAAAGTACACATTTTCCAGAAAATAAGTAACATATCTTACACTTTTTTATCTAAAGATGAAAATATTTCTGATAAAACCGAAAACTTTCATTAAAACTATAAATAAAAATGAAAATTGATTTAAAAAAGAGCCATAAAAAAGGATTAGGGTCCATAAGCCGTGATTTCGGCCCAGGAAATAAGACTAAAATTCGATTTTGTTATACTGACTTAATTATTTCACTTTTTAATATTAGAAGGTTTATACTGTACGATTTCAACAATATTTTTTGCATTTTGTTCGGATTTATATAACTTACACAAGCTCAAAGTTCGTATTATTCATAGTTTTTCATGAAAAATACGCAATTTCGCCTAATTTTACCTCAATTTTTAATATATTTTTTAATATTTTACCATGAGCGCAGCTTTGCAACACTTTTATTTTTACATATATTGTACATTTTGATGTATTTTATAATATATGTAAAGAAGAAAGTGTTGCACGATTGCGCTCATATAAATAATTTATGCAAAATTAGGAGAAATTGCATATTTTTCATCAAAAACTACGAATAATACGAACTTTGAGCTAGTGTAAATCCTATAAATCCGAACATTATGCAAAAACTATTGTTCAAATCGTACAGGATAAACCTTCTAATATTAAAAAGTGAAATAATGAAGTCAGTATAACAAAATCGACTTTAGGCTTATTACAGGGCCCAAAAACACGGCTTATGGACTCCGATCCTTTCTGGGGAACTAAAATGTTTCGATACTCACTTAAAACAAATACCATAATTAAGATTAAAATAAGTAATTTTATAATAAAGTTAAATTCACACAAAATTAATTTAAATTACCTATAAAAATAAAGTAAATAAAAGTTATTTCTTCTCCTTCAGCGTCAAAGAATTCGACTCAAACTTTAACAAAAATTTCTTCATAATCTTTTGATTCTGTTATCAATTTTATTAAATCAAAAATTCTTGGACTCTGTGGAACTGCTATACTCACGTCATCATATAATGTTAAAAAATCAGCTTTTCTAGTTTTATTCAGAACTGACTATTTAATATTTGCTGACACTTCAACGGAATAAAGTATTAAAATATCACAAAAGTGCAATTGCGGATCTCTTATCATCACGCGTCAAACAACGGAGTAATTTTTATAGCTTTTTATAGCAAAAGAGCTTTTTTATTCAAATTCTGGCCGAACCTCCAAAATTGCTGTGGTATTAAGATAATTAATATGTAGTTTCGACGCAACAGAAGGTTCTTCAAATATAAATATAAACAACATGTTTTAATAAAACAACAACATATACAACTGACGATTCAAACACTAATATATAACTGGGTTAATGTTGAAAGATAACAAGCTTCCCTAAGCATTGCGTAAAAAATAAACCAACTGGTATGGCTCAAATCTACAGAAATCTCGTTCATATTTGCGCGCTTTCATTCTTTCATATCGTGAAGTGATATTCGTGCTTACCTTTATCGCAGCTCGTTGTTATTACTATTTCATTGTGTTTATACAATTGTTGCTTTTATTTCTCATTGGTACCTTTTGGCCCCATCAGTGGCTGAGAGGTTCCGCTCTCAAAGCTTCTAGACGGGAGTTGCTGGGTTCAAACCCCTGTAGCGATCATCGACCTAACCTTTCGGCGTTTTCCGTGGTTTTCATCGCACCTTTCAGTAAATACGGGTTAGGATCCCTTAAAAAGAACCCCACGGAGGGCACTCGCCCCTAGAGCCTATATCCCTCGAGTAGATAATCGGCCGTCATAAATCAAACAAGCAACCAACAAACCGTTGTTACCTTTCAATTCCCACAGAAATACAATCTTTTATTAAAAATTTAAGTACATTAAAATCATAATTGTGCAATCTTTCTATAGATTTCTAATTTAACTGAAATTTAAAACCACATTAATTTGAAAAAAGGATCTCTTAAAATATTACTTGTGGTTGAAATATTTAATGTAACCATCTAAATTACACATAGTCATGCACACTTACATTTAAGTAATATGCCCATAAACACGTGTACTATGCATGTTTATGAGAAATACTATTTAAATATACCAACTACTACTAGTTTTAATGTACCTACGGTTAGTGCATGTATATTATAACGACGTCCTATGTTAAAAAGTTTTTGTTTATAAAACGAAACACGCTCTTTTTTCCCATAAAAATTATGAAGTGAAATAAATACACTTTTGCATCAAAATAATAAAGAAGTAAGGTGCTTTATTTAATATCGGGCTTATTATTTTGATTTAATATACTTACACATTACACTTAATAATACAGTAAATGTTCTTACATTTCAAAATTATATTTTCCAATTTTCATCTAACATGTTTTAGAGGCAATTTTAATACACAGGGGAATTCTATTAACTTTTAAAGAGAATTTATTAATTACATTTAACAGCCTTCCATTTTTTGCTGGTAATTGTTTTCAATGTAAATTAATTGCTTTTAAACTAATTGCTTTCAAAGTAAATGAATAGCTACACAAAATTTATGTATTTTATGTATCAGGTTAAAAAAACTGAAATTAATTGAAATACAGTTCGAATAACATAATTTAAATACTTTTTTTTGTTTTCATTAATTACTTTTATACGGTAGAACTACGTACAATTTAAAAAGATGCAATAATGACTGTCGAATTTTGAAGGAAATAATTAAAAAATGTCAGAAAATGAGTTTACGTTAATATTTCAGTAAATAGTATCAGGAATTTAATTAGTTTGGAAAGATTTATTATATGCGCAAAAAAGATAAAAACTTGCATTATAAAATGTGTACCATTAAAATGTAAAAGTTTACATTAGTAATTTTAATTTGTATCTAAGCAAAATTCAGATGAGATTACTTTATATGTGTTCGCTTGAAAAAAAAAACTGAAACATAATAACAGAGCTAATAATAACTAATTTTTAGCAGCGCAGCTGACATTGAAAAAGTATATATGTAATGTTGGTAACACTTTGTTTAAAGTTCAGAACTAAAATTATATTTTTATATTTATAAATTACACAGATTTTAAATAAATAACCATTTTTTCTTTTTATTATTTATTTACTTTTAAAGTAAGTATAAATCTGCACATAAATCTCTTAATACTTTATGAAAAATTGAATATACTTGGAAAATAATAAACTGATATTCAGCAATAAAAAATGAGCCTGATAATTTATCAAAACTGCTTATGAAGATCATATTATTTATAAAATTCGCTGATCCCACAAAAAATACTTTAATTAATTTTTCACGATGTCTGTTTCTATTTAATCATTTTTCAAGCAAACTTATTTTACGCTATCTTTATAAATAAAGAGATTAAAATTAAGAATTCATTAACCAATTTCATAAACAAATTGAAAGTTATAGCGATATCATTTTTTACCTCGTTAGACAGTTCCTTTTAATTTTCTGAATACATGCATATTTAATGAAGTAATGAATTCATTTGGCAAATGTGGCGTTTAAAGTCATCTCGTTACAAGGATGATTAAATGAAAAAGTTTGCAAAAAAGATTCTTGGATCTAATTAATTAATTCTGGAAGAATTATTTTAATAAAAATAATTGGTAAATTCCTTTGATTACCTTTATATCTTTTGTGAAAGTAACAGAAATTGCATTTGAATAAGGCAAGTGTGTAAGAGTAATTTTAATTAATCTTCTAACAAAACAGGTATAGACATTCTCCTAAATGATACAATCTAAATTTTGCATAAATAAAATTTTGAATAAAACGAGTATATTCAGTAAAGCGACATGAAATAGCTTTATATAGCGGGAGTGAAGAGTTTAAAGAACAGAAAATTGACAAAAAACGAAGAAGCATGTTTAAATTTCCAATTAAAATTTCAGTAGGACTGAAACTATGCCTTAAATCTTTAAATAGCACTACAAACGCTGTTAATTTTCTTTTCACTTTGCTTAACAGCGTACAACCAACGGCGTATTAGTACAACGTAGTTTCAGTACTATAGAAAATTTAATTGGAAATTTAAATATACAGGGTGTATCTGAAATGCTTCAACAAAGTTAGAGGGATGATAGTACTCATGAAGACGAACAAAAAATGCAATGGAACATGGGGTCGCAAATGATGTTTAACCTTTTCAGGGGCAGTTGTATGTTTATGAAACCACTTAATTTTAATTGTAAAACGCCACAATGGCACCAGAATTTGGCTAAAATCTTTTACATTTAATACGTATGTGAAATATAGCCTTTTTCGTATTTACAAATAAATTTTTTGGTAAATTCCGGTGCCAGTCATTTATTTCAACATTTTAGTACTAAAAGTACTTTGCCCCTGAAAGGCTTAAAGGAGGAAAATCGAGAAAATGCGTCTGGAAATGGACAAACTGAGACAAGAAAGAAACACTCCAGAAAATTATTTATTGCACAGAATAGGTACAACACAGCTCGTGATGTCCAGAGAAAACAAATATTTTACAACAATTGTTCAAAGTGTCGACCGCGGACATTATTACACAGAGTATACAAAAATTGTTCAAAGTGTCGACCGCGGACATTATTACACAGAGTACATCTACGGAGCAACGACTGGCGGACACACTATGTGTAATAATGTCCGCGGTCGACACTTTGAACAAATGTTGTAAAAAATTTGTTTTCTCTGGACATCACGAGCTGTGTTGTACCTATTCTGTGCAATAAATAATTTTTTGGAGTATTTCTTTTTTGTCTCAGTTTGTCCATTTTCAGACGCATTTTCGCGATTTTCATCATTTAAGCCTTTCAGAGGCAAAGTACTTTTAGTACTAAAATGTTGAAATAAATGACTGGCACCGGAATTTACAAAAAAAAATTTGTTTGTAAATAAGAAAAAAAAGGCTATATTTCACATACATATTAAATGGAAAAGAGTTTAGCAAAATTCTGGTGCCATTGTGGCGTTTTGGAATTAAAATTAAGTGGTTTCATAAACATACAACTGCCCCTGAAAGGATTAAACGTCATTAGCGACCCCATGTTCCATTGCATTTTTTGTTCGTATTCATGAGTACTATCATCCCTCTAATTTTGTTGAAGCATTTCAGATACACCCTGTATATTATTCTTTACTGGATATTTATTCGTCTCATGTACGCCACTGATAGTGCGCTCATGCTGACATTACATCTTGCGCTGCGGAGTTGCAGCCTTGCCAACATATATTACTGAAAGGTGCCTGAATGAGTGTCGTCCGGTTGGCTTTGTTGGTAAAGCAGTTGGTGCGCTGTACCAAGGTATCTGGGTTCGATCCCCGGTCTGGGCGCTTTATTCACTCACGTTGGTTGTACGCTGTTAAGCAACGTGAAAAGAAAATTCACATCCTTTGTAGTGCTATTTAAGAAGCATCTATGCTGCGTTTCCATAAAGTTGCTTTACGATTTCATGCTTTTATTTCAAACACAGAACAGATGAAAAAGAACAACTGCATGTAAGGAAATTAGTACAAGATTAAGAGTCTGCATTGAAAATATTTGTTTTTTGAATCAATTAATAAACCTCTGTATGAGTACCATTGGTTGCAGGAAGCATGCCAAAGCGATAATTATTGGCATTTACCACTTTTTTGTCCACTCCTTGCTTTATCCAATCCTGAGCTGGATACCATGAATTTCTTGTTCTATTTACAAATTGATGGACGTGGGCACAAGAAATTCCCGGAGACCAGCTTAGTATTGGATAAAACATAAAAACAATAAAAATAACAAAAACAATAAAAACATACTTTACAAGCTTCCCTGAACATTGTGTAAAAAATACCCCAACTGGTATAACACAAATCTACAGATACCTCGTTCATACTTACGTGCTTTCATTGTTTTCATATCGTAAACTGATATTTGTGCTTACCTTTATCGCAGCTCGTGTTTATTATTATTTCATTGAGTTCATACAATTGTTGCTTTTTCTTCTCATTGTTACCTTTCAATTTCCACATAAATACAATCTTTTATTGAAAATTTAAGTGCATTAATGTCGTAATTTTGCAATATTTCAATAAACTTCTATTTTAACTGAAATTTAAAACCACATTAATTCGAAAAAACGATCTCTTGAAATATTACTTATGATAGAAATATTTAATGTAATCATTTAAATTACACATAGTCATGTACACTTACATTTAAGTAATATGCCCATAAACACGCGTACTATGCCTGTTTATGAGAAATACTATTTAAATATACTAACTACTGCTAGTTTTAATGTACCTACGGTTAGTGCATGTATATTATAACGACGTCCTATGTTAAAATTTTTTTGTTTATAAAACGAAACACGCTCGTTTTTCCCATAAAAATTATGACGTGAAATAAATACAATTTTGTAGGAAATTAACAAAGAAGTAAGGTGCTTTTTTTAATATCTGGCTTATTATTTTGATTTAATATACTTACGCATTGCACTTAATAATACAGTAAATGTTCTTACATTACAAAATTATATTTTTCAAATTGCATCTAACATGTTTTAATACGCAGGGGAAATTCTATTAACTTTTAAAGAGAAATTATTAATTACATTTAACAGCCTTCCATTTTTTCCTGGTAATTGTTTTCAATGTAAATTAATTGCTTTTAAACTAATTGCTTTCAAAGTAAAGGAAAAGCTATACAAAATTTATATGTTTTATGTATCAGGGTAAAAAAAACTTAAATTAATTGAAGTACAGTTCGAATAACATAATTTAAATACTTTTTTTTTTTTGTTTTCATTAATTACTTTTATACGGTAGAACTACGTACAATTTAAAAAGATGCAATAATGACAGTCGAATTTTGAAGGAAATAATTAAAAAATATCAGAAAATGAGTTTACGTTAATATTTCAGTAAATTGCATCAGGTATTTAATTAGTTTGGAAAGATTTATTATATAAGAAAAAAATATAAAAACTTTACTACAAAATGCGTACTATTAAAATGTAAAAGTTTACATTAGTAATTTTAATTTGTATCTAAGCAAAATTCAGATGAGATTACTTTATATATTTTTGCTTGAAGAAAAAAAGTTAAACATAATAACAGAGCTAATAATAACTAATTTTTAGCAGCGCTGCTGACAGTGAAAAAATATATATGTTGTACCATTTTGTTTAAAGTTCAGAACTAAAAATTTATTTTTATATTTGTTAATTACCCAGATTTTAAATAAGTAATGAATATACCATTTTTTCTATTTATTATTTATTAACTTTTAAAGTAAGTATAAATCTGCACATAAATCCCTTAATACTTTATGAAAAATTAAATATACTTGGAAAATAATAAACTGATATTGAGCGATAAAAAATTAACCTGATAATTTATCAAAACTGCTTATGAAGAACATATTCTTTATAAAATTCGCTGATCCCACAAAAAATACTTTAATTAATTTTTCACAATGTCTGTTTCTATTTAATCATTCTTCAAGCAAGCTTATTTTATGCTATCTTTATAACTAAAGAGACTAAAATTAAGAATTCATTAACCAATTTCATAAACAAATTGAAGGTTATAGCGATATCATTTTTTACCTCGTTAGACAGTTCCTTTTAATTTTCTGAATACATGCATATTTAATGAAGTAATGAATTCATTTGGCAAATGTGGCGTTTAAAGTCATCTCGTTACAAGGATGATTAAATGAAAAAGTTTGAAAAAAGGTTCTTGGGTCTAATTAATTAATTCTGGAAGAATTATTTTAATAAAAATAATCGGTAAATTCCTTTGATTACGTTTATATCTTTTGTGAAAGTAACAGAAAATGCATTTGAATAAGGCAAGTGTGTAAGAGTAATTTTAATTAATCTTCTGACAAAACAGGTATAGACATTTTGCTAAATGTTACGTTACATCTAAATTTTGCATAAATAAAATATTGAATAAAACTAGTATATTCAGTAAAGCGAAATGAAATAGCTTTATATAGAGGGAATGGAGAGTTTAAAGAACAGAAAATTGACAAAACAACAAGAAGTATGTTTAAATTTCCAATTAAATTTTCAGTAGGACTGAAATTACGTCTTAAATCTTTAAATAGAACTACAAAGGTTGTGAATTTTATTTTCCCTTTGCTTAACAGCGAACAACCAACGGCGTAGTTTCAGTCCTAATGAAAATTTAATTGGAAGTTTAAATATATATTATCCGATGTATTATCTGATGAATAATATTCGTCTCATGTACGTCACTGATTGTGTGCTCATGTTGAGATTCCATCTTGCGCTGTAGAGTTGCAGCCTTGCCAACATATATTAGATAAAGAGGTGTCAGACTGTATGTCGTCCGGATGGTTTAATTGGTAAAGCACTTGGTGTGCTCTCGAAGGGAACTGGGTTCGATCCCCGGTCTGGGCGCTTTATTCACTCACGTTGGTTGTACGCTGTTAAGCAAAGTGAAAAGAAAATTCACATCCTTTGTAGTGCTGTTTCAAGATTTAAGACGTAGTTTCAGCCCTACTGAAAATTTAAATATATATTATCCGATGCTGGGAATTTATTCGTCTCATATACGCCACTGATAGTGTGCTCATGTTGACATTCCATCTTGTGCTACGGAGTTGCAGCCTTGCCAACATATATTGAGTGCAAGAGGTGCTAGACTGGATGACGTCTGGATGGCTTAATTGGTAAAGCACATTGTGCGCTATACCACGGTATCTAGGTTCAATCCCCGGTCTGGACACATTTTTCAATCAAGTTGGTTGTATGCTGTTATTCAAAGTGAAAAGAAAATTCACATCCTTTGTAGTGCTATTTAAAGATTTAAGGCATATTTTCAGTCCTATTGAAAATTTAATTGGAAATTTAAATATATATTATACGTTGCTGGGAATTTATTCGTTTCATGTACGCCACTGATAGTGTGCTCATGTTGACATTACATCTTGCGCTGCGGAGTTCCAGCCTTGCCAACATGTATGAGTGAAAGTGGTGCCATAACGGGTGTCGTCCGGATGGCTTAGTTGGTAAAGCACTTGGTGCAGTATACCAAAGTATCTGTGTTCGATCCCCGGTCTGGATATATTTTTCACTCAAGTTGGTTGTACGCTGTTAATGAAAGTGAAAAGAAAATTCATTTCCTTTGTAGTGCTATTCAAGAAGAATGTATGCTGCGTTCCATAAAGTTGCTTTACAATTTCAAGCTTTTATTTCAAACACAAATGAACAGATGCATGTATGGAAATTAGTACAAGATTAAGAGTCTGAATTGAACATTTTTGTTTTTTGAATCAATTAATAAACCTCTATATGTGTACCATTTGTTGCAGGAAGAGTGTCAAAGCGATAATTGTCGGCATTCACCAATGATACACTTTTTTGTCCACTCTTTGCTTTATCCGATACTGAGATTGATACCATGAATTCCTTGTGTTATTCACGAACTGATGGACGTCGGCACAAAAAATTCCCGGAGATTAGCTTAGTATTGAATAAAGCAAAGAGTGTGCGAAAAAAGGTAGCACTGGAAAGCGTCGACGATTACTACCTTGGCGTACTTCGTGCAAGAATTGATGCAGATGTAGAGGTTTATTAATTAACTTAAAAAATATAGCAATATGTACTCTTAATATTTTAGTATTTCCATACATGAATATGTTTATTTAAGTTTGTAATAAAAGTTTGCAATTTTACACTCTAAAAACGACATTTTCAAAACTGAGCAAAAAATACTCAAATCTTAGTATGTCGCATAGTCAAAATGGCTCCGAATAAAAATTACTCAAGTTTGAAACATATATATATATATATACTCATTTCTGAAAACAGGCACACACTCAAGAATAAAACATCATGTGCTCCTATTTGAGTATCGCCATGTTTCAAAAATGAGTATGAACTGACATCTATGTGCTCATTTTTGCGTATTTCTATGTTTCAAAAATGAGTTTGAGCTGATTCTAACCATTTTTTAGTATGTCAATGTTTAAAAAATGAGTATGAACTGACCTCTATGTGCTCAGTTTTGAGTAGGTCCATGTTTCCATATTCTGAGTATTTCTGGTATTTCAGAATTGGAAGTATTAGGTTGTCATATTTGAAACAAAGCGTTTCATAACAAAATGAAAACATCGATTTACTCAGATTTGAAAGTGTCGTTTTTCTCAGTGTATGTGTACTATAGGTTGCAGGAAGCATGCCAAAGCGATAATTGTCGGCGTTTACCTCTGATACACCTTTTTTGTCCACTCCTTGCTTTATCCAATACTGATCTGGATACCATGAATTTCTTGTGCTATTCTCGAAGTGATGGACATCGGCACAAGAAATTCCCGGAGACCAGATTAGTATTGGGTAAAGCAGAGAGTGCGCGAAAAAAATGAGTATGAGCTGACTTCTGTGTGCTCATTTTTTGAGTATTTTTATGTTTCAAAAATGATTTTGAATTGATTCTAATCATTTTTGAGTATGTCTATGTTTCAATCATCTGAGTATTTCTGGTCTTTCAGTATTGAAAGCATTGGGGTGTCCTATTTGAAACAAAACGTTTTATAAGAAAATGGAAACATCGATTTACTCAGATTTGAAAATGTCATTTTCCTTTTTCTATAGAGACATTGTGGACATACTATAGCCACATAAAATTAGGAACGCACTAGGCTTTTCTTTTTTCTTCGTCAGGCGAAAGTAGATGTGCTATCACTTTGAAAGAAATCGCAAAACTCAGTCTTGTGTATTCCTTATTTTATGGTGCTATAAGAAGTTCTTATGCATTTAATGGGATAATGTTCTGTAATATAAAAAAATAAATTTAAAATCGACTTTATTATTGATATTATTGTGATATGTTAAAGTATCTCATACGTGAATGTTAATCGAAATTCCTGTATATTCGATGAATTGTATTTAAAATATTACAAATTCAGCTGTGAATATAATAATAACAGATTTATAATAATAACAGATCAAAATCAACATAATATAGTACTAAATAATGTAATCCAATCACTTGTTAACTTTAAATTAATGTCCAATAATGCTTAAAGTGATTTAAAAAAAAAAGCATAACACAGAATATTTTAAGATACCTTTTTCTTTAATGTAGATAACATATGTTTCATGCACAACTATCGGTGACATCTTCAGATCTTAATAATAAATATAAAATTCTCGCATATTTGAAAATAGTAAAACATCTACCACGAGATCGCATGTCAAAAGTTAGTAGGTGCTTAATTTGGCCAAAACTGGGAAACGTGAAAGAATTATTATTTATTTTTATTTTTATTGCTTTTCCATTTATCGATCATCGCGTGCCAAATTTTAGCAAATTCAAAGGAAACGGTTTCGTTACAAATGCAATCTTTCCGCAAATATATTTCTATAGATTCACGGATAATGGATGGGAAATAAGCTCTTGATTGAAAAATTATTTTACTATTATTGAAATCTATCTGCAACTGCTCCTTACTATATTGTCTAGCTAAAGCGGTGGTTCTTCTGTCATGTTTGATATCAGCCATGTGTTTTTTATTCTTGTTTTAAATTTTCTGTTCGTCATTCCTATATAGTACTGTATTGTTCCATCTGCCTTGGTGAATGGGATTTCATAAACACCGGAAAGTTGGTTAGGTTCTAGTGGGTCTGTTTTTCTACATACTATGTTTTTTTAATTTTATGGAAGGTTTTGCAATAAGACAGATATTAAATTTTTTAAGTTTATATTTTAATCTTTCAAAAAATCCTGTAAAATATTGTAAAGTTGATATTTTTGAGTTTCGTTCATTAAAGTTTTTCTTCTTTTTATTATTCTCCATGCTTGTAATTAATTCATTGATGGTGCTGTCTTTGTATCCATTATTTCTTGCGATGTCTCGTATTTTATTTATTTCATCATTAAATTGATTAGGGGTACAGACATTAAAAGCTCTTCTAATAAAATGTCGAAAGGCAGAAACTTGATAGGAAAAAGGTGCTTGAGCGTTATTAGGAATAATGGATGGATTAGCTATTGGTTTTCTATATACCGTACGTTCAATTCCATGGTGGCTTTTGATTAGCAGCACATCCAAATAAGGGAGTGTGTTATTTTGTTCAATTTCCAAAGTGAATTTAATCATAGAATCAAGGCTATTGATCTGATCAAGAAAGCTATTAAGTGAGGTATCCATGTGTTGCCAAATTATGAAGATATCATCGACGTATCTGAGCCATGTATGAGGGGTATAATCTAATTTATTATAAATATCGGTTTCTAAAGATCTTTATATGAATTCAGCTAAAAGTCCAGATATAGGGGAACCCATAGGGGCCACATTATTTTGCTTATAGATTTTCTTGTCAAATATAAAATAGTTATTGTTAACTATAAGATTAAGAGCACTCTTTAATGTTGTTTTCATATTGTCATTAATGTTCCTTAGGTTGTCAATACAGTTATTTATTCTTATAGTGACTTGTTGGGTGTCCTCTGATGGGTAAAGAGAGATGACGTCTAGACTTGCTATTAAATATTTCTTCGGATACTGGATGTTATCCAAAAGTTGAATAAATTCATTCGTTGAATTAATTGCATGATCTGAAGGAGGTAATATATTTTTCAATAAAATCACAAATGCTTTCTCTATGTAATATGTAGGGCCTGAGCATTTTGTTACTATTGGTCTTACTGGCATATTTGCTTTGTGATCTTTAAGTCTACCTACAATTGTTGGGATTACGGCTAATTTATTCACTCTAACTACAACTTTCATATCATCAGGCCAATTACCTTTATTTACTAAATCAGTAACTTTTTTGTTAATTGTGTTGAGAGGGTTCTTCTTGACTTCTATACAGTTCATACTATTAATACATTCCATCATTTTATTTTTATAGTCATTTGTGATTAATATAACTAATTTATTGGATTTACCTGTCTGAATATGTCTGAAGAGATCTAGCATGAATATTTAAAAAAATTTAATGAAATTAAAAGTTATTTTTTGTTAATAAGAATAATAAGAAACTTTTTTCTATGAGATTTATGCATCCATCGTTAAATAAAGAGATTGTTATTTCTGCTAACACTTGCATATCATATAATTACTTTCACAATAGACGTAAATTATCAGTTAACACTTTAAATATACTTTTAAAAATTTTAATGTAAATATTTGAAAAAAATCAGAAGAATCAGAAGAAAATTAAAAATATTCATTTTCATGAATAATTGAAATTAATAACTTTATTTATTAAAAAAAACTAGTCGTTGGGGGCCACCGTAATACTTACCCATCATGGATATGCATAATGCAAAATATTAAAATAAAAAATGTGTAAACTACTTATAAAATTCATTGTAATTCGAATAAAATCGTGGCTTGATGACGTCATAAACTTTGAAGGCTCAATTACTGAATTGCTTAAAAGAAACATCCTTATAACTCCAAAAACAATCCTAATAACTAGCGGTTTATTGCATCAGATTAAGCGTCTAATTTCCAATTAAAATATATCTTTGAATTGAAATTTGGATGAAATACAGGGTCATGAAAAATCGAAGAGTGTGAAAAATAGGATTACAAATATCTCAGTAACTCATTATCCGATCGACTTCATGCTTTATGCAAAATTTATGTTTTTTTATTGTATTTTATATTCACTCCTTAAAATAAACAATTTCGAAAATTTTTATGTACCTTTTATCAGAACAAATATTTCGAGAGTCCGAAAAAATAGTTCCGGATAATCAAGGTTACTGAAATTCAATAGGCTTCTTCCCATTATTACATACTAAGTACAAACCAAATTTCAAGTCTATATCTCAATTTGTTCGGGAGATAGAGCGTTTACAGACACACAGACGGACGGCAATTTTTTTTTTCTAAAAATATGTTTTTCGGAATCTCCAGTGTCTGAAACGTGTAAATCCGTCAATTTTTTTTTTCGATTTTCAAAACGATTACAAGACTTACCCTATACAACCTATGATGGGTAAGTAAAAACAAAAAAAAACAACAAAAAAAAACAAGCAGTTCTTCATTTTTTAAATACATTCATATTTCAGAATTAATGGATGTATTTAGAAAACGTGGTAAGAAAAGTCAAACGGTTGCACAAAATGTATAATTACAAAATATTAAAATATATATATATATCAGATTAATTTGCAAATTTCAAAAGAATATATTTTCTAGCATTATGAATAATTGTTAAAGAAAGCGTGAATATTTTAATTGTTTTAATGAAATTAAAAGATATCATTTTTTGATAATAAAAAGATTTTCTGTGAAATGTGCCTATTAGCCGTGAAATAAGCGGCTAATTTTCTGCTAAATGTTGCATATCATGTTACTTCTTTTACAATAGATGCGATTATTTCAGTTAGTAAAATTTTGTTTTAAAATTGGTAATGTAAAATTGTGAAAAAATTAATCAAAAATACTAAATCTCAAGAATAATACTTTTTTTAAGTGCATTACATACGCAAAGAATAAGATGATAGAGTTGTTCCGGTTAACGGTTAAATAAACAGATAATTAATTTTCTGCTAATTGTTGCATAACATATAACTGCTTTACCAGTAGATGTAATGAATTAAGCAATTAAAACAATTTTAGAAAATTTAAAATATAGAAATGTTTGAAAAATTAAAATAAATTGAGCCACAAAAAATATTAATCGTGTAAAATAATGGAATTTACATGCATAGCATTTAATTTAAAAATTATATTCTAATTTTTTTCAATAAGTTTATATTGGCGGTTGAATAAATCTATGATTTCATTTAGAAAACTTAGTGTTGAAAATCATTTGATTGCTTAAAATATTAAATAAATAAATAAATAAATAAATCATTAAAAAAAAATCTCGTGTTATTACACGTTCACTACCGGGTATAAAATTACCGGTGTTTTATTTTATTTAGAAAGTTTGAATTCATACCAGAAAAGACTAATATCAATATTAAGTTTATATAATTACAGACATTCCTTGATTACATAAAATAAAAATTCTTCTTTCGAAATTCCCGGTGCGAATTCGTAATTTTAGATTGAAACCCACGAGTATACTCGTGGTAGGTAGCGAATGGGTTAAAACGGGGTTCGCAGCGTCCCTAATATTTATTACCTTTGCTACCAGTCTTACCAAATAATAAAATACGTGGTATAAGTTTATTGTAAAAGCTTAAAGAATGTACCACGAACGTTGTTGCTTTAAAATTGTGGTTGAAAAGATAGAATTTTTTTGGAATGTCGCGAGCCCTGTGAAAAATTGTTAAAAATATGAGTACTTTAATTTATTAAAAAAAAAACACATTCATCATTTTACACACTAAATGCTGACATCGTGCTATTTTTAGGTGCGTTCGTAATTATATAAATACGTAGCACCTATAGTCGTCGTTTGGTCCGTCCGTCTGTCCGTCCGTCTGTCTGTCTGTCTGTCTGTCCGTCTGTCTGTCCGTCCGTCTGTCTGTCTGTCTGTCCGCATATAACAACGCAAAAACTACCCAACCAAATGGTTTGCAATTTAAAATATATTATCTTTGCAGAATTTTGTCGAGACATTTCAAATTTTATTAAAATCGAATCAAAACTTTAGGAGATATTAATAAAAATATTTATTAAGAAATTTGATTTTTTTTTTTAATCGGTGCTTTTTTGTTATAGGAGCTTCCGATGGATGTTAAATCGTCAAGCGACCGAGATACTTATTTTATTACAGAAATTAATCTGCAGACGATATCATTCATTTCACAGAATTAAAAATCATCAAGATCTGAATATTTATATAACTAGCTGATACATATATATCTGAATATTTATATAACTAGTTAAGATATTTGTATGAACAGTGTCATAAAATATATACTTAACTAGCTGTTTAACCCGTTCTACGCACGGGATGTCATGAATTTAATTCTAAAACGTGCGTACGAACGCACCTCGTTTGTAACGTTTGACGTACAATTTCCAACTTGTTTAAAATGCTATGTAAAAAACTAAATACACAGTTGAAGGCTTTATGGAAATTACAACTAATGAAATTCATGACTGGGTTACTAATCAGACAATGAAAACCTTTAAAACAAGTTATTTTATGTAATTTGTTAATATCGATAATAAATCAGATATTTATGTACTACTTTCTTAATTCCATATGCACCACTGCATTGAATTTCAATACGCATTCACCATGATCTTTTTTACATTGAAACATTTTTACATAAAGTTACTTTTTCTATTAACATATCTAAAACAACATAATTAGGGATTCATTCTCTAGTAATAAAAAGTAATTGAAATTTATGTATACCAATTTTTTCCATTGATATTTTAAATTTTATAAATGTCTGCACATTAAATGAAAGTGCAAACTCTTTTAGGAAATGTTTCTTTAAAAATGTCAGTGAATGAACGAAAAATTTGATTAAAAAGTTAATTGGATTAAAAGATGAAATCAAGTTAATAAAATTTGGAGGAATAAACTCAAATTTTCTCACGTTTTCAAAAACTGCTGGAGGAGACATTTTCTTAATTTCCGTTCTTGATATAAATAAGGATAAAACTTTTGAATTTTTTTTTTTTTTTTTGTATTTTAGATTAAAAAACTTCTAATATTTTGAGTTTTATTTTGAATAAACATGAAAATATGCAGTAAAATGCTTTATGAAATTTGCGAAAATTAAATTCTTGACTCAAAATCAAGTAAATATGAATTTTACGTAATTTATCAACGTTATTATTAAAGTCGATGTTTATTTTAAACTTAAGTAATTTCATTATTTGCCAATACATTTTTACTCTTAACTTTCTCCCATTTACATGTTTTCATGGAAAAGCAAATTTTAGCTTTAGCATAAAATGTTTTTAAACCGCCTTTCAGAAATTGAGAGGGTCGGGGCAAGAGAGTGCCAAGCCACATTTTTGAACATCTGAGATATTTCAATTTGAAAATTTGATCAAATACTCAAATCGAGATATATAACATAATGTTTTTCGCCAATATCTTAGTAACATTTGAGATATTCTGAGTAACAATATGGAAATAATTTAATGGTATAGCTATTACATTTTTTGTAAAATAGCTATCTTCATTGGGGGCATAGATATCTGGGATAAAAACGAAACCTTTCACATAGGCTGCCACCGAGTGACATTAGAAACAAATTGTATGTTGGATATTATAATTTACAATATTAAGCAACAGATGTTACAGTGTTAGATTTATTTCAACAAAAAATGTGGCTTGGTTTTTTTCTTGCCCCCCCCCCCCCCTCAATTGTGTCTCTGCATTGTAAAATGTCCTTCCGGCTTGTACCGAAAGGAAAAGGTAGATTTCATAGTTCATGTTCTTAAAAATTCAACTCATTTTACACAAATACACGAAGATAAAATGTTTGGAACCCGATTTATAGAAGGTCCAATCGCATTTTTCGTTAATACTGAATTTGAATGTGAATTTTAGTATAACAAAAATCAGATCTTTTCAAAATGCCAGCCACCCTAGAAATTCAAGCTGCCATATCCCTGCCATTTTTAAAGATAAATCCAAAACAAAATATGTTCCTGAATCCTTGTATCATGATCTAACACTTAATGGAAACAATTTTTTTTTAAGTATATAATTTATTTGTACATCTTTTAAGAATATATAAAAAAAGCTTAACTGGCCGCCATTTTGAAACAAGATGGCGGATGAAGCTGGCCACCAAACTAGGTCGAGACCTTGGTATGTTCTATACACATGATCAGTCACATTCATATCGGTTCATAAATTCGAGAGTTACAGCATAACAAATATCAGATTGTTTCAAAATCTCAGCCACCTAAGAAATTCAAATTGCTATATCTCAGCCATGTTTTAAAATATAGCCGAAACAAAACATGTTCCAGAATCCTTGCATCACGTTCGAACACTTAACGGAATTTTTTTTTCAATTTATAATTTGTCTGTACATCTTTTAAGGATTTTAAAAAAATAAATAACTGGCCGCCATTTGGAAACAAGATGGCGGATGAAGCTGGGCAACGAACTCGGTCGAAACCTTGGCATGTCAAATATAAATACACAGTCGCATCCAAATCGGTTCATAAATAAGAAAGTTACAGCATGACAAATGTCAGATATATATATATATATATATATATATATGAATATATAAATCAACACTTGAACGGAGGGAGGTTTTGGGGTCTGGACGGTCATGATTGCTGAAAATATACCAAAATTTTTTGGAACTGCTTTTCTCCGAACGACTGCAATAGGTAGCTTTTATTACAGAAAGCTACCTAAAAAAGAAAAATGTTTCATCCAAAATATAATATAACGACGAAATAAAATGCAGAAACCCATCTTCCCAGTTATCACAATTCCGAAAAAACTTTCTTTATCTTTAGAAACCTCAGAAACCAATATATTTTCTAGATTTACAGAAACATTTCTAAAAACAAACTCTTTTTTGTTGCGACTGATTTTCTAAAACGTTTTGGAGGAATTTTAATTGATCAGTTTTCTTAACTTGGAATTTAGGCTTTTTAGATGTTATAAGCAAGTAAACAGTTTCATTTTTATCAACATGTTTGATATGTTATCAAACATGAAAAATTTACAGCATTAACATATCCATTAAACTTAATATTATTTTGTTAATCTTGAATGTATCGATTTAATTATGCAGCTGAAAATGTTTAAATGAGAAGGAATATAATTCTAAAACCCTATGCAGTGGAACTCTAGATGTACGTTGCCTGAGTTGTTCGTTTTCCTCAGTTATACGTTTCAAGTCAGCGGCGCAATAAAAATTAGCTGAGTTAAATGTTTTGAGTTATACATTTTCCTCAGTTATACGTTATGTTTTTGCGTCCCCAGACGAAAATTTGTCTCATTTATACATTTTGTAACCAGAAACACTGACGACACTCGGATGAGTCTGATTTGAAAGATCCCACTTCAACTTCGGAGCTGCATCGAGGGCTTTAGAGCTAGTAAATTGGTTCGTCAGTAGTAAAAGCTGTAGCGATAAAAAGGCTGCATTATTAACAGAAATGCGAAGTTTGCTGTTCAGTGTCGCAACTGCCGAAAAGAAACAACCGAAGATTAGTGATTATTTCAACAAGATTCAGTAAACTACTGAAATATCTTTTGATAAATGATTTACATGACAAGGCGATTCCAATGATTTCCTTTAAGTACTCTATGTGTATTAAAAATATTTTTAATAAAGCTTTTATGGCAAAATAATTTCATGTGTACTTTTCTTACCTTTTTTCTACTCTGTTTAATTTCCAAAAATTTATGTCATGATGCAGTAATACTTAGAAAATGACCGTTTTCGATATGGAAGGTAATAAACTCTCCAGCGGAACAAAGTTTTTACAATATATTTAAAATATGGTTCCGGTAGTTAATTCAGTTGTACATTTTACTGAGTTATATGTTTTGTTGTCCGGTCCCGGAAAAAAACGTATAACTGGAGTTCCACTGTATTTAGGTTTAAGGAAGCAGATTGATACACGGTAAAACTACGTGGAAATGATTACGAAAATGTAGCAAAAGCAACCTTCTTTTCCTAAATGGTTCGCTAAATCTCGAAATTGTATTGTCTTCTAAGGTTTCTAAAAATAAAAAAAAAAATTCGGAATGATGGACAGCTTAGAAGATATTAATTGTATATTTTCGTATATGGGGGTTTAAATTTTATTTTGTAATTAAGAAACATTTGTTCTTTTTTACGGGGTATGTATGTTATCAAATAGATACTAAATGCTTTAACGCTGTTCTCAAATCCATAGAACCTGCTTTCTGACACATTCCTATATTCATTTTTGTTTGGAAACGGATGTAATTGGCAAGTGCTTTTACTCAGAAAGTATATCATCAAAATGAGTTTTCCATTTTTTGGTAGAGACAGAAGATCTTTCAGAAAATATTAACAAAAACGACGTTTTGAACCAAGATCTCGCGACGCCAGAGCGAGCAAGGGGAAATTGTGTCGTCACGTGACACGAACCGCTTATAACTCAATAAGTAATTTATTTATCAAAAAATGGAAAACTCATTTCGATTACAAAATGCTTCAATAGTGAGGCTAGCCAATTTTATAATTGTATGCTTTTGCGTTTAAAAATGAGTCAGAATGTGCCAGAAAGTTTCGCATTGTTGAGCAGGTCATTTGAGAACCATCTTAAGACTGTACTCAAATCCATACTGGCTGCTTTCTGACATATTTCTGAATTCATTCTTGTTGGTAAACGCTTGAAATGAATAGGTTCAAACCTCATACGCTTTGTAATGTCATATTTTGAAATTATGAAATATAATTGTGTTTTTCATTTTTCGATAAAATCAGAGGACCTTTCAGAAAATCCTGTCAATGTTGGCGTTTGGAATCGAATGTCTGGACGACAGAGCCCGATAAAGGTCTGACAACTTTCTGACGAATTCAATAAGATATAACAATTGATTAAAATTCAATATGTTATGTTTTTTAACAAAAAAATGAGAAAAAGACAATTTAAAACACATAACCCATAATTGCTGTTCGCGATCTCACACACAGTTATTTTTTTTCAATGTTCACAGTTTAATTTTAATTTCAGTTTATATATAGATAGTACTTATATTTAGTTTTGTTCGAAGCCTAAATGATATCACTAGAGACGTCTAAATAAGTGAATTTTGTATAAACCCCTTGCTTAAAGTTTAGTATAGAAACAGTATACTAAGACAATAAACGTTAAATTTTAGTGCGAAATTCACCTTGAATCAATAATTAAAAATTCTCAATAACCTGTCGGAAATGTACTCATTTGTTTACAGATGCTAAAATATCCATTAAAAGTTGTCCAGATCTCCAAAGCTTTAAAATCACAAACTCCATACGTTTTCAACCGACACACTCTTCCAACTTCTGGGATCCTAGAAGCTGAATGCGCTGAATGTGTCGGTTGAAAACATTTGGAGATTGTGGTTTTAAAGCTTTTAAGATATAGACATCTTTTAACCCATTCGCTGCCAACCGCGAGTATACTCGTGTTTTTTCAATCTAAAATTGCGATTTCGTACCGGAAATTTCGAAAGAAGAATTTTTTATGTTATGTAATCACGAAATGTCTGCAATTAAATAAAGTAAATATTGCTGTTAGTATTTTCTGGTATGAATTCGAACTTTCTAAATAAAATAAAATTTTGGTAATTTTATCCAGGCAGTGAACGTGTTAAAATCCTCTGAACCCAAGAAAAAGGGCAGAATTGTAATGTTGTTTCCTCTTTACTTTTTTAAAATCCTAAAAAAAACATGATATAAAAATTTTAATTATGTATATGAATATAATCCTTGAGACTATTAATTGTTATTAATGTTTTAAAACTACATTATATTTGTAGAATGATATTAATTTAAATAATGCTAATATTACAGTGAAACCTGCAGAATGGTGAACAGATACTATATATTAGTTAACGTCGATGAGAAGGTTAAGGGATTTTTAAGCATTTGTAAGCAAATGCGTATATTTCTGACTGGTACTTCTTTTTGAAAAAAAAAAAGATCTTTCGATCAAGTGGTCTCATAAACTGCTGCTACAACATCTATCACAGTAGTAAAAGGACTTTAGTGAGACAATAATTGAGATTATAATTCAAGATATAATTTATTTATCAAAAACTGAGAAAAAGACCATGAGATTTAAATTCACTTAAATAGTCAGGCTTTTATGTTTAAAAATAAATCCATAAAGATGTGACAGAAAGTTTTCCGGACAAATATATATATATATATATATATTTTTTTTAGAACACCCTTAAAAATCATTTTAGGTAATTTCCCAGCGTAACAAATAAAAAAGACAATTACTTTAAAGCAGATTACATTCATGATTTCCACCTAATTTTTTCTCATTAAACTTTAAGAATTGACTTTCCCATAATTATAAGTTTCAATGTAAATGTTATTTTTCGCTATTACCATAAATCAAAAAATAATGTAATTAAAAATTTATTCTCCACTAATAAAAAGTTATTTCATCCGTAATATTTTTCAGTTGATAATTTAAAAATTTTGTATACATGCCTATTTACTTAATGATTAACTTCTTTAAGCAAATGTTACTTTAAAAATTAGTGATTACACGAAAGATGAAAATTTAAAAAGTTTTAAAATCTTATCTAATTTATACATTTTGGAAGAGTCGCTACTTTTTTCATGTATTTTAAGTAATTACTCAATATTAACAACTAAGTATTATCAACTAATTACTGTGCTGTAGTTCTTTCATAAAGTAAAATTATTTTTACTGCTGATAATCATAAGAGTTTAGTTTACAAACTTTTTAGTTGATTTTTTAAAACAGGATCATAATTTATACATGAAATCTGAGAATGTTAATAAAATAGTTTTATAATTTAATTAATTTTTTAATGTAAAGTTATGAAGTTTTGTAATTAATACATAAAATATTTCTTCCGTTTTAATTATTTTTCGTGTGAATATACAAATCTGGAGATTAAGCTATTTAAAATATGAACATAAAAAAGTAAATAAACTATAACTATAGGATAAACAAAATGATATAAGATTAAAACATTTAAAAAAAATAAAATTTAAAATAATTTTCCATTTAACTTCACATTTTTTTTATTTTTTTTTTTATTTTGTGTAAATATGCAGACGAACGCATAATAAAATTTATAGCTAATTAAATTAAAACCTATGTAAATTAAAAAAAAAACAACTGAAATTGAAAACCATAAAAGTTTTTATGTAGTTTGTCAATGCTGATAATAATGCAGATAATAATTTCAAACTTCATTAATTCCATGATCTCTCTCTCAAAAATTTACTTATATTTATAAGTTTTCATGCAAAAGTTAATTTTTGCTAATTCATAAATTTAAAACAACATAATTAAGAATTCATTCTCCATTAACAAAAACTAATTGGGATTTATCCGTTACCTGTTTCTGTTGATCCTTTTAATTTTCGGAATATATGCATATTTAACGAATGAATAAATTCTGTTAGGAAACGTTATTTTAAAAATAAGTAGTTACAGGAAAGACTGGATTAAAATGATTTAAAAAATAGCATGTACTTGAATTTATTCGAAAAACCAACTCACTTTTCATTGAATATTAAATAATTACTAAATATTAATAAGTAACCTGTACAGCTTTTTAAGAAATAAAGTTTTATTTCGAGAGATAATAATAATGACATTTATTTTAGAATTTAACAAATTGTATTGACTTCAATTAACAAATAAATATAAATTGTGCAATAGCTGCTACATGTAATGTGCATGATGCATGAAATGAACACATGTAAATAATGACTATGTGGGGAAATGAATCTATTTTTTTTAAGGAAAGAAAAAAGAAAACTAAAAAGAAAGAAAATTCATAACATACTTTTAAATTATCATTATGAAAATTCAGTGCTTAAAGCTCATTTATTCAATTTTGCATAAAAGTTTAAACCTATGTTACCTTTGATAAATATTTGAAAAAATATAAATTGTGCGTTAGCTGCTACATGTAATGTGCATGATGCATGAAATGAATACATGTAAATGATGAATTGATATGAATTGAATGACTATGAGGTGGAATTGACCATTTTTTTAAGGAAAGAAAAAAAAAAGAATATAAAAAAAAGGAAAATTCATCACAAACTTTTAAATTATCATTATAAAAACTCAATGATTCAAGCTCACTTATTCAATTTTGATAGATATTTGATTTCTGAAGTTTATCAAATTTATTCTAAACTAGGTTTAATATTTTGGTTTAGTGAAAACCCTTTAAAAAGTAAATTTAACAAATGATTTGATGAATAATCTATATATATATTTGTCTTACGTGGCGCGGAAATAGGGCTGAATTTCTAGCTTATTGTTGCCAACAACCGTACACTGTAAGAAAAACCACTGTATATTTAACAGCACAATGTGCTGGCAATTCGGACGCCAGCAGTTTGTGCTGTTAATTTTACGCAACTGCTGTTATTTTTCCTCAGCACATTGTGTTGTTAATTTGACAGTAGTCTGTGCTGTTAATTGTATGCAACTGCTGTTATTTCAACAGCGCATTGTGTGGTTAAATTTACAGTAGTTTGTACTGTTAAGTTAACGCAGCTGCTGCTATTTTTGCAACGCTGTTTAAAATAGGCTTACGGTACCCAATCTACTAAATCTATAAAATGCGGTTTCCTAGATCAAGGACAGAAAAAAAACATGTTATTAAAAGAAGAGAACAAACTTTTGAAGTACATACTGCATTTTACGTGTTTTTTAAAGTTTTACTTACTTTGCTAAAGACAGAAACAGAGTTAGTTTCACAGTAGTTTCTACTGTTAAGTTAACGCAACTGCTGTTATTTCTGCAACGCTGTTATGTTTAAAGTAGGCTTACGGTACCCAGTCTACTAAATCTATAAAATGCGGTTTCCTAGTTCAAGGGCAGAAAAAAATAAAACATGTTTTTAAAATAAGAGAACAAACTTTTGAAGTACATACTGCATTTTACGTGTTTTTTAAAGTTTTACTTACTTTGTTAAAGACAGAAACAGAGTTAGTTGCATATCACTTCAAACAAGTCACAGATACAAGCGGGAAGAAATGGCGGTTATGTGTTACAGTTAACTTCCTTTCTGCTAACCGAAGAAAGTTACAGTACATTCAACTGCAATCGAATGTGAGTGCGAAATAAACAGAAGTTTGTGTGGTAGAAATGTCGTTTTTTTTTACAGTGTAGTTTCCAGAGCTCAGACCAATGAAAAGACTAGATTGTGTTAGATAGATCAGCTCTGCCTCCAATATGGCGGTCAGTGTCAGAGCAGTGAAAATCAAGATAGCAAATATTAAAAATGAAATAACACGTACGTAATCCAAAGCGTCTGAGATTATTCCTCATTTTAATTATGAGTAATATTGCTAATTTCAAATGAATTCTCAACTCTTATTTAGAATTTATTTATGAATTTCACTCACATGAAAAATCGAAGAGCAGTAAAAATACCAACTGTCTAGGTTTTACCTGCTGCCATCTGTTGCAGAAATCTATAATCAATTAGAATAGTATAATGTCGAACGAAATTTAAACAATCATTGATGATCTGTGTGATCTGTTTTTTTTTTTTTTTTTTTTTTTTTTTTTTTTTTTTTTTTTTTTTTTTTTAAATGAATAAGCCGTGATGTACAGTATTATAGGTGCAATAGGTTTTAAACAAATTATGTTTCCAAGATCCTTTATTCATAGTATTTAAATGATTTATATGCTCATTAGTAGCTCCAACTAAATGCATTTTTAGTTGTGTTTTCAACGGAGTTCAATTACTTTTTTACATTAAAAAAATTGTCAATTTCATATATTCAAATGATTTATGGTAGTACTTATTCCGGCTAGAATTACTTACAAAATAAAAAGAGGCGAGCGAGCGAAGCGAGCTGGGACCGCTTAGCGGTCTCAATGTGAATTTCTTCGCAATTCATGGGGGGTTGGCGAGCGTTAGCGAGTAGGGGGCTGAGCCAACTAGTAAAGAAAAATTACCGAAATCATCCACTCAGCGCCATCTGTTGGGGGATTTATGCGAAAACATATTCACCATCACTTATGTCAAGGTCTAACAGAATATGAAGTTTGATGAAATTCCGTGCATTAGTTCTTGAGATATTACTATCGATAAAATTGTGTAAATCATGAAAAATGCAGCATAGCAGTTGTGGAGGGTTGGGAGATTTACACCAAAAACTAATCATCACCAATTTATATTAAGATTTAACTGAATCTAAAGTTTTTCTTTTTTCATTCCGTGAATTAGTTCTTGAGATAGAGCACTTACAAAATTTTTGTCACATGCATACAGAAACAGAGACACACAGAGAAACTAAGAGACACACATTTTCTAAAAGAAGTCAAACCGTGTTCAGGATCTTCTAAAACGTATAAATCCGTCTAAAACCGGAATTTGATTTTTTTTTTCACAAATCCAATACTACATACCAATACAGAAATTCTTGTAAAGATAGAATAAAGTAACAAGGAATACAATAGCAATCAAATGGTATCTTACGAATAAACAAATAAACACGAATAAATATTATTTAATTCTTCACGCGTCTCCCATACGGTTCGTTTTCGTAAAACCACTAGTAAAAAGAAAGATAGTTTTATCTTGGAAAATATGAAATAGGTTTGGAAATATATTGGAAATAGATTTATCTTAAAACCTAGCCCTAAAATTATTTCTAATCGAAATGCTGTAAAAACTACCTCGAAAACTATTCTACAAAATTACTGGTATTTAAAAAATAATTCAGTAGGAGTCGTGTGCTTTGTTATTACAAAATATAATACAGTAAAACCTCTTAATAACGAACACCTCTGGAGTGCAAAAGTTTTCGCTATTCAGAGGCAATAATGCACAAAAATATACATAAAAAAGTGTGCGCTATTCAGGAGTGTTCGTTATGCGGGTTTTACTGTATTTGCAATTTTTATATCACCAAGATAAATATATCTTAATCCTTGCGCTAGAACAACGCATTCAATGGAATGAGTCAGTTATAACATTAAACATACATTAAAAATGCGACACGATAGAAATGATTGAAAAATAAAATAATGCGATAAAGAAAACAAAAGCATGAAAACAAATAATATTATATATATATTTATTTTTAGAAGAAAAATAGTTGAATAAAAAAAAAATACAGAATAAGAAAACTATGTTGCTTCAAGAAAAAATATATTTTAACCTCAAATATAATGCAACAATTAAAAAATAGTAACAGATTTTCTTTAAAATCTCAAAATATAAATGAGATATCTTCTGTTTATGAAACTACTTTCTTTTTATATCAATCAATCTGAAGGGTGAAACAAGTCAGAAAATAAAACAAAGAATAAAATTAAAATGACTGAACGCGAAGAAAAATAAAACAGCTATAAATAATTAATTAAAAGCGAAGCAAAAACGCTTGCATTATAAATCAATTAATCACTATTCTTTCGAATGTTCTACATTTCATTAGAAAAATTTATTATTTTGAATAAAATATTAATAAAAACATATTCTTTTACAGCATGCACAACGAAATATTTTAAGTTAATTGTTTTTAATCTCACAATATATATATATTATTCATCGCTATTAGATATATTTTATTCATCGCTATTTATGCATCCAGCTACTAGAAAACCTTAACCACACAATATATGAATGCATTATATATTGCATTAACAATAACGTGCATGATATGAATAAATTAAAATTTAACTTTTAACAGATAAATCAGTTCCAAACATATTTTGAACCATATTTAAATATTAATATTCGTATCATGTAATCGCAGTTAAACAGTTTATTGGGGATTCCCAGTTATACAACAACTCCACTTTCTGTACACAATATATGTACGACAATGAAAATAAATAAATAAAGTGATTAAATGATGAAGAAAGGTCTTCGTCTCACAGAGACAGAAGACGAAATAAATGAGGGAAGTAAAAAGTTTAGCTATCAAATAAGGTGAAGAAATTATCTTTAATATTTATGATGTCTAACTCTAAATATAAGTTTAAAAAACCTACTTCCAAAAGAAAAACTCTTGCAGTGTAGGGTTATAAAAATTGTGTGAAGAAAAATAGATTACTTATGCTTTAAATTCTACAAAAGCAAAATCTATCTATCTATCTATCTATCTATCTATATATATATGCCAAAAATACCCAGCGCAGACTACTGGTGTTTGTGTCTGGTAGTAGTCTCGAGTCTCGCATGGCACTATGGTGGTTGCTGGGCACTATGGTGGTTGCAGGTCGGTAGCTGTGGGTGTGTGGGAGATATGGTGGGTGAAAGTGGTCGATCTAAGGCATTTTCAATATAAAACTTCACATGGCACTATGGGGGAACTCTGGGCACTATGGTGGTTGCACGTCGGTAACTGTAGAGGTGTGGGAGATATGGTGGTTTAAAGTGGTCGACCTAGGGCATTTTCAGTATAAAACTGGACGTGTGTGTCATTATATTTCATTTTGCAGCCACAACTACCCAGCACAGCTACTAGTGTTTGTATGTGGTAGTAGCGTAGAGATTCCCATCGTGCACTCTGATGGTTGCATGTTGGTATCTGGGGAGATGCAGGAGATATGGTGGTTGAAAGTGGTCGACCTAGAAAATTTTCAATATAAAAATAGACGTGAGTGTCACTATATTTCACTTGTAGCCACAACTACCCAGCGCAGACCTCTGGTATTTATGTGCGGTAGTAGCATCGAGTCTCCCATCGTGCACTATGGTCGTTGGATGTCGATAGCTGTGGGTGTGTGGGAGATATTGTGGTTAACAGTGGTCGACCTAGGGAATCTTCATATTTCTACCCAACTGCTATAAAGCTGTTTGGAATATTCTAGAATGTACTAGAATGTTCTTGAATGTACTAGAATTTTCTAGAACGCACTAAAATGCTCTTTATATTTTATGCATATATATATATATTTCTACATATACATATACATATACATTTTTTTTCGGTTTACATATAGACCGGAAGGATAGAGAACGTTTTGGAATGTTCGAGAACCATCGTGTGGAGGTGTGGGAGATATGGTGGTTGAAAGTGATCGACTTAGGGCATTTTCATATTTCGACCAAAGCGCTCTAAAAAAATTTGGAATCTTCTAGAATGTAACAGTTTTTTCTAGAATGTACAAATATTTTATTTATAATTTATACGTACATATATATAGATATATACAGGGTGATTATAAAAAAACTATACCGATATATGAGCCCCTAACTGTCATATCGTTCACAGAAACTGGATGAAATTTTGGTTTAAAGTATTTTGATGTATGCGCTCAAGAATCATGTGAAAAACAACAGTTAAATTCTAACAGTTACGGTTACAGTGACAAAATTTCGAAAATTTCAAATGGCAACATCTATTTTTTTTTTTTATTGGAATGTGATCGGCATAGTTAAAAACCATCAAAAGCGTTGGAACGGTATCTGTAGCACGAAAATCGAAAGCGCTAGATAGACTAAGAAGAAAAGTGAAAACAACCAAGAAAGGACAGAGAAGCAACAGAAAGTAAAACATTTTATTGTTCAGTGGTATCCACCATCTGCCGCATGTAAAGTGTCGTCGTGTGTGAAATGGAAAATGTATGAAACACAATAAAATGTTTTGTTTTCTGTTGCTTCTCTGTACTTATTGGTTGTTTTCACTATTCTTCTTAGTCTGTCTAGCGCCGGCAATTTTCGTGATACAGGTACCGTTCCAACGCTTTTTATGGTTTTTCACTATGAAGATCACATTCCAATCAAAAAATAGGTGTTGTCATTTGAATTTTTTAAAATTTTGTCACTGTAACCGTAACTGTTAGAATTTAACTGTTGTTTTTCACATGATTCTTGAGCGCATACCTCAAAATACTTTAAACCAAAATTTCATTCAGTTTCTGTGAACGATATGACAGTTAGGGGCTCATATATCGGAATATTTTTTTTATAATCACCCTGTAGATATGTTTACATATAGTATATATAAATACACATACATATTTTTATTAGGTTTACATATGGACAGGAAGGATAGAGAACGTTCTGCAATGTTTAAGGACCATTGTGTGGAGTTGTGGGAGATATAGTGGTTCAAAGTGGTTGACATAGGACATTTTCACATCTCGAACAAAGTGTTCTAAAAATAAAAGAAGAAACAGAAAAGAAATGTCTTTTATTGTCTTCTCTATATGAAATATAGAAAAAAAAACTGTGCTGATGCACCAAAAGAAAAAAAAAGGAAAAAAAACCAGCGAAGCAGGTTGTCCTCATCTGGTATCTTAATAAAAATTATGTGTCGAAAAACAGATAAATTATACCCTTAAAACCACAAAAAAAAATTATTAGAAAATATTGCTGAAATAGCTTTTACTTTTAAAGAAAAGTATTTTTAAAATAATTAAAATGAAGTGATAAATATGAACCGAAAATAAAACGAAGCATAAAATTAAATTCGTTGAGCCAACCCACACTGTAAAAATAGATAAATGTTACTTGATTTAGGGAAATATAATATAATGACGAAAGAAAATATGCAATAACTTATTTCCGAGTTACCCACAATTCGGAAAATGGTTCTTAATTTTCAGAAACCTCATAAACTAATTAATTTTCGAGATTTAAAGACTCATTAAAAAAAAAACAAACATTCAAAACATTCTTTTGCTGCAACTGAATTTCGGAAATATTCCGGAATAGTTTTTTAGTATATTTATCAGTTTTCTCAACGCCGAATACAAGTTTTTTGGATGCTATCAATTCTCAAATAATCAATTTCAATTTCAACAAACATCTTTTACAGACAAGTATGATAAATTAACAGTATTAACACTAACATTAATATAATTCTGTTACTCTTGCATGTATAAATTCAATTACATAGCTGAAAATGTTTATTTGAGAATTGATAACTTTCTAAAAACCGATATACTGGTTTGAGAAAACGCGTTATAACACGATAAAATCTACTCGAAATCGTTTCCGAAAATCAGAAGCAACAAAATAATTTTGTTTTCATAAATGCTTCGTTAAGTTAGGAAAATACATTGCTTTCTAGGGATTTTAAAGATAAAAAACGCTTTTTGGGATAGTAGATAAGTCGGAAGAGATTATTGTATTTTTTCGTTCGTGGTTATATTATATTTCCTATATTAAGAAATATTTGCTTTTATTTACACTGAATATAGAAATAAACAGAAAAATAAATAAAACTGCTATCGGAAAAGAATATGGCGAAACTCATAACAAATGCTTTTGTCATAAATATATTATCCATAACCTTCGGTGTTATGCACTTTATCAGAAAATGAGATTAATTAATCTTTAAACGCATTAACACCAATATATTCGGAACGTAATCCTACTTAATTCCAGAAGATATATATTTATTCATCGCTTTCAGACGGAATCTAGACAAATGTGAATCTTAATAAAAGTTATGCGCAAGAAAGCAAATTATTTTTCTACTGACTACTCCTTGGAGAGCAAGCAGTAAAATGCACAGTGAATATCCATAAGATTTTTATCCAGTGGTTATCACACAGAAAAAAAGACAGATATTTCTTAATCTAGTAAAATATAATATACCCATTAACGAAAATATACTACTACCTTTTCCGAGTTACGAAGGGCTCTGAAAAAATTTCTTAATATTTAGATAGTGCGGTGATTTAAATAAGCATTTATAAAAATAACTTTATCTTTCTACCACTGATTTTTGAAACGTTACCGAGTAGTTTTTATACAGTTTATTAGTTTTCTCAACTTGGAATATAACAGCATTAATATTAACAGTAAAATTAATGTCATTTTGCTAATCTTTCATATATAAAATCAATTACGCAGCTGAAAATGTTTTATTAAAAATTGATAGCATTCTATAAACAGATATATTGATTTCAGAAAACTGATTAACATACTAGAAAAAATTTTCGTAAACGCTTCCGAAGATCATTGGGAAGAAAAGAAACGTTTTTTTTTTTTTTTTAAATGCTTCTTTAATTCTCGAAGATATATTAGTTTTTGCGGTTTCTAAATATAAAGAATGTTTTTCGAAATCATTGATAACTTAGAAGAGGTTTTGTATATTTTCGTTATCGGTTATATTAATTTTTTGTAAATTAAAAAAACATTGTTTTTTACAGTGTTGGAAGAAAATTTGATGAAAATCATAAGAAATGCTTTTGGTATACTAAATCCTATTATCTATTGCCTTCGTTGTTATGCACTTTATTAGAAAATGAGATCATTTAATCTTTAAAAGCATTAACACCAATATATTCGGAACGTAATCCTACTTAATTCCAGAAGATATATATTTATTCATCGCTTTTAGACGGAATCTAGACACTTGTGAATCTTAATAAAAGTTATGCGTAAGAAAGCAAATTCTTTTTCTACTGACTACTCCTTGGAGAGCAGTAAAGTGCACAGTGAATATCCATAAGATTTTTATCCAAGGGTTATCACACAATAAAAAAGACAGGTATTTCTTAATCTAGTAAAATATAATATAACCATTAACGAAAATATACTACTACCTTTTCAGAGTTCCGAAGGGCTCTGAAAAATGTTCTTAATCTTTAAATTGTGCGGAACCAATATATTTTTTAGATTAAAATAAGCATTTATAAAAATAGGATAAAACTTCATTTGCTACCGCTGATTTTCAAAACGTTTCCGAATAGTTTTTAAAGAGTATTAGTTTCGTCAACCTAGAATAGAAAAGCATTAATACTAACAGTAAAATTAATGTCATGTTGTTAATCTTGCATGTATAAATTCAATTACGCCGCTGGAAACGTTTAATTAAAAATTGATAGCATTCTATAAACCGATATATCGCTATCAGAAAACTGATTAATATACTATAAAAACTTTTCGTAAATGTTTCCGAAAAACAGTGGAAAGAAATTTTATTTTTATTTTTTTAATGCTTTTTTAATTCTTAAAAGTATACTACTTTTTTAGGTTTCTAATTATAAAGAATGCTTTTCGAAATCGTGGATAACTTAAAAGAGGATATTGCATATTTTCGTAAGCGGTTATATTACACTTTTATATTTTAAAAAAGATTTTCTTTTACAGTGTTGGAAGAAAATTTGATGAAAATCATAAGAAATGCTTTTAGTATAAATCTTATTATCATTATTATCAACTTCATTGTTATGCACTTTATTAGAAAATGAGATTAATTAATCGTTAAACGCATTAACACCAATATATTCGGAACGTAATCCTACTTAATGCCACAAGATATATATTTATTCATCGCTTTCAGACCGAATCTAGACACTAGTGAATCTTAATAAAAGTTATGCGCATGAAAGCAAATTCTTTTTCTTCTGACTACTCCTGGGAGAACAGTAAAGTGCACAGTGAATATGCATAAGATTTTTATCCGAGAGTTATCGCTCAGTAAAAAAGACAGATATTTCTTAATCTAGTATAATATAATATAACCATTAACGAAAACATACAACTACCTTTTCCGAGGAAAAGAATATGGCGAAACTTATTTGAAATATTTTTATTATAAACCCTATTTATTATCCATAACCTTCGGTGTTATGCCCTTTATTATGAAATGAGATTAATTAATCTTTTAAGGCATTAGCAGAAGACTATTGGGAACGTAATCCTATTTAATTACACAAGATATATTTATCACTGCTTTTCCGCCGAATCTAGACACTGGTGAATCTGAATAAAAGTTATGCGCACGAAAGCAAATTCTTTTTCTTCTGACTACACCTGGGAGAACTGCAAAGTGCACAGTGAATATCCATAAGATTTTTATCCAAGGGTTATCACACAGTAAAAAGGACAGATATTTCTTAATCTAGTAAAACATAATACAACCATTAACGAAAACATATAACTACCTTTTCCGAGGAAAAGAATATGGCGAAACTTATTTGAAATATTTTTATTATAAACCCTATTTATTATCCATAACCTTCGGTGTTATGCACTTTATTATGAAATGAGATTAATTAATCTTTTAAGGCATTAGCAGAAGACTATCGGGAACGTAATCCTATTTAATTACACAAGATATATTTATCACTGCTTTTCCACCGAATCTAGACACTGGTGAATCTGAATAAAAGTTATACGAATGAAAGCAAATTCTTTTTCTTCTGACTACACCTGGGAGAACAGCAAAGTGCACAGTGAATATCCATAAGATTTTTATCCAAGGGTTATCACACAGTAAAAAGGACAGATATTTTTTAATCTAGTAAAATATAATACAACAATTAACGAAAACATACAACTACCTTTTCCGAGTTACGAAGATCTTGGAAAAACGCTCTTAATCTTTAGATAGTGCGGAACCAATGTAGTTTTGAGATTTAAAGAAGCATTTATATAAAAAAAACTTTATTTTGCTACCACTGATTTTCGGAACGTTTCCGAATAGTTTTTATAGAGTATTAGTTTCACCAACCTAGAATAGATCAGCATTAACATTAACAGTAAAACTAATGTCATTTTGTTAATCTTGCATGTATAAATTCAATTACGCCGCTGAAAATGTTTAATTAAAAATTGATAGCATCCTATAAACCGATATATCGAATTCAGGAAACTGATTAATATACTATAAAAACTATTCGTAAACGTTTCCAAAAATCAGTGAAAAGAAAATAAACTTAATTTTTCTAAATGCTTCTTTAATTATCGAAAATATATTAGTTTTTGAGGTTCTAATTATAAAGAACGCTTTTCGAAATCATGAATAACTTAAAAGTATTTTCGTAAGCGGTTATACTAAAGTTTTTTTTAATTAAAAAACATTGTTTTTTACAGTGTTGGAAGAAAATTTGATGAAAATCACAAGAAATTCTTTTAGTATATATCCTATTATCTATTGCATTCAGTGTTATACACTTTATTAGAAAATGAGATTAATTAATATTTAAACGCATTAACAGCAATATATTCGGAACGTAATCTTACTTAATTCCACAAGATATATGTTTATTCATCTGGTTTAGACCGAATCTAGACACTGGTGAATCTTTATAAAAGTTATGCGCAAGGAAGCAAATTCTGTTTCTATAGACTGCTCTTTGGAGAGCAGTAAAATGCACAGTGAATATCCATAAGATTTTTATCCAAGGATTATCACACAGAAAAAAAGACAGATATTTCTTAATCTAGTAAAATATAATATAATCATTAACGAAAACATACAACTACCTTTTCAGAGTTAAGAACGACTCGGAAAAACGTTCTTAATCTTTAGATAGTGCGGAACCAATGTATTTTGAGATTTAAAGAAGCATTTATAAAAAAAAAAAAACTTTATTTTGCTACCACTGATTTTCGGAACGTTTCCGAATAGTTTTTATAGAGTATTAGTTTCACCAACCTTGAATAGATCAGCATTAACATTAACAGTAAAATTAATGTCATTTTGTTAATCTTGCATGTATAAATTCAATTATGCCGCTGAAAATGTTCAATTAAAAATTGATCGCATTCTATAAACAGATATATCGATTTCAGAAAACTTATTAATATACTATAAAAACAATTCGTAAACTTTCCAGAAAATCCGTGGGAAGAAAAGAAACTTTATTTTTCTAAATGCTTCTTTAATTATCGAAAATATATTAGGTTTTGAGGTTTCTAATTATAAAGAACGCTGTTCGAAATAATGGATAACTTAGAAGAGTTTATTGCATATTTTCTTAAGAGGTTATATTAAAGTTTTGTAAATTAAAAGCATTGTTTTTTACAGTGTTGGAAGAAAATGTGATGAAAATGATAAAGAATGCTTTTAGTATAAATCCTATTTTCTAATGTCTTCATTATTATGCACTTTATTAGAAAATGAGATTAATCAATCATTAAACGCATTAACACCAATATATTCGAAAAGTAATCCTACTTAATTCCACAAGGTATATATTCATCGCTTTCAGACCGAATCTAGACACTAGTGAATCTTAATAAAAGTTATGCGCATGAAAGCAAATTCTTTTTCTTCTGATAACTCCTGGGAGAACAGTAAAGTGCACAGTGAATAAGCATGAGATTTTTATCCAAGAGTTATCGCTTAGGAAAAAAAGACAGATATTTCTTAATCTAGTATAATATAATATAACCATTAACGAAAATGTACAACTACCTTTTTTGAGTTATGAAGGACTCGGAAAAACGTTCTTAATCTTTAGATAGTGCGAAAACAATATATTTTTGAGATTTAAAGAAGCATTTATAAAAATAACTTCATTTTGCCACCACTCATTTTCGAAGCGTTTCCGAGTAGTGTTTATAGAGTTAAATAGTTTCGTCAACCTAGAATAAAGCTGCATTAACATTAATAGTAAATTTAATGCTATGTTGTTAATCTTGCATGTATAAATTCAAATACGCAGTTGAAAATGTTTAATTGAGAATTGATAGTAACCTATAAACAAATATTCTGGTTTCAGAAAACTGTTTAATAGTCTATAAAAACTATTCGTAAACGTTTCCGAAAAGAAACTTTATTGTTTTAAATGCTTTTTTAATTCTCGAAAATATATTAAGTTTTGAGGTTTCTAATTATAAAGCACGATGTTTCGAAGTCACTGATATCTTAGAAGATGTTATTGTATAATTTTATATGCGGTTAGATTATAATTTTGTAAATTAGAAAACCTTTTTCTCTTGAAGTGTTGGAGGAACTTATGGTGAATATTAAACGAAATACTTTTAGTATAAACCATATTATCTATTACCTCTAATGTTATGCACTTTATCAGAAAATGAGATTAAATATACTTTTAAAGCATAACAGCAAAATATTCGGAACGTAAATTCCCTATGATATATTTATTCATCGCTATAAAACCAAATTTAGACACTGGTGAATATTAATAAATGTTATGAGGAAAAAAGCTAATTAAATTTCTTCTTACAGTTCCTGGGAGAACAATAAAGAGCACAGTGAATTTCAGTAAGGTTTATGTCCAAGGATTATCACACTGTAAAAAAGAGAGAAATTTTTTAAACTGGTCAAATATAAGATTACCATTAGCGACAATATACAGTCACCTTTACCGAGTTAAAAACGATTCCTAAAAATTTACTGAATCTTTAGAAAGTTCAGAAACTAATATATTTTTGAGAATTAAAGAAACATTTATACAAATAAATTCCTTTATTTAGGACTGATTTTTGAGTGGTTTTTATAGACTATTAATTACTTTCCTCAACGTGGAAAAAAAAATTTCAGATTCTACCGATTCTCAAGAAAACACATTTATAGTCAACAAAAATATTTTACAGACAGACATGATAAATTGACAGTATTAACATATACATTAAATTTAATATTATTTTGTTAGTATTGAATGTATCAATTTAATTACGCAGCTGAAAATGTTTTATTGAGAATTGACAGCAGCCTATAAACCAATATACCGGTTTCAGAAAACTGATCAATACGCTGTAAAAACTATTCATAAAATTTTTCGAAAATCAGTGGGAGAGAAAAAAAATAACATTATTTTTTTAACTGCTTCTTCACTGAGAAAAATGACTCTGAGTAAATCGATGTTTTTATTTTGTTATGAAACTTTTTATTTCAAATAGGACGACCCTATGCTTTCAATTCCGAAATACCAGAAATACTCAAAATATTGAAACTTGGACATACTCAAAACTGAGCACAAAGAAGTCAGTTCATACCCATTTTTGAAACATGGACATACACAAAACTGATTAGAATCAGTTCAAACTCATTTTTGAAACATGGAAATATTCAAAAATGAACACATGATGTTTTATTCTTGTGTGTGTGCATATTTTCAGAAATGAATATATACATGTTTCAGACTTCAGTAATTTTGATTCGGAGCCATTTTGACTATGCGACATACTCATATATTAGTATTTTTTGCTTAGTTTTGGAAATGCCGTTTTTAGATTGTTTAATTCTCAAAAATATATTACTTTTGAGGTTTCTAATTATAAAGAACGCTTTTCGATATCATGGATAATTTAGAAGAGGTTATTGTATATTTTCGTACGAGGTGATATTATAATTTTGTAAATTAAAAAAACATTGTTTTTACAGTGTTGGAAGAGCTTATGGCGAAGATTAAGAGACACTTTAGTGTAACCCATATTATCAATTACCTTCATTGTTATGCAGTTTGTTAGAAAATGAGATTTTAATATTCTGTTAAAGCATTTACAGCTAAATATTCGGAACGTAATCCTATTTTATTCCATAGGATATATTTATACATCAGTATAAGACCAAATCTAGACACGAGTGACTCTTAATAAGATTTATATGCAAGAAAACAAATTCATTTTCTTTTGACTATTCCTGGGAGAGCAGTAAAGAGCACTGCGAATTTAAGTAAGGTTTATATCCACGGATTATCACCTTCCACACAGATACTATTCAATGTATTACTGATTTCTTCTTGCATGTAATTTTATGTCGTTTCGAACTAATTCTTTTACTTTTATATAATCAATATAATGTTCAATTAGTCAATTATTATCGGCATGCACTGTAAAAAAAGACAAGTTTTTCTAAGACAAATTACCACAAATGAAAATACACAATAATCATTTCCGAGTTATTCTCGATACCGGAAAGCGTTTTTTTTATTTTTAGAAATTTCAGTAACTTATATATTACCGGCATTTAAAAAGGACATTTATTAATATTATTGACATTTATTAATTTATTTATTCATCAGTATTAGATCAAATCTAGACACTAGTGAATCTTAATAAAATTTATATGCAAGAAAACGATTTCATTTTCTTTTGACTATTCCTGGGAGAACAGTAAAGGGCACTGCGAATTTAAGTAATGTTCATATCCAAGGATTATCACCTTTCACACAGATACAGTTCATTGTATTATTATTTTCTTCTTCCATGTAATTTTATGTCATTTCTAAATAAGTCTTTTATGTGGATATAATCAATATAATGTTTAATTAATTGGTATATCGGCATGCATTGTAAAAAAAGGCAAATGTTTCTTAATCTATTAAAAATTACCAGAAATAAAAATACCCAATAATCACTTCCGAGTTATACTCGATACTGGAAAACATTTTTTTTTTATTTTTCGAAATTTCCTAAACTAATATATTACCGATATTTAAAAAAAACATTTATTAAAACAAAGTTCTTCTTCTGGCCATCGATTTTCAGAAACGTTTTGAATAGTTTTATAGTGTATTAATTAGTTTACTCAATCTCGATTTTCAGAAACGTTTTGAATAGTTTTATAGTGTATTAATTAGTTTACTCAATCTCGATTTTCAGAAACGTTTTGAATAGTTTTATAGTGTATTAATTAGTTTACTCAATCTCGATTTTCAGAAACCTTTCGAATAGTTTTATAGTGTATTAATTAGTTTCCTCTAGATTATGTGTTTTTCAGATGCTATCAATTCTCAAGTAACATTTTCATGGTCAACAAACATGTTTTACAGGCGAACATGATAAATTAACAGCATTAATATTAACATTAAAATTAATATTATTTTTTAATCTTTCATGTATAAATTCAATTACGCAGCTGAAATTTTTTAATTGAGAATTGATAACATCCTAAATTCCGATATACTGGTTACAGAAAAGTGATTAATACACAATAAAAACTATTCGAAAACGTTTCAGAAAGTCAGTGATAGCGAAATAAACTTTGTTTTTATAAATTTTTCTCTAAATCTCAAAAATATACTATATTTCTGTGGTTTCTATAGATGAAGAACTCTTGTCGAAATCGTGGATAACTCGTTAAAGGTTATTGTTTATTTTGTTTAGTATATTTTAGGTTTTGTGTGCTCTGGATAACAGTTTCCATCTTGTGCTGCGGTTGCAGCACACGGCAGGTCGGGCAGCCTATCCGACATATATAAGAGTAACAGATGCTGAATTGGGATATCGTTCCTTGTAGCTCAGTGGTAGAACCTCAGAGCACTATTCTGGGGTCCCGGGTTCGATTCCCGGCTTGGGACATTTTTCACTCTGTTGGATTAACGCTCAGTTTAGAAATGAAAAATACACTTGTTTGTTACTCATTAGTTTCGGGTGAATTTTACTCCTGAAAAATTAATTGGAAAATTGATTGGAATTTACTTATATTTAATTTGTCTTAAAGATATTGTATGGAGACAGTATCAATTTACATATACGATTAGAATAGTGCTGCATATAATCATGAGACACCATTCCCAATATGCTTTCCATAATAGATATCGCAGCGGATTTTGAGCTTATTTCATACAATATTAGGGATGCATTGTAATCATCATCTTAGCATTCTATATAAAGCTATTTAAAACCACTCAATGTTAAATCTACAAGCGTTTTTATTTCTTTCATTGAACATAAAGACCCTTTTGCCATGTTTAAAGCTATCCCAAATTATCATAAAAATAATCTACATTTAAAAAAAAAATAAAAAAAGCATCTAGTAATACAATAATGGAGATATTTTAAATGTGTAAAGAAAACATTAAAATAATTAATGCCCCTGTAATCAGTAAGATAATTTAATATTAATTAAATATTAGCTAATAAGAAGTACAAATCTTTTAGAAATTTAATTGTTTGAGGATACTTTAGTAAGACAGGATGAACTTACGTATACGTACAGAATAACAATGCATTTATTCATGATCTATGATCCACACTATGCTTCATATAATAGACAACATTGTTGATTTGCGAACTCTATTCATAGACTGATACTGTAGCGTTGTAGTCAACATCTTAGCATTCTACCTAAAGCTATTCAAATTCAAACAATGTTAAATACACATGCCATTTGTTTTGTTATTCGCATTGAACTGCTTGACGATTATAAAGCATTTCCAATAAACCTAAAATAACCTACATTTATGCGCACATAAAACATCTAAACACCACGTAATATGGTTAGCAGGACACCTATAATCATGTAAAGATTATCATATATAAAATATTCCAAGTAAATATGATTCCATTGTAAATATGATTCCGTACTTATAACATAGTTGCCAACCTCCCGCTTTTTTGAGTACCAGTAAAATGTCACAAAAATTTTAGCTTTATTAAATTGCAGACATTGCAAGATTAAATAAAACAAATATTTTCACATAAAAATATTGATATAAAAAAATCGGGAAGTTGGCAACTATGTATATAATATTTTTCTTTTTATTATAAAGATTTTTAAAATGAAGAAATTTAAATTTCTTTTCTCTCTTAAAACTTGATCGATCTTACAAAATAAAAATACAACCTATATTTCTTTTAAATGCTAAAAGATGTAAATTAACAACATAATAAATACACAATAAACTAACTTTTATTAGGTTGTTTGACATGTTTCGGCTCACTCAGAGCCAATTCCAAAAACAAATTAGAAAATTTCATAATTGCACGGTCTTTCAAGTTATTATTTAAAATGCTATAATTTAATTTTCATGTATTTAATAATTACTTATGTTATATTTTATTTTTATTTGGTTGTTTATTTTCATATCTGTAACCATGGAGAAAGTCGAGCCACAATTTCGGTAAGTTAAAAGATGCTGCATCGTTAAATATTGTATTTTTGCATTTTAGTATCTCTATGGTTTCTATTATTATGAATGGATAATATAGACTGGAGGGAGAAATTATTTGCTGCATCGTTACAACCAAGTAAAAGTAAAATATAACGTGCGCAATTTTTATAACCAAGTAAAAATAAAAGATAACGTAATTTTTAAGTACATGAAAACTAAATGACAATAAAATACAGACTAAATGACAATAAAGATTTTAAATAATAACTCCAGACCGTACAATTATGGAATATTCTTGTCTGTTTTTGAAAATGGATCGCAGTGAGCCGAAACATCGTCAAGCAACCTAATAAAAGTTATTTTATTGTGTATTTATAATGTTGTTAATTTACACCTTTTAGCACTTAAAACAAATATATTATTACAAGGTGTTATAATTTATTATATTTTAGAAATGCATCTCTTAATGCACAATGGGTTGCTAAGCAGTTCAGCTAATTTAACAATAAATATGTTTGAATTTTTTTATTTCTAAACATAAAACAATAAAAAATCATTATAAAAAATCATTAACAGATGTGCTTTTATATTTCTATGTAAAAAATAAGTTTCAGAAACTGTAAATAGATTGAATGTATAAAAATCCTTACTCACAATGAACACATATTTTATTTCCTTAGCTGTTATTGAGTTTGAGTTATATAAAATGGTAATTAAATGCATTAAAATGCAAAAAACCTCATTAATCAGGCTTTAAAAAATATTTTCGTATATCTCATATTTTAATGCATTTCTCGTGTACTGTTTCATAATGATTAACTTTGTGTCGCTGATACTTTTATCATGTAAATTTAAATTTCAGTGAAAAATATAATGGTGAAAAAGCGATTAATTAAAACTTTCATTGTTATTTTAATGAAATTGCTGAAACCTCATTGCCTTTAGCTATTAATATTTCTATTCATGGTCTCAAAGACAGAAAATATCAAATATAATTAGCTGTGTTAAAAAAACAATTTTTAATGATGCATTAAATATTTTCATAAGTAAATTGAGTTTGATAAAACGCATGCAATTTTTTACTTATTACTCCATAAATTTTGATAAAAATAGGTAATAATTTTTTTTAAATAATATGATATTTTTTCTTTATTTAAAGTATTATGTATTTATTTAAATATAAATAGAATTTTTGTTATGAATTATTCTTTTTTTTTTAATACACTAATTTTTATTAAGTACCGAGTGTCCAAAAATGACTGATGGATTTTAAAATTCAATAACTTGCAAACGGTGACAGATATTTAAAAAATATATATTGCAGGAGGGTTATGTATGGCCTCAGGAATTATTTTTTACTGTGATTCTTGATTTTAGTTCAAATTTCAAACAATAGATGGCGCTGACAGCAATTGGGGCTCATCAGTGCTGAGTGACGTAAGTTTTGGCCTCGACTCAGCGCCGATCGTTGTCAGCGCCATCTATTGTTTGAAATTCGTACGAAAATCTAAAATCACAGTTAAAAAAAAACTCCTGACATCATACATAACCCTCCTGCAAGATTTAAAAAAATATATATCTGCCACCGTTTTCAAGTTATTGAATTTTAAAATCCATCAGTCATTTTTGGGACACCCGGTATAACAAACAGTATTTACTTTTATATTGTTTTATATCGACATCCAAGAAAATATATTTGCGAATTTTTGTCTTAATGAGAAATTTAATTAGATATTGGATCTTTATAAATGCATATACCCATACATTAAATCTCTAAAAATCCATGTAACGACGAAAGATAGAGCTAAAAGCTAGCCTAACAGGATGTTTGGTTCACAGCAAAAAAAAAAAAAAAAAAAAAAAGATAAATGTTTCTGGTTCTAGCTAAATTTTACGAAAATATAACATAACCTCTTCCGAATTATCCACGATTTAAAAAAGCATTCTTCTTTCTTCAGAAATCAGACAAAGTAATACATTTTCGATATACAAAATAATAATAAATGCTAGCTTTTTTCTATGCTGTTTAAATTTAAAACGCATTTTCTCAGTTTGACTTTTTTACATTTAAATGCCAAAGCCTTCCTAAAATCTCATGAAAATATATCCTTGAAATTTAATAATTAATCATTATTGAATTTATCGATTATTTTCTGTCCATTTTATTTCTTTTAAAATCAGCAATTATATCTATGTACAATTCGCACATTTAGCGCATTCATTTTTAAATATACAAAATACTGTAAAAAATTACGAAATAAATTTTTGACAATAAATTTTTTTCAAAATCTGAAAATTTCAGCCATTTAATTATAACTATTATTATTTTTCTTATAAATCTCAAATTTATTTGTGTTCTCTTAAAATTTTAAAACTTAAAAAATAGATATAGTGATTTATGCTGAAACATTTTAATTTCTCCTTATTAGTAAAAATAAAAAATAAAGTTAAAAGTAACGAATTTTGTTGGATTTAAATTTGATTGAAAAAAATGGTAAAAAAATATGTTTTCCTTTATGGACGCAATATCGATTTCGTTTATATTGATTATACTGGAGCTACAAAATTACATTCATTGGATACTTTTTCGATGAAACACCAATATTTGTTTAATATTGTATTTATATTGGAAATATATGCTATGAAAGCTACTACAGAAATAATTAGCGTAAGAATGGAAACATATGTAATAAAATGCCAATGCTGCAAAATAGATGACTTACATTAGGAATATTATATTCATTATCAGCAATGAAAAGGCAAGGTACTTCTTGATATAACGGTGAAATATTGCACACATCCCCAGTCTTGAAGTTACCAAAGTATTGACATTTCAAATAACATTAGTCTATTATTGCTCTAAAATGTGAGTACATGTAAACTAAATTGAAAAACCCAATAGAAAAATAAAAACTTCTTTCAAATCTGTGCACATTTTACACTTTTATTTGTAAACTCAATCGATTTTTCCTCTCTTCAACGATTCTTATACCACTAGAGCTTAGTTGTTGTTTTTTAAATCAGAGTTTAAACCACCATTAAGTTACGTTATCTTCACAAATAAATACCACAAAATTAAAATTATTTATATGGATTAAATATTAATTGCTCTTAATGAGATACAATCTCTTATCATGTAAAACAGATGCTTGAAATTCTCGTATCATTTGTATATTAATGACTAAATTAATTCATTTAGCGAACCTTTAAGCGTCAATAATCTTTTAGTTCTTTAAAAATTTTATTACATAATAGTAAGAAAAATTCAGAAGAACTAATTGAAGAGTTTTGAAATTATTTTCGCTTTTCTTTTGAATAATTTGTTAATGAGATACAATTATTTTCATCTTTCAAATAACATAAAAAAACATATTTTTCCTATAAATAAATTTAAAATGCTCATGTTTAACTTTAATAGAAGAAACATGCTGCTGTAATTTGAATATTATTAAAGAATGAGACGATCTTATAAATAAACGGAAAAATAATTCAATTATCTATTAATTAGGGATAGATTTCTTGATTATTTTTCATAGATTTGAAAAACAGATGTGCTCATGCTGAGTATTAACAAAAGAATTTTAAATAAAAGATGTAAAAAAAAAGATACCTCATGCAATCTGTAAATGCGCTATGGTAGTTCGGCAAAAAATTTACAATTGTTAACATTTCTCTAGCATTATCTGGTAATTGAATGTATTGTTGTAGGAAATTATTCGTACTACTATTAATCAAATAACGTACCGTTTGGGCAGAATTAAAACACCCCTACTCCGACCTCTCTATACAGAGTTATTCTAAATGATGAACTCATTTTTAAAAAATTGTATTTATTAAAGTACAAATCCAAAATGAACTATTTTTATACCAATGAAAAGAGGAAGTTTCAAAGTTTTTTTTATACCGAATTTGGTACGAATTGCTGCACTGCAATTTGCGACTCACTTCTTTAACTCAAGAACGCAGAAAACCTTGTGCTCCACAGTAGCCATCTCACTCACAACTGACAGTGAAACGAAATCGCGGTCTATCTCCGCGCGACCTCTACCGGCCGCCTCTGGAACCATCACCGCTTTGAAAGCCGTGCACTCAGTAACAGCAGATACGCTTTATCGTGTGTGGGACGAGTTTGGCTATCGCGTCGATGTTTGCCGTGCAAAAAACGGTGGACACATTAAACATTTATAATGTCTTAAAAAAAACTTTGAAACTTCCTCTTTTCATTGGTATAAAGTTTGTTCATTTTGGATTTGTACTTTAATAAATACATTTTTTGAAAATGGGTCCATCATTTAGTATAACCCTGTATATTGAACTAGTCAGTGTATAAGCTTCAAATTATGTACACATACTATTCAAGACATGGCGACATGGTATACACTAAAAAACGTAGTTTCAGAAATCACCGATAGATGGCGCTGTACAACTAGACATATGCTGAAAAAACACAAAAACACATTGTAAACACATTTTATTTGAACGTTCGAAACATTCATGTGACAAGGACCTTATCAACGCAGGAAATGCTACTCAATATGTCTTCTTTCTTGAAAATGTAAAATCTTCTGTCTGTGGACAACTTGTTCAATTGCAGATCGTAACTGATCGACTGAGATGCTTCTCACATTCCGATTGATACCTTCTTTCAAATCTGCAATGGTTACCATACGTTCTTTATATACAAGATTTTGTAAATATCCCTACTACAGGGCTGCCACTGGCGACTATTGTTATATTCTATTCGCACCATTATTTAACAAAATTAATTTTGTAGTATAATTCTATTTCACATGTTGTAAGGTGTGTGTGAAAAAATTTTGTTTTGAGAAAGTGGTGCCAGGTAGAATTAAAAAATAGTCGTCAGTGGAAGCCCTCCTACAGCCAAAAACAACACTGATTAGGATCCCATACTTGCCAATTTTCAACTAAACTTTCGTACAATGCGAGTTAAATTTAATCCAGGTTAAAGAGGTTTCGAACCAGAAAATATATCTGGAAAAATAATATATTTTTAGTTTCATGTTCGTTCGCGGAACCTATTTGAATATATTTCTTAAAATAAAATTCTGGTTTGTAACCTGTTTAACCACGATTAATTTAACGAACATTGTGCGGAAGTTTAGTGCGATGTTGGTAGGTATGAGATCCTGAGAGCGAGATGGCCAGGCTGTTGAAAATGCACGAGAGATTACTCCGTATGTAGATTAGTGAAACGTTGTCGAAGAAACTGCTGTACACAAGGTCCAATACGTGGAAGCACTTCATCTTGCATAAAGGTAATTGAGTCAAGAGATGGATGAGCTGTTGTAAATGGGTTACAACAAAAAGTTTCAAGCATCCTTTTGTACCTGTTAGGTGACACGGTGCATGACACAGGACCATTGCGATGAGCCTCTTCAAAAAGAAAGATCCAAGAATAAAAGTGGCAGTGAATCCACTGATTTATAGTTATTATTAATATATTTTTTTGTTTTTATTTCACATTGTCTGCTATACAGTACCATCTATCGATGTTTCTGGATATTTTTTTCCATTAGCCATTTCCGCATTTCTTCAATAGTATGTGCACAAAATTTTAAGCTTATACATTAAGCAGCTCAGTATATAGAGACGTCGGAGTAGAGGTGTTTTAATTCTGGCTACCCTGTATATTTAATAACATAACTTTAATTGAAATAGTGTTACAGACTTGCCAAGTCTCCGGCTTTTTGGATACCAGTATTTTAGTACAGAAAAGTTTGTTTTATTTGATTATAGCATTCTGTGGTTTGAAAGAACAATATTTTTCTTTAAACAATTACTGGTGTACGAAAAGCCGGAGACTTGGCAACTCTGGTGTTAAAACTGCTGCTCAGCTAAAATATAAAGTTTGAAAAACCGTCATGCGATTTTTTAAAATAACAAATGTGTTTACATTATATTGCATGAAGAAATTTTAAGTAAAAAATAATCTATGCCAAATGTAAATGTTCTGGATAGTTACATCAGATTTCGCATGTTATTTAAACAACATTATATAAAACACACAATTAAGAGTTTAGATGTGTGTCAAATACTGTAAATGCACTATGATAGTTCAGCAAAATATTTAATAATTGTTAACGTTTCTTTAGCATTATCTGGAAATTGAATGTATTGTTGTAGAAAATTCTTTGTATCATTATTAACCGATATATTGAATAACATACATTTAATTGAAATGGTGTTGAAACTGCAGCATAGCTAAAATATAGAGTGTTTCAAAAACAATCAACTGATTTAAAAGAAATCATAACTAATACTCAGCTTTTAATCCGTTTAATCGAATAATTTATAAGTAGAAAGAGGAAATCTCGAGTTTCACGCAGTTGCAGACAGGTAGCGCTAACGCTCTTCCTTCCTCCCCCCCCCACCTACTTCAGTGTTTTTCACGATGACGATTCCGCAACAGAAATCGTTTCGTGTTCAACGCTTTGCGAAGTGTGAGCCATTAACAACTGTCCAGCGTGAATTTCGCCGATAATACCTTGATGTTGAACTTCCTATCGCTCAGAGCTTTAAGTGATGGTATAAACAACTCCAAGTTGTCTGGATAAAGGGGAAAAAATACATAAAACACATAATTAAGAGTTCAGATAACACATCGGCTGATAAGTTCCCAGTCTGGCACACAGATAACGTTGCAATCGCCGAACCAATGCGTTTTTTAGTAAATACTTACCTTTAAAAGGTAGCAGAAAAAATGACATGACGATTCGCCGTGTGGATAAAACGTTAGAGTGATTTTAGTTTAACGACTTTGTTGATAAACAAAAAAATGGATAAACAAGAATTTCAAGAATTGTTATTTGATGGGAAAAAACCCCGTTCAAACAAAAGCTTGGCATGATAAGTGTTATCCGGACACTGCACCAGGTAAATCAACCATTATTGACCGAGTTGCTGAATTCAAACGTGGTCGTACGGACATCAATGATGCACCACGCAAAAGAGGTGATTACTCCGAAAATCATCAAAAAAAGTCCACAAAATCGTTTTGGGGAACCGTAAAGTGAAGTTGCAGGAGATAGCCCAGACTCTGAAGATATCCAAGGAACGTGTAGGTTTTATTTTGAATGAACATTTGTCTATTAAAAAGCTGTTGTCAAAGTGGGTGCCGCGCGTGTTGACTTTTGACCAAAAACAACAACGAGTCGATGATTCTGAGCAGTGTTTGGAGCTTTTTCGTTATAAAATTATGTTATTAATTATTAAATTATTATTATTATTATTAAATTATTATTATTAAATTATTATTATTAAATTATTATTATTGAATTATTATTAATTACTATTAAAGTTATGTTATTTATTAAAGTTATAATGTTGTGTTTTCTTTATTAGACCGGGAACTTATCAGCCCATTTGTTATGTGAGAGCATATAAATATTTCATTAAAATTTTTCAAAATCTGCAATTGCACATTTGTAGTTTGACAAAATATTTAATAATTGTTAATATTTATTTAGCATTATCTGGAAATTGAATGTATTGTTGCAAGAAATTCTTCAATCATTATTAACTCATCATTATTAACTGGATAATGTATATTGCATAATATACATTTAATTGAGATTGTTTCAGAATTATGTAATGTAAGGTAAAATTTAATTTTTCAGAGTATCCTTTAAACATTCTTGTTTGATATTTAGTGAAATGTGTCTGGTAGATGATGCCAAATCTGGTGAACTTTTCATTCAGAAATTCAGAATTCCTACGAGAAATTTTGAATAGTAATTTTATTTTATTTTATTCGTGTAATTCATCATTACATAAAACAAAAATAACTATTCACAAATTCAGGTGGAAATTCGAAATTTCTGAATAAAAATCCGCCAGATTTGGCAACACTGATAAACAGATACCTAGTAAAGTTCATATGTTAAGTAGTTCAAGTTTTTAATTTGCAAACCTATAATCTCAATGGAACAAGATATTTCTTACAACATTATATTTAAATTAAATGTTTATTTTTCTGCAATTACTATCCTTTAATCTCGTCATCAATACCATCAATTTTATATATTTTGTAAAATACAAAACTGAGTGTCTTATATCATTGTTATAGATATTGGATTTCCGTAAAAAAGGTTAATTTTAAAGGAAATAGCATTGTTTTATAAATCTATTCTGGGAGGTTCATGGAATTATTGGTTTTACAGCCATGTGCCGAAGTGATGTAGTTTAAAATACTCATAATCAAATCATCAACATCAAATATAAAATCTATGTGTTTTAAGCATATTGCTGTTGCGACAACAAAACTGTGTTTTTTCCGTTAGATAATATAAATTATGCATTTTAAAAAGTTTTGAAAATTACGGAAAAGTAAGCAAAGAAATCATAAATAGTTTGAAAAAAAAGAGCATATACCTAACTTGATAAGAAAAGTGTACAAATTTAGGTTAGGGTATCACAACTGATATCATATTTAAAGAACTGTAAAATTGGTGTACCTTAAACATGATATTTTTAAATTAAATATTTTATTAAATATATTATAACGTTAAAATATTATAAACGTTCTGATTTTCTGACGAAAATGGCAATAGGTTATTATTTCTGAAACCTACAAACGTCTCTTTGATATTTTCTTACCCCGTTTTACCTTTTTATTTGCAATATTTTATGGTCAAAAATTTACAATTATTAAAACCTTCATAAATCTCCTTAAAAATCTAAAAGTTTCCGGTATAGCTGGTACATTTAACCATCTCAGAAAAACAATTTTTAGTTTTGCATATATTTTTACACTTTTCTCTATATGATTTCTTTGTATATGCAATTTTTGTATGGTCGATAATCTACAATTATTAAAACCTTTATAAATCTCCTTAAAAATTATAAAAGTTACCGGTGTAGTTTATACATTTAACCATCTCAGAAACGCAATTTGTAGTTTTGCATATATTTTTACACTTTTCTCCATATGATTTCTTTTTATATGCAATCTTTTATGGTCGATAATCTACAATTATTAAAACCACCATAAACCTCCTTAAAACCTATAAAAGTTTCCAGCTTAGTTTATACATTTAACCATCTCAAAACGCAGTTTTTAGTTTTGCATATATGATTTCTTTGTATATGCAGTTTTTGTATGGCCGATAAGCTACAATTATTAAAACCTTCAATAAAACTCCTTAAAAATTATAAATGTTTCTGGTATAGTTTATACATTTAACCATCTCAGAAACGCAATTTGTAGCTTTGTATATACTTTTACACCATACCAACATTTTTTAAATTATTTTCTCTGTTGGATAATATTATAGAGATGTTTTATTCATTGATTGCAAGAAACGTCATATCATTTTCAAATACTAATAGTTATCCCAGAATCTATCTTTAATACAAGTAGATATCAAGAAATACGTTGCGCTTTTTATAAGACATACATATGTCGACGCCAATTTATTCATGGAAAACTAATGCAGAAGATCAATGAGATAGGTTATTTCCGAGACTCATTACACGTTGCCTTAATAGACGACATTAGGTTATTTCCCTTCTCTTACTTTATGGAGTATTAGAGAAAGTAATATTTCTTTCAAACACATTTTAACATAATAGCATCTCTACGATATTGATACATAGTTTTAATCTGTATATTCATATGCAAATAGATATCTAAAATGTGGATTTCTTGAGAAGTTTTGGGAATTTTTTGTAATGTTGTTATTTTTAAATAGATAGAAATTTTGGGATAAGACTGGAAGAACTAAATTATATACACATATATATTTATGCATATTTTTATTCTGTATATTCATATACACATAGATAGCTAAAAATGTTATACCTTTCTTGAGAAATATTGGGAAATAATAGTAATATTTTTACTTTCATTTAGAGAGAAATTTTGGTATAAGGCTGAAAGATTTAACTAGTATACACATAGATATTCATACTTTTATTTTGTATATTCATATACACATAGCTATCTAAATGTTTCATGGATTTTTTTAGAAGTGTTGGAAGAACTAATTTATATACACAAAGATATTTATGCATATTTTTATTCTGTATATTCATATACACATAGATAGCTAAAAATGTTATGCCTTTCTTGAGAAGTATTGGGAAATATTCCTGATATTTTTACTTTTATTTAGATTGAAATTTTGGTATAAAGTTTGAAGAACTGATTCATATATTTCATTAGATTTTCATACTGTTATTCTGTATATTCATATACTTATAGCTATATAAAAATATGGATTTCTTGAGAAATATTGGGGAAATTTCGTAATATTTTTACTTCTATTTAGATGGAAATTTTGGGATAATGTTGGAGGAATTAATTCATATACACATAGATATTCATACACATTTTTATTCGTTATATTCACATACACGCAAACAGCTAACAATTTTTTAGTTTTCTTCAGAAGTAAGGGAAATTTTGAAAATATTTTTAATTTAAAATTTAAAAATTAATTTATTCAAATTGGAATAAAATATACTTCCAGTAGAACTTGAAATTTTACTTTTCTTAGTTACAGGCGTAGATGGAATCGCAATTTGTACCCCAACACAATAAACAGTTGTTAACGGCGTATAAACAGATATAGCGATGTATTATTTTGAATATTCAATAAATCGTAGCAAAAGATGTTCTAATTTCAAGTTACATGATATTTTATGATTTTAAACAATCTGTATGTAAATAAGAAATAAAGGAATAGCATATTTTTAAAAGATTAGTATCCACTACAATGATTATAAAAAATATTTAGAAGTTGTTACAGTTATATATGTATGCAATGAATCTTCATGCAACTTAACTATTTTAAAAATTGAAAATTGTTTATTTTTTTGTATTTTATTTTATTAAGAAACACACTGAAATGAATTCACTAATGTAAAAGATATATTCTTGAAAGTATTACAAAAATATTTTCCAAAAGGATTTACATATCAAAATGCCATATTGGATGCTTCATAAAAATATATCATTCATGTGAAGAGCGCGAGAGTGAAGTGTACATGATTTATCTTTATAAAATTTCGCAAAATTCATGAAATACGTACTAGAGAATAAATGATTGAATTTTATTGCATAGAACAGCTACGGATAGATCGTATGAAAAAGAAAAATTTTAGCGCGAAAAGTTATATTGCATGACATACTTTTATTTAAATTTAAAATTTCTGTACATTCACAGCAATATTATTTTGTCTAAAAGCTTACATGTATTCCCACATATCCAGGTAAAACAATATATATTTCTGGATAGATATTTCAAACAGAGGTTCACAAATGTATGCTTTAAATACATGAAAAGAAACAAAAGTATGTAGTGTTTTTTTAGTAATTTTAATTTGATATAATCTGTACTTTTTAATGGCCGGAATAATCCTGCAAAATACACATGAGTGCTGTATAGTGATTGCATGCTGTACAGTGTCATTAATGCTATACGTTGCTGTATAGTGACGGCTGTACAGTTGTAATTTGTAAAAAGTTAAGTTATATGAAGTTTATTTGTATCCGTATATAACTGTAACCTCTGAATATTTTTTTATAATCCTTGTAGTAAGTATTAACACTGACAAGTTAAAATTACCGGAATTTTATTTTATTTAGAAAGTTCGAAATAATACCAGAAAATACTAATAGCAATATTTACTTTACTTAATTACAGACATTTCGTGATTACATAAAATAAAAATTCTTCTTTCGAAATTTCCGGTATGAATTCCTAATTTTAGATTTAAAAATCACGCGTATACTCGTGGTTGGCAGCGAACGGGTTAACAATTTAAAACTCTTCATAACACAGCTGCATATTCCGTTATTGGAACTGCAGATTTTAAACTGTAATACTCAAACTGTAATGTTTTATTTGTCGATTTGTCTGCAAGAATGCATATACCCAATATGCTGATTATTAGGCGTTGTAAGTTCAAAGATACAATATCTATTAAAGATGTACGGCTATACCGTTAATTTAGTTTTACAAAATAATAAACTACAAAAACCTGATCTTCCTCATTTAAATGTCTTCTTCAATATATACGCGTAAAAAAATTGAAATTAGAAGTTATAAATTTTTCAATGCGATATTTGTTTCACAAATATACAATACTTCTAAAGTATTCTTACAAGAAAAAAGGAATGACCAAAACCTTTTTAATTCCCTTTGCAATTCTAAGATTTCGGTTGTACATTGAAATGTACTCCATTACAGAGATTTCATAGTAACAAAATGGTTTTTAAAATGTTCTTTGCGTTTTATACCATCAGACATTTTTTTCAAACTGAGAGTGTTTCTAAGTACAAAACTATTAATATAAACAGAGTAATGTAAGTAAGCTGTATTTGATTAATGCTATGAAATTATTTACAAAAAATGCATTTATTTCGATACGTTACATTCGTAAAAAAAAAAAAAAAAAAAAAAAAAATCAAATAACACTAAAAAATAGAAACTGAACTAATAATAAATATTTTCTGTAAAGTGGGCCATACCTCAAAGTGTTTAGAAAACTCTTTAAAAAAATAAAGTTAAAAAATGTATTAAGCATCATTCAACAATTATTAAACGAATAAATATCTTGAAACTATGTATTTTTTTTCTTATTTTAAATGTTTTTTCATTTTGTTTCTAAATGATTCTAGTTTATGTAACTTACAGTTAAATCCCCAAATAGCTCTAAAAAATTCCAATAAATATATGTTATGTGTTAGCAGAAGGAATTGTAAATGAATGTCGTTGTCTCTAACATTCATACCTGTAGTAGAAAAGACATCTAGTTTAAAAAAGAAAAAACCCACAAAACTCATAACAGTCAGATTGTTTTATAATATCGTTCACGAGTACATTGTAATATAGACCTATATAACAGTAACATACATAAAAAAGAAATTGTATAGATAATTTACGCTTTAGTAAAGTGATAATTCACATCCTTTGTATTTAATTTACTCTTTATGTAAATTATTTTACTTTTAAAAAGGTTGTAATAAGAGATTTGCTATTTTAAGAGGAATAAGCGAAAATGAATCAAATATTATTTAAAATTTTGTGAATGAATTATCTGTAAACTATATAGAAATATTAACAATATTTATAAGTTTTTGTATATTCTTAGTATTTCTTAAAAAAATATGTTTATGTAAGTTAGAAATATATTATTTGAGATTGACCCCAGTAAACCTTTTCCAGAAGTTAGTATTTTTATTAACAGCAAGAAGGGTGTAAATGAATACAATTATTCCTAAGATACGTAATCGCAATAAAATAAAACATTGGAATTTATACACGGTCAAAACTTATAAATGACTAACTTCTTTTATGTGTTGCTTCGAATGTACAAATTTCCACCTAAAACAGTTAAAAATTGATAAAGCTAAAAATAACAAACAGTTCTCTATCGAAGACATATAATATCAGTGGCAAACGAGAGTAATACATTTGTGTTTTACCACGTGCAGAGATCAATTTATCGTTTTGCAAATATGATGAGGATCAGTAAAAATTATTATTATTGTATTTAATTTCTCCTCTGCCGAAAGCAAATAATAATTTATTTCATTTCTATTACAATATGATATTTTCTTTCTTACAAATATTCCTTACTCTTCAATATATTACTTGTAATAAAGTTTCATCGCTCAAAACACAAGTTCACTGAAGGAGATTTTACAATTATTTCGAAGGAACGGAAGACGAAATCCCGTTTTCAAACAGAAATTTGAAGCATTTTACTGAAAGATTAACAGGATATTTCTTCAATTGGATATTGCGTGAGAGATAAATTTTATTATGTTAAAGAATGCTCTTTAGAAAATTTAAATTCGATGAAATTTTGAATCAAAAGAATATGGAAATTTATTAGAATGCGTTTTAAGATATTTCAGAAATTAGATGTCTATAAAATTTTCCTTCAATTTATTTATTAACGGAATGCCTTGTAAATTAGTATAGTTATAGCTGGAACATACATATTTGTAGAAAAATAAAAATAATAATAAGTGAATAAACATAAATGTCGAATCTTTATGATAAGCAACAACAAGAGCGAAATATTTCACTTACATGGCATAAAAGCAATTAAATCTAACTAATATTGGTACTTAGTATTATCCGGACCAGAGCAGGTACAACTGAGCCAAGCATGGCGCCAATTATACCAATTACGTTAACCCTTATTTTTTGAAAAGTATATAGTTTATTTATTTATTATAGTTTTTTAGAATAATTTATACTTTATTTTTTATTATAGTTTACAGTTTTTTATTATTTATTTATTATTGTTTATTTATTTGTTTTATTTATTTACCTTACACTATTTACCATTTTAAACAATTTTATATATTTAACAGTATTAAATTACTGTTTTGCACATTATTGGCAACGATAAACAAGATTGACTATTGACTACTATTATTTGCGATCTATCCCCTGGCCCGGCTAATATGTAAGTACCCAAATATTTAATAATTCACCGTCTAAGACAATATATAAAGAAATAAAATGACAGCAAGTGACTTTTGCTTCTACCAAGAGAAAAATTTGCCGAGATCAATTTATTAATTTGCAGAATTGATGAGAATCGGTAAAGTTTATTATTGTAACTCATTTCTGCTGGAAGCAAGGAATATTTTATTTCAGTTCTATTACAATACGATGTCTCGTTTCTAACACATCTTCCTTATTCTTCAATATAATACTTGCAATATATTTTTAATTCTCAAAACAGAAAGAAGTTCACGCGAAGAAATTCTACGTTTATTTAAAAGTAACGGAAGACGAAATCTTTTTTTAAATAGAACTTTCAAGCATTTTAGTGAAAGTTTAGTTATGATATTTCTGCAATTGGATAGTACATGAGAAAAAAACTTTACTATGTTAACGAATGCTCTTTAGAAAATCTAAAACCGATGAAATTCTGAATCAAAAGAATATTGAAATTAATGGAATGTGTTTTAAGATATTTTAGAAATCAGATTTCTATAACATTTTTCTTTCAAGTTGTTTATTAACGGAGTGGAGTGTCTTGTAAATTAGTATAGTTATATCTGGAACGTACATATTTGTATAAAATTAAACTAATAAAGTAAACAAAAATAAATGTTGAATCTGTATAATGAGCAACAACAATCTTTCACTTATATGATATAAAAGCCTTTAAATCTAAAAAAATATTTAATAATGTAAAATGCATAATGTAAGGAAATAAAAATGACAACAATTGACTTTTGCTTCTACCTAGAGAACAATTTTCCGAAATCAATTCATTGTTTTACAGAATTAATGAAAATAGGTAAAATTTATTATTGCAACTCATTTCTGCTGAAAGCAAGGAATATTTTATTTCAGTTCTATTACAATACGATGTCTCGTTTCTAACGCATATTCCTTATTCTTCAATATAATATTTGCAATACATTTTATTTCTCAAAACAGAAAGAAGTTCTACGTTTATTTAAAAGTAACGTAAGACGAAATCTTGTTTCAAATAGAACTTTGAAGCATTTTAGTGAAAGTTTAGTTATGATATTTCTTCAATCGGATAGTTCATGAGAAATAAATTTTATTATGTTAACGAATGGCTCTTAAGAAATTCCAAAACCGATGGAATTCCGAATTTAAGAAACATTGAAATTTATTGGAAGGTATTTTAAGATGTTTTAGATATCAGATTTCTATAACAATTTTTCTTAAATCTGTTTATTAACGAAATGCCTTGAAAATAAGTACAGGGTGGTTATAATATAAGTATCTCTATTTGGAGCTGTCTGTAGCTTGAAGGAATAACTGGAATGAAACCAAAATCGGTGTACTTACTATTCGCGAAGGGAGAAGAATAATAGAACAATAAAAAAATAATTGCAATAATCACCGACAGATGGCGCTACTGAGTGGGAAATGTAATGTGTAATACAAGAACAAAGAATCAAGGCGATAAACCGAATTGTACACCTAATTTATTGAAAATGTCACAGTGAATGTGATTATGCTTTAGCATGTTAGTGCTGATCATGTTCAGGTTCCACATGGCAATTGTGCTGGAGGTTACAATCCAGGCGGTGCACGACGTGCTCATCTGCGGAATGCAACGCATCAGGAGTGATGTTTCGCAAATGTTGTGATATGCGGTGAAATCATTGAGGTTTGTGACACTTCCACGGTACACAATATTACACAATACATTTCACACTGAAAAGCGCCATCTCTCGGCAATTATTGCAATTATTTTTTTATTGTTCTATTCTTCTCCCCCATTCATGAATAGAAAGTACGCCGATTTTTACTTCATTCCGGTTATTCCTTCAAGCTACAGACAGCTAGCTCCAAATAGAGATACTTATGTTATAACCAACTGGTATATTTATATCTCAAACATGGATAAGGTAAAGCCAGGAGAGATGGCGCGGTTGGAGAGATTGCGCACATAGTAGTTCGGGGGGAAGGAGTAGAGTGAGCACGCAGCGACTCCAAGTAATTGTACAACAGCAATAGTGGAGCGTCTACTTGAAAGTGCACGTTGATTGTTTTGAGCGTCTAAGATAAAGCATTGATATTTTGTTTTGTTTCCCAAAGTAAGTGCTTTAATTTTCATGACTGTTCATCAAAATTTCTATACAATGTCAGTTGTACAAAATATTTTAAACTTAAACTATTTCTCATAAGCTACTAATCTAGACTAACAATGTGAACATCAACGGTTCGTTGTAGTAGCGGCCATGTTTAAATAAAAGGCCGCGCAATCTCTCCTACCGAAATTAGAGAGATTGCGCATCTGCTACTTAGGAGAGATGGAGCATTGTATCCATTAGTTTCCATGGTAGGAGAGATTACGCAGCTTATTGGTAAATTTGCATAAAAAAATGAAAAATGAAAATGGACTAATTTAAAGTTAAACGTATTATCAAGTAACTTAATGTTATTTTGAAATCTTATCTGGACTTGATTTTGTAGATTATTTAATTTATTTTATTTTAATTAAAATTTTTTAATCGTTTTTAAAATTATTTTCTTTTTCTGATTCTTTAATCATTAGGTTCAAATATTCACTCCTAATAGAATAATATTTGTTCACAAAAACCTTACAACAATGTCATTTAAGTGTAATTATTATTGTTAACAATCAAATTGTAGTTATTATTCGTAACAATCTCTCCTTCCCATGTGCGCAATCACATCAACCCTGTAAGGAGAGATTGCGCAAAATAACTTTCTTGGTTTTATTACAACTGTTCTATTAAATTGCAACATAACAACAAAATAGCAATGGAAATGCATAAAAAAAATGAAGTAAAAATTACTCATGGATAGTTTAGCAAAAAAGTAATATTTAGATTTTTTATTGTTATTCTTTTGAATTGTGCACAGACTCTCCTAGCTTTACCTTATTTGTAGAAAAATTAAACTAATAATAAGTGAATGAAAACAAATGTTGAATCTTTATAATGAGCGAGCATTACAAAAATGACAAAAAGTTATTTGTGCTTCTACCAGGTGGCGATATCAATTTATCATTTTACAGAAATAATGAAGTTTGGTAAAGTTTGTTATTGTGACTCATCCCTCCTGCACCGACAACAAAAATACTTTATTTCATTTCTATTACAATAAAATGTCTCCTTTCTTACAAGTATTCCTGATTCTTCAATATAATGTTTGAAATAATTTTTTGTCACACAAAAACTCGAGGAAACGAGGAAATTCCATGTTTATTTCAAAGTAACGGAAAACAAAATTTTGTTTCAAATAGAAAATTTGAAGAATTTTAGTGAAAGTTTAAAAGGATATTTCTTCAATTTCATATTATATTGGAGATAAACTTTATTATGTTAAATAATGCTCTTTAGAAATTTTAAATCGAACGGAATTCTGAATTAAAAGAATATTGAAAATTATTGGAGTGTATTTAAAATAGTTTAGAAATCAGATTTCTATAGCAATTTTCCTTAAATTTGTTTTTTAACGGAATGCACTGAGAAAAATGACACTTTCAAATCACAGTAAATAGATGTTTTCATTTTGTTATGACACTTTTTGTTTCAAATAGGACGAACCAATGCTTTCAATTCTGAAATACCAGAAATACTCAGAATATTGAAACATGGACATACTAAAAACTGAGCATATAGAGGTCAGTTCATACTCATTTTTGAAACATGGAAATACTCAAAAATGAGTTATACTGACTGAATATTTATACTGATACTACGTCAGTTCATACTCATTTTTGAAACATGGACATAATCAAATATGAGCACATGGTGTGTCATTCTTGAGTGTGTGCATGTTTTTAGAAATGAGGATATACTTGTTTCAAACTTGAGTAATTTTGATTCGGAGCCATTTTGACTATGCGACATACTCAGATTTGAGTATTTTTTGCTCAGTTTTGAAAATGTCGATTTTAGAGTGACCAAAATATTTAAATCTAATAAATAATTAACAGTTCTCCATATAAGACATAATGTAAGAAAATAAAATGACTGCAAGTCACTTGTGCTTCTACCAAGTGGCGATATCAATTTATCATTTTACAGAAATAATGAGGCTTTGTAAAGTGTTTTATTGTAACTCATCCTCCCTGTACTGAAAGCAAGGAATACTTTATTTCATATCTATGGTAATACAGTCTTATTTTTTACAGATATTCCTTATTATTCAATATATTATTTGGAGTAAATTTTTGTCATATAAAAAGAGAATTTGACGCTACGAAATTCTACGTTTACTTCAAAGTAACAGAAGCCGAAATCCTGTTTTCAAATAGAAATTTGAAGAATTTTAGTAAAAGTTTAACAAGATATTTCTTCAATTGGATAGTACATGAGAAATAAACTTTATTATGCTAACGAATGTTCTTAAGGAATTCCAAAACCGATGGAATTCTAAATTTAAGAAGTATTGATATTTATTTGAATGTGTTTTAAGATTTTTCAGAAATGCAATTTCTACACCAGTCCTCCATTAGTGTATTTATTAGCCTTGTAAAAAAGTATAGTTTTATCTGAAATGTACATATTTGTAGAAAAATAAAAATTAAATTAATTGAATAAAAACAAATGTTGAATCTTTATACTGAACAACAATAATAAGGAAAACTTTCATTTGTATTACATAAAAATATTTAGATCTAACAAATGTTTCACAGTTCCTTGTATAAGACCTAATGTAAACGGTGTTAAACGACGCCAAGTCACTTTTGCTCAGTGGCGTAGCCAGGGTGGGGTCCAGATTCTCTGGATACTTCTAATTTTTAAATGTTATTTTTCCCTTAGATAATCAGAGAACTTTCTGCGATAATCTACGCGAAGTAAACGTTACAATATTACTGGTATCCAGAGTATTCTGACCCCCTCTCTGGCTACGCTCGGCTTGTGCTTTTACTACACTGAGAGAAAAATTATGCCACCTTCATATAAAGCGAATAAGTAGTCATTTTCTAAATCCTTAAATTAGAAATATATATTTCCGAATTAAGCTAACAAGGTAAACAAATAAACTGAATCAGATGATCCAGAATTTTTAGTCTGTAGTTTTCTGGGTAATGAAACGATAAATTATATTATGAATCGTTTGAATTGCCAGAGAGTATCACTTTATTTTCGGAAAAAAATCATAAACTAAAATTATAGTTACTAAAACTAACCTCTTGTGTTAATATTTATTTACAGAGATTTTTGAATAATTCTGACCACGATAATATAGGAAAACGCTCTTGAATTTGAGTAGGGGAAACTAGAACTCTCTAGAAAAGGGAACTAGAATTTATAAGGATGACATGGAACTATTTTTCTAGAGCAATAATTTAGTGTCTAGATGGCAGTGGCAGAATTTTTTTTCAGTGTAAGAAAACACTTTGGCGAGATCAATGTACAGTTTTACTGGAATTATAAGTATCAGTAAAGTTTATTATCGTAAATCATCCCTCCTCTACTGAAATAAAGGAATACATTATTTTATTTCTATTACAATACAATCTCTCCTATTTTACAAAATTTCTTATTTTTCCATATAATATTTGAAATAATTATCTATCGCTTAAAAATAAATGTTCACACGAAGAAATTCTATGATTATTTCAAAGTAACAGAAGACAAAATATTTTTTTCATTTAGAAATTTATAAGATTTCTGTGAAAATTTGACACGAAATTTCTTAATTTGGATACTGCATGAGAAACATGTGCTAGCGAATGCTCTTTTAAAACAATTAATCTGATGGAATTCTGTAATAAAGACATTTTGAAAGGATCAGTGTTTTTGGCCCATGAAATAAGACTAATATTCGATTTTGTTATACTGACTTAATTATTTCACTTTTCAATATTAGAAGGTTTATCCTGTACGATTTCAACAATATTTTTTGCATTTTGCTCAAATTTATATGATTTACACAAGCTCTAAGTTCGTATTATTCGTAGTTTTTTTAATGAAAAATGCGCAATTTCTCCTAATTTTACCTCAATTATTTATATGAGCATAATCGTGCAACACTTTCTTCTTCACATATATTATAAAATACATCAAAATGTACAATATTGTAGAAATAAAAGTGTTGCAAATCTGCGCTCTTAGTAAAACTAGTCGTTGGGGGCCACCGTAATACTTACCCATCATGGATATGTATAATGTAAAATATTAAAATAAAAATGTGTAAACTACTTATAAAATGCATTGCAATTCAAATAAAATCGTGGCTTGATGACGTTATAAACTTTAAAGGCTCGGTTACTAAATTGCTTGAAAGAGGTTTTTCCTTATAACTCCAACAATAATAATCCTATTAACTAGCGGTTTATTGCATCTGATTAAGCGTCAAATGTCCAATTAAAATATATCTTTAAAGTGAAATTTGGATGAAATACAGGGTCATGAAAAATCGAAGAGTGTGGAAAATAGGATTCCAAATATCTCGGCAACTCATTATCCGATCGACTTCATGCTTTATGTAAAATTTATGTTTTTTTATTGTCTTTTATATTCATTTCTTAAACTAAACAATTTCGAAAATTTTTATATACCTTTTATCAGAACGAATACTTCGAGAGTCCGAAAAAAATAGTTCCGGTTAATCGAGGTTATTGAAATGAAATAGGCTTCTTCCCATTATTACATACTAAGTACATACCAAATTGCAAGTCTCTATCTCATTTTTTTCGGGAGATAGAGCGTTTACAGACACACACACAGACACACAGACGGACGGCAAAATTTTCTTTCTAAAAATATGTTTTTCGGAATCTCCAGTGTCTGAAACGTGTAAATCCCTCAATTTTTTTTTTCGATTTTCAAAACGATTACAAGACTTACTCTATACTACGTATGATGGGTAAGTAATAATAAAAATAGAGCGTTAAGTAACTGCATTCCCTCACATCACTAAGATACTTTAGGATGCAGCAACGTGTTTAAACGTGCTAAAATGAACGTAACTATTGCTACTAACTGCATTCCTTCACATTAGCAACAGCTACGTTCATTTTAGCAAGTTTAATCAGAAGCAGTTATATCAGAAATGTGCATAATTTCAGAAAAATAAATAGTAATAATAACTGAATAAAAATAAATGTTAAATCCGTTTAATGAGCAGCAACAAGAGCAAAAACTTTCACTTACATCACATAAAAATATTTTAACTTAAAAAATACTAAATAGTTCCCTTCAAAGACATAATGTAACGAAATAAATCTACAGAAAGTCACTTGTGCTTCTACTAAGAGAACCGTCTGACAAGATCAATTTATCGTTTTACAGAAATTATAAGTATCAGTAAAGTTTATTATTGTAAATCACCCCCACCCCTCTACTGAAAGCAAGGAATACATATTTCATATCGATTGCAATACAATGTCTCTATTCATTCCTTATTCTTCAATAAAATATCTGGAATAAATTTTAATCGCACAAAAACTGAATTTGACGCGAGGAAATTCTACGATTATTTCGAAGTAACGGAAGACGAAATTTTGTTTTCATGTAGAAAATTGAAGCAGTTCAGTGAATGTTTAACAGTATATTTCTTCAAATCGAAAGTAAATGAGAGATAAATTTTATTATGGTAACGAATGTTCTTTAGAGAAATTAAATCCAATGGATTTCTGAATTATATGAATAATGAAATTTATAGGACGTTATTTTAAGATATTTTATAGATCTGATTTCTAAAACATTTTTTCTTCAATTGGTTTATTTACCGAATGTCTTGTAGTGTGCGTCTAACCTGTACCTAAAAAGTAAAGGTACTATAGTCTGTGGTGGCGAATTTTGATGTTTTCAGCTCATTCGATTCATTTCATCGAGCTAAATAATTTGCTACCTCGCATATCGGCTATTGAGTTTTGATAATGACAGGGGGTTGGGTCAAAGTTTAAAATTTCGTTCATTGAAAACCAGTTGCCGTCAAAAAAAAAATAAGTAAGATTTTAATTTATTTATGGTTCTTACAGTAACATGCATTGATTATAGTCAATTTTTGACACATTGTTCATTCCTAAGAAGTGTGTAAAACATCAATATTTCTCACAGTGTGCACAACAAGCAAAGGCTGCTTCAGATAACTCGACGACGCATTCAAACAAAACTACACGAAGACATCATAACTTGCAAAAACTTGCATGTCAAGTAGCATACGAATATTTTATCTGTAATTACAAATTCTTATATTAACAGCAATAGTATAACCCTATAATAGTTATTGGCAATGTATGGCACTGTAAAAACAATTAGTAAACTTAAATGACACTTATTTCTTTGAAGGCATCTGTTTTTCACTGAACGAAATTTTGAGCTTTGACACGGCCCCCTGTCATTATAAAAACTCAATAGCCGATAAACAAGGTATAAAATGACTAAGCTCAATGAAACGAATCGAATGAGCTATAAAAATCGAAATTCGCCGCCACAGACTATAGTAACTTTACTTGTAAGATTAGACTACAGGTTAGATTCACGTCTAACCTGTCGCTGTACCTATTACGTGTAACAAGAGAAGCATGTGGAGAGATCAATGTATCGTCTTATAGAAAAAATGAGTTTCCATACAGTGTAAGATTGTGATTATTCACACAATCAAGTAAATATCAAAGGAAAATTATTTTCATGTTCTACTTAAATATAATGCCTCGTTTCTTACAAATATTATTTTTAAAATTCAAAGAAATCTGAATGCAATATTCTCAAAAGTATTAGAGGGAAATCAGTTAAATATTCTGCAAACAGTATTATAATGACACAAAAGCCTGAAACTTCTCAAATATATTCAACGGAAAATATATTTGGAATGAATTTTTAAATATTATTTGAGTTTCAGGGAGGTTTCATATTATTCACGTTAAAGATATTCAGATTTCCTTAAACCTTTTTGTATTATCTCAGATTATTTATTAAGTATTTTTAAATGGAATATATTATTATCTAGGCTCCATAGCTGAAGTACGAAATACCACAAATTTAAAATATAAAAAAGCAGCATTCACTTGTACGTCTAACAAAATGAAGCATGTGGCAAGATCAATATATCATCGACTAGAAATAATTGGTATTCACAAAGTGTAAGTTTGTGGCTCTTCACAATCTAGTAAATATCAAGGAATACTATTTTTGTTTCTACTTCTATATAATGCCTCGTTTCTTACAACTATTCTTTATAAACTTAATACGTACATTTCGGTAAAATCTAAATACAATATTCTCAAAAGGATTAGAGGAAAATCAATAACATATTCTGCAAATAATATTGAATGACAAATTCACTTGGAACAGCTCAATTATATTGAAAATTGTTTGGAATGCACTTTTGAATGTTCTTTGAGTTTCAATGAGATTTCATATTATAAAAATTAAAAAAATATATAAGATTTCCATAAAACTGTTTAAATTGTCACAGATTATTTATTAAGTATTTTTAGGTTATTTTATAGTATTTTAAGTATTTTCAGTTTATCTAGGCTCCATAGCGGAATTACGAAGTTCTCTAAACTTAAAAAAAAAATAGAACAGCAGTAAGTCCCTTTTCTCTAGTGCTATATAATGCGTCGTTTGTTACAAATATTATTGATAAACTTTATAAATTTCAGTGAAATTTGAATACGATATTCTCAAAAGAATTAGAGAAAAATCAATTAAATATTCTGCAATCAGTATGAGTGACACAACTGCTCTAATATATTGAAACTTGTTTGGAATGCATTTTTGAATATTCTTTGAGTTTCAATGAGATTTCATATTATAAAAATGACATATACAATAAAATACAGTTCTATCTAGGCTCCATAGCTACAGTACGAAATACCATAAACTTAATAAAAATACATGGTATACCGTTTTAATGACATATTAATTATATATCTTGCTTCAACAGCATAAGGTTTCTCTAATAACACATAAAAATAGATAAAACAAGCATATGATAAAATGTTTCCGAGATATATTGACAAGGGCAAGAACAAGTAAATTGTGCTTCTAACGACAGAATCAATTTATCGTCGTATAAATATAATGGGAATGGATAAAGAGTATTATTGTAAGTCATCAGTTGTTCTACTGTGTAGAAAGGAATATTTATCCCTTTTCAATTGCTGTACAGTGTCTCGTTATTTCCAAATATTGTTTATTTGTAGAAATCCTGTATGAAATAAGTTGTATACAAATAATAAAAGAAAATCATGCATTGTTAAAAATACAAGCTGTTTTGCCCGAATCCCTCAGATCTTTTATACTGAAATAGGTATAATACGTATTTATTTCTTATTATTATTATTGGGAATAAACCATATGTAAAGAAAACTTATATCAGTCTATATAAAAATATTTATTTTTTTATCAGATGTAGGAAAAATATCTACTTAAATGATATCAGACTATAAGACAATGATATAAGAAATTTTCTTATAAAAACCTCAGTATGATAGAAATTAAAATATAATTACAATAAAATTTGAGTACAATGGTTTTAAGGAAATGCATGAAATGAACTAAGCAATATCGCGTACTACCGAACGACTAATTCTCTTGAAAGCGAAAAGGAATATTGACAATTATTTTTAATTCTCTTTTGAATGGTCTACGAATTTCTAACAGATCTAAAGTTGTACGTATTATCAAATTTTCGTAAATCTTTTCAAAACATATAGCCTATTTATTTATGAGAAATAGTGACATTTATTTGGAATTCACTTTCGATTTCCTACAAATTTCCAACATGTTTCAAGTTTTCCGTATTATCAAATTTCTTTCAATATTTTCCCAATATATAACACTTTTAGATACGAGAAATATTGACATTTATTTGTAATTCTGCTTCGAAATTTCTACGAATTTTCGACAAATTTCAAGTTGTGCGTATTAACAGATTTCTGTAAATCTTTTTCAATTGTGTAACGCATTTATTAATTCAAGGATATTTAAATGAGTACATTTTTCTTTTAGGTACATAACTGTACTAATATAAACTATTAAAGAAAATAAATCAATGATCGATACTATTGACGTAGTTTAGATTTTGTTTTAACAGCGTATAAGGACTTTAGAATTACATAAATATGGATTTCGGAAGTAAAGAATAAAGAGTTTCCCATCTCTGATTTGACGTATCGATACAAAACGAGAAGCTAGTTTTTTTTTTCTAATAAGAGAACCATGTGTCAATTATTAATATCCATCACTTCTTCTATTCAGTGACGATCGATGTAACACAGATTGTTGGCCAATCGTTTTCAGTATGCGGAAATGGCAGCTACAGGGACCCTGACTCTGCGGTGCTAACGGTTGGACCACTGTTAGGGCTTTGTTGGCCAATGATACGCGAAAGCGTATGTTTCTATAACAACAGAATATTAACGTTAGCTAGACCATTTTTGTGTTGTTGTTGTTATTGAAAAGGAATTGTACTTTTCAATTATTTTATACCTTGTTCTCTTTGAAATAGCTTTTGTTCATGTAAATCTTTTATGGAATATATTTCCTCAGAACCACAAAAATAATATTTCGCGATAATTTCAAAGCAGATACAGTCAAAACAAAGCATAAAAAAACAATCTAATAGAGAATTGAAGAGTTTCACCAATAATTTAATGCGATGTTTTTCCATATTGACATATAAAGATATTTATTGACATTCCATATTGACATTTTCCATATGATAACAAATAAAACTTTATCATGTTAACGAAAGCTATTTATCGGATTACTGGAATGTGTTTTTTGATATTTTGGAATTTCGGAAAGATTTAAAGTGACATTAAGGATTGCTCACCTCAAATATGAAATATTTGACTCTATTTAGAATTCTTCTTACATGACTGTGAGAATGGCATTTACTGTTTCTTTTTAAAGTAATAGCCTTTTTTAAACATCTTTTACATATGTCCGAAGTAATATGTTTCCAAAATTTAATTTTGTAGTAAATTGTGTTGTAATAAAATATTTCGTAAATGGTGGTAGAAATTCTATTTTTAAATTCGCATATTGATATACAGGGTTATTCAAAATATGGATTCAAATTAAAACGACTACACACCCAAATCATACAAAGTATGCGAATGTAAAGAAAAAAAAATCGGAAGAGAATACCCAAAAAATACAAATTCTATCGCTTAAGTGAAGTAACTTTAAATATAAACAAGATGCTTATTATGCAGAAAAAGTGTTTTTGTGTTCTAAGGCTAGATAATATCTTTATTATTATTAGTAGTAGTACGGGTTCTTAAGAGATGCAATTAACATATCATCTCCAGCAACAACATTCAATAACCTAAAAATCCGTATCTCAGCAGCATTGGTGAAAATTCATGCTTGGAAGTGAAATACATTCAGCTAACCTCCAGATTTCATCCGTTGATTTAGCAAATATCAGATTAAACATTTTTTAACTTTAATTCATGCATATAAAATAAAAATTTTATGATTTATATAAAAAAAATATACAAAAATACAAAATTGAACCCATAATATTAATGTATTTTATTTTTCATAATTATTGTAAATGAATGTAATCAACTTTACCACACGAAACTAATGTCAAATAAAAAGCAACTGTTATACAAATTAATTATAAGAGAAATTTAGTTGAAGAAATGACGATTACAGGCTTGCCCAGATTAAGGCATAGGCACATGGGACAGATGCCTCAGTTGATAGTACCACTATTTTCGATTAGAAACAGCCACCTTATTCAATCACAGAATTTCTATACTAAATAAGGTGAAATTCACAACTCGGAAAAAGATAAAAAGTGATAAACAACTGCACCGGTTCAGAAAATTGTTGTCGGTCCCTGTTTATAGGCAAAATCATTTGACTTGAAAAAAAATCATCAGAACGTGAAGAAAATATACAAATTTAGTAAAAATTATTAAACTACATAGCTCGATTTTACAACTATTGATTATCAAATTATCTTAACAATAAGCATTTTTAACATTTTCGTTAAAGAAATTCTTATTTCTTCCTCTGCCTAGGTAACAGATTATACTATATTTCTTTATCAATACTGTACAGCGTCTCATTTGCTACAGATATCCTTTATTGCATGAGATTAGTTATGTCATACGTTTCTAACAGACATATAAAAGAAGATTATATCACAAATTCTTTTGAAGATTTCGATATTGTCCAATTATACCTCCATATCCTATTATAAAATTCAAAGAGAATTTTAGAAATTTTATGTAATGTTTCTTTAAAGTAGTATTTAGAAGCTAAATAAAACTTTTATTATATTAAGAAATTCTATTTACTGGAATATTTTAAAGCTGCGCATTTACTAAAATAATACATAAATTGTTAAACTACATAGCTAGATTTTACAAATATTGATTATTAAAAATTAAATTAACGATAAGCATCTTTTACATTTTCATTCAAGAAATAGAAGGATTATATTATATCACATCAAATTAGATATAGCCAGAAGTAATCATCAGTTCTCCGCTAAGACATAATGTATCAATACCAAACAAGAGAAGTTAATTGTGCTTCTAACAAAAGAAGTAAGTGACGAGCACATTTTATTGTCTTACAGAAATAATGAGGATCGTTGTGTAACATTACTTTAGCTTATTTCTTCCTCTGCTTTAGTAATAGAGAATACTATATTTCTTTATCAATACTTTACAACGTCTCATTTGCTACAAATATCCTTTATTGCATGAGATTAGTTATGTCATACGTTTCTAACAGACATATAAAACAAGATTATACCACAAATTGTTTTGAAGGTTTCAATATAATGCATACTCAATTATAAATTTCAAAGAGAATTTTAGAAATGTTATGTAATGATTCTTTAAAGTAGTATATAGAAGCTTGTTAAAAAACGCCTTTGCCAACACAGCACGAGTCGTTAAAAAACTTTTACAATACAACGCATCATGCAAAAATAACTATTTTTCAGCACAGGTGTCTTCACAATAACTGTATATTTTGCATCACAGTTTGTATCAAAGTTAAATAAAATTTTATCATTTTAAGAAATGCTATTTATTTAAATATTTTGAAACTACGCATTTATAAAACATTACATAAATTGTTTAATTACACAGCTAGATGTAACAAATATTGATGATCAAATTAAATTAACAATAAGTAGCTTTAACATTTTCATTCAAGAAATAGATGGATTATATTATATCATATCAAATTAAATATAGCCAGAAGTAATCATCTGTTCTCCTCTAAGATATAATGTATCAATACCAAACAAGAGGAAGTTTATTTTGCTTCTAACAAATGAAGTAAGTGACGAGAACAATTTATTGTCTTACAGAAATAATGAGGATCGATATGTTACTACTTTAGCTTATTTCTTCCTCTGCTTAGGTAACAGAGAATACTATATTTCTTTATCAATACTGTACAGCGTCTCATTTGCAACAAATATCCTTTATTGCATGAGATTAGTTATGTCATACGTTTCTAACAGACGCATAAAACAAGATTATATCACAAATTATTTTGAAAAGTTCATTATAATGCACATCCTATTATACATTTCAAAGGGAATTTTAAAATTTTTATGTAATGTTTCTTTAAAGTAGTATAAGCTAAATAAAACTTTATCATGTTAAGAAATGCTATTTATTGAAATATTTTAAAACTACGCATTTAATAAAACAATGCATAAATTGTTAAACTACATAGCTAGATTTTACAAATAATGATGATCAAATGAAATTAACTATCGGCATTTTTAACATTTTCGTTCAAGAAATAGAAGGAATATATTATATCACATCAAATTAGATGTTGCCAGAAGTAATCATCAGTTCTCCTATCAGATATAATGTATCAATACTAAAAAAGAGGAAATTAATTGTGCTTCTAACAAAAGAAGTAAGTGACGAGAACAATTTATTGTCTTACAGAAATAATGAGGATCGATATGTTACGTTAATTTAGCTTATTTCTTCCTTTGCTTTAGAAACATAGAATACTATATTTCTTAATCAATACTTTACAACGTCTCATTTGCTACAAATATCCTTTATTGCATGAGATTAGTTATGTCATACGCTTCTAACAGACCCATAAAACAAGATTGTATCACAAATTATTTTGAAAAGTTCATTATAATGCACATCCTATTATACATTTCAAAGAGAATTAAAAAAAATTGTGTAATGTTTCTTTAAAGTAGTATAAGCTAAATAAAACTTTATCATGTTAAGAAATGCTATTTATTGAAATATTTTAAAACTACGCATTTAATAAAACAATGCATAAATTGTTAAACTACATAGCTAGATTTTACAAATAATGATGATCAAATGAAATTAACTATTGGCATTTTTAACATTTTCGTTCAAGAAATAGAAGGAATATATTATATCACATCAAATTAGATGTTGCCAGAAGTAATCATCAGTTTTCCTATCAGATATAATGTATCAATACTAAACAAGAGGAAGTTAATTGTGCTTCTAACAAAATAAGTAAGTGACGAGAACAATTTATTGTCTTACAGAAATAATGAGGATCGATATGTTACATTAATTTAGCTTATTTCTTCCTTTGCTTTAGAAACATAGAATACTATATTTCTTTATCAATACTTTACAACGTCTCATTTGCTACAAATATCCTTTATTGCATGAGATTAGTTATGTCATACGCTTCTAACAGACGCATAAAACAAGATTATGTCACAAATTATTTTGAAAAGTTCATTGTAATGCACATCCTGTTATACATTTGAAAGAGAATTTTAAAATTTTTATGTAATATTTCTGTAAAGTAGTATAAACTAAATAAAACTTTATCATTTTAAGAAATGCTATTTATTGAAATATTTTAAAACTACACATTTAATAAAACAATGCATAAATTGTTAAACTACATAGCTAGATTTTACAAATAATGATGATCAAATGAAATTAACTATCGGCATTTTTAACATTTTCGTTCAAGAAATAGAAGGAATATATTATATCACATCAAATTATATGTTGCCAGAAGTAATCATCAGTTCTCCTATCAGATATAATGTATCAATACTAAAGAAGAGGAAGTTAATTGTGCTTCTAACAAATGAAGTAAGTGACGAGAACAATTTATTGTCTTACAGAAATAATGAGGATCGATATGTTACTACTTTAGCTTATTTCTTCATCTGCTTAGGTAACAGAGAATACTATATTTCTTTATCAATACTTTACAACGTCTCATTTGCAACAAATATCCTTTATTGCATGAGATTAGTTATGTTATACGTTTCTAACAGATGCATAAAACAAGATTATATCACAAATTATTTTGAAAAGTTCATTATAATGCACATCCTGTTATGCATTTCAAAGAGAATTTTAAAATTTTTATGTAATGTTTCTTTAAAGTAGTATAAGCTAAATAAAACTTTATCATTTTAAGAAATGCTATTTATTGAAATATTTTAAAACTACGCATTTAATAAAACAATGCATAAATTGTTAAACTACATAGCTAGATTTTACAAATAATGATGATCAAATGAAATTAACTATCGGCATTTTTAACATTTTCGTTCAAGAAATAGAAGGAATATATTGTGTCACATCAAATTAGATGTTGCCAGAAGTAATCATCAGTTCTCCTATCAGTTATAATGTATCAATACTAAATAAGAGGAAGTTAATTGGGCTTCTAACAAAAGAAGTAAGTGACGAGAACAATTTATTGTCTTACAGAAATAATGAGGATCGATATGTTACATTAATTTAGCTTATTTCTTCCTTTGCTTTAGAAACATATAATACTATATTTATTTATCAATACTTTACAACGTCTCATTTGCTACAAATATCCTTTATTGCATGAGATTAGTTATGTCATACGCTTCTAACGGACGCATAAAACAAGATTATGTCACAAATTATTTTGAAAAGTTCATTATAATGCACATCCTATTATATATTTCAATGAGAATTTTAAAATTTTTATGTAATGTTTCTTTAAAGTAGTATATAGAAGCTAAATAAAACTTTATCATGTTAAGAAATGCTATTTATTGAAATATTTTAAAACTACGCATTTAATAAAAGAATGCATAAATTGTTAAGCTACATAGCTAGATTTTACAAATAATGATGATCAAATGAAATTAACTATCGGCATTTTTAACATTTTCGTTCAAGAAATAGAAGGAATATATTATATCACATCAAATTAGATGTTGCCAGAAGTAATCATCAGATCTCCTATCAGATATAATGTATCAATACTAAACAAGATGAAGTTAATTGCGCTTCTAACAAAAGAAGTAAGTGACGAGAACAATTTATTATCTTACAATAATGAGGATCGATATCTTACATTGCTTTAGCTTATTTGTTCCTCTGCTTAAGTAACAGAGAATACTATATTTCTTTTTCAATACTGTACAACGTCTCATTTGCTACAAATATCCTTTATTGCATGAGATTAGTTATGTCATACGTTTCTAACAGACATATAAAATAAGATTATATCACAATTTGTTTTGAAGATTTCAATATAATGAAGATCTTGTTATAAATTTCAAAGAAAATTTTAGAAATGTTAAGTAGTGTTTCTTTAATAAAAATAAGACTTTTTCATGGTAAGAAATGCTATTTATTGAAATATTTTAAAACTACGTATTTAATAAAAAAATATTTATAACTATAGAATTGTTATTTTGATAAAACTGATTTTCTAAAACATACAAAATATACAATAGCTATTGTTTTAAGACGTTTAAAATACTTTTCAACTTTGATCGAGTCATTTTGTCGAGTCATTTCAAATTTTATGAAAATCGGATCGAAATTGAAAAAAAATAGTAATAAAAATATTTATTAAGTATTTGAATTTTCTTTTAAATCGGTACTTCCTTATTATAGAAGCTTCTGAGGATTAATCGTCAAGTGACCGAGATGTATCGTCTAGTTATCTAACATATATGATGTTATTGTCATATGTGACGTAAATGACATATTATAACCTCTACGACCAAGTTATAGCCACATGTTTCATTCTACGAAATCCTATCCTACGTAATTAATTCAATGATATCCCATGATAGGTAATGATTCTAGGTTGTCCATGATGATTACGTCCTATTTAAGATGGAGTCATATTATTTCCGTATTACTGAATTTAAAAACGGATTTTGCATACTACAATTGTTTCATTATAGCAACCATATGATCTACCGACAGTTTTTTGGATAGATGTTTCCGGAGAAATAGATATTAAATGGAAAAATAGTCTAAATATGGATTTCACGTTCTGAAATTTTCAAATATACCCTTAAGTTTACATTGGAATTTACAGTAAGTGTCAACAAAACATAAAATGTACTTATTTCATTACGGAAATTAATCATACCAGAATAACAGATGATATAAAACTGAGCTGCGCCGCCAGACGCCTGAGGGGCGCCCATCAGCATTTCAACCGTCGCATCGATGGCCTGAGGGACATATAACGCGCACGACCAGGATCTGCCTCCCGTATGTGCTGAAACTATTTATAGTATGAACGCACCTCATTTGTCACGTTTGACGTACAATTTCCAACTTGTTATTTAATTAATGCTTGAAGTTTCATAACATTACTAAAATGAATTGTAGAGATTTTTTTTCATAAATCATGAGGTAATGAAATTATTTTGTGCGTCCCTGTATACGATCACTTTATGCTACTTATTCTATAACTCCTGAGAAAGCATGTTTTTGTCCATGTCAGGAATGCATAACAATGTCATTATGTTTAATGTATTCTAACAACATTAAAATGCATCGGAAGCGATTTTACGCATTCGGCATATAATGTAACGGAATTCTTTGAGCATCCCTGTAAACGAACTATACATACCGATGTCGCGTCAATTCGTCGTTCATAATTCATCGCGGAACAATTCATCGCGCGCAATTCATCGCAGAGTTATTCCTCGCAGCGACAGTTCATGGCAGAGTCAATTCGTCGCAGCGACAATTCGTTGCGACGACAACTCATCACAGCCTCAATTCGTCGCAGCGCCAATTCGTCGTGGTGTCAATTCGTCGCGACGTCAATTCGTCGCAACGAAAATATTTTTGAAGGCTATGATAATAAAATAAAGATAATTTAGTAAAATTATATAATGATAATTTCTTTTTTTAGATAAAATCGCAGGTAAATTGTTAGTTTTATTCTCTATATCTAAAAAACTAATTATCCTTAAACATTTTTACTAAATTGTCTTTATTTTATCATCATAGCCTTCAAAAACATTTTCGTTGCGACGAATTGACGTCGCGACGAATCGACACCACGACGAATCGACACCACGACGAATTGACAGTGAAATGAGTTGTCGCTGCGATGAATTGTGCGCGATGAATTGTTCCGCGATGAATTGTTCCGCGATGAATTGTTCCGCGATGAATTGTGCGCGACGAATTGACGCAGATCCATACATACCACACACTTCATTTTCAATACCAAACATTATATAGTAAACCTCAATAAGATCTAAAAATTATATGGCAATCGGAGTACATTTACCAGAGTTATAGCATGGACAGACATGCAGACGCCCAGGCCGACCAACGGAATTCATAAAAACTTTTCAACTTTGATTGAAAGTGTTTAAAAAGCAATAAATGTCGGGACCAGATTTGGATGTAGTGCTCAGACGTTTAGATAAAAGTATTCCTCAGATAACTGAAAATAAATACAAATACAACGGAATACACAGAATTGACATACCGTATATACTCGCGTATAAGGCGAGGAATTTCTGACAATTTTCAGCAAGCAAATTGGGGGTGTCGACTTATACGCGAGTCAATTAAAACAACAACAAAAAAAAACTTTAAATACTGCCCATTTTTTTATATGTAAGAATAATAAAATAGTATTTAAAATATACAAATAATTATCATTAAAAAATATTTCATTGATTTGTTTTTGTTTACTTACCACTTTTTCGCATTGGCGAATATCTCCTAACATATGGAGCGCGCGTTTTTCTCCCATCTTTCTTCGTGAGAACTTGTAATGCGTCTAGAAAGTGAAATCCTTGGCTTGATTTTATGCAAAATTGAAGTAAAAACTTAGGGGGTCTTATACGCGGTTTTTTGATTTTTTGCCGAATTTACATTTAAAAGTTAGGGGGTCAACTTATACGCGAGTATATACGACACTCTTCTTTCTTTTTTTTTTGTTACTGCGCTGTAAATGGATGTGAATTAATTTTCACTTTGCTACACAGACACATAACCAACATAGTGAAAAATGTGTCCAGACTGGTGATCGAACCTAGATACTTCGATATAGCGCACCAAGTGCTTTACCATTTACGCCAAGTGGACGACATTCAGTCTGACATTTTTCACTTATACGCTGGCACAGCTGCAACCTTGCAGCGCAAGATGGAATGTCAAACATGAGCACACTACCCAGTGGCGTACATGCGACGAATAAATTCCCAGCATTGGATAATATCTAAATTTCCATTAAATTTTTAGCAAGACAGAAACTGCGCTGTAAATTAATAGTACTGACAAAGGATGTGAATTAATTTTCACTTTGCTAAACAACGCATAACCAACATAGTGAAAAATGTGTCCAGACTGGGGATAGAACCCAGATATACTGGTATAGCTATAATGTTAATATAATGTACATATATAACTATATAATGTTTGACATTCCATTTTGCGCTGCAAGGTTGCAGCCCTGCCAACGTATAAGTGAAGAATACCAGACTGGTTGTCGTCCAGATGGCTTAAATGGTAAAGCACTTGGTGTGCTATGCCCGGGTATCTGGGTTCGATCCCCAGTCTGGCCACATTTTTCACTATGTTGGTTATGCGTTGTTTAGCAAAGCGAAAATTAATTCACCTCCTTTGTCAGTAAAATTGATATACGTTAGTAAACTTCATAGTTCGATTTTAGAATGTTCACTGTCGAACTATTCTAAAAGTAAGTTCCTTTAATATTTTATTATAAAATGATGAAGAGTTATTTTGTATTACATCAGATTGGATACAGCAAAAAAAAATCAATAATTCTTTTCTAAGACATAAACCTGGTGTATCAATACGAAATAAAGGGAAATCCATTGTTCTGTTAACAAGAGAAACATATCGAAGTATAAATTTATTGTCGCATAGTATTTCTAAGCTTCTCGGAAGTACATTACTTTAAGTCGTCAGTTCTTACTTAAGTGACATTCTTAAGTTCATTCTTACTTAAGTAACAAATATCGATTTTCTAGTATAGCTTTTCATTCGATTCAAATATATTGTATTTCTTGAAAACTGTTGTGGAATAAATTTCTCCAAGATATATATGAAATTAGATTATCATAGGATTTTCTACGAATATTTCAAGATAGAAGAAAGCGATATCTTATTTTCAACTAGATATTTGAAGAATTTCTATAAAAAAATTTCATGATACCGATTATTGGTAAGAAATAAATCTGAATTATGCTAACGAATGCTATTTACTAAAATAGTCAATCTATTAGAATTTTCTATTAAAGTATTCATAATTTTTGTGGTGCGCTTTCCGATACTTAAACGATTTTGCTATTACCAGATTTACCGTAATTTCCGGCGTATAATCCGCAGCTCAAAGAGTCGTTTTTCGACCCAGAAATTTTATTCAATAATTGTAGTTAAATATTTACAGCGATCTTTTAAGTTAGATTTTATAAAATAATATTTCTGGGTCGAAAAACGACTCTTTGAGCTGCGGATTATACGCCGGAAATTACGGTATTTACTAATTTTTCGTTCAGTAATAACAAAAGGTGCTTTTTAATATTTAGATAATTAATTTAATTTAAGTTAATTTTTTTGTTTAAAATAACTACAAATCTCTTTTTAATATATTGTTTATATAGTTTTACAATTGTCTGCATAGGGGCTAAAAGTACTGTACAAATATTTAAGTATAAAAAAGTTTTAAGAAAATGACAGTACAAATGGAGACAATATGTAGGATATGAATGCAATTGTCGGAAAAAATTATCATAAATGAATATACTTATATTTAAAAACTTCCGTTAAATGAACGAAATAAGACGTATAAAATTAAATATGATGCAAAAATATGACATATAAGAAGCAAAATCATTAAAATGAAAACGAAATTGAATAAATAAACCGGTAGAAAATATGAGAAACAAGCACAAGTTAGTAAAATGTTATATTTTTAAAATATTCAATACCCAATTAACTTAAAGATAATATTGTCTTATATTTCCCTAAAAGAGAATGAAGTATATCTACTTTTCAGGTGATTTTGTACACTTAGGATAGGTTGAATTTGACATTCATTTTCATATATTTTAAAGATTCAGAATCGCGAAGCCAAACAAATCGTATTACTGAATATTTTATTTTGAAGCTGGACTGTAATTTTATGCGATGACAACTAATTTATTGCTTCCAGACGTGCAACTCGCCATTCACAATCTCTCAGATAATTTGTTTTAAACCCTCAACCCTTATTTTGGATCGAATTTCACCGCGTTTGTTGACATTCTTCACGCCCCCTTTCTACCTATGAATTTGAGTGGATAATTGTGGAAATTATTTTATAATGACAAATCGCTTCCTCACTTTTCGATTTTCAGTTTCGATTAATTCTTTTATTCTGGGTAATTCTACTTCAGACGGTCGAATGTTGATGTTATATTCGAAAGGCATTCGGTCGGACGTTATTTCTCCTAATTAGCATTAATCTACATTGGAGAATACTTTTAAGTTCGCCAAATATGCGATTAAATTCGTTGTCCTTATAATCCTAACTATATTAAAATTACCTGTTTTTTTAAACATCTCTATAAAATGTTTAACTCAACAATTATTTTTTTGTACAAATCTGAAATTTTATTGCATATATTTCCATATAGAATTTGCACAATTTTTGTGCGAATCTTCTGACTTACATTAAAAGAAAACTGTATTAATTATGTTGCTGATGTGTAAGTAATAAATAAATGCTTCTTAATGGTATATTTTACTTTTGTAAGTTCTTTGTAATTTATTTATATTTAAAATGTTATTATATTTAAGAATGAAAACACATGTGAAAAACAAAGGATAAGACATTATAATAAGCAATGGAATGGACACTACAGGAATGATACTTGATAGGATGAAAAAGCAAAAAATGGAAAACTATGAATATCTTATAGAATATTCAGAACAGCTTTATAAGAATATTCATAGTAAATACATGCTATTTAATAAAATATTGTCAGCATTATGCCTAAAGTCGTCAATATAAAGCCCCTAATAACATATATACGTGAAACAAGACAATTAATAACCTACATGAGTTCAAATAACAAAATAAATAAATAAATATACAACTTAAATAGAAATAAGATAAATGAACAATTATTTAACTTAAATAGAAATTAGATCATAAAATAATGTACAAGACTCACCAAAAAAAAACTAATCTTACTGTAGATTGAACAAGATTATAAGTACTTGACAAGCAGCCAGTCACCATTAACTCAAAATGGCTGCTATAGCTATGCGAACATTGTTTTGAAAAAAAAATGATAATAGGAAATAAATTGATTAGAGCTTCCATCAATCACAGAAAAATATAAGTAAAAGCTGAAATTGTAGACAAGTTAAAGAATAAGTCTAGTGCTGCAATTTATGATGAATGAAGAGAAAAATGAATCAAAAGGAAAAAAATGACAAAGCAAATAATATTTGAAATGGCAGGTCTATATATATATATATAGACCTGCCAACGTCGCACTAAACTTCCGTACAATGTAGGTTAATTTGACCGAGGTTAAGCACGTTTCAAACCAGAATTTCTTTTAAGAAATTGAATTAAATAGGTTCCACGTAAAAAACATGAAACTTTATATACATTATTTTTCAGATATATTTTCTGATTACAAACGTCTTTAGCCTGGGCCATTAACTCACATTTTACGGAAGTTAGTTGAAAGTTGGCTGTTATGTATATATGATAGAAAAGACGATAAAGAAATGACTTAAAGATTAAATTAGTTGACATGAAAAGGAAATTTAATAATAATTTGAGAGAATAGGAAAAATTAACATAAGAAAGTAAAATGCATTAACATTCGTAATATGTTTAATTTAGGAATGTTCATTATGAAACTATCTTAACACTATGCTTTGTTTACATTTATCTTTAAGAGAATGGTGGATACTTTATCTCACATCAAAATATATATAAGTATGTGATCAACTATTCTCATTCAGGACATAATGTATCAATCCGAAACAAAAGGAAGTCAATTGTGCTTCTAACAAGAGAACCGCGTGGTGAGATCCATTTATCGTCTTATAGAAATAACTGGGGATCGATACGTTGCATTACATTATTTCCTCACTTCCTCTACTTAAATAATAGATAACACTGTATTTCTTTTCCATTACTGAATAGCATCCGCTTTGAAACAAATATCATTTATTTTTTGAAACCAGATATGGGATAAGTTTCTACGAGATATATAAAACAAATTTATATCACAAATTGCCTTGATATTTTCAATATCATACTAATTCAACTTGAGCATTACAAATAGAATTTTAAACGATATTCGTCCAAATTTAATAGAGTATTTCTGTAAGTGGATTTATAGAAAATAAATAAAGTTTTATTGTATTAACGCATGTTGTTCGGTAAAATGTTAACTATATCAGATCTACGTATTTATCATTTGTACTGTTCAAAATTATTGGATTATGCTTCTCGATATGTTAGAAATTCTACAAGATTTAAAGTTATATATCACATAGATTGTCAGACTTAGCTTATTTACCAATTTGAAAAAACAATAACTAACTAAAGAAATCCTATATCAAAGGAACTAAACTGTGGAACTCGATTATGATGTAGCAAAGAGACACTTAGATAAAATCATTTCTCAGCAAACTAAAATTGATCTGAAATGTAAGAAAATACATAGAATCGACATATTATTACTAGTAAACGTCATTGCCTGATACTATAAATGCTCAATATCAAACTATCTTAAAAGTTATTGTCTTTTACATTTTGCTGCAATATGTAGACGAATACTTTGCATATCTAGCGACTTTTATAATTTTTTGTTACCATTAATTCGGATAGTATTCTTCATCTTATTTAAATTCAGAAATTCTTAGATTAACTCATTCGCTGCCAACCACGAGTATAGTCGTGATTTTTCAATCTAAAATTGCGAATTCGAACCGGAAATTTCGAAAGAAGAATTTTTATTTTAAGTAATCACGAAATGTCTGTCATTAAATAAAATAATTATTGCTATTAGTATTTTCTGGTATGTATTCGAACTTTCTAAATAAAATACAATTTCGGTAATTTTAACCCGGCAGTGAACGTGTTGAGGCTGGTCGTCAGTGAACTTCACAAACCCATAGCTAATGTTGAGTCGACGGGTGTAGGAGGCATTCTTATATATAATATATCTCCTCAAGAAATTAATATTTTAACTTCTGTTTTCTGCGCTCACTACTTAAAGGATTTTTCTTTTTTTCTTAGTAGTCGCATTTTTAAAAAATATATATACTTAATTTTATGTGAAGTGTTAAAATCTTATTCAGTTTCGCTAAGATTTTAACTCATAAAATTATAAATTACGCACATAATTTAGAAATATTTTGATAACGAAGAAAAAAGGAGTCATCCTTTAAGAACAGTGCGAAGAAAACAGGAGTCAAAAATATTAAATTCCTGAAGAGATATTTTAAATATACAAATGCATCCTACACCGTAGGTTTAAGATCAGCGAAAGGAATTGGAAAATTCACTGACAATCAGCCTTAAAGAAGGCGAAACTTTCTAGAAACAGTAGTAAAAAAATGGGTAAAAATTGACAGATCTGTATTTTGTATTATTATTCTGTATTACTGCTTTGTATTCTATATCTTGATATTTAGTGCAATAAGTATTAAAAAGTGGTTTCAACATATTTCAGTTCAACATATTTCACTTAAGTATCTCTAAAGTCTGAAGCATCCCTCCCCTTTTTCCGTGATAAGTAATTCGCATTATTTAAAGTGTGTCTTTTATTCTTGAGGATGAAGCGTAGTATGACATTAATCTAAGTAGGTGTACAAAAACTGCGGCATGTGTTATAGAAAGAGATAAAAATAAATAAAACGAACAAAAGGAAATACAGAGAATTTTGCAATATTAAGAACGTGTTTATAATAATAATATAGCATTGTACGAGAAATTCTAAACATATAATAGGATAGTGAAAGGCATAAGTGAAAAATAATTTTAAACAAGCCTTTTATAATAAGACTTTCAGTTTATAAATTTTTTTTTATACATATAAGAAAGTTATCTAATTGATAAAGAATTAAATTTATGCATAACATTTGTCACAAAAAATAAATATGTGAAAATATGGTAAAACTAAATGATTGTTAATCAGAACTAATGATTGTTGAAACTCAATGGTATTTATCACAAAGAATTTAGTTACAATGTCTTCATACGAATTTGCCTATTTGTATTCTTGTATTACTTTTAACATTCAAATAATTTATAAATGCATAATTTCCATTCATGAATTTTGAAATGATTTATCTACGTAATTGTTTATTTGAAATGAAAGTTTTGATATATTTATCATCAATCAGGGTATGAATTGTAATTTATTTTTCTCAGTATTACATTATTCTAATGTTCTTTAGAATTCATTTAAATTTCTCACATGTATAGGAATGTCAGATATATATATATATATATATATATATATATATATATATATATATATATATATATATATATATATATATATATATATATAATAGCTTTGAATTTCAAAAAACATATCAACTTCTTGTAACATTCTAATTAAATCTCCTAAGAGATAATTAGTAATAAAGTGTAGACAGAATACCACATACACTAGATTAATTTTCACACAATTATTTCAAATTGGTAAATAAATCATACGAGTAGTAATTTTCCAACTGGACGAAAAATGTCCGGGCCAGGATTCGAACCTGGGATCGCTTGGCTGAAGCCGCCACGCTCTACCACTGAGCTATCCCGGTCGAATCTGGAGGGCATAATTCATCCAGTTAACCGTATTGATCAGAGAATCTGATCTGATATTTTAATCAGCTCAACAGAAAAGATCGCAGGTAAAGGAACTCCAGTAAACGCTGGATACGTGATTACACTAGATTAATTTTAACACAATTATTTCAAATTGGTAAATAAATCATACGAGTAGTAATTTTCCAACTGGACGAAAAATAGAATGCCACATAGTTAATAAATTAACAAGTGCAATCAGAATTTTACAATAGCATTTTCTTCAATGGTAATTGGCCAAAAATACTGAAAATATGAAGAATATTTAAAAAGGGAGAGAGAGAAAAAAAAATATATAATAAACCGTAAAATGTTAATAATTTGAAGTTGATATCAAGTGAATACAAATGGATTTTGAAATGAAATATGAACTAAATATAATGGAAAATTGGATAACAAGAGATTTAAATTTGAATGGGATATGAAAAAACACGTGTAGATATAATCATCAGCCTGGATGTATCCACACGTGTTTTAAAAATAATACAGTATTTCATAAATATACTGGCATTTATGCTAAGATCAGTATATTCATCCAGGTATACTGTATTATTACCAGAAAACAATTGGAAATAGTAAAATTGGAAATAAAAAAACTTGTAAAGAATATATAAAATATTTTACTCACAATAATTATCCAGAATTCTGTGAACATCACAAGACATTTTATAGACTTTTTATAACTGATCATTAGTATCACTTAATATAAAGGTGATCGGCTAAACGCACATTCACCATGACCATATAAAGTGTAAACAATGTTCAACCAGCTTAATAATAGTCCTTATATATGTTTTAATTGTATTATTTGCTATATCATTTGGAATATTTTAGCGCACACTAAAACATAATAAATTATTACATAACATGTTTATATTTATATAATGTAATAAATGTTATTTAAAAGAGTTGATAATTGAATTTATCAAAAAAATAGGATAACCATATAGTTTTGCTTGATTTCGTATAAATTTAATATTTTTGTTTTTATTTATTTCTGAGCATAGATATTTTATACGATGAAGGTAATTGATAATTATATTTTTATAAACAGATTTATGTAAACATGAAGCAAAAGTGGTAAAAATATTTACTTTAAATGGAAAGTCAAATCTTTTATCATAAATATCAAATATTAATTTATAATTATCATTAATATTAATTTTTAAGTCAAGAAAATTTATATTATTATTAATCAAATTATTTTCGCTTAATGTAAGCTGATTAGGATAAGAATTGAGTGGTGATGTGCAATTTTTATCATTGAAATAAAAAATGATAATGTCATCAATATAGCGATAAAATACATAATCATTGTTCGGACCAATATTTCTTTCATAATGATATAAGTAAAGGTCAGAAAGAATACTAGAAGCGGTCCCACCCTGCGGTATTCCCTGGCATTGTTTATAAATAGTATTGTCATATATGATGTAATTATTATGCAATGTAAAGTTTAATAAAGTTTTAAAACAATTATGGAAATATGATCTTTTAATTTTAATTGAGATTTAAATTCTTTAAATAATATACACATTGTTTTCTGTAAGTCTTTTATATCAATGTTATTAAATAAATCATTAAAATCCAATGTTTTTATGAATTTTACCGGATTGATATTATGTATTTTATTAATAAGCTGAAAACTGTTTTTTAGGCAATGTTGGTTATTATGTTTTATTGTTATATCATATATCTGCTTTAAAATATTAAGATGTAAATTGCTTGCATTATTATTATATGTGTTACACCCGATGGTAACACACATATATATATATATATAACTAAAAGGCATTAACGGTTAAGTCGCAGGAATCCATTTTCAATGAAAGATTTAGAATGTTTGACTTTTAACTTGGGAGAACATCAGCTATCAGTACTTTTTTTGGCCAAAACATTAAAAAAAACTTAACGCATTTTTTTTTTTTTTTTTTTTTTTTTTTTTTTTTTACAGAAAACTATTTGGTGGGATTACTTTTTATTAATGGGATTTCCCTTTTTCTTTGCCATCAGCTGATCTTCATGTTCATTCGGATTTTGATTTTTTTAAATATATAGATCATAACACAGATTTATATAATATGCATGTACCTTTCAGAATCAAGAAATGTTTATTGGGCCCAAGATTGTGAATCATATCTCTTGAAAATACAATTGTTAAAAGTATATAACTACTTAAACATTTGCATAACACTTGAAAGGCCGGAAATTTTACTCAAGGTTTATAAAAATATTTCACAACAGATATTTTATATAAAACTATCCAACTTATCTATTTAACTTATTTCCGAGTAGGATACACCAAAAAACAGTTAAATAAATTAGTGTAGTAGTTTAATATAAAATTTCTGGTATGAAATATTTGTATAAAACATGAGTAAAAGTTCCGAAAAAAAAACTTTCTTCAGTCTGCCATAGTAGCTATAAATAATTCCTAAATTTTAATATTTTTGCAAATTTTAAACTAATTGTATGGTTTCGGTATAGAGTCTTTATTTGAGATGGGCTCGACACTCGGTAGGTTTCGTTTGTCATCTTGTTGAATCTAATGGAAATTTTTACTTCTTTATTATTAAACTTCTATTTCTTTATTCTTTTTAAACTTCTTTTTTTTATGTAGTTTACTAGATACTAACCATTTATTTTTTCACGGCTTCCTATTTGCCTTGCAAGTAACTAACTGTCGCGTAAACTAACTGGTTAAACTAAACGTTAAACAACTGGGTATTCCATTCAGCTAACTACATTGAACCATTCTTCATTGTGTAGTATATATTTATTTGTTTTTAAAATAATTTCTGATTCGAATCCAAATATATTTAATTCGCACTGGTCAATCTGGCAGCTATGGTCGCTCTAATATTAATACACACACACTAACACATTATATAAACTTAAACATTTAAAGATAAAACCATTTTCCAAAAGAAAATACTGCTGTGAAAAATAAAATTTGAACGTACATAAAATTGAATAAAAATCTATGTTTGTAATTTTTCATTTCACATTTATTTTTATCAATGTAGTTTAAAAACCGCCTTGAATGGAATGCGATGATATAGAATGCATTTCTTTTTCTCGAAACTGAAATAGTTTTTAAAGAAAAAAACTTTATAGATAACACTGTAAACGTCACAAGGCAGTTAAGTGATGGAAAATCGAAACGTCAGAGAAAAAAAACGAAACGTAAATATCTTGAGAAGGCAGAACTTTTATTTCCCTAAAAACAGATAAGAACGTAACAAAACTTCAACACGAGTTTCTATTTCCAAGAGGCAGCAGTCTTCAATACATATAAAAAATGACTTTTGGCGAAAGTCCAGGAGCAAGAAAGTATTTTACGGATATGAATACTTGAGAAAACCTTGCTCACTTAAGATAATTTTACTAAGTTTGTCATGCTGTATTTTTCTTTATGCGTATTTAGTCAATAAAAACAAGCGAGATGTGATTCGTGTTTTAGTATTTTTGATTTATTCGTTAAATTTTTTTGTAAACTGAACACGCTCACAGCCGGGTTAAAATTACCAGAATTTTATTTTATTTAGAAATTTCGAATTCACACCAGAAAATACTAATAGCAATATTTACTTTATTTAATTAGAGACATTTCGTGATTACATAAAGTAAAAATTCTTCTTTCGAAATTTCCGGTGCGAATTCGTAATTTTAGATTGTAAACCCACGAGTATACTCGTGGTTGGAAGCGAATGGGTTAATAGCACCGTAATACTTGCACAATGTTGATTAAATTTCAACGTATTTGTAACACCACTATTTAAAAGTATTTTTATAATACCAGTGGACCAGTGCAAAGATTTCCCACTGCAGTCTAATATTTTTTAGCAATGTCTAATATTTTTTAGATGCATGTTTAGCTTGTAAAAAATTAAGATTCCACATGCTTTCAAGATGCATTTTTTGACAAACTTTCGACTTGATTTCAAGACAGAATAAACTTCGATTTCTATAAACTTCGAATAAACTTCGAAGATATTTTCTGGATTCTGCGGCGGGGAGTTACGTTCAAAAAGCAAAAAATATTGTAAAGCATTGTAATATCCCGCAACTGCTTTTTAAAGCAACAATCTGTAAACCTGAAAAATGCAAAAAAGAAAAAAAATCGAAACTTTTAGCATTCAGTAAAGTAGAAAAGTATTACCTCCTCTTAAGTTGGGAACCTCATATGAGGCTCGACATAGCGAGAAGACATTTCATTTACAATGCTAAAATTTTAATTCAGAGTAGCATTTTGAGATTTTATATTAAATTTATAATAATAAATTGCAGAGAGTGTTAATAAATAACTTTTCCGATAAAGAAAATAAAAGTATTTGATGGTCCAAACTTGTATTATATATAGTAAAGAAGCGGTATCAATTTAAATTGACAGGATATTTGTTCTAAAATGTGCCTTAAACTAACTAATGTTCTAACTTCATTTTGGCAAGATTTCAACTTATATTTATGATAAATGTTCTGAATTCAGGATGAAATTCCTATTACACACTTTTTAGAGTTCATTGCTTAAAATTGTGACGAAATTAAGGTAGTCAAATTACATATACTTTTCTTCTTTTTTGATTACAGTTGTCATTGCGTAAGAATTATAAATTTATTAGTCAAATTAAAATTTCTGAAATCTATAGTTTTTTTTAAAGATAATTATAAATTATTAGTCAGTATGTGGTTTGAAAAAGGTCATGGAAATTAAATACTTAATACACTCTTATTTAATTTTGTTCATCATTCTAAAGGGAATTAAAAAATTATTCCATTAATTATAAGAAAAAAATGACAACAACGTACTTGTAATCCTTACGTTTGTTTTAAATTTTATAATAAAGATTCTTGGGATGATACGTTTTACTCAATAAATGAAATAAATCAGTACCACATAGAAATGATACCATTTAGATTCAATACGTTTTCTGGTTCATGTGTTTATTAACAGACAGAAGGTTGACTGCTGTGCATCAAAGATAAAACATAATAACTGACAGAACTTCAAAGTCTTGCGTTCGTACGTTAAAACTAATCTATGGAACACCTTTTATCACACGGGAAACTTCCAAGCGGATCATTCAAGACAACTTCCAACAAGTAGTCCATTTGATGCAAAGCATTATCACGCAGTCCCCTCCCAGTGTTTGCAGATACCCGTACCTATATCAAGTGGTGGCGATAGCCCAAAAACGATAAATTTTAACAGATCTTTCCAAAAAAGATTTTTTTTCTTCTTATTTAATTGTAGAATTCCTCGATTAAAAACATAAAAAAACCTTTTTTAAAAAAGTGGTGTAAGTTCGCCTAGGCGGTAATCAGGCTATGCATAAGCTGTGAGATGTACAATGAGGTTATAAAGATTTGTTCTCTGCCAACAAAATGAATTTGCATCAAAAACAGTTCCGTGTGTGTTAATGATATAACTGATACCTAGTGACTATATGATATTGTAGCCTACTTTGCATGTATAACATGCCTATATAATTGCTTTTATAATTGCTGCCTCCTGATTCTTTTATCTTGATTATTTGATCTCCTGATTCTTTTATCTTGATTATTTGATCTCCTGATTGTTTTATCTTGATTTTTTGAACTCCTGATTCTTTGATATCACATGAAATCTTTGATTTCAGATGACTCCCGTGTCATCGTGGAAAATGATATAGAACTGATTTAAAGTATGCAAACAAAGCTTTAGTTTTTTTCTGTATTGTATCGTATCTTCTTATCATTGTTTATAACAACATTATTTTAATAACAGTACGCTGGCATGAATAATATGAAGCAAATGCCAAGGACGATCTTCCACTTCGAGGCGATCCTGCAATCGATCCCTTTTTTCGAAGAGTCTGACAATCTTTAGTATGCAAGCACTTGAAACCAAGGCAATACTAGATACCGGGCTTGCTCATTCATTCTTATGACGTCGCAAATAGTGGCTGTCAGCGACCAGCGATTGGTACAAAGCGACGAGCCCATCGTTATGTGCCAATCGCTGTATGTCTTTCGTCGCGGCCTGCCACCATTTGTGACGTCATGATAATGAATGAGCAAGCCCGGTGTCTAGTGTAGCCCTGATGAAATGTGTATTGTTCTCGTCTTGAGTAATTTACAGTGCGGAATTTTCGCAATGCGCCGGTTGCTGATTCCCCGTTCTTGCAAAAGGTCTTAACCAACAATGCTTGATATGCTATCGAGAGCATACCTCTGTCATCGAATGAGGAATATTCGCGAATTGAAATATTTTATTGACAGCCTGATTTGAATAAGTCTGCTTCGTATTTGAATAAGGCATGACAACTCCATCTATCGTTAATTTTTTGAACAAATTTTTAAATTAAAAAATTAAATTTCCCTCTTATCCTGCAATCCACAATTAGCATCATTTGCTTATTTTTAATGACTTTTTAAAGTTTTAATGATCCTATGACGCACCCGATATATTGAATTATCCCGTATTTTAACTTTAGATTTCATATCTTTTATATTTGAATTGGAAATTGTTGAAAGCATTATGAAAAGACCTAGTTTTGAAATTTCCCAACCCATAGACACACTGCGTTTCAATACACAATTTGTAAATTCGTCCCCTTCAAACATGCTTAGGTAGTACCCGGAATGATGTTCACTCTTCACGAACATGTTAATAAACAAGAAACTAGTCGTTAGGGGGCCAGCGTAATACTTACCCATCATGGATATGCATAATATAAAATATGAAAATAAAACATGTGCAAACTATTTATAAAATGCATTGCAATTCGAATAAATTCGTGGCTTGATAGCGTCATAAACTTTAAAAGTTCTATGACTGAATTGCGTAAAAGAAACATCCTTATAACTCCAAAATTGACAGTCCTATTAACTGCGTCGGATTAAGCGTCTCATTTCCAATTAAAATATATATCTTTGAATTAAAATTTGAATGAAATACAGGGTCATGAAAAATCGAAGAGTGTGGGAAATAGGATTACAAATATCTCGGCAACTCATTATCCGATCGACTTCACTCTTTATGCTAAATTTATGTTTTTTTATTGTCTTTTAAATTCACTCCTTAAAATAAACAATTTCGAAAATTTTTATCTATCTTTTATCAGAACGAATATTTCGAGAGTCCGAATTTTTTTTTCCGTATAATCGAGGTTACTGAAATTCAATAAGCTTCTTCCCATTATTACATACTAAGTGCATACCAAATTTCAAGTCTCGATCTCAATTTATTCGTGAGTTAGAGCGTTTACAGACACACAGACAGACGGACGGCAACATTTTTTTTCTAAAAATATGTCTTTCGGAATCTCCAGTGTCTGAAACGTGTAAATCCGTTATTTTTTTTTTTTCGATTTTCAAAACGATTACATGACTTACCCTATATTGCATATGATGGGTAAGTAACAAGAAAAAATGTTGAAACTATCTTAAAATGAGCATTGTCAAAATTTGGACTTAGTTCCTTTCAAAAATCATCGATTCATTCTTAGACATTATAATGTTTTTTTATTAAATGTGTAATTATTTAAAGTAATTTTTTTTACAAATATTCACATAACTTTTATATTTATTATGATCGTAAAACATTTCTTTTACTAAATAGGGAATACCCCTCGAGAACACAATCATATGCCGGTGAACATTTTCAAGATGCAAGAAAAATATAAAAGTATTTCATGTTTGAAACCTGTATTCTTATAAAATCCAGCAATGAAATAAGACTGTACTGACAGGTTTTTTATTTTATAGGGCTTCTATTTATTTTTTAAAATTTATTTTGGCACGGTGTCAAGACTGGTCTATATACGGATATGAAAAACTCGAGAAAAACTTTTCTTCATACAGCTTTTATTATTTGATACTTAAGTTTTGTCTAGACAACAATTTTTCTAAAGCTGACAAGTAAATTGTTTATAATTAAGCCTATTCGTATTTGATGAATGATCTCAGTATTTCATTAATCTTAAATAACTTATAGTAAAAAGTTAAAACTGTAGGTATAAAAAGAGTAAAAAAAAACTGATAACCACAATGACGTTTTATCCATGCCTCAAATTTAGAACTTTTATGTATTTCTTAAAACTTTTCCGGTTTGCAATTTTTTATAGAATTTTAAAGAAGGTGATGGTATTGTTAACGTGCGAACAGATATACTCCGAAGTTTAATGAATATGTTTCGTTTATCATTATTTTGTATAGTGAGTTTATTCTAAGTTTTATTATATATTTTTAAAGAGTATACAATATGGTAAAAATTTCGGTACTAACACAAATCAAAAATGTAGAATTTTATGGGAGATTTTTGGGGCCAAAAATATTTACAGGATACTTAAGGATAATTAACTTATCTCATGGATTAATGAAAAATAAAACTATCATATGTTTGTAATGAAGCATTGTTTTCAAAAATAATTTAAAAAAAGTATTTTTTTTATCCGTTTGAGTGACATTATGAAATGTTCACATTTAATTTCTTTTAACTATTAAATATCTGTTAATATTCAACCGTTTAACACTGTTGCATAAATATTGAAATGCTTGAACAGATACGATGATTTATGAACACGTTTTTGTTTTTTTTAAATAAGTAAAAGCTTTTATTCTCGTATATTATGAAGGAAAATTTTATTCCGAAATTCTGGTGCTATGGTGGCAGTTGGGGATTAAAATTAAGTGTCATATGTAATATCACACCGCCCTTCAAGGGTTAATGTAAAAAGGTAGTCAGGAAATGTATCTGCAATAAATAGGAAAACGTAAATTCATATAATAATGAAAAATCTAAAATATGTATATTTTTCAAAGAAAAAAAAAGACTGAATTGACAAGGTTTTTATTTTGAAAAGGTTCTTCAATATTTTATTTCTTTTTTTAAAAAAGATTGGCAAGCTTTCAAGACTGGGTTCTATGTGGATATCAAGAACTTGAGATAACGTTTCCTTCAAACAGCTTTTAGTATCTGAAGTTTAAATTTCACGTAGAGAAAACTTTTTGTTAGATGACAAGCAAATTGCAAGTTATTAGGGTGTTTAGGTTTTTGATGTACTGATTTCGAAATATTATCAATCTTCAATAATTTATTATAGTATATTGAAAATTATGGCTTTTAAAATGTTTAAAAATAATGATTTATAAATATACAGAGTGTTTCCTATGACCTTTATCCAATAAATTACCCATAAATCGTGTCAAATGGTATAAGTGTATGGTATAATTGTATAATGGTTGTCAAATGGAAAAAAATGTTTCAAATGTTGATCCTTATATAAAAAAAACAGTTATGTGAAACGTTTTATTTTTTAAAGATATGAAATTAAAATTTTTGTACAATCCCTGAGTTCTATAAGTTATAATTCGAAAATTTTCCTATTGCAAAGTAACGCAGTAAAAAATCATTAATCAACCGTAGAAACTTACCAAATTATGATAATTTGAATTTTATTAATCTTCAACATTTTCTGGGAAATTAACGCATTTTTATTTTTTTGTTTATAATTTATAATTTAATGAATGAATTTTCGAATTTAAACATTTTGCAGGTATATAGCAACTGCGTCAGTATTTATTAGTTGTAATTTTTTTTAAGTGGACAATATTAATAATTTTAAACAATGAAATTATATGGATATTGGAAATTTTTCGTCATGATTATTATAATTAATGTTTGACATTTATACATGAGGTACTGTACTTGAATAGTAATTGCTGGAAGAGCGTTTTATGTTCTGGTAGATGTTTTTAAATTTAACTAATATTTTGCATATTACTTGGTGTATATAAATTCTATAAATTCTATACAGGGCTGCACAAAAGATCTCGAGTACATTTTCGTTTATTGAAAGAATTTACTGAAGTGGAATTTTCAATTATACTATGCGTTTTATAACTTAACTTAACTTTAGCATACTATGAAGTATATATAAAAATATATAGATCATATACAGGGCTGCACAAAATAATTCATATATTTTTCTGACTGTTGATAATATTTGCCGCAGTTGGGTTTTCAAATGTGCTATGAGTTTTCCAAATTGTTTACTTAGACACATCGTCAACTAGATGCACCTGTGGGAAAAGAGGTACCTCCTTACCTTATCCTAGATTGTACCCTGACTGCCCACCATGACATTAGAAAGCCATCACAAATGAATCTGTTGGCCTGGTTTGCCTACGTGCTGAAACAGCCAAAACTGTTAAAAAAACAACAGATTGTATGTTTCTGCTAGAACGCAATCAATACATATTCATGCTGCCTCCATTGGACTTGGTGGAGGTTGAGGATGAAGTGGACTTCTAATAAGGTAAAGCCAGGAGAGATGGCGCAGTCGGAGAGATTGCGCACATAGAGGTTCGAGGGGAAGGAGTAGAGTTAGCGCTCAGAGACTCCAGATAGTTGTACAACAGCAGTAGTGGAGTGTCTACTTGAAAGTGCACGTTGATTGTTTTGAGTGTCTAAGATAAAGCATATTTCGTTATGTTTTCGCATATTATAAAGCTATTTCGTTTTGTTGTCCCAAAGTAAGTGCTTGAATTTTCATAGCTATTCATCAGAATTTCTATACAATGTCAGTAGTACAAAATATTTTAAACTTAAACGATTTCTCATAAGCTACTAATCTAGACTAACAATGTGAACATCAACGGTTTGTTTTAGTAGCGGCCATGTTTAAATACAAGGCCGCGCAATATCTCCTACCAAAATTGGAGAGTTTGCGCATCTGCAACTTAGGAGAAATGGCGCATTCTTCCCATTAGTTTCCATGCTAGGAGAGATTACGCAGCTTATTAGTAAATTTGCGTAAAAAATGAAAAAGGAATAATTTTAAGTTAAACTTGTTATCAAGTAACTTAATATTATTTTGTAATCTTATCTGGACTTGCTTTTTATTTTTTTTTATGTTTTTTTTTCCTTCAATGAAAATTTTTTAATCGTTTTTAAAATTATTTCCTTTTTCTGATTCTTTAATCATTAGGTTGAAATATTCACTCCTAATACAATAATATTTGTTCACACAAACCTTAGAACAATGTCATTTAAGTGTAATTATTATCGTTAACAATTTAATTCTAGTTATTATTAGTAACAATCTCTCCTATCCATGTGCGCAATCACACCAACCCTGTAAGGACAGATTGCGCAAAATAACTTTCTTGGTTTTATTTCAACTGTTCTATTAAATTGCAATATAACAACAAAATAGCAATGGAAATGCATAAAAAACAAATGAAGTAAAAATTATCCATGGATAGTTTAGCAAAAAAATAATATTTAGATTTTTTATTGTTATTCTTCTGAATTGTGCTCAGACTCTCCTAGCTTTACCTTATGCATAAAGACCTTTACACACTACATAAACTCTACACTTAACAATTTAGTTATTCTCAAAAGAATCATACAGTATTATTTAGTATTTTTAGCATATTTTATCATTGTTTACTCTAGTATTTTTTTTCATTCATTATTGTTCATTTAGTACTTACTTCTATCCATTATTATTATTTACTTCAGCATCTTATAGTATTATTACATGGTAGTATTTTTGCTCAGTATCACAAAGTAGTATTTAACACTACTAAGTAGGATTGGTAAATTGTATTTTCTGAATTTGTATTTTTGGAATCTTGTAATTTCAGAATTTGTATTTTTGGAATCTTGTAATTTCAGAATTTGTATTTTTGGAATCTTGTAACTTCAGAATTTGTACTTTTGGAATCTTGTAATTTCAGAATTTGTATTTTTGGAATCTTGTAATTTCAGAATTTGTATTTCAGAATTACATAGTATAATTATTGCTCAATATTACAAAGTATAATTTAGTAATGCTCATTATAATTAGGTAAACAAACCTGCTGGGCGGGGCTAGTTGAGCTTAAGCCGAAAGGTAGGCCACCCCACTCGGTTTGACGTTGACCTTGTTTACTTAGACAACATATTTCACCTTATTAATCTGCGAAGTTTTGTTACGGTATTCTGAATATGTTGAAAAGAATTTTATAATCTATGCTTAAAGCATGATTTTTCGTTCTTGTTTGTATATCCTTTGAGGTTTTTATATTTCTCCTTTATTTACAGATCTAAACATCTCTTAACCTTCTCACCATGGACTGATATATCCGAGGTTTCACTACAATATTAGCATTATTTAAATTAACATAATTCTACAAATATATAATGTAGTTTTAAAACATTAAGTAATGTTTAATAGTCTCAAGGATTATATCCATATATGTAATTAAGTTTTTGTATCATGTTTGAAATATCATGTTTTTTTGTTCTCAAATGTTCATATTCTCAAATAACCTGCTCAACAACCCGAAACTTCCTGACACAATTTCAGACTCATTTTTAAGCGCAAATTGGCAGACATGACTATTGAAACGATTTGGAATAGAAATGAGCTTTCCCTTTTTGATAAATTGATTACTTATTGAGTTTTAAGCGATTTGTGTCACATAAGAACAAATTTTTCTTCTTCCTTACGGCGCCACGGCGGGAATTCGGGTCAAAACGCCGACTTTGACAGTGTTTTCTGAAAGATTTTCTGCCTCTACCAAAAAAAATGGAAAATGTGTTTCGATTACATAGTTTCTGTGTAACAAAACCTGCCTATTTCATGCGTTTCCGAACAAAAATGAATTAAAAAATGCATCATAAAGTAGCCATTTTGGATTTGAGACAGCCTTAAAACGAAAATCATAACAACATAGAAAGGGAAATCAAATACGTAAATTTTTCTATTTAAAACTAATCAAGTTATACATATTTCGTAAATGAAAAATTAGATTATTTTAATTACACAGACAATTATAAAATTGTAAAAGAAGATATAACACAATGATAATTTATATGCTTTGTACAATGTTTTGAATATTAGATACGAATACCAGTTAAAATGTTTCTTTCCAGTAATAAAAATAAAATTTCTTTTGGCGAGATCTCAAAATTGGACTTGGCTACGAAAAACTTGAGAGAAATTCTCTTTCCAACGATTTTTGTATGCTGTAATTCAAAATTATCCTTGGAAAAGAGTTCTCCAATAATTCACAAGCAAATTGCGTGTTATTTTACAGTTTCTGACATTGATGTATTGATTGTAGAATTTCATAAATCTTAAATAATTTATTACATGATGTTTAAAATTGTATCTCTTAAAAAGTCTAAAAAGCAATGAAATTTATGTCTATTTCTAAGTAGTTAGTGCATGTAATTTTTAACATAATAAGACTATTCTAACATAGAGTATGGAGGGTGAAATTTTGTCCATTCTCGTGCCAAATTAAAAAAAATATATTTTTTATGCTACCATGACATGCCAATAACTAAAAAAATATTTAGTGCATCAAAAAATAACGAATAAAAATTGCTTAAGATACAGTGTGTTCATAATTAAACGAAGCTATATTAAAGTTGTCTACAGACAAAACTATTGCTCAGAAAGTTGTGAAATTTTGTGAAGGACATAATGAAGGAATGGGAATTTGTTAAAGCGAAAAAAAAATTACTTCCAAATTTCGCCACCAGATGGCGTTTTTAATGAATCAATCGCATTTTAAACATTTGGCAAGCCATGATAAACCAAGAACTTTACCTGATCTTAAAGACAACATTTCACGACATGTTTTTAGCATTTCCCAGAACACACTGCGGTCAACTGTGGAACATGCTATCCTACGATTCCAGATGGTAGCTGAAAATGATGGCCGTCATGTGGAACATGTTTTGTTGCAATAAAATATGTAAACTATCGTAAATGTATGGTCAATGTGTAATTCATTAAAAACGCCATCTGGTGGTGAAATTTTAACTCTTTTTTTTCGCTTAAACAAATTCCCATTCCTTTATTATGTGCTTCAGAAAATTTCACAACTTTCTGATCAATAGTTTCGTCTGTAGACAACTTTAAAGTAGGGTCGTTTAATTATGGACACCCTGCATATTATATATTACTGTAATAATTGCACTAACAGTTACGTTTTAGAAAGTAATAAAGAAAGCAATTATTATTTTTCAAATTGGTGCCAAATAATTGTTACCAAATTCATGTTCATTTACATTTAAAATAATGCATGATGAACTAGAGTCCTCTGTTAAGCGGTTTTAATTAGCATTTTTAATATTATTCAGTTCCGGAAATGATGACATGATTAGATATAGTGCCGCCCACTAAACGTCAGGCCTATACGCTGACACAAAAATGGCAGCAATCGTAGACGAATTTTTTAACGTTTTTGCGGTCCCTTGAATTTAAAAACCAGTATTTTTTTAAACACGTATTCTTCGCCTTCTTTTTCTGAGATTAAATGAGGCGATGGATATTTAAAAAACAATACTAGTATTTAGATTCAAGGGAACGTAAAAACGCTGAAACAAATCCGCCTACGACAGCCGCCATTTTTCTAAGATATTATAAGTCTGGTGTTCAAGAGGCAGTGAGTAAAGATAAAAAACAGGCACAATGGCAAAAAACTGGCAAAATAGTTAGTCTCTAAAAAGCTATGCCTGTATGGAATTGAATACCAAGCAATCATATTTTTATATAGCATCGGAATTTTGACTCCTAAGCCTAATAATCCTTTATTTTCTTTAGCCTCCATATATTTTCGTAAATTGATAAATATTTGAACCATTACGGTAAAAGAGAAAACAGATTGAAAATCAATAAGTTATATTTCAGTTTTTTAAGCAATCTAATTTACACAAGCTCAACTCATCAATTGGACTCATATCAGGATAAATTTTAGTGTGTTCAAAAAACCCTGTAAATAATTAAGTATTGATGTATTAAGTAACTCTTTGATTAATTACTTTATTACACACCATTTTTATAACTTGTGTTCAGGAGGCTGTGAGTTCGGAAAAACACCAGCAAAATGGCAAAAAACTGGCAAAATGGTAAGCCTCTAAAAAACTATGCCTGCATGGAATCGAATACCAAGCAATCATCCCCTTGAGGACGAGCGACACATATACATGTCGCATAAGATGCTCAGAATCCTCGATTATTCAAACCCGTTATTTTTTATTGTAAGCTTTGCCTCATTAAATCTTAGCATTTCTGCGATTCAATTAGGCAAAAATTTCTGTTTTGAAAAACCGGTGGTAAAAGATTAAAAATTCTGTCGCGAAGGGGTTAAATTGTTATATAATATCGGAATTTTGACTTCTAACGCCTGATATGTTTTTCTTTTCTTTAGTCTCTAAATCTTTTAAAAAATTGATAAATCTCTGAACCATTATAAAACCGATTGGAAATCAATAACTCACATTTCAGTTTTTAAGCTATCTAATTCAGAGACGTTCAACTCATCAATAGGACTCATATCAGGATAAATTATAGTGTGTCCAAAAAACCCTTTAACTAAGTATTGATGAAAACTCTTTGATTAGTGACTTTATTACACGGTATAAAAGACAAATACTTCTTAATCTACGAAACTATAATATAGCTACATACGAAAACGTACAATAACCCCTTCCAAGTAACCAACGATTCGGAGAAGTGTGTCTTTAACTTTACAAACCATAATAACGAATATATATTCGAGATTCAAACAATAACTTATAAAAACAAAATTTATTTTGATGCCACTGATTTTCGTAAACGTTTCCGAGTAGTTTTTATAGTGTATTAATCAAATTTCTGAAACTGAAATATCAGTTTTTTGGATGCTATCAATTCTCAAGAAAACATTTTCAACTGAATGTATACATGATAGGTAAAAAATAATACTAATTATTATGTCAATGTTACTGCTGTTTATTTATCATCTTTGTCTGTAAAACATGTTTGTTAACTATCTAATTGCTTACTTTAGAATTGATAGTAGACTAAATATCGATATTCAAATTGGAGAAAACTGGCCAAAGCATTATGAAAACTACTCGGAAACGTTTCGGAAAATCTGTGGCAGTAAAAGAAACTGTTTTTATAAATGCCTCTTTACACCACGCAAATACATTAGTGTCTGAGGTTTTCTAAAGACAGAAAATGGTTTTTGGAATCCTGAGTAACTTGGAGGAGGTTATTGTATATTTTTGCTTGTGATTATAATATAATTAGATTATAATATATTCATGATTATAATATAGAAAACATTTGTATTTTTTACAGCGTATCGAAGACATCATTAAAAGACTTTTTTGGTTATGTTATTCCATGTTAATTCTCAATATTTGTTTACTGTGCCCACAAACATTCTGCTGCTTGCCGTAAGTTTAATGCTTCTGACATAGAAAAATGTTAAAATTTTCTAGCTTTCAAAGTCTTATAGTATAATTTTGTAGTATAATTTTTTGTAGTATAATTCTGGTAGTATAAGTTTTTGTAGTATAATTTTGTGATTTTTTTTAGCAATGAGAAGTGCTAATTGTTGTAAAATTGTTGTAAAATTGTTGTAATTGTTGGTAATGTTGAAATTTAAATATAATGTTAAAAAGATAAATTAATTTTACTTTTATACTAGATATCTACTATACTTAACGCCTAAATTAATAAGGTTTTTTTTTTAAAGAAAAGTAAATATATAATAATAATAATTAAAAAAAAACACACAAACACATTGCAATGCTTGAAAAAATTAACTCATAAAATAAAAGTTACACAAAATGTAAATTTTCTTTAAAAATTCTTAACAAATTTCAGATTCCATAATTTTACAAATAAAACAACTTATATATATTTTTTTGTTTTCGTAAAGTATTTTAAAAGAACATTATACAAATTTATTTTATTTTAAAATTTCAGTTACATTTTTACCTTTGTTTTTTTTTTTATTAAGTATCTAAAGGCAAACGATCTACCATGTAAAAGTACTAAATTAAAAAATAAATAAATAATTACAATTATGTCAAAAATAAAATATTTTTTAACTGTCTACAGGAAAACTGTCTCTTACTTAATAATAGTCGATCGAAAAAAAAATACTTTAATCATATAATAATGATTATGTAATTTGTACAGAAATTTTAAACCAATTTTAATTTATGTTTTTAATATTTTTATTTAAATAACATTGAAAAAACATGATAGTTATTTATTTTTTTAATGCAGAAATTATTTCTAAATAAGGATTTTTTAGCAGTATTTCAGAAATAGATCCTATGTGGATATTTTAAGAAAATCGAGATAAAGTTTCTTTGAAATGCTTTTTATTACATCATATTTAAAGATCCCGTTAGAATATCATTTTTTAAAAGTTGACAAGTAAATTGCTTGTTATTACGCAGTTTCAGCTTTCTACGCATTCACTGCAGAATTCCATAAATCTTATTTAAGTTCTTTCATTATGTTAAAAGTTTTTGTTTTCACAAAGCCTAAAAAATTGACACCAATATATCTTGGAGTTTCTTCTTTCTGATTTTCAAAATAAAGTTTTGTCTTTAAAGATGATTGTAAAATACGTTTGTGATATGGCTTTGGCATTGAGGATTTATGTATTAAATCGGAAATTTACACAATAATATTACTGGGCTTTTCAGACGTTTTAGGACTTAAGGATTGAATTATAATTATAATTAATGAAAATTATAAAATTATAAATAAAATGTTCTCACATTTAAATGAAATCTTCTTGACAATTTTCTTTAAATTCATTTTTAATATTTTATGCATTATTTTTAAGAGATGCGTATTTTAAGATTTCTTCATACATTTTTATTTATGCTAAAACATTGAGAAGATTTTCTTGTGTGTTTCTCTATAGCTAATCTCTATAGCTAATATTTAACTATGCAATTTTATCCATCTTCTTCAAAGAGGCCTTAAAGAAAATAACATGAAAGACTGAAATACGTTTCAGCATTCTGTAAGATTTAAAAACACATTTTTTTTTCCATTTTACTTAAAATGTACCATATCAAGCAGATTTCGAAGTAATAGCAACCAAGAACTAGAATTTGCACATATTGTCACTGATGCAGACACTGATATTATTTCTAAAGGAATTTTAAAATAGTAATTATATACATATGCAGTATATTTCCAGTGTAAATTAATATTCAATTTTATCCATCTTCTTCAAAGCGTCCTTGAAGAAAATAACATGAAATACTGATGAGCATTTCAGCATTCTGTAAGAGTTAAAAACACATTTTTTTTTTCATTTTATTTCAAATGTATCATATCAAGCAGCTTCCGAAATAACAGGAACCAAAAATGAGAATTTTTATATATTGTTAATGATGTTAGGAATGATGTGATGAATATATTAATTTCTATATACATTTTAAAATAATAATTATATACATATGCCTCATATTTCCGGGGTATAACACGCTCCGATGTCTAATGCACGCCTAAACTTTTTGACTTCATTTTTCTATTTGCAGAAAATGAACATTCAAAATGGACAAAAACATTTCCCTGGCACTATGCACAAAATTCCCTTTTTAATATCTTTAAATGTTAAAATTTTACCCTTTATTTTATCATTTTGTAAAAACGGCCTTGAAAAAAAATTACATAAAATAAAAATAATGTAAACATTGATAGTGGTGCAGATAATGGTTATAATTTGTAAAAATGTTTAAAACAATAAATAAATACCATTTGAAATTACCAGAAAGATCGAATAAATGTGATAAATACTTCATTCCAGTATAGAAAAACTAGTAAAATTTATTTTGGCGAGTTTTCAAGTTAGGATGCAATGCGAATATTAAAATCCTGAGATAAAATATATTTCAGCCTTCGATATTTAGTTTTTGATACATAAAAATCTTTTTAAAAAAAGATATTTTCAATAGTTGACAAGTAAATTGCGTGCTATTACGCAGTTTCCTCCTTTCACGTATTGATTTTAGAATTTTACAAATCCTAAATAATTCATTACATTACGTCCAAGATTATGGCTTTTAAAAAGTCTAAAAGCTCTGAAATCATATTTATTCTGAAAAATACTTTGTGGATTTTTTTATATTTTCTTACTATGCCGATGGCTTTATACTTTTTCTACTGCTTCTTGCACACAAAGAATGTATGAACACTGTTACAAAACTAAATAACACTTGATACACACTACACTAAATACCTTTTCAATTTACAGAACGATTGAATAAACATGATAAATGCTCCATTCCAGTATAGCAAAACTAGTAAAATTTATTTTGGCGAGTTTTCAAGTTAGGATGCAATGCGGATATTAAAATCCTGAGATAAAATATATTTCAGCCTTCGATATTTAGTTTTTGATATATAAAAATCTTTCAAAAAAAGATATTTTCAATAGCTGACAAGTAAATTGCGTTTGTTCCTTTCACGTATTGATTTTAGAATTTTACAAATCCTAAATAATTCATTACATTACGTCCAAGATTATGGCTTTTAAAAAGTCTAAAAGCTCTGAAATCATATTTATTCGGAAAAACACTTTGTGGCTTGTGAATGTTTTTTATTTTTTTACTATGCCGATGGCTCTATATACTTTCTACTGTTTCTTGCATACAAAAAGTGTATTAACACTGTTACAAAACTAAATAAACCTTACCTACTTATATTAATTGCGTATTTATGATTTGTGAATGAGTTTAACAATTTTGAAATTTCCGAGTAATAGAATTGTATTTACTTTAGCAAAATTATTGAAATCATTTGTATGCAATTAGAATCATTAGCAATCACTTTTTCTAAACCATAATTTGAATGTTTAAAAAAATAATTTCGAACTGATTCTAGTAATTTTTGAGAATGTCAATGTTTCACCAATGAGTATGAACTGACCTCTTTATGCCCAGTTTTGAGTATGTCCACGTTTCAATATTCTGAGTATTTCTGGTATTTCAGAATTGAAAGCATTGTTTCGTCATATTTGAAAACAAAATGTTTCATAACAAAAGGAAAATATCGATTTACTCAGATTTGAAGGTGTCATATTTCTCAGTGTAGTCTTATTTTAGTAACACATTATAATTACACTAGATTAATTTTACCACAATTATTCTAATTGTTAAAGAAATCATATATAATGTTAACTTCCTAACTGGGCTAAACAGTCCGGGTCAGGATTCGAACAAGAGATCCCGGTTTATCCTGAGATTTCGCCCAGTTCGGAAGATTACATCTCATATGATTTCTTCAACAATTATAATAATTGTGGTAAAATTAATTTAGTGTAATCACATTTACTGGAGGTCCCATTACCTGTGATTTATTCTGTTGTGCTGATTCAGATATCAGTCTAGATGCTATAATCATTAAGGTTAACTGAATTAGTTCAGGCATATTTGTTCGGGATTGCTTAGTTGGTAAAGCAATGTCAGCTTCAGCCAAAGGTACCCGATTTGAATCCTGGCCCGATCTTTTTCGGCCAATTGGGAAGATTACATCTGATATGATTTCTTTACAAATTAGAATAATTGTGGTAAAATTAATCTAGTGTAATCACGTTTCTAGCATTTACTGGAGGTCCTATTGCCTGTGATTTATTCTGTTGTGCTGATTCAGTTATCAGACCAGATGGTATGATCATTAAGGTTAACTGAATTTGTTCGGCAATATTCATGCGGGATTGCTCAGTTGATAGAAGATTGGCAGTTTCAGCCAAGGGATCCTGGGTTCGAATACTGGCCCGGACTTTTTCGCCCAGTTAGGAAGATTACATCCCATATGATTTCTTTACCAATTAGAATAATTGTGGTAAAATTAATCTAGTGTAGTCACGTTTCAAGCGTTTACTGGAGGTCCCATTACCAGTGATTTATTCTGTTGTGCTGATTCAGATATCAGACCAGAGGCTATGATTATTGTGATTAACTGGGTGAATTAGTTCAGCCATATTCTTCCAGGATTGCTCAGTTGGTAGAGCTCTGGCAGCTTCAGCCAAGGGATCCCGGGTTCGAATCCTGGCCCGGACTTTTTTTCGCCCAGTTGGGAAGGCTACATCTCACATTACAATAATTTTCTTACAACAAATAATAATGCTATAGAATGGCTCTGAATACAGTAAAATCTGTCAGAAGGCATCATGTGTAAAACTGTAAGTGTTTAAGATCTCCGTGGATAAAAGATAATACATTCATAATAGAGGGCATTACATACTAAGACAAAAAAAATTCTAAAAAAGTAAATATTGTGCGGACTTTTTGCGATTCTCACTTAACAGATTCTAGTGTAATGCATGCTTAGCAACTGTTTACAAAATAAAACTACGTAACAGTTTGTAAAGGAGCGTTTGTTTATTAATTATTGTTGTAAAAATTTTTTACACTCATTATACAGGGTTATTCTAAATGATGGATCCATTTTCAAAAAAATGTATTTATTAAAGTACAAATCAAAAATGAACAATCTTTATACAAATGAAAAGATAAAGTTTCAAAGTTTTTTTAAGACATTATAAATGTTCAATGTGTCCACCGTTTGCTGCACGGCAAACATCTACGCGATAGCCAAACTCGTCCCACGCACGAGAAAGCGTATCTGCTGTTATTGAGTGCACGGCTTTCAAAGCGGTGATGGTTCCAGAGACGGCGGGTAGAGGTCGCGTGGCAATACGTCACTGCGAGCTGAGTGCACTGCTGCCGTGCACTCAGTAACAGCAGATACGCTTTCTCGTGTGTGGAACGAGTTTGGCTATCGCGTAGATGTTTGCCGGGCAGCAAACGGTGGACACATTGAACATTTATAATGTCTTAAAAAACTTTGAAACTTCCTCTTTTCATTGGTATAAAGATTGTTCATTTTGGAATTGTATTTTAATAAATACAATTTTTTGAAAATGGGTCCATCATTTAGAATAACGCTGTAGATAAATCTGCAAAGCAGTTAAGTAAATAAGAAAAAAGACATTATCATCTCGTTCGACAATATTAGAACATGGGAAACAATGTAACAAATCTTTTGTTACAAATGAAATCAAAATCAATCACATGTAAATGAGTAATAGAAAAAATTATCCTCGGAGACAAAGCAAACATTTAGAGAGAAATTTTTCAAACGGTAAAACGAATTTTTCATCTTTGGCAATTAATGAGTCGTTAATACATCCGAATATTTAGTAGAAAATTAGCCTTATTGGCAACTACATTAGATGATAAATTTAGCAAAAATTATCGGTTCCAAATTGAAATGTTATTGGGATAATGATGAACGAATCTGACTGTATTAGCGTAATCACATTTTTAAAGTAAACATTTAATAAAGGATAAACAGAAACAAGTAAGTAAGTGTGATCGAAGATCGCACAAAGGGTTTCGTTTAATATTCCTTTCAAAACACTTTATCCTTTCTTTAATAAATCCAAATAAATTTCATTTTCCAAAAAAAAAAAAAAAACTTTATAAAGTAAAAATTATACAGTAAAAATATATAAAGTAAAAATTTTTTATAAAATAAAAATTTACCGGTCTATTTTTCTCGTTTTTTCGAATACCCGAACTAGCCCGATAGCGGACGAAGCCCGCTATTATACTCTGTCATTAATATCTGTCATGTCGACTAAATGCGATAATAAAAAATATCAATTACAAAATTAAACATGTTGTGTAGAGACATTCAAAATGTTAAAATATACCAATATTTCGACAATCGGGTTTTTATCATGATTCAATACGTTCCTCAAACTTATATATTTGCTATTCTCTATTACTCATATTGATACTCTCTTTATATTATTCTCAAACATTTGAAAAATCCATTATGATGACAGATTAATATTCTTTTTAATTCTCTAATGACATCATATTAATCCGCTTTCTGTATTTACACATACTCATAGTTCTTGTATTGTTGGGAAATGTTTCAAAATTTCCGTTTTATTACCAATATGACGTCATACAAATCTTTTTGCCAATTGGTGAAACTTTTTATTTCATTTTCATTTTTCACTTGGAAATCTTTCAATAGAAAATTAATTATTGCAGAAAGAATTTTATTGTGGATTTTTAATTGTTGACAACTGCTATAACGAAAAATGTTTAAATTTAATAGGAAAAGGCTGTTAGATTTTTGGTTTTTTTATCTCTCTATATCAAAATAATACGATTTTTTCAAATTTTATGATTTTGAGCTTCATAACAGTTATTCAGCTATAAGTACACAAAATTTCATGCCTGTAAATTAAATAGTTTCTGAGAACCGGCTCTGTAGCGGACAGATAACGAAGCGGGAGTAATAGGGTTTCGTGAAATGAACGAAACCCTAAAAATATAATAAGAGATTTTTCAATTATTTTTTTTATTTCAACTTTTGCGAAGCGTGTGCAATAATATTAAACTGAAATGTTGTATATTGCTGAGTTAAATATTAAAAAACGTGCAAAAATTGAAAACGCACTTTCAGAAATTGTTGTTCATAGTCAATACTTTAACAGCATATTTTAGAGCACCCCAGAAACAGATATCAATTTCTAATAGTGTAACATTATTAAAATGCACCGCGAACGATTTTTTCCCATAGACCATTATACAACGGAATTCTTTTGAGTACCCTTGTAAGCTAAGTATAAGTGCTACACATACCATATTTGTTAGTAAGCCTGTTGTAGTGAACTTCAGCTATGTAAATCAAATTCAATATTTTTGAAATACAGTAACATCATTAAAATACACCGCAAACGATTTTCCCCATAGGCCGAAATGTAAAAGAATTTTTTGAGCTACCCTGTAAATGAAGCATAAATGATACACACTTCATATACAATACCAAACATGCCTCCATAATATATATTAATAGCATGGTAATCCGAGTATATTTACGCAAGTTAAAGCACGCACATACAGACAGTCAAACCGAATTCATAAACCCGTTTTTACTTTGTTGGAAAGCGTTAATAACAACACTATGTTAGAATTATGTTAGTAAATAATCAATATTATAAATGTAACTTATTTTTGTTAATTTCATCAATTTTAAAACGTAGAATTATGTTAGTAAATAACCAATATTATAAACGTAACTTATTTTTGTTAATTTCATCAATTTTAAAACGTAGAATTATGTTAGTAAATAACCAATATTATAAACGTAACTTATTTTTGTTAATTTCATCAATTTTAAAACGTAGAATTATGTTAGTAAATAACCAATATTATAAATGTAACTTATTTTTGTTAATTTAATCAATTTTAAAACGTAGAATTATGTTAGTAAATAACCAATATTATAAACGTAACTTATTTTTGTTAATTTCATCAATTTTAAAACGTAGAATTATGTTAGTAAATAACCAATATTATAAACGTAACTTATTTTTGTTAATTTCATCAATTTTAAAACGTAGAATTATGTTAGTAAATAACCAATATTATAAACGTAACTTATTTTTGTTAATTTCATCAATTTTAAAACGTAGAATTATGTTAGTAAATAACCAATATTATAAATGTAACTTATTTTTGTTAATTTAATCAATTTTAAAACGTAGAATTATGTTAGTAAATAACCAATATTATAAACGTAACTTATTTTTGTTAATTTCATCAATTTTAAAACGTAGAATTATGTTAGTAAATGACCAATATTATAAACGTAACTTATTTTTGTTAATTTAATCAATTTTAAAACGTAGAATTATGTTAGTAAATAATCAATATTATAAACGTAACTTATTTTTGTTAATTTCATCAATTTTAAAACGTAGAATTAGGTTAGTAAATAACCAATATTATAAACGTAACTTATTTTTGTTAATTTCATCAATTTTAAAACATAGAATTATGTTAGTAAATAACCAATATTATAAACACATAACTAATTATTATTGTTCATTTCATTTAAGGCTTATGAAAACAATCTATTCTATCCGATGAGACGTATATTTACAGACACTAAAGACTATATATCTTGAAGAATAACAGGTGTGTTCGAAGCTTGTGAATGTACACGTAACATAAGCATTGTATTCCCGTTCCAGATCTAGAGGTCAATGAATTACAACACATTTCTTTTACGCCATTGTTGAACTCTTTCCAGAGCTCAAAAAAGAACAAATGATACACAGACAAGATGTATCTCTTGAAATCACACAATGCATTTTGCACTTATCTAATGTTATTGGAAATATTACTGAAATATCACATATATTATTTGTGTTGTCAACGTCGTTTTTTCTACGCATTTATAAACGCGCGACAATGAATGAGGTATCATGCGAAAGGTTTTTGAACCGGATTCTGACATAGTACACTTACATTTCGTTTGATTAAAAATTGCTGTTAACAAAAAATGAAATCGGCATCGTTTTCATAAATGAAATGAAAGGTTTTTTTCAAACTAGTGTTGCCACAAAAATATGATATCGATGCTCAACAATGATTATAACAAAATAAATAATATAAAAAAAATTCTTCCTTACGGATTTACTTTATATTTATGGTTAAAAAGCAAAATTAAAATTGAATTGTTTAGAAGAAAAAGACACCATCTATCGACCGAAGAAATGTGGATTTGTTATATTAGCTATATTAGCTATATTATAGTTATTCTTTTTCTCCCGCGTGCCTTTTGCTATCTTCAATTAGTTTTTGCTGCAACTTTGATGGAATAAATGAGAGAGATAATCTGGCTTAACTAATATTGTTTGCAGATAATTTTATCCTTAAATTTTCTGTAGAAGTCTAAATCTGCACCTAAAAAAATATTAAATATTGCTAAAAATATTAGACTGCAGCGCGAAATCATCGTACATGTACACTGGTCATATATATTAATTCTGTTGTCAACATCTATGAAACGTTTCCGAAGGGTTTTTACGGTGTATTAATTAGTGTCCTCAGCCTGGAATACCTGTTTTTCAAATGCTATTATTTTTTTGTAAACATTTTCATGCTCAAAAAATATGTTTAACAGACAAACATGTAAAATTAACAGCGTTAACAATAACATTAATAACTTATGCGGCTGAGAACGTTTACTTGAGAATGGATGACATTCGAAAAACAGGTATTCTAGGCTGAGGACACTAATTAATACACTATAAAAACCCTTCGGAAACGTTTCTGAAAAATACGGGCAGCGAAAAATACTTTGTTTTTATAAATAATTCTTCAAATTTTGAAAATGTATTGGTTTCTGGGGATTCAAAAGACAATGGAACACGCTATTCGGAATTTCGGATAACTCAGGAGATTATATTATATTTTCGTTCGTGGTTATAGTATATTTCATAAAATAAGAAACATTGGTCATTTTTTACAGTGCAGTAAATGTATTGGTGGCATATTATGAAATATTTGCAGTAGAGATTGTGAATATTTTTCTATAATTATGTTAATAATGGAGTTACTAAACATTCCCACCATGGAAATTAATTTAAATTTCAGCGGTTCGTTTGGCCTAAAACGGCAGGAATCGTAATTGTATAATGTTTTCGTCGTTCTTTCACGTGTTAGGGAGCAAAAATAGCGAAAGCACTTTTGTACAAAATACCTGTCTGTTTACAAATGCCTGTTACGAATGGCTCCAATCAAATATTTTTGAGATTAGAATTACAAATTCAGAATCAGCGCGATTAACAAATATTGAAAATCTTCTTGGTTCCACTGTATTGAAATATACCAGCTTTATGAATGAAAGTGCGTGGTTTCATTTAAACATTACGTCTATTTCTGTTCAAATTAAAAAATATATATATACAAAACAGAAACGGCAACAATAACTATAAAACAATCCAGCGTTATTTCGCTTTTCTCTGCAACAATGGAAATAATTCGATTGCCACCTTTTTTAAAATAAATTCATTAAAAACTTTTAAAATTAAAAATAAATTATAAAAATAATAATATTTAAAATAAATAGATAGTGCAGGTTCGTTTACAAATTAACAGTTTTCAGTTGAACAATAATATTTAATAATAAGAAAACCTTAAGCAGGTGGCGAAAAAAACGGCTTGTGTTTTAAATATATAGATTAAAGCAATGAAACTTAAATAATCAGATTTTGAGAACCAGTTTTGGACAAAAGTCTCCATAACAATTATCATTAAAATAAAATAATGAGTTAAGTATAAATTTCTAACAACTTAAAAATACATAAATACCCACTATCAGAATAAATCACGTATTTCTTTTTAATCTACGACACATAAAACTATTGCACAAAAGTTCAAACTATTGTTATTTTTAAAACATTATGATCTACTTCAAACAAGCAAATATTGAAAATACCTTCTGATATAATAAATATAAAACATTTGTGAACGGTTTTTTCACAGATACATATATTTGTTATACTTTTTAATATTAATTTTCGTTAAAGTTATGCATGATAAACATATTAACTTACGGGAGATATTCCAAAGATAAAAACATATTTATAATTTATTCCATTTCGTTAAATTCAAGAGTTTAAAAGAAAAAGTTCTTCTTTTATAAAAGAAACATTAAAATTCAGAAACATATGTAATGCTAATTCTAATTTAAATACTTTGAAAATAACAAAACCATTTTTTTCTTATTTTATTACAAAATAGAAATGACCTCAACTAATTATTTGAAAGAAGTACAGAAGCCTCTTAAATGTAGAATTTTTGTAAATCTGTAGATCTTGGATATGTGCCAAAATACACTTGACAAAAACTAGTAAAAAATTACCTTGAATTTGAAACAAACACAAAGAGTACTCCAAAGGACTTACCTAGAAAAAAAAAGGAAGAATATTAATTTTTTTAAAGAACGTTCAAACAAATGATATACAAAAATATAGCATATTAAACAAAAAGAACATTTTTCAAAATTTTCGTTTACGAAATTTGAATTTATGAATATCATTCTTTTTATTTATAAGAATTTTTTAACGAAAAATATTTTTTTTTGGATATGAAAGTATACAAATATTTTAATGTAATTACAAAAACTTATATTTCATAGGTACACTGTAAAAAAAAAATGCAGTAAAATTACGGGCAGACGCCGGCAGCAGAAATTCCAGTCATACCCCGTAAAAAAAAAATCCCTGACGGCTCGGCCTACAGGCACAGGTAGATTTCGAAGGCGCAGACCGTGGGGCGCCTGTTTGTCGGGAATTGCGGAAGAAATGACCTTTTTGCGATGATGCTGCAGTTGGAACCGCCTACTTCGAAACCAAACTTGTTTGCAGGCGGAGCCAGCAAGAATTTTTTTGCTATAAGAGTTGGTCCTATAAAAAACATGTCACTATAAAAGTTTTAGATAATATTAAGAGGATTTATGATAAATTTAAGCGGATTTGAAATCTTGGGAATTGACGAAGCTATGATTTTTTTTCTTCTAAAAACCCCCTTTTTCCCCCCCTTGGGGCCGTTTTTAATTATATCAAAAATCTGTCATACATAAATTTTCGGCCCTTTTCCTAGAAGTAATAGTAACTTCAAACGGATTCGATACGTATCATAATTAAGAAATTATGGGGTTTTTTCTGTTTTCACAAAAAGCCCCCCCATTTCCCCTCCCCTTGGTTCGATTTTGCCCATTAACGAACTTGACCGAGATTTTATGACCCTTGATTTTATGTATCAGTTTGTAAAAGATTAATGCAGAATTTTTCCAGTTATCGTGGTCAGAAAAAAGTGACATAGATAGATAGATAGATAGATAGATAGATAGATAGATAGATAGATAGATAAAGTTTTGAACTGGGGGTGGTAATTCTGGGAGTCATGATCGGCGTAGATCTGCAAAAATTTTTCAAAATTTCCAACTTAGGTGAGAATGTAATAGGTAGTATTTCTTACGAAATCTACCTAAAAGTAATAATGCTCATCATTTTGTGCAGCCCGTAATTTTACGGGGCAAAGTAATATAGCATTATAATGCACCGGATATAATGCACCTTAAAACACAATAACACTTTGCTTACTGTTCCATAGTACGTAGCACGTTAGATAATCATCACAGAATCGCTGTTTTGGCGGGTTAAACTTTTTGAAACACGAGTAAAATGAAGGGTTACACCCTAGCGGAGAAGAATGTATGGGGTCGTACCGTATTTTTGCTAACATATGGGCTAGAACTGTAAAAATGCTGCTCTTATTTTTCTAAGTATCTAAGGGATAAGGCCGCTTATTTAGTGGATCGGACCGTTTTTCATCAAATAAGGCTGTTGTCCATGAAAATTGAAGGGCAAACGCTCATAAATTTACAGTTTTTTCTGAGAGTGTATATATTTTTATATATATTCTTTTACATATTTCTGTTTTAAAAACTGTTTTAAAATTAGTTATATAGGGTATCCGAGGCGAAATGCCCTAAATTAAAACACTTATACTGAAGATAATAAACAACCAAAACAATTTTGTTAGGTGGTACATGGTAGCTTACAAGTAAAGGTACTATAGTCTCTGGCGGCAAATTTCGATTTTTATAGCTCATTCAATTCGTCTCATCCAGCTTAGTAATTTTATACGTCGCATATCGGCTATTGAGTTTTTATAACGACAGGGTGCCGGGTCAAAGTTCAAAATGTCTTTCGGTGAAAAACAGATGCCTTCAAAGAAATAAGTGCGATTTAAGTTTACTAGTTGTTTTTACAGTGCCATGCATTAAAAATCATTGACACATTATCAGTTTGTATTAGTTAAGTTCATTCCTGTGTTCAAGTATGAATTTGCCAACGGAGGATACATTGATAAAGACGAAAACTACTTCACCCCTACAGACTACTGTTTTAAAATTCCAGAAAGAAAGCAGAGCTGCTTTGAATGCGTCGTCGAGTTACCTAAAGAAGCCTTTGCTCGTTGTATGCACTGTGAGAAATTACTTTTGTTTTACTCACTTCTTCGGAATGAACAATGTGTGAAAAATTTACTATTATCAATGCATGTCAGTGTAAGAACCATAAATAAATTTAAATCTTACTAATTTCTTTGACGATAACTTGTTTTCAATGAACGAAATTGTGAACTATGACCCGGCACACCCTGTCATTAAGAAAACTCAATAGCCAATATGCGAGGTAGCAAATTACTTAGCTCAATGAGACGAATCGAATAAGCTATAGAAATTGGAATTCGCCGCCACAGACTGTAGTACCTTTACTTGTTATATGTAGAAATTTACATTATGTAATATCAATGATTTTTATTTCAGATGCTGTAAATCGAAAAAATTGAAAAATGAAAAATGATAACGAATTCTGAAAAACCACAAACCGTGTGGTAGTATGCAAAATTGGTGTCCATTGGCAAGATGGAGCATTTTCACACTGGCATTTGGGAGTCTGGAACACATTGACTCCTGAATTCCGACAAAGATGGATTGGGAGATGTAGTCCAATACTCTGGTCATCCTCCTTAGACATCTTCCGTGCCATTCGTGGGTCATATGTAGAAGTGGTGTTATAGCACAAATAAAACTTCATAACAATGCGTATCCATTGTTATTTCAATCGTCTTAATGCAACGATTACATGTTGTATTACAGACTGTTCAAATTAGGGTCCATCGGCAACATGGAGCATCTTCACGCTAGCATTTGGAAGTCTGGAACACATTGATTGTTGAATTCCCACAAAAATGGATTGGGAGAGGTGGTCCAATTCTCTGGCCATCCTTCTTAGACATCTTCCGTGCCACTCATGGGCCATATGTAGAAATGGTGTTATTTCATAAATGAAACGTCATAACAATTATGTATCCATTGTTATTTGAATCGTCTTAATGCAACGATTACATGTTGTATTACAGACTGTTCAAATTAGGGTCCATCGGCAAGATGGAGCATCTTCACACTAGCATTTGGAAGCCTGGAACACATTGATTGCTGAATTCCCACAAAGATGGATTGGGAGAGGTGGTCTAATTCTCTGGAAATCCTAATTAGACATCCTCCGTGCCACTCGTGGAACACATGTAGAAATGTTGTTATAGCACAAATAAAACTTCATAACAATACGTATCCATTGTTATTTCAATTGTCTTAATGCAACGATTGCTTGTTGTATTACAGACTGTTCAAATTAGGGCGTTTCGCAAAGAATATTCTGTATTTATGCATAACAAATCATATCATCGAAATAAACATGAATAATATCATTAAAACACTGATATACATAAAAAGAAATGGGTTATTTACTGTAGAAAACAGTTTTCAAATATGTCCTCAATAAAAAGAAATAATGAACAGAATTTAAAGTGAAATTAGCGAATGACTTTTTATTTACTTGCATTATTTTTTGCTATACAAATTATACGTAAATCCCTGTGCGCACAACCTTTATAAAATTATTTAATTACGGAATCACATTCATATAATTGGAATTCCTCCATTTTCATAACATTGAGAACTACAGCATACGTATGGTCTTTATTTCTAAAAACCCCTTATTTCGAATAGTAATTAACGTTCTTTTTAACACTTTCCAACCTGGTTGAATAGTGTTTATGACTTCGGTTTGTCTGCCGCATGGCCGTCTGTCCGTGCTCTGACTCCCGTAAATGTGCTCGGATTGCCCTGCAATTTTTATTTATTATTATCGTTATCTATAGCATGTTCCTTATTTCAACTGAAGTGTGTAGCACTTATAGTTTTTTACAGCGACAGTCAGAAGAATTCCGTTACATTACGGTCTATGGGGAAAAATCATTTGTGGTTTATTTGAATGATGTTACACAATTAATTTCAAACACATTGTAATTGATATATATCACTAAGGTGCATTACAAGAAGCTTAATAGGGAATAGGGTGTGCATAGCACTAATAGTTACTTTACAGGGACAGTCAAAAGAATTCTGTTACATTACATCTACGGAGAAAAACCGTTTGCGGTTTAATTAAATAATTTTTCACTAATTTAAACGCATTTAAATTTATATATATCACTAAGGTGCATTACAATAGGCTTACTACAGAATATTGTGTGTATAGCAGTCATCGTTCATTTACAGGGACACGCAAAAGAATTCTCTACTGTCTGTTAACAATAATTCCTGGAAGTGCGTTTTAAGTTGCTGAACGGGATTTTAAATTTAACTCACTTTTTTTTGTCTATTACTTGGTGTGTATAAATTCTGTATTTCTTATACAGGGCAGCACAAAAGTTCGCGAACACATTTCCGTTTACTAAAAGAAACTCCGGAAGGAGAATTTTAAACTGTGCTACGCGTTTCTTAACTGAACTAAAATTTAGCATCCTATGTAGTAAATATACAAATCTATAGATTATATACAGGGCTGAATAAAAGTATTCGGATATTTTTCCGAATATTGTATACGTTGGAAATTCCTGAAATTACGTTTTTAAATATGTTATGCGTTTTCCAAACTGTTTACTTAGATGTTATCTTTCAGCTTATTAAACGGTAATGATTTGTAAAATTATTTTGGAAGCGTTCGAAAGTGTTACATTCATTATCTATGCTTGACGCATGATTTTTCGTTCTTGTTTAAATGATGAAAATTATTAAAGTATTACTAAATTGTTAGTAAAAAATACTTTTCGGAAGTAGAGTTACTCATACTAAAGGACCATACAATGTCCTGTGATACTAGGATAGGTACAAACACTATCATATAAAATATAAAAAAAAAATACATATGTAAGGTAAAGCTAGGATAGTCTGCGCACAATTCAAAAGAATAACAATAAAAAATCTAAATATCAATTTTTTGCTAAACTATCCATGAATAATTTTTACTTCATTTGTTTTTTATGCATTTCCATTGCTATTTTGTTGTTATGTTGTAATTTAATAGAACAGTTGTAATAAAACCAAGAAAGTTATTTTGCGCAATCTGTCCTTACGGGGTTGGTGTGATTGCGCACATAGGTAGGAGAGATTGTTATTAATAATAACTACAATTAAATTGTTAACAATAATAATTACATTTAAATAACATTGTTGTAATGTTTTTGTGAACAAATATTATTGTATTAGGAGTGAATATTTCAACCTAATGATTAAAGAATCAGAAAAAGGTAAATGATAAAATAACTTTAAAAACGATTAAAACATTTTAATTAAAGGGGAAAAAATTAAAGAATCAGAAAAAGCAAGTCTAGATAAGATTACAAATTAACATTAAGTTACTTGAAAACACGTTTAACTTAAAATTAGTCCATTTTAATTTTTAATTTTTTATGAAAATTTACCAATAAGCTACGTAATCTCTCCTAGCATGGAAACTAATGGGAACACTGCGCCATCTCTCCTAAGTAGCAGATGCGCAAACTCTCCGATTTCGGTAGGAGAGATTGCGCGGCCTTTTATTTAAACATGGCCGCAACTAAAACGAACCGTTGATGTTCAAATTGTTAGTCTAGATTAGTAGCTTATGAGAAATCGTTAAAGTCTAAAATATTTTGTACTACTGACATTGTATAGAAATTCTAATGAATAGCTATAAAAATTCAAGCACTTACTTTGGGACAACAAAACGAAATAGCTTTATAATATGCGAAAACATAACGAAATATGCTTTATCTTAGACACTCAAAACAATCAACGTGCACTTTCAAGTAGATACTACACTACTGCTGCTGTACAACTACCTGGAGTCGCTGCGCACTCACTCTACTCCTTCACCCCGAACCTCTATGTGCGCAATCTCTCCGACTGTGCCATCTCGCCTGGCTTTATCTTATACATATGTATTAACAATTTTTAGGTGCGTTTGTAGTTATATAAATAAGTAGGTTTTTTAGTCGTCGCCTGATCCCTCCGTCTGTCTGTCTATCCGCATATAATAGTACAAAAATACCCAATCGAATGGTTTGGAATTTAATGTATATAATCGTTGCAGAATTTTATCAAGTCTTTTAAAATTTTATGAAAATTGAATCAAAACTTAACAAGATAATAATAAAAGTTTTTTTTTTTTTTAATTCTATTAAATCCTATCACACGTAATTATTCCAATGATATCCCATGATAGGTAACAATTCTAGGTTGCCTTGTTGATTACGTTCTATTTAAAATGGAGTCATATTATTTCCGTATTACTAAATTTAAAAACCGAATTTGTACACTAAAATTGCTTAATTATAGCAATTCTATAATCTACCGACAGTATTTTTGGATAGACGTTTCTGGAGAAATATATATTGAATGGAAGAAGAGTCTAAATATTGATTTCAAGTTCTGAAATTTTGAAAGCTAGGCTTAAGTTTTCCATTGGAGTTTTCAGTACATGTCAACAAAAGATAAAATGTTGCCAACTTAAAATGTACTTATTTTATTACAAAAATTAATCCGATCATAGAAACAGACGGTATAATTAATTTTCTGAGTGAAATAATAACGATGATTTTTTTACATTGTCTTTTATTGGATATTTGTGCAAAGTATAATTTAAATGTAACAAAATTGCAATTAATTCTTTGTAAAAGTGTATTGAAACTTAATTACGCAAAATAAAATGAAAATATATAATATGAATATCTGCCCGTAAAATAAATTTTGTATTCATGCATTTTTGAATGCACAGCTATCTAAATATTTATACTAATATACTAATTATAGTACGAACGCACACCATTTGTCACGTTTTACGTACAATTTCCAACTTGTTTTTTTAGTCAACTGAAAGCAATAAATTCACTTGTTCACTTAATAAACACGCGTATCTTATTTATGAAATTTTTATAAGTTTTTTTATTATTCCAAAGAAAAGAAAAATGACAAAAAGATTTAAAAAATATATATAATAAAGAACGATACTTAAATACTACTCTCATCTCGAAAATACTCGAGGCAGAAACATTTAATGACATGCACAAATTTCTATCCACATTCTAAATTAAGTTATGGCTGAATCATTTTATTTCAGATATAAAATTATATCTTTTTTACATTATTCGTATACATTACATTTTAAGAAAACATATCTTCCTTCATTTAAGTAATATTTTCCTCGTCTACAAAATGTCTGCAAAATTAATTGGCTCTCTAGAACCTATAAGTATAATGTCGTATTTTGTTAGACAGAGCCAATTTTCGAAGACATTTTCAATATTGAACTTCTGCAATATAATTAGATTTTCTCCGCCTTTGTGTAAGGAAAAACATAATGTGTCACAAGCTCACATTATTTAGTTAAGTATTCTTGACATTTAGCTGAACTACTGAATTCTTAATAGTAATGGTACAGAAAATGTATACTTTTTATGTATAAAGCAATTTTAATGCACTTAATAAGCAGAAAAGATTAATATATCACAAATTTTCAGTTATCGAAAAATCAATACACGGTTTCTTGCTCTCCTTCTTTATTTCTTAACAGAAAGACAAATATAAAAATACCATTTTTTTAATCAAGTTTTTCAGTCATAAGTTTTGAAAATTTCAAAGTGAGGCTTAAATTTCCCATTGAAATGTTCAGTAAATGTCAGCAAAAGATAAAATGTTGCGAACTTAAAATGTACTTATTTTATTGCGCAAATTAATCATATCATAATAACCGACGATATAATTATTTTTTTCTGTGAACAATAACGATGATTTCTTTTACATTGTCTTGTATTCTAAAGAACTTTTTTTGTTTAGGAGAGTCATATAGGGTAACAGTTCAGTCTAAAATACTGAATATTATCTCTAAGGAGAAGCTGAATTTTCGTTCACAACATTAATATTAGAACAGATATTGTAATGGTAATTACAACAAGCTTTCTGTGAAACGTGATGAAATCATGCCAATTAATGGGTATTAATATCATCCTCGTCTAAATAATGCGTGGTTAGAAGCTCCATGATTCGGTACATAGTTGGCATTATGATCGGCGTGAATAACCCAATTTCACAGCAGTTCCAGTACTTTTCGTTTTGCTATTACATTTTGTACAGAGAAAAGTTTGTCTTTTACAAACTTCATCAATGCTGGTTATAACTTAAGCATTTTTTGTTTAGAAGAGTCATATAAGGTGACAGTCCCATCAAAAATGCTGAGTATCTTACTCGCAGCCTAACTTGAATTTTCGTTCACAACTTTAATAGTAAAGGGGGACTTAATAAGCGTAATTTCAACAAGCGTATTTTGCATTATGTGAAATGCAATGCAATCATGGCAATCATCTGCGTCTAAATAATTCTTAACTAGAAATTCCATAATTCGGTACATAGTTCGAAGTGGAATCGGTGTGAATAACCTAATTTCACAGCACTTCCAGTATTTTTCGTTTTTCTATTACATTTTGTACACACAAAAGTTAGTATTTTGCAAACTTCATGAGTGCTGGTCATTACTTAAGCATTTTTTTTTAGGAGAGTCACATAGGATGACAGTTCAGTTTAAAATACTTAATATTTTACTGGCAGCCTAATCTGAATTTTCGTTCACAACTTTAACTCTTTAAATCCCAAGCTTTAAAAAACTGCATAAAGAAAGAAGTCGATCGGATAAGGAGTTGCCGAAATATGTGTAATCCTATTTTCCACACTCTTCGATTTTTCATGACCCTGTATTTCATTCAAATTTCAATTCCAAGATATATTTTAATTGGAAATGAGACGCTTAATCCGACGCAGTAAACCGTTAGTTAATATGATTATCAATTTTGGAGTTATAAGGATGTTTCTTTTACGAAATACAGTAATAGAGTATTTAAAGTTTAGAACGTCATCAAGCCACGATTTTATTTGAATTGCAATGGCTTTTATAAATAGTTTACACTTTTTTTATTTTCATATTTTATATTATGCATATCCAGGATGTGTAAGTATTACGGTGGCCCCCAACGACTTGCTTTTTTTTGTAGTCAAATGAAAGAAATAAATCCACTTGTTCACTTAATAAACACTAGTATCTTATTTATTAAATTTTCATAAGTCTTTTTTTATTATTATTGCAAAGGAAATAAAAATGAAAAAAAGATTTTAAAAATTGTATAATAAAGAACGTTACCTAAATACTAATCTCATCTCAAAAGTAATTGAGGCAGAAACATTTAATGACATGCACAAATTTCTATCCACATTCTAAATTAAGTTATGGCTGCATCACTTTATTTCAGATATAAAATTATATCTTTTTTGCATTATTCGTATACATTACATTTTAAGAAAACATATATTCCTTCATTTAAGTAATATTTTCCTTGTCTACAAAATGTATGCAAAATTAATTGGTTCTCTAGAAACTATAAGTATAATGTCGTATTTTGTTAGACAGAGCCAATTTTCGAAGACATTTTCAATATTGAATTTCTGCAATATAATTAGATTTTCTCCGCCTTTGTGAAAGGAAAAAAACATAATGTGTCACAAGACCACATTATTTAGTTAAGTACTCTTGACATTTAGCTGAACTACTGAATGCTTAATAGTAATGATACAGAAAAATGCATACTTTTTAAGTATAAAGCAATTTTAATGCACGTAATAAGAAGAAAAGATTAATGTATCACAAATTTTCAGTTATCGAAAAATCAATACACGGTTTCTCGCTCTCCTTCTTTATTTCTTAACAGAAAAATAAATATAAAAATGCCATCTTTTTAGTCAAGTTTTTCAGCCATAAGTTTTGAAATTTTCAAAGTGAGGCTTCAATTTCCAAGTGAAATTTTCAGTAAATGTCAGCAAAAGGTAAAATGTTGCGAACTTAAAATGTACTGATTTTATTACGCAAATTAATCATATCATAATAACAGACGATATAATTATTTTTTTCTGTGAAAAATAACGATGATTTTTACATTGTCTTGTATTCTATATTTGCGCATAGTATAATTTTAATGTAACATAATTGTAATTATTCGTGTGTAAAAGTGTATTGTAACTTAATTCCATAAAATTAAATTAATATCTATGATATGAGCATCTGCACGTAAAATAAACTTTGTATTCATGCATTTTTGCGTAAGAGTGCAACAGCTATCTGAATATTAAAAAAACTTATTATAGTACGAACGCACAACATTTGTCACGTTTGACGTACAATTTTCAACTTTTTTTTTAGTCAACTGAAAGCAATAAATTCACTTGTTCACTTAATAAACAAGCGTAACTTATTTATTAATTTTTATAAGTTTTTTTATTATTACAAAGGAAATAATAATGACAAAAAGATTTTAAAAATGTATAACAAAGAACGATAACTAAATACTACTCTCATCTCAAAAGTACTCGAGGCAGAGACATTTAATGACATGCAGAAATTTCTATCCACATTCTAAATTAAGTTATGGCTGAATCACTTTATTTCAGATATACAATTATATCTTTTATGCATTATCCGCATATATTACATTTTAAGAAAACATATCTTTCTTTATTTAAGTAACATTTTACTTGTCTACAAAATGTCTGCAAAATTAATTGGTTCTCTAGAACCTATAAGTATAATGTCGTATTTTGTTAGAGAAAGCCAATTTTCGAAGGCATTTTCAATATTGAACTTCTGTAATATAATTAGATTTTCTCTGCCTTTGTGTAAGGAAAAACATAATGTGTCACAAGCCCACATTATTTAGTTAAGTACTCTTGACATTTAGCTGAACTACTAAATTCTTAATAGTAATGATACAGAAAATGTATCCTTTTTTAAGTATAAAGCAATTTTAATGCACGTAATAAGAAAACAGATTAATATATCTCAAATTTTCCGTTATCGAAAAATCAATACACTGTTTCTCTCTCTATTTCTTCATTTATTAACAGAAAAACAAATATAAAGATGTCATTTTTATGTTTTAATTTTTAAAAAAACTTTTTCACATTTAATGATATTAAAAAGAGAAATTAAATCATTTTAAAAATAAGTTGTCAATACAATTTGTTCCCTTATAATTACAAAAGAAGAAAGTTTATAGAATACAGTAATGCAGGTCATAAATTATTTTTTTTTGTTTAGGAGAGTCAAACACGATGACAGTTCAGTCTAAAATACTGAATATTTTACTCGAAGCCTAAACTGACTTTTTGTTCACAACTTTAATATTAGAGCAGATATTGTAATGGTAATTACAACAAGCTTTCTGTGAAATGTGATGAAATCATGCCAATTAATGAGTATTAATATCATCCTCTTCTAAATAACATATAGTTAGAAGCCTCATAATTCCGTACAAAGTTTGCAGTGCTATCGGTGTGAATAACCTAATTTCACAGCATTTCCAGCACTTTACGTTTTGTTATTACATTTTGAACTCACAAAAGTTGGTATTTTGTAAACTTCATGAATGCTGATCATAACTTAAGCATTTTTTATTTTGTTTAGAATGGTCATATAAGGTGACAATCCAATCTAGAATACTGAGTATTTTACTCGCAGCCTAACCTCATTTTCGTTCACAACTTTAATAATAGAGGAGAACGTGTGATGGTAATTTCAACAAGCGTATTTTACATTCTGTGAAATGTGATGAAATCATGGTAATTAATGCGTTTTAATATCATCTGCGTCTAAATAATGCATAGTTAAAAACTTTATAATTCGGTACGTTGTTCCAAGTAGGATCGATGTGAATTACCTAATTTCACAGCCTTCAGTTCTTTCCGTTTTACTATTAAATTATGTACACAGAAAACTTAGTATGGGAAACTTCATGAATGCTGGTAATAACTTAAGCATTTTATGTTTAAGAGAGTCATATATGAAGACAGTTAGTCTAAAATACTGAGTATTTTACTCGAAGCCTAAACTGAATTTTGGTTCACAACTTTAATAATAGAGGAGAACTTGTAAAAGTAATTTCAACAAGCGTATTTTACGTTCTGTGCAATGCGATGCAATCATGGCAATTAACGGGTATTAATATCATCTGCATCTAAATAATGCATAGTTAAAAACTCTAAAATTTGGTACATTGTTCGAAGTAGAATCGATGTGAATTACTTAACTTCACAGCACTTCAGTTCTTTGGTTTTGCTAATAAATTATGTACACCAAAAATTTAGTTTGGGAAACTTCATGAATGCTGTTCTTAACTTAAGCATTGTATGTTTAAGAGAGTCATATAGGATGACAGTTCAGTCTAAAATCCTGAGTATTTTACTCGAAGTTTAAACTGAATTTTCGTTCATAACTTTAATGATAGAGGAGAACTTATAATGGTAATTTCAACATGCAAATTTTAAATTCTGTGAAATGCGATGAAATCATGGCAATAAATGGGTATTAATATCATCTGCGTCTAAATAATGCATAGTTAGAAACTCCATTATTCAGAACATAGTTAGAAGTAGAAACGTTCTGAATTACCGAACTTCACAGCACTTCAGTTCTTTCTGTTTTGCTGTTAAAATATGTACACAGAAAAGTTATTTTTTTAAACTTCATGAATACTGGTAATAACTTAAGCATTTTATGTTTAAGAGAGGTATATAGGATGACAGTTCAGTCTAAAATCCTGAGTATTTTACTCGAAGTTTAAACTGAATTTTCTTTCATAACTTTAATGATAGAGGAGAACTTATAATAGTAATTTCAACATGCAAATTTTAAATTCTGTGAAATGCGATGAAATCATGGCAATAAATGGGTATTAATATCATCTGCGTCTAAATAATGCATAGTTAGAAACTCCATTATTCAGAACATAGTTAGAAGTAGAAGCGATCTGAATTACCTAACTTCACAGCACTTCAATTCTTTCTGTTTTGCTGTTAAAATATGTACACAGAAAAGTTAGTTTTGGAAACTTCATGAATGCTGGACATAACTTAAGCATGCTTTGTTTAGAAGGATCATATAGGACTTATTTCACAAAAACATTTCAGTGTTCAGTCTAAAATACTGAGTATTTTACTCGAAGCCTAAACTGAAATTTCGTTCACAACTTCAATAATAGAGGAGAACTTGTAATGGTAATTTCAGCAAGCGGGTTTTATATTCTGTGAAATGCGATGAAATCATTACAATAAATGGGTATTAATATCATCTGCGTCTAAATAATTCATAGTTCAAAACTGCATAATTCGGTACATAGTTCGAAGTAGTATCGGTGTGAACTACCTAATTTCGCAGCACTTCCAGTTTTGCTATTACATGTTGTACACAGAAAAGTCAGTCTTTTGCAAACTTCACGATTAGAACGAATTTCATTATTGTTAAAGTTTTGAACGAAAATTCGGGCTCGACTTGGATTTAGACACGATAAACATTTGACCAAATAAATACAATTGAATTTTCATTTCTTATACTGCAAAAAAAGCCAAATGTTTCTATAATGTAGGAAAATATTAGATAACCACAAAAGAAAATATACCATAAGCTCTCTGAGTAACCCATAACTCCGAAAAACGTTATCTTTTGAAATTTCAGAAGCTTTTATAAAAACGAAGTAACTTTTCAGCAATTTTATATTGTATTAATCTGTTTTTACTACCTAGCATATAGGTTTTTTGGATGTTATCAATTTTCAAGTAAACATTTTCCTTTTCAACAAATAAATTTTACAGACAAACATGATAAATTAACAACATTAATATTAACATGAAAATAAACATAATTTTGATACACTTACATGCATAAATTTAATTCCGCAGCTGAATATGTTTAACTGAGATTTTATAGCATCTTAAAAATGGATATTCCGGTTTGACGAAAACAGTTAATGCACTATAAAAACATCCCAGAAATGTTTCCGAAAATCCGTGGCAGTAAACGAAATTTTGTCTTTATAAATGCTTTATGAAATTTCGAAAATATATTAGTTTCTGAAGCCTCGAAAGGAAAAGAACGCTTTTTGGATTGGTGGGTAAATTGGAAGAGATTATTTTATATTTTCTTGCATTGTTATATTATGTTTCCATAGATTAACTAACAGTTGTCACTTTTTACATTGTATAAAAAATTTATTGTTTTTAAGTGTACTATTTATCATTCAAATCTGTAAGAACTTTTTTGTTACACACTATATACTACAATAAAACTATTTCTAATAGAAACGTTTAACTCTTTAAATCCCAAACTTTAAAAGACTGAATGACCTTAGAATCCAACAAAATAGCCCAAAATGCTGTTTTCATTCGTTCCCACAATTTTCATTATGTAATTAGTGGAAATAACCCTAATTCTCCCTTTATTCAAATTTTGACAGTTGTTACACCCTTCTGTTTATGACTGCTCCAGTTACTGAAAAAAAACTTGTTTTTCTTTCTGTACTGTTCAGAAATGCCAACACATTTCCCCATCCATCACTGAGGCAGTCCACCACCTTGACTGCACCCCAACCCATTTAAGGAGAAGGAAAATCCTTTCAGCTATCCTGGGCTATTGTGGGTTTCACAGCATTGGGATGATTTTGACTATTGCGGGTATCGAAAGGTTAAAGAAACCGAATTTAAACATTCAAAAATTATGGAAAATAAATATGCAGCACTTTCAAATATAAAATTATGTTTTAAATTTCTGCATTTCGTGTCTTTCATTTAAATACACAATTTCAATTTTATAATGTATGAACTATATGTAATCATTTTTAATACATTTATTAATCATTTATGATTACATTAAGTTTTAAATGTGAAATATGTACAGGGTGATTAGAAAATGAATATACATTTGAAAACTTAGTAATTCACGGAATAATGTAGGTACAGAGGTAAAAATTGACACACATGCTTGGAATTACATTTGGTTTTATTGTAACCACACAAAAAAAGGTTAAATAAAAGACCGACAGATGGCACTGAACAGCAAAACGTCAGTGACTCTGCCTGAGAATTGTGTATAAAAGGAGCTGTAGTGAGAGAGAGAATCAGATGCACCAGCAATCGCAACATGTTGACGTTACCAGAAAAGGCAATGTTAGGGAAGCTCTACTATCAAAATGGGGAATCTGCCGCGATCGAACGACATCAATAGGCATGCTAAAAGACAACATCCAACGCCAATTTCTCACCATAACTACAGATATGCTGCACAGTGCTGTGCACAACATTGTCCCTCGGCTACAGCTATTTTTGCGGGATGACGGTGGACATGTTGAGCATTCGTTCTGAAGAACATCGTCTTTGCTTTGTCATAATTTGTTATGCTAATTATTGCTTTTCTTATCACACGAAGAGCCATCCGTCGGCCATTTTATGAACTTTTTGTGGATACAATAAAACCCAATGTCATTCCAAGCATATGTGTCAATTTTTACCTCTCTACCTACATTATTCCGTGAATTATTAATTTTTCAAATGTATACTCATTTTCTGATCACCCTGTATATTTTACGTACTCCTTTTTAAATACATAAAGGAATTGTTAATGAAAATATTTGGCTTAAAATTTGTAACTTCTTTTCTATATGTACTCATATTTGAATACGTTTATCAATCCATTATGATAATGTTAAGTTTTAATTTAAAAAATGCACATACCCCACCATTGTTTGAGATAATATTTCATTGTACAGTAAAAGGATAGGGATATCCAATTTCTTTTAAAACTACTCAAACGCTATAGGTAACCTTTAAAAGAAACTATATTTAAAGATTACGGCACTGGACTTCTGTTAAAAGAAAATAATTAGGTGACTTGTGAGAATAGTTGAGAAAATAATATTTCCAAATAAAAGCTCCCTTTTGTAAATTAAAGACATTTTATTCGCTGTTGGTTAGAAATGCAGAATTTTTAACTTTGTAAAAGTGTATTTTAGTTGAATGGCTATATATTTATAAAGTACAAGCCCAATTAAATTGAACGAGTTCTCGTTATTTCTGCATATAAATTATTTAAAATTTGTTAAATTATAAAAATTTATTTAGAAATAATATATGAAAATTCATTTTTTTTAATAATCATATATATTTTGTTTTAAAACTTTTTTTTAACGTTTTAGAACTCATTAAATTGAAATAGCAACACTGTAAAAAAATTACATCAAAGTATACGGTCGTTTGACCGTTTTTATTGAAAACGGTTACATAATCGTAATTTAACAGTAATCTGACTATAATATGGGCAATTTTATGGTCAAAATAGTGTTAAATTACGGTTATGTAACCGTTTTCTATAAAAACTGTCGAATGACCGGATACTTTGCTGCAAATTTTTTACAGTATGTAGATATTTTTTCATGCATGTCTGTTGTATTTATTATTATTATTATTATTTTAATTTTTTGGAATGTAAAAAAATAATTATAATAACACAAATGTTTCTTATTCGGCTAAAATATTTTATAACCATGAACGAAAGTAAAATACAACCTCTTTCGAGGATTCCACGAATAAAAAAGGCGTTTCGTTATCTTTAAAAATTTGTAAAAAGATTTTCGAAATAATAATAAAAAAAACAGTTTTAAAAGAAAGCGTTTCTTTTCTAGTCGTAATTTTCGAAAAAGTTTTCGAGTAATATTTGAAAGGTATGAATAAGTTTTCTCAACCTACAATATAAGTTTTTCGGATGCTGTCACTTTTCAAGTAATTATTTTCATATTCAACAAATATGCTTATCAAATAAACAGGCTAAATTTACCGCATTAATATAAAAATTGTATTTAGTATATTTCAGTGGTTCCCTTGCGAGGATTTCGCACTGCAGTTTAAAGTTTTCAGCAATATCTAATATATTTTAGATGCAGATTTAGACTTCTACAGAAAAATCAAGGATAAAAATATCTGCAAACAACATTAGTGAAACAAGAATATCATATCACTTATTCCTAACAATAAAATCTCAATAGAAAAAGTCACGCGCGCGAGAAAAAAAAAATTATTGTATTTTAACTGCCTTAGAGGATGACGTCATCTTCTTCTGGAAAAACACGGAACAAAGAAAAATAAATTGAAATACACTTAAATTATACAATTTAATCTATTATAAAAAATCGTACCTTTTATGCTACACGTGATTACCACTACTTCGATCGATCAATAATATATTTTTCTTCTAAACGTTTCTATTTTGATTTTGATTTTTACTCATGAATATAAAATAAACCCCTGAGAAAACTTCACATTTTATCTCTCTTGTACTATTTTTTTTTGTCTTTGTTGAGGGTGATAAAATGTGGTATTTTATTTTTGTGGCAACACTAATTTGAGGAAAACCTTTCATTTTAATTATAAAAACAATGCCGATTTAATTTTTAATTAACAGCAATTTTTAATCGAAAAACATGTTTTAACGAAATGGGATTGTAATATGTCAGAATCCTGTTCAAGATAAATTTCATGCGGTTATCTCATTTACCGTTCTGCATTTTATATTTTCTTAGAACAAGGGTGTTGAAAACAGAAATACTATTTATGAATTTTTAATAATGCATACATAAATTGAGTTCCGCAACTGTAAATGTTTACTTGAGAATTGATAGTATCCGAAAAACTGATATTCACATTGGAGGAAACTGATTGATACACTGTAAACGCTACTCGGAAACGTTTAAAAAAATTACGGGCAGCAAAAGAAATTTTATTTTAAATAACTACTACTTTAAATCTCGAAGATATAATGCTTCTTAGATTTCTAAAGCTAAAGGAACGGTTTCAGAAATCGTGGGTGACTCAGAAGATGTTAAATTATATGTTTGCTCGACTGTTATATCATATCGTCGGAGATTAAGGAGACTTTGTCTTTTTGTTTTTTTAGAGTGTGCCTTAAAAAGTGTTTTTAAGCTGTAATACAAGGGTGAATAAAAAATAAATGATTGGTATATAAATTATCTGTTTAAAATTTATGGGCTCTTAATATACAAACTTTTTAAATATAAAAATATATTTACAATTTTTGCTTTACGCATTCGTATTATATTTTAAAAGAAGATATTCTCCACCGTTCTTTTAAGATAATATTTAATTGTGCGGTAAAATGATACACATACCTTAGTTCTTTTAAAACTTCTCAAACGCTGTCGGTATCCTTTTAAAGGAGCTATATTCGAAGATTACGGCACTGAACTTCTGCTAAAAGAAAATAATTAGTTTCCTTGTGAGAATATTTGAGAAAAGAAAATTTCCAGATAAAAGCTCCCTTTTGTAAATTAAAGACATTTTATTCGCTGATAGTTTGAATGCAGAATTTTTAACTTTGTAAAAGTGCATTTTAGTTGAATGGCGATATATATTTATATATAGTATGAGTCCCATTAAACTGAACGACTTTTAGATATTTCTACATATAACTTATTTAAAATTCGTTAAATTATTTAAAATATATTTAGAAAATAATGTATACAAATATATTTTAATAAACATTCATATTTTATTTAAAAACTCCATTGATTGGAAAAAGCTATAGCTGTTTTTTCTTGGGTGTCGAAACTTTTATATATTTTTTTAATTATTTGCGCTGTAAAAAAAGACAAATGTTTCTTATTCTACTAAAATATAAGATAACCGCTTCATAGTTATCAGCTGTTTAAAACGTAAAAGTTTCTTTACCTTAAAAAATCTTCAACAGCAATAGATTTTTGAGATTAAAAAAAAACAATTTTAACCCATTCGCGGCCAACCACGAGTGTACTCGTGGTTTTTCAATCTAAAATTAAGAATTCGTACTGGAAATTTCAAAAGAAGAATTTTTATTTGTAATCACGAAACGTCTGTAATTAAATAAAGTAAATATTGCTATTAGTATTTTCTGGTATGAATTCGAACTTTATAAATAAAATAAAATGTCGGTAATTTTAACCCGTCAGTGAACGTGATAAAAATCTCAGAAATTAATATATTTTCAAAATTAATAAAAACAGTTTTAAAAGAAAATTTTATTTTCTAGTCCTAATTTTCGGAAATGTTTTCGAGTAGTATTTGAAGGATAATAATCACTTTCCTCATCCTGCAATATAAGTTTTTCGGATGACATCACTTTTCAAGTAATTATTTTCATTTTGAACAAATATACTTATAAAACAAACAGGCTTAATTTACAGCATTAACATAAAAATTGTATTTAATATTACCAGTGGTACCATGAGAGGATTTCTCACTGCAGTTTAATATTTTTTAGCAATATCTAATATATGTTAGATGCAAATTTAGACTTCTGCAGAAAAATCAAGGATAAAAATATCTGCAAACAACATTAGTGAAACAAGAATATCATATCACTTATTCCTAACAATAAAATCTCAATAGAAAAAGTCATGCGCGAGAGAAAAAAAAAAAAGATTGTATTTTAATTGCATTAGAGGATGACGTCATCTTCTTCTGGAAAAACACAGAACAAAGAAAAATAAATTGAAATACACTTAAATTATTCAATTTAATCTAATATAAAAAATCGTACCTTTTATGCTATACGTGATCACCACTGCTTAGATCAATCAGTAATATATTTTTCTTCTAAACGTTTTTATTTTTATTTTGATTTTTCTCATGAATATGAAGTAAACCCATGAGAAAACGTTTCATTTTATCTCTCTTGTACTATTTTTTTTAATCTTTGTTGAGGATGATACAATATGGTATTTTATTTTTTTCGGCAACACTAATTGGAGGAAAACCTTTCATTTTAATTATGAAAACAATACTGACTTAATTTTTAATTAACAGCAATTTTTAATCGGAAAACATGTTTTAACGAAATGTGAATGTAATATGTCAGAAGCCTGTTAAAAAAAAATCCATATGGTTATCTCATTTACCGTTCTGCGTTTTATATTTTCTTTGAAAAATGGATGTTGGCAACAGAAATACTATATACGATTTTTTAATATTGCATATATAAATTGAGTTCCACAACTGTAAGTGTTTCCTTGAGAATTGATAGTATCCGAAAAACTGATATTCCGATTGGAGGAAATTGATTGATACACTGTAAGCACTACTCGGAAACGTTTCTTAAAATTACGGGCAGCAAAAGAAATTTATTTTAAATAACTGCGTCTTTAAATCTCGAAGATATAAAGATATAATACTTCTTAGATTTCTAAAGCTAAAAGAACGGTTTCAGAAATCGTGGGTGACTCAGAAGATGTTAAATTATATTTTTCCTCGACGGTTATATTATATCTTAGTAGATTAAGGACAGTTTGTCTTTTTATTTTACAGTGTGCCTTAAAAATTGTTTTTAAGCTGTATTATAAGGGTGAATAAGATATAAATAAATGAATGATATATAAATTATCTGTTTAAAATGTATTGGCTCTTGATATACAAACTTTTAAATATAAAAATATATTTTTAACTTTTTTGTTTTACGCATCCGTATTTTATTTTAAAAGAAGATATTCCCCACCGTTCTTTTAAGATAATATGTAATTGTGCGGTAAAAAAATACATATACCTTAGTTCTTTTAAAACTTCTCAAACGCTGTCGGCATCCTTTTAAAGGAGCTATATTCGAAGATTACGGCACTGAACTTCTGTTAAAAGAAAATAATTAGTTTCCTTGTGAGAATATTTGAGAAAAGAATATTTAGAGATAAAAGCTCCCTTTTGTAAATTAAAGACATTTTATTCGCTGATAGTTTGAATTCAGAATTTTTAACTTTGTAAAAGTGTATTTTAGTTCAATGAAGATATATTTATATATAGCATGAGTCCCATTAAACTGAACGACTTTTAGATATTTCTACATATACTTATTTAAAATTCGTTAAATTATTAAAAATATATTTAGGAAATAATGTATAAAAGTATATTTTTAATAAGCATACATGTTTTATTTAAAAACTCCATTGATTTGAAATAGCTATAGTTATTTTTTTCTTGGGTATCGAAACTTTTTAATTTTTTTTAAAGAGTTATCAACGATTTAAAACGTAAGCGTTTCTTTCTCTTAAAAAATATTCGAAAGCAATAGATTTTTGAGATTTAAAATTCTAACACATTCACTGCCAACCACGAGCATGCTTGTGGTTTTTCAATCTAAAATTACGAATTCGTACCGGAAATTACGAAAGAAGAAATTTTAAATTATGTAATCACGAAATGTCTGTAATTAAATAAAGTAAATATTACTATCAGTATTTTCTGGTATGAATTCGAACTTTCTAAATAAAATAAAATTCCGGTAATTTTAACCCCGCAGTAAACATGTTAAAAAAAAAAAAAAAAAAAAAAAAAAAAAAAAAAAAAAAAAAAAACATTTTATTTTCGACAGCTTTAATTTTTGGAAACGTTTTCGAGTAGTATTTGAAATGTATTAATAAGTTTTCTCAACCTTCAATATAAGTTTTTCGGATGCTGTCAATTTTCATGTAAATAATTTCCCCATGTATAACAAATCATATCCATGTTTAACATTTCACATGTTCAACAAATATGCTTAAAAAATGCCAAATTCACAACATTAACAATTATTATTAACATTGTATTTAATATTATTTTTTTACATAATACGTATGGAAAATATTAGATATTGAACGTCATATTAACGTTAATAAGTTAAAATACACAACGCAAATACAATGATTTCACAATTTAATCTTTGCTAAAATTGGTGCAAATACAATATCAAAACATGTAAACTCAAGTGTTTTCGTATAATTTTAACTCCTTTTAACTCCTTTTGAAAAATATGTACTTATATATATATATATATAATTTTTAATTTGATGTATGAAATACAAGGTTCGGACACTCCTTAGAATTTCTAAGAATTTGCATGGAGTCTAGGGCATCACTAAAATTAATAAGAAATTTTTTACTAAATTAATTTATAACCGATTCGGACAGAATTTGAATATTTTTCAATAGTTAAAAATGCCAAAAAAAGACTGTTAAAAATTTGTGGTTGAAATGTGCGAACCCTTCACATATTATTTCCCAATGAAATGAAATATTAGAGATACATACGCGAGGAATATTTTTTTATGTTTGTGAAATATATAGATAACGTGAACTTTTAAGGGAATCTACTAAAATCTGTGCGCATATCTATCTATGTAATCTCAAAAACTTGGGAACCACAGGGCGCAGAGCTCCGAAATTTGGCAGACGGGTTGCTGATAGGGGGCCCATGAATAATTGGGGCAAAAAATTCGAAAATTTTAAAGATTTTTTTTTTTTAATTTATGTTTTTGACGATTTTTTTCCGTTTTTTATGTTCAACCCGTAATCGCGCGCGAGTTCTAATCACAGTTCTAAATGTTTACTGCAACGTGAGATATATTACGTACGCCACGCTGCAATAATAAGAAGCTGTAGCGGGTATTACGATAATTCTTTTACCTCGCATGGAAATAATTAGAGATTATTTAATTGCGCTTAACTTTTACCTTTTTAAAAAAATAAAGAAAAACATTTTATCACGAACATCAACAAAATTTTTATTCTATTTATTCCGTTATTCCAAAGATATTGTTTTATCTTATTCCAAAGATATCGTTTTATCGTCTGCTGCCATAGCAACATGATAAATTAAACTTCATTAAAAAAAATGCACAGTAGTTGAAAAATATTTTTCTACATATTACATAGATACATTTGGTTGTATTGATTTTAATATTTAATTTTATATTTAGAATTAAATTCCTGAACTCCCGTGCGTAGAAGTTAAACAGTTAGTATAATTTGAATATTTGAAAATTAGAACAATCAGTATCTATAGCAATATTATAGTTAATATTATAATTTCTGTCTATTTCGAGGTATAATGCTTAATTTTAATAAAAAAAAAAATGATCAAAATGTACAGACGCGTGTTATACACCGGACATAAAAATGAAAGCTTAAAAATTAAGAATAAGAATTGAAATTTACATTTCAATGAGCAAATTAAGTAGATGTTATTTATTTCCTTATTCCAAAGATATCATTTTATCGACTGCTGTCATAGCAACATGATAAATTAAAAAAATGCACAGTAGTAGAAAAATATTTTTCTACATTTTACATAGATACATTTGGTTGTACTATCGATTGTACCAAATGGTTGTACAACCAAATTGGTGATACAACCAAATTGGTTGTACTATCATTTTCAGGCTAACGGGATAAAAATAAAAGCTTAAAAATTAAGAAAAAGAATTTATAATGAGCAAATTAAGTAGATGTAAGGATTTGGAGAGTACGACTACAAATGCTTTGTGGGAAGGGAGGGGGATGAAGCAGATTGACTTGGCAGTAGCGTATTCACTTCCCATTTAATTATTTTTTTTCTGTTTATACTAGTTAAGATATCCGCACACCTTCGGATGTGATTTTTTTTTAATTTTTTAAAATTTTCCTTTATACCATTTTTTTTCTAATGACATTTAACTTAAAATTAAAAAATATATATAAACATTTTAGAAATTACTTTTAAAAGTGATTTTTTAAAAGTGATAAATAGTCAAAATTATGTGAAAAATTGACATTTATGCAACACATAATAACTCAAAATCAAATCCGTTCATTCACATTTTGTAAATTGCATAATAAAGAGAATAACTTTCTCTAGGACATAGACTAGCCGCGTTATAATAGCATCTCTATCGCAGAAGCTATGGCACTTGATATACTAATGTAAAGAAAAATTCGTAATTTTTCTTACAACTTTTTAATTTATACCGGTGTAAATGTAAAACTAATTAATATATCATCACGAGTCTATTCCCTCAATAAACATTTCTAAAATAAGTAAAAAAAGTTCAAGGCATTCCATGCACAATTTTTTGCTATAGGATGTTTTGCGTACAGTAAAACTCTGAAAAACTTAATTTTGAGAAAAAGCTAAAAATAACTTTTAAAAGTAGACACTATTCTGGGTTAACTATATTTTTTAAACGAATTTTTCCAGCAGAATTAATGAAGAATGGTAATTTTTTTGCAGAACTGTACGTGTGCACAGTATAGATATATATGATAAGAACAAAAATTAAAATCTACGTCAAATATATCAATACCATAACATATAAATAAAGCGAATTTTCATATTTAAAAATGTATTTTCAACATTCAAAATTTATGGAAATTTATTACACAAACTTTTCCAATATGAAATTATATTTTAAACATGGTATGTTACTTATGTTTATTTGATTTTTAAAACAAATATGTCACGCTTTCCTTTGATAATAAAATTTTTCTATTCAGTTCTTTCAAAACTGCTTAAACGCTGCTTCTAATACTTTTTAAAAGTTGCTTATTTTCGAAGTTTACGAAATTGAACTTCGGTTCAAAGAGAATAGTTAGTTTAGTTCCGCGAATATGTTGGAAAAGAATGTTTTATGGTGAAAGCTGTCTTTTGTAAATTAAGAAAATTTTTATTAGCTTCCAAATGGAATGCAGAATTTTTAAAAACTTTTAAAATGTGCTTTAGTTTAAAGAATGCTACACTGATAATTTACAAACGCCATTAAGCTAAAGATTTTATAGTTACCATTGCTTAAAAATGCGAATTAAATTACTTTGTAATATTTATATTTCAACTGTACAATAAGCATGATAATAAATTAACTATTGGTTAATGGATATCCACAAAGCTAATAAAACCTCTACAAATTTAAATGTGCGGACACATTCCTTTGTGGATGTAAAGCAGAGGCGTCGGCTTTCCATTATTATTTCACCTATCTTCTAACAGTACAGTGGCATATTATGAAGTCTGCAATCCCTCCCAAGCAATGGCTTCCTAATACTAGATTAATTTTAACACAATTATTCAAATTGGTAAAGAAATCATACGAGTTGTAATTTTCCAACTGGACGACATTTCCAGGATTCGAAACTGGGATCTCTTGGCTGAAGCCGCCACTCTCTTCCAACTTAGCTATCCCGGTCGAATCTGGAGGGCATAATTCATCCAGTTAACCTTATTGATCATAGCATCTGGTATGATATTTTAATCAGCTCAACAGAATAGATCGCAGGAATGGAAACTCCAGTAAACGCTGGATACGTGATTACACTAGATTAATTTTAACACAATTATTCAAATTGGTAAAGAAATCATACGAGTTGTAATTTTCCAACTGGACAAAAAATATCCGGGCCAGGATTCGAACCTAGGATCTCTTGGCTGAAGACGTCACGTTCTACCAACTTAGCTATCCCGGTCGAATCTGGAGGGCATAATTCATCCAGTTAACCTTACTGATCATAGCATCTGGTCTGATATTTTGATTTAGCTCAACAGAATTGCTCGCAGGAATGGAAACTCCAGTAAACGCTGGATATGTGATTACACTAGATTAATTTTAACACAATTACAACTCGTATAACGTCAAAAATTACAACTCGTATGATTTCTTTACCAATTTGAATAATTGTGTTAAAATTAATCTAGTGTAATCACGTATTTATTCTTTGTTATTATAAGGGCAATTAAAAAAAAAAAATGTTTCAAGATTTTCATAGTTCTGAGAAAATTTCAGTACGTCGAAAATAAAACTCTATTTAATAAAATACTCGCATCTTCTACTCATGTTGTGCTAAAATTGACGATCACAGTTTAATTTCCAATAAAAAGTTTTAAATTAAAATTCTGTAATAGAAATGCATATTCTGTTTTATTAAAACAAGTGTAAATTTACTGCACTCTCTTTTCTGGATTAAATTTTATCTTTCGGTGGAAATACACAGAATTATTATTATTTTAAAATTTATTTATAGGTATCCTTTAAAAGTTCCGATTTTGGACGATACAAACCAATTTAAATACTAATTAGTGATATATATTATTTAAAAATAATTAGTTTCTGTTTGAGAATATTAGTAAAATAAAGTTTCCTCGGGGAATGTTTCCGATTGTAAGTTAATAAATTGTTACTTACCGGTAATTAAAAGGCAAAACATTTATAATTTTGAACATTTTTATGTAGAAAATCACTTAATGATGTAGAATAATTTATTACGTACGCGAAATAAAAATATCCGATATATAGAAAAGTATATTTTTATCTAAAATATATACTTTATAACAGTTTACTTCAATAAAAAGTTAAAATTTCAGTTCAAATTCACCTTGTTTAATAATTAAAATTCATAAAGATACAACTAAATGTAAATATATTGCTTGAAGGTGCGTAAAAACATACATACAAACATTTAAAAGCACATTAAAGTCCTTTTAAAAAAATCAAAACGTTTTCAACCGAACTTACTTGGTCATCATCAGTGGAAAACTAATAGTTAAGTGGGGAGTTGTTGTCTCTTCGCGTTTTGTAGCTTGCCCGGAACAAACCATTTTACTTCAAGGGTGTGGAATATAAGATGGGATGGGAAAGGTCATTCAACATTTAAAAAACAAGTACAGGTTAATCAATCATGTATTACCAGTCTCTGGAAATAATATTTAAAAAAAAAATTGTGTTTAACGATGTATTATCATATGATATCCACGCAGTCTGGAATGAATTAATACATGATTGATTAACCTGTACTTGTTTTTGAAATGTTGAATGACCTTTCCCATCCCACCTTATATTCCACACCCTTGAAGTAAAATGGTTTGTACCGGACAAGCTAAAAAACGCGAAGAGACAACAACTCAACTTAACTATTAGTTTTTCACTGATGATGACCGAGTAAGTTCGGTTGAAAACGTTTTGATTTTTTTAAAAGGACTGTAATGTGCTTTTAAATGTTTTTATGTATGTTTTTACGCACCTTCAAGCAATATATTTACATTTAGTTGTACCTTTATGAATTTTAACAGTTTCCTTATTACTTAAAAATTGTTATTGATTTCGTTTTCTTTATTCTCTATATTCTTATGTTCGAATTAAAATGACATATTTTACAACCGTTAAAAAATACTTGTACTGAATTTTAAATGTAAAATATAATCTCCTTCTTATTCTGTTTCATATAAAAAATAATAAAAAAATATTTTAAAAAAAAGTTATTGAGGAAAAAAAATTAGAACAATATTATTTTAATAAATTATTCAATTCATATTGAGTAATCCTTGTGATTATTTGTTTCTTAATACAATTTTATTATATATTATCCACGCATGTGTTATTTCTATCTAGTATAAAAATTACTATGTCTGTCACTTCTATGGATACAATTTTATTATTCTGCAAAAATATATAGCATTAATTAGTTATTTAGGACTTATGGTATTGGTTTTCTTTAAATAAAACATTTTCGACGATACTTGCTACACTAGACTCCTGTTCAAAGAAAACAAAAAGTTTCTGTCCGAGAATTTTTCTGAAAAAAGAGATTCTATAATGGAAGCTTCCTGAATTACTGCCAAAAGAATTCACGAAATACAAAATATTTATAATTTTATTATTTTTCTTTTTGAAATTACTTTAGTGATTGATAATATTATAAAAGAAAATATGTTACACATTTTCAAGTAAATTTAACAATGTTTCAGACAAATATTTATAAAGTGCCAAAATTAATAAAATTCTAAATCGTGTTTCGTAGAAACTGGTGATCCAAATATAATTTCCAATAAAGCAATCACTTTCTTCTCTGGATACAATTTTATCGTTCTGCAAAAATATATAACATTAATTAGTACTTTAGAGCTTAGGATATCGGTTTTCTTTAAATAAAACATCTTTCGACGATACTCAGTGAATTAGTCTCCTTTTCAAAGAAAGCAAAAAGTTTCAATCGGAATATTTTTATGAAAAATCTAAATTCTGTAATTCTTCTAATGAATATGTTCTTGAATTACTGACAAAAAAGTCAAAATACAAAATATTTATAATTTTATTATTTTTCTGGTTAAAAGAATTTTAATGATGTATAATTTCATATGAGTAAATATGTTAAATACAAGGTGGCCATAATTAAACTGACGGCACTCAGAGTGTTCTGTAGCGCGATCTAATTGCGAGAATGGCGCCAAATTTTGTTGGAAGATTAAACAAGACGGGGGACGAAGGATTTCTCGAAAAAAAATTAGTTCCAAAAGTCACCGCCAGGGGAATATGTGACGCTGTGTATTCGAAAAAGTGAGTTTCAAAAGAGAAGAATCAATACTGAAATAAAATTACCGTTTATTTAGCACATCCAACTCAGGTTCGATGTGGCCGCCGTTTTTGTGGACCACATACTGTATTCTGTGCACTGCATTTACAACAACAGAGAATAACATGTCTGCAGGAATCTCCCGTACCGTTCGCGATATGTTATCCTTCAACGTAGCCAGGTCCTAGACACCTCTGTGATAGACATTGGACTTTAGGTAACCCCATAGCCAAAAGTCGCAGGGTGTAAGATCAGGGGACCGAGGTAGCCATGCAGTTTGAAAACAACAGCTAATGACTCTTTCTGTTGTGAATTTCTGTCGTAGCAGCTGCTGTACTCGCAAAGCAATATGTGGAGGGGCTCCATCTTACATGAAAATGATTTTCTCCAGGCACTGCCTTTGCTGAAGTGCCGGAATAACAAAGTTGTTTAGCATTTGGCGATATTTGTCTCCGGTAACAGAACAAGTTACAGGTCCTGTCAGAGTAACGTTCGCATAGAAGAATGGACATATGATCATATCAGCTGTGAAACCACACCAAACAGTTATCTTTGGTGAATGCAAAGGAGTTCCCTTGAATGCTCTTGATGACTTGTTATCCCAAATTCGGCAGTTCTGGGTATTTACAGTTCCATTAAGGTAAAAGTGGGCCTCGTCTACCCATAAGATTTTCCAGGGCCAAGCATCTTCCAACTCCATTCTGGCAATAAAAGTGAGAGCAAAAGTCAATCACTTATGATGATCGGTGTGACATAACTCTTGTACACGGCTGATCTTGTACGGATAGAAGTGGATAATCTTTCGTAGGATTTTCCATACCGTACAATAAGGCATATCCAGATTCCGAGCTATCCCACGAGCACTGGAAGTGGTAGCAATATTCTCTGGTGCTCTGTCGACAATCGCCGTTACTACTTCTTCGATTGTATCCTGTGATACGGGTTTTCGTCCTCTGCCTGACTGAACATTTAGAGAACCTGTTTTCTCAAACTTCTCAACCATTGCTTTTAAACCATTAAATGACAAAGGACCTTTAAGCATTTTTTTGTTGTTTCTGAAAGCACGAAGAGCGGCTGGCGCATTGCACTGGTTGAGGTAAAAGAATTTGACTAGTAGAGCTCACTCGACTAAAGAAGGAGACAATATGAAAGATAACTTTCAATGAAATTGCTTCTAACAGTAGCACATTACCTTTTAAAGCCGAACAAGCTGGCACTGGGCCAAAAGATGTAACGTGAAATTTGAATAAAGAACTTCTTATTCTGCTGTTGTTTTCTTTGGGTCTCTGTAAGTGAAATAGAAGATAAAGAAACTTTAGCAGTGTTTATGTAAATTTTTAGCTTTTTATAAACTGTTACCATTTTGAGCTTGGATTCAATTGCTAAATTCGTTAAATAAACAGCAATTCTATTTCTGTATTGATTCCTCATTTTTTGAAACTCTCTTTTCGAATACACAGCGCCACATTTTCCCCTGGTGGTGAATTTTTGAACTAATTTTTTTTCGCGTAATCCGTTGTTCCCCGTCTTGTTTAATCTTCCTACAAAATTTGGCGCCATTCTCGCAATTAGATCGTGCTACAGAACACTCTGAGTACCGTCAGTTTAATTATGGCCACTTTGTATTTTCAAGCATATTCAATAAAGTTTCAAAGAAAAATAATAAAGTGCTGAAATTAATAAAATTTTATTTCGTGTTACGCGGAAACTAGTGATCCTAGTATAATTTCCATAAAACAATTACTTTCTTCTCTGTGTACAATTTTGTCGTTCTGCAAAAATATATAGCATTAATTAGTTCTTTAGTACATAGGATATCGGTTTTCTTTAAGAAACGTCTTTCGACGATACTCACTGAACTAGTAGACTCCTGTTCAAAGAAAACAAAAAGTTTCTGTCCGAGAATCTTTCTGAAAAAAGAGATTCCTTAATGAATTCTGTAATGAATTTCTTCTTGAAATACTGCCAAAACATTGAAATAAAAAATATTATAAATTAATTATTTTTCTGGTTAAAATTACGTTAATGATTTAAAATCACATAAAAGTAAATATGTTAACCATTTTCATGCATATTTAATAAAGTTTCAGACAAAAATAATAAAGTACTGAAATGAATAAAATTCTAATTCGACTTTCGTAGAATCTGGTGATCCAATTATAATTTTCAATAAAACAATTTGCAATGAATTGCTGTATTATCAATGCATATTTTGTTTTATTAATATGTATAAAGAAACATATGTGTAAATCCAAACTCTCTTTTCTAGATAAAATTTCATGCTGCGGTGAGAAGATACATAATTAATTGGTTATCTGAATCTAAAGTATCGGTATACTTTACAAGTGAAGATTCTTGATGATATTTGCTATATTGAACAGCGGTTCAAAGAATATAACCAGAGGGCCCGTTTGAAGATTTCGCACTGAAATCTAATATTTTTAGGTACTTCTCTATTAACCTGTCGACCGCTTTTCCCTAACAAAAAACTACCGACAAACTGTAAGATTAAACGCCAAAAATGCAGTCCCATTTACTTGATGTCAGAATCATTATGCGTGTTTGTTACGTCATCTAGTGGTATTACATTCGACATTTGCGTGTATTTTTCATTATGTTTTACTGATTTAGTAGTTATTTTATTAATTAAAATAACAATTGTGTCCTTAAATTCTTATATTTTATTTATTTTTTGATATTCCAATGGCAACGTTCTCCCGTTTATTTGGCGATAGTTTTTTGTTATGAAAATTGGTCGACGGGATAATAGAGAAGTATAATTTTTTATCAATATGTAATATTTATTAGATGCAGGTTTAAACTTCTAAAGAAAAAGCAAGGATAAAAATATCTGCAAACAACATTTAGTTGTTAGTCAAGCCAGAATATCATCTAATTTATTCCATCAAAGTTAGACTAAAAACTGATCCAAGATTGCTAAAGGCACGCGCGAGAAAAAAAATTAACAATCGTATTTTGACTGCATTAGAGGATGACGTCATCCGCTTCGGGAAAACCATGGGACTTAGAAATATCAATCTAAACATTTCAGTTTCAATTTCGCGTTTTAATCATAAGTATAAAATAAACCCGTGCGGTGTTTTTTTATAATAATTGCTATGAGCATCATATAATGTGGTATTTTATTTTTTTGGCAACAATAATTTCAGGAAAACCTTTCATTTCTTTCATGAAAACAATGCCGATTTAATTTTTCAATTTCAGCAAATTTTAATCAAAAACATGTTTTAACGATTTGTTAAGTGGGCTATGTCAGAAGCCTGTTCTAAAACCTTTCATATGGTATCTCATTCGTTGTTCTGCGTTTCATATTTTCTGAGTAAAAGGGATGTTGACAGGAGAAATAATATATAAGGATTAGTTTCTCTTTGAGAACATGCGAACAAAAAAGACTGTATGTGAAAGCTGTATGTTGTAAGCTAACAAAATGTTTCTTTCCAATTGTTACAATGCAGAATATTTACAATTTCAATAATTAATCTTTACAATTACTTTAATAGTAGAGGATCTCATTCAGCTAAATAAGTAAAATAATTTTATTTGTATAAAAGCCAATGATGTAGTCAATGTAACTTTAGGATGCAACATTGAATGATTTTCTCTGCATGGTAAGTTAATAAAAGATAAATAGATAGTTAATACTAATGTTTAAAAAATAAATCAAGTAAATGTATTGATCGTTTTTTGCGATGATATAACTTTTTAAACGACAAATTTTTCTTTTAAAGTGTGACGTGATATCTAAAATATTAAACGTCTAAAGTAATAGTTATCCTGCGAGATGAATATTTGCTTTAAAATATGCAGCCAGTGATTGCTGACTTATATTTGAACATTTGAAGGAGCGATGCTTTCAGACCTATTTCTACAAAGGCTATTATCTCGAATGATCCATACATATATGTATAAGAGGGGCAGTCGGAAAATAAGTTTCCCCTGGCGACTGTGGACAGAGATGTGTATGAAAGACAAAAACTGTAATGAGACATTAAAGATAAAACATAACTTTATTTTTCCACATAAGTACCAAGTACATTGAGACATTTATCATACCGCTTTATAAGCTTCAAAAAGCCCTCCAGGAAAAAATCAGGGCTTTGCATACGGACGAAGCGTTGAACGGCTATGGGCGAAAGACGACACAGCAGGTGAAAGCGAACGTGCAAGATACCGATACACTATTGGGTAGAGGTCGACCGCGATCAAGCAGATGGCGCTGTTGTAGTGCCTGCGCAGATGGCGCTGTTGTAGTGCCTGCACAGATGGCGCTGTTGTAGTGCCTGCGCAGATGGCGCTGTTGCAGTCAACATAAATACAAAAAAATTGAATAAATTAAAGTAGATGTTTCGTCATGACATCGCATAGCCTCATCAGTACTAACATCAGCTTACAAAACAAAACACTGAACACAATGAATTCAGTTAAAGATAAGGTTTTTTATTTTCAAACAGTGAATATTTCATTGGAATTGAATCTGATTCAATCAAGGTGTTCGGATATCAATAACCCAGTAAACCAACTTTCCATAAAACTTTCCAAACACCTTGAATGAATTATGTGTATTTTTATAAAGATTAATTTTCAGATAAAAACTTTTATTTTTATTTAAATAATCTTTTAAAATGTTAAACTTATTTAATTTTTGATATAAATCATAAACTATTTGCTCGATTCGACTGCTTTTTCACTACTGTAAGTAGAAAAGCTTTCTTGTTAATTTGTCTTCAGGTTTTATAAAAATATTACTTACAAAATTTATAATAAATTTAAAAGTAAAAAAAAAAAACAGTATTTTTGAAAGTGGTTTATACTTCGATGAATATAATTTCAAAATTTTCACATGAAATTAAAAATCTTGAAGACAATTTGTTAAAAACGTAATATAAGAATTCTGTGAAAAATTTCTTGCATATATCTGCAAGAAAATTTAGATATACACTTTTAAAGTTAACAAATTATGAAAAATTCCATTTTGACATAAATGCATTTAAAGTTTTAGTTACGTGCTAGGAAAGTCTGATAGTACAACACAAAAAGTGAAATATTCCTGGTGTAATAAGCGTATAAATACGTGGTTTGTATTATTTTATTTAATTAACTTTCTAGTATTTTATTAGCAAAAAAGCAACAAATGAATTTTTTGAGAATTTTAACCGCTGAACTTCCTTAACACGTTCACCGCTGGGTTAAAATTACCGGAATTTTATTTTTTAGAAAGTTCGAATTCACACCAGAAAATAGTAATACAAATATTTACTTTATTTAATTACAGACATTTCGTGATTACCTAAAATAAAAATTCTTCTTTCGAAATTTCCTGTACGAATTCGTAATTTTAGATTGAAAAATAACGAGTATGCTCGTGAATGGCAGCGAATAGGTTAAGATTATAAATCCAATTCTTTCAAAATAAGCCTAAAAACTTCAATGATAAATAATACTTAAATTTCAGTAATCAATACAATGCTTAACAAAGAAAGGTCGTGTTTGTGGGGAAAAAATACCTTTACTATTTTCGAGACAAAAAATTCCATCGAAAAAATCAAATTTCTGTATTGATCTTACAAAAAGTAACAAAAACATTATCTAAATATAAATTACATCATAATTTTCTGTTATTTAATTTCCCTTTCTACAATTGATAAAACTTAAGCGTTTTGCGAAAAGATACAGGAATAATCGATTCCTTAGAAACTACTATTACACTGTGGATACTTTTGAAAGGAAGCCTATTTCCGAAGTTACATATTGTATCGAATTTTGGTTCAAAGGGAATAATTAGTTTCTGTCTTTTGCGAAAGTAAAGCATTGCGACGAAAATTAATTTTTGAAAATTAACAATATTTCGCTTGATAGTATTCAGGAAACATGATGGATATAAAACTTGGAAATAAATACTCGAGATAGCTTTAATAAAACAAGAAATCGTTACACCAAATCTTTTAGATTGGACCAATGAGGAAAACTAAATTTTTTTTAGTAGATCTGCAACTTTTTTTTTTTTTTACAGTGTGCATTTTTAGAAATAAAAGAAAAAGTACATTTAACCTCATTACCGACGAGAAACAGGGCAAAATTGTAAAGCTGGTTTCTCTGAAATTTTTTAAAAATGCTAAAAAAAGATGAATTTTCAAACTTCATATAAAAAATTTAATTACGTATATGAGTATAAGCCTTGAGAGTTCGATCACTACTGAATATTTTAAAACTGCATTATATTTGTAGAAATATATTAATTTAAACAATGCAGTGAGACTTACAGCATAGTGAAAGGATATATCAGTTCACGGCGGTGAGAATGTTAAAATCATTTTAAAGGGAGTCATGTAAAAAAAAAAAAAAAAAAAAAAAAAAAAAAAAAAAAAAAAAAAAAAAACACTTTTGAAGCACAATTTACATTTGAAAATCTACACACACAAATAAAGATACATGCATGAACACACATATATATACACTATACTTCCAATGATAACCGGTCACTTGCGATTTTAGACGTTTTGTTAAATATCTGGAAAGATACATGAGGAATTATCCAGAAACTTCAGGAGTGTAAACAACATGATAAACGTCATATATTTCCGCGAAGACTTTTTCCCGAAACCCCATAAGGGGCCGTCAACAAATTGAAGAAAAACGAATATATTTTGGATAACCCTGTAAAAACTAATATTGCAAAACCATTCAAACTGTAGATTATGATTAAGTGGATTATTGTAATAATTTTGGTTCATTTGTATGAAGATAGCATGTATACTCGAAGAGAAATTCAGGTTTTTATAAAAACTGTCCCAAATTTTGCCAAGTTTTTTGCTTATAATTTGCAGAGTTTTTAATATAAAAACAAGTTTGCAAAAAGATGAGGGGTTGTATCAAATATAGAATGAGATACACCTCATTTTTATTATGTCAACTTTGATAAGCTAGTACATTTGGATACAACCTCTCATCTTTTTGCTTCCTTTGGGAACAGCGAAATTCGAGCTTATTCTATCGACGATTACTATCAGAATTTTCAAGCTATGTTTTTGAGACTTTCATAAAAGTTGGTCTATACATTTAGCTAGTATATTTTGATTGAATTCGCGAATGCGCAGTGAAACAATATTCAGTAAACCTGCTCATTTTTCATACAATTTTTAATATTTTTTAATTCTAATTACAGGGTATTGTGTATAATTTTGTTTGTCATATTTTCTGAAAACAACTTGTTTTTATATTAAAAACTCTGCAAATTATAAGCAAAAAACTTGGTAAAATTTGGGACTATTTTTATAAAAACCTGAATTTGTCTTCGAGTATATATGCTATCTTCATACAAATGAACCCAAATTATTACAATAATCCACTTTATCATAATATACAGTGTGAATGCTTTTGCAATATTAGTTTTTACAGGGTTATCCAAAATATATTCGTTTTTCTTCAATTTGTTGACGGCCCCTTATGGGGTTTCGGAAAAAATCTTCGTTGAAATATATGACGTTTATCATGTTGTTTACACTCCTGAAGTGTCAGGATAATTCCTCATGTATCTTTCCAGATATTTAACAAAACGTCTAAAATCGCAAGTGACCGGTCATCATTGGAAATATAGTGTACAAGCTGTTCTTTTTACGTTCTTTTATACATCCTTTTAACATACGTTTTAAAAGGTCTTCAAGTTTGTGAGTTTGTTTGTGTGTTTTTCTGTGAGTTTGTCTGTGAGTTTGTCTGTGTGTTTGTCGGTGTGTTTGTGTGTTTGTCTGTATGTGACAAAAATTTTGTAGGCCCTTTATCTCAAGGACTAATGCATGCAATTTAATAAAACTTTAGATTCAGTAAGACCATGATATAAGTTGGTGCTGATTAGCGTTTGGTGTAAATCGCCTAACAGGTGGCGCTGTTATGTGCATTTTTTTTTTCGATTTCCGCAACAGCTCAATCACGAACTAATTCACCGATATATTCAAGAACCAATGCACGGATTCTCATCAAACTTCAGGTTCAGTTAGACGTTGACATAATTTGTTGCTAAGTGTGTGTAACAACAGGTGGTGCTGCTGTATAGCATTTTCAAGGATTTACAAGATTTTAGCGACAATTATATCTGAAGAACTAATGCACGGTTTTTTATCAAACTTCATATTATGCTAGACCTTGACGTAAGTTGGTGCTGATTACGTATTCATGTAAATCATATAACAGGTGGCGCTGCTATGCTGCATTATTTGTATTCTAAAATGCATAGTTAAAGAAATTGCTTTTTGAAGAATTAACATGTATAAGATAGAACAGAGTTTTGGGATAGACACATTCAATTAGTTATCTTTGACAACCTAATAATTCATAAACTGTTAGTTGTAGATGTAAAATTCCAAATGAGGGGGTCGGGGCAAGAAAGTGCCAAGCCACATTTTTGATGAAATAAATCTAACACTGTAATCGTTGCTTAACATTGTAAATTATAATATCCAACATATAATTTGTTTCTAATGTCACTTGGTGGCATCATATGTGCCTGGTTTCGTTTTGGCCCCAGATGATTATGCCCCCAATGAAGATAGCTAATTTACAAAAAATGTAATAGTAATATCATTAAAGTAATGCCACATTGTTACTCAGAATATCTCAAATGTTACTAAGACTTTGGTGAAAAAATTTTAGGTTTTATATCTTGATCTGAATATTTGATCAAATTTTCAAAAATATATACCTCAGAAGTTCAAAAATGCTGCTTGGCACTCTCTTTCCCCGACCCCCTCAATTACAAAAATATATTTAAATATTTGTTCTACGTCATATGAAAATCCAGTTATGGCAAAATAGTTATATTTTAAAAAAGTTATGAAGAAATGTGTTTCTCAGTGCCATACAATTAATCAAATTCAAAGTGAAGTTTTAGAATACGTACCGTAAAACATACAAATGATTTTTTTGGTGCGTTGGATAGGATTTTAAGTCAACCCGTATATTATGTTGATACAGGAAAAGTTAATGTACAGCTAAACTGATCCACTCGGCGTTGTCGGGCACGAGATAATAACCTTAAATATATGTAAAATCGGTGTTTAATTCAACAATTACAACAGCTTCGGGTTGGGGGCATTGCACTTGTAGACCATTAATCATTAAAAAAATCCTAATTCACCTCTTTTCACGCGTCGAATGAAAAAACCTCCTGAACGCGAGGTCTCATTCAACTTGACGATATCGGGTTTCTCGCGGTAAAGGGGGGTTACTTAGGAAATCATCGTCCCTTTCTTCAATGCGTTTTATACTCTCTTTAACAATTAATGTAAAAATCTAGTTTATATTTTTTTCTCATCGATTACAGAAAGTATCTTTCACGAACGGGTATAAAATATAAGATTGGTTGGATAAGGTACCAAACAGAAATTGGTTGATAAAGAAACAAACTTCCCATTTTCGGCGAAACAGGGACTTTACAAAGAAATCACAAAAAATCAACAGAGCACGAATTGCGAATAAACTTTATAGAAAAGAAGACAAAACTACTTATATCGAACGAAAAGATTGAATTTGAATTGCTTATAGAGGGTCAAAATTGTTAGAGATCGGGGAAATACGAGAATATTTTCGTTAAACAAAATATCTAACAAAAAATCCAAAATGTGAGACTCAGGTTCATTCGGATTTGCCTTGGTCCATTCGGAATCAAATTTACTGACCCTACATGAAATACATTTCCCTAGCAATCTCGAATAAACATACAGACAGACAGACAGCCACACATACACATTAACAGACAAAGCTTTCTTTCATTAATATAGATACAATTAATATGTACAATTATTTACGAAACGATAATTGTAACGATAAAGTAAAGTGAATAGTACTAGTATTAATATTGTTATATAATTTTTTTAACGAAAAGTATATTAATGATAATATATAAATTAACAATAAACACCTACATAAATTAATAATCGTTTAATATATTTCCTATTTTAAGATTCTAAAAGCAAAAACAACTGTCTATCTTTTCATTTCAAAGATATTATATATATATATATATATATATATATATATATATATATATATATATATATACAAACATGTTACAATATAGGGATTTCCAGAGTTTTTTTTACAGAAAAGCAACAATTGTCACGTTCATAAGATAGCAACTAATTACACTTTTATTTCCAAGTTTAAAGAATGGGAAATATCTTTATATTTAAAAATATCATTCGATATTCATTGTTTGACTCTTATCCAAAAGCACTTAAATACGGGCTTTTATTTGAGCACAATTATATTCTATTGTTCGTAAAATATTGATTAATAAAACAAAAGGAAAGTGTTTTACCTATTATTTGGTTTGGAATGAAACATTCATTAAATAGTTTCAAACATACGTTGTTTTTATATTTACATTAAAATGACAAACAGTTTTATAAAGTATTGAAATGCTTTTCTTCATACCTTCACTTAATTCTTTAACGACAATGCCATGAAATTATAATAGTGCAGAAACCTTTTATTCAAAAATAATGCTTTTGTAATTATTACATAACATAATAAATAACGGAGTAACTTATACGAATAAAAATAATAGTAGCATAAATTATATTTAAGCGATTATTTACGAAACGATAATTGGAATGATAAAGTAAAGTGAATAGTACTAGTATTAATATTGTTATATAATTTGATGATGTTAAAATATTAAGACATCTAACGTGATTTTTTAAAATTATTAACTATAAAATATAGCATAATAGAAAATATAATATTCACACTTAAAGTACTTCAACATTGTGGAACAAAATAACATGTTTTGATAATCAGGTATTTTCTGAGAATGTACGAATATAATAAATATTTCATAACCATGAGCATCAAGCAAAATAAACTTGAGCAATGAAAACAACACTCATTTGAATCAATATTCATCTTTGTACAATAATTATTATTTAAAACAACATAAATGTCACAAAACACATATGCATCATTTATTAAAATTTTACTTAAGGTGTTTTTTTTAAACATACATAACTGTATTTCATAATGATAAAAACCTAGCGGTTTCGAGCAACCTTAGCTCGTCATCAGGGTTATAAAACTAACACGCAGACATACACGAAACAAATAATCTAAAACTAGTAAAAACATCGTTTTCTCCTGAAGAATGGTCAAACCCTTACAAACAGGTCATTAGGGGTGGGAAACATTGGGAGGGATGAGCAGAAATGGATGCTTTTATAAGTTTTAAACTATTTGTTTTGTGTATGTCTGCGTGTTAGTTTTATAACCCTGATGGCGAGCTAAGGTTGCTCGAAAGTGCTAGGTTTTTATCATTATGTGTTCATGACTGAATAAGATTAGCACATCCCTCCCAATGTCCCCACCCCTAGTAACCTGTTTGTAATGGTTTGACCATTCTTCAGCAGAAAACGATGTTTATACTAGTTTTAGACTATTTGTTTTGTTTATGTCTGCGTGTTAGTTTTGTAACCCTGATGACGAGCTAAGGTTGCTCGAAAGAGCTTTGTTTTTATCATTATGAAATACAATTATGTATGTTTGAAAAACACCTTAAGTAAAGTTTTAATAATTGATGCATATGTGTTTTGTGACATTTGTGTTGTTTTAAATAATAACATGAGCATCAAATAACGAGTAATTTTGAGTTTATCTATTAAATTTATTAATAAAGAACCGTTTGAAAATTAGGAATACATTCAGTAGTTAATTGCTTAAAGCATTGAAAAGAGGCATTGGTCGATACGCTTTTGTTTCTACATTATTATACAATTTTTTTACGCAAAAAGTAAATGTATAAATACTATACCCTAAAATAAAATATAAGGATAATGCGACGCATTAAATAGTTTTAATCATAAGGTAAAGCCAGGAAAGATGGCGCGGTCGGAGAGATTGCGCACATAGAGGTTTGGGGGGAAGAAGTCGAGTGAGCGCGCAGCCACATCATGTAGTTGTACAACAGCAATAGTGTAGTGTCTACTTGAAAGTACACTGTGATTGTTTTGAGCGTCTAAGATTAAGCATTGCTATTTTGTTTTGTTTTCCCAAAGTAAGTGCTGGAATTTTCATAGCTATTCATCAGAATTTCTATACAATGTCAGTAGTACAAAATATTTTAAACTTAAACGATTTCTCATAAGCTACTAATCTAGACTAACAATGTGAACATCAACGGTTCGTTTTAGTAGCGGCCATATTTATATAAAAGGCCGCGCAATCTCTCCTACCGAAATTGGAGAGTTTGCGCATCTACTGCTTAGGAGAGATGGCGCATTGTTCTCATTAGTTTCCATGCTTGGAGAGATTACGCAGCTTATTGATAAATTTGTATAAAAAATGAAAAATTAAAATGAACTAATTTTAAGTTAAACGTGCTATCAAGTAACTTAATGTTATTTCGTAATCTTATCTAAACTTGCTTTTGTTGATTCTTTATTTTTTTCCCTTTAATTAAAATTTTTTAATCGTTTTTTTAAATTATTTCCTTTTTATGATTCTTTAATCATTAGGTTGAAATATTCACTCCTTATACAATAATATTTGTTCAGAAAAACCTTACAACAATGTCATTTAAGTGTAATTATTATTGTTAACAATTTAATTGTAGTTATTATTTTTAACAATCTCTCCTACCCATCTGCGCAATCACACCAACCCTTTAAGAACAGATTGCGTAAATTAACTTCCTTGGTTTTATTACAACTGTTCTATTAAATTTCAACATTACAACAAAATAGCAATGGAAATGCATAAAAAACAAATGAAGTAAAAATTATTCATGGATAGTTTAGAAAAAAATATAATATTTAGATTTTTTATTGTTATTCTTTTGAATTGTGCGCAGACTCTCCTAGCTTTACCTTACATAATACCTTAGTTTTATGAAGACTGTTTAAAAAATAACGATATTTTAAAATAGTCATTGTTAAAATCATTATTAAAAGCATTTCATTATATGCGTTACGCACGATTATATCATTTAATTCTGCTTGCTAAATTGGTGAAACAAAAGAAATATGCGTATATAACATTTCTTAACTATTAAATTTATTAACGATATAATAGAATTACTCATGTATTGAACAAGTAATCACAATTAATAAGGAATGTAATACAGTATAATATATTTTAACTTTTTTTAAAATTTAATAAATTTTCAGCGATATAGTGATATTATTCAAGAAATATATAATTCTAAAATATATGTATCATTTTAACTTAAATTATCATAACAAAAGTAATCCTTTGTTGTTATAATTTGGAAATTTATTGAAAAAGATGCAAATATAAAATTCATAAAACTAAAGCCAATATTTCCTTAAATAAAATATGGCATTAAAAATGTTTAATAATATAATGCTTTTAGAAAATACTAAAATTTATTTTTTTTAATTATATTTTATTTTATCTTTAAAGTATTTGTAAACATTTTTCCGGAGCATCTAAAAAAGTCGTTTAGTTATTTAACACATGCACATTTGCCAAGTGTTCGTATATGAGAATAGTAGTATTTTCGTATAAAAAAGTTTGCTTTCAAAAAATCAGATAATTCTGCGATAAAATAAAGCAAAATGTTCTATAAGAATACAAAAATATTCAAAAATTCTTGAGATTTGGCAGTTTACCATCTCTTCTAACCATATTAATATGATCCGTCGAAATTTGCAAATAGACGTTTATGGTTTAAAGATAAATTTTAAACATTTTCCTTTCTGAAAATTTTCTGTGGTTTCTGAAAAAAGGGTAAAATAATATTCTTTATTGCTTTATTTTAGTTTGTATGGTTCATGCAAAAACTATTCTTCAGAAGAACACTATTAGAAACATATCACACAAATTACAAAATCATATTCTTAACGATAGTGTTTTAAAAACATATTCATAAAATTTGAAACAAATATCTCATTCAGTAAAATATAGAATAATGGGTTTTTTAATCAAAAAAGTTTTAACACTATAATGTTTATGGAAAAAAAATGTATAAAATGCTTTTTTTTTAATTATGTCGTATATTTTATGCGAAGTATTATTTCCCATATTCTTAAATTTAGAATTTTTTTTCTAAGCGTAGACAAACAGTCAAGTCTAATTATCTATAAATCACATGCAGTTTCTTGTAGATCTTTGCATATTTTAATAAATGTGTATGTTAAAATAGAAAATTTTACTTTATAAAAACAAATGATTCTGCGATAAAATAAAGCAACATATTCGATATGAAAATATTTGTATTAAAAAATACGGAATCTTGGCAGCTCTATAAATGTTGTTTTAACCTTCTTAAAAAGATCCGCCGAAAGTTGCGAATGAAAATGTTCTAAAAAGTAATTTTAAACATTTATATTTTCTTTAATTTTAGTATAGAGTTTGAAAAAAAAAGAAAAAGAATATTCTTTATTACTTTATTTTAATTTGTATGCATTATTCAAAAAAATATTCTCCCGAATAAAAATAATAGAAACAAAAAACACAAATTACAAAAAATCATTCTTAAGGATAGGGTGTTTTACAAACTAACAATTTTAAGTTATAACATATATAATAATAGTCTCTTCGCAAAGACCATTAAATGGCGTCTAATTGCAATTTTATCTCTAATTTTCTCGAATAATGGGCAACTTAATTCTTAAAAAGGATCTTTACACGCTCATTCTTAGAGTCATTTATAAAAGACGCTTAATTACCGGCTTTTATTCGCACATAATTATAAGCTTTCATCCGTGCAATAAAATTGGAAAAACAATGAAGAAAGTGTCTTATATAATATCCAAAAACTAAATGTAAAAGTGAATTACCAGATTAAAATGTTTTAACAGTATAGGACCTAGGGGTTTGTACATTAAAACAAGATATAATTTTTTAAAGAAAAAATATGCTTTTAGTAAAATGTATTATCAATTGTTTTATGCTAGATAAGGATTTTCAACCATTTAAGTTATATTATCTTTTTCAAAATATTTTACTTATTATTAACATTTAAATTCAATAATAATAGTAGTAATATTAATAATGCATTTATATTAAGTAATTATACCATACAAGTTTTGCCGCCTTATCGTTTACCAATAATATATTCTAAAACTGTTAATTTTAAATGTAGAAATCTAATTTAAACAGCGTTTCAAATCGCTTTATAAGCTATATAAAAAACCATTTAATATATATTTTTTAAGAATAAACATTTTTTCAGTAAAACATATTATCAATTGTTTTATGCTAGATAGCGATTTTCAACCATTTAAATTATATTAGCTTTTTTCAAAATATTTTACTTATTATTAACATTTAGATTGAATAATAATATTAGTAATATTACTAAACCAATTTATATTAAGTAATTATGCTATACAAGGTTTACCGCCTTATCGTTTACCAATAGCATATTCTAAAACCGTTAGTTTTAATTGTAGAAATCTAATTTAATAAGCGCTTCAAATCGCTTTTTAAGCCATATGAAAAACCACTTATGTCAAAACATTTATTTGTTTTAAAAAAAGATTCAAATTTTAAATTTTGATACAGTTTCTGGAGCGTATAAATTAAATTTAGAAAAAATATCGATACTCTAACTCAGCCGTACTCAACCTTTTTTTCTCGCGGGCCGCAAACACATGTTTGCAACGTTAGGCGGACCGCAACCCTCTTAATAGAAAGTAAAAAAAGTTTAATTAAAATAATAGCTAACAAAAGTAGTATAACAAAGCAATATAACATAAGCAGGATTAAAAGTTTGTCGCAGAAGAAGTGTTGCCAAATTTAAAGACAATAATAATAAAATTCCATTTCCAAAAAATAAACTTCGTGGTAGATTTCTAGAGAAATAGGCCACAAAATTCTTTGTTTGGAAATAGTTGTGTGCAAAATGTTTGATGCCAATTTTTTATGAGACAAACATTCAACACTAAAAAGCAGTATTAGCTGTATAATAAGTATAAAACATTATAATATAACAATGCAAAATTGTCAAGCTCTAAACAAAAAAGAATGAGATTTTCTCTAATAAATCAATCTTTTGCTCAATTAAAACTTTATTTTCTTTTAATTGAAGAAATATATAGTGCAAATCTAATTAGTTTGGAATAATGTTGGATTAGTGTTGCAGATTAAAAAAAAAAAAAAAAAAATGTATACAACACTATAGCACAAATAAGACTGCATGTAAAAAGAAATTTTGACTAAAAAAACAGCATTTAAGATGTTTTAACATAGTTTTAAACCAATTATAAATAACAAGACATATTTTGTTTCCCCATAAAATATATAAAACAAGTCTTAAATATCTTTTAAGCACATCTCAATTAATTTTATACATGGATTAAAGATTATGTGTCTCCGGCCGCACATAAAAGGTCACCGGGCCATATGCGGCCCGCGAGCCGCAGGTTGAGTATGGCTGCTGTAACTAGTGAAACCGTCACAATCCGCTTTTTAACTGACCAAAACATGTATGGTTACTATAATTTTCAGCATTTTCAGATAATAAGAAAGCGTTTTGTACGTTATTAGTGTTGAAATTTTTGAAAATTAATTACATCAAGCATGTCTAATATTGTAACTATTGTGCATTTACACTGAAAAAAATTACACTTTCAAATCTGAGTAAGTCGATGTTTTCATTTTGTTATGAAACTTTTTGCTTTAAATAGGACGACCTAATGCTTTCAATTCTGAAATACCAGAAATACTAAGAATATTGAAACATGGGCATACTCAAAACTGAGCACATACAGGTAAGTTCATGCTCATTTTTGAATCATGGACATACTCAAAAATGATTAGAATCAGTTCAAACTCATTTTGGAAACATGGAAATACTGAAATATGAGCACAAGAAGTCTTATTCTTGAGTGTGTGCATTTTTCAGAAATACAGACACATTTTGCAGTGTATTTGTGAATTTTTCGGCAGCTTCAGAAGAATTCATAATTGAGTTTAAATCTTGCTTAAAATTATTTTTAGATACTTTCATCTTAATTCTTGTGAAGAGTAAATGTTAAATATGAGGATTTAACAATAACGATGTTGTAGTCTCTTTGAAGTAATTTCTCTATTATAAAATTCGGCCGTTTTATATTCGCTGCTCAGGCAATTAAAACCCATGTTAAGGCTTATACATTTATTACTTTTATTCCGTACTATTACATATTTGTTTTAATACACTCTTTATTTTAATATGTTAATTCGGTACTCCTCCATTATCCAGTCAACCACTTTTCATAACAAAAAACTATTGCCAAACTGAAACGCCAAATAAACAAATGGGAGAGTGTTGCCACCGAATTCTCAAAATAAATTAATAAATAAATAAATTCAAGAAATTCGGAAAAGTCCCACTCACCAGTGCGTCAACTTAGTTAGCTTAAACAAAAAAAAAAATAAAATATAAAAATGAAAACAGAAACAAAATACTCTTGTATATTTATTTATTTTAATTACTTTTCTTAATAATCCCTCTCGGCTGCGGATAAATGTTTGTGACGTCAGTTGAAACTGATTTATTGTACGTAACTATGCAACGCAACATTTTGTCAATGCTCTTTCTCTTTTAATAACATGGTACCGCTGTTTAAGGATACAATTGTTATTTCAATTAACGAAATAACTAATAAATCAGTGAAACATAATGAAAAATACAGGTAAATGTCGATTTAAAAATCACTTGATGACATAAGCACATGTAACGCTTCTGACGTCAAGTGAATATGATGCGACAGTCATGCATTTTTGGTCTTAAATCCTATAGTTTGACGACAGTTTTTTGTTATAAAAAGTGGTCGACGGGATAAGGGAGAAGTACCGTTAATTCATTTACTTTATATTTTTACTTTATATTTTGTAAAAAGTTTTTAGATAATGCTCCTAAAAATTTTCCTTGTCGTCAAATTTAAAAAGAAAAAATAAATAAAATCGCATTATTATTCAGAATGTATTCAAAACGACTTAATATTCTATCCAAGGATAGATAATAGAAATTTTGTGAGCGATAGGGTGCTTTATTATTCATGCTGTTTCCTCTATCTTTGAAGTAATTAGTTAAATGTTTTTATTTGCATCTCATTAACTTTCGCATTTTTTATATCTGCAAGAGTAAAAGAAACATACACCTTATCGAAGGATATAAAATAAAATCTGAACGAATGTGGCGGGAATACTAATTAACGAAATAAAATCCGTAGTCGTATTTCGTTACTAGACGATAACTTATTAAAAAAATTAACAAATAAATTTATCAAAATAATAAAAAGTCACAAAACAAAAATATTGTAGACAAATCAATTACGGTTTTTATAGTGATATGATAAAAAACAAATACTATCTGAACTTCTGCAGGAGTTTCTATAGAATATTCGAAGATTTATGTTACTCATATTTTCTTATAAATAGGAGCATGAAAGTAAAAAAGTATTTTTAAAATTATAATATATTACCTTATAATATATTAGCATATTCTAGTGTTTGTTGCCAATAAATATGTGTAGGAATTTACTGTTTTTACAGTATTGAAACCGTTAAATTTAAAAACTAATATTTTGAATATTTTATAGACTATTATCCTTCTGCATTACTTAACATAGATTTCATACTACTTCATTACCTCATAATTTATTTTATATCCTTAAACTTAATATCCAAAATCATTACTTTAAACTCTCTATATAGACATCTATTAGACTATATATTAATAGCTTATTTTTAGTATTCTGCCAAATTCGTTTTATTTATTTTTTTAAATTAGATCTCCTAAATATGATATATATATATTTAAAAATGAAAACGCATGTGAAAAACAAAGGATAAGACATTATAAAAAGCAATGGAATGGACACCGCATGAATGATAATTGATATGATGAAAATGCAAAAAATGGAAAACAATGAATATCCTATCGAATCTTCAGAAGGGCTTTATAAGAATATTCATAGTAAATATATGTTATTTCATCAAATATTGTCAGCATTATGCCTAAAATCGACAATATTAAGCCCCTAATAACATATAGATGAGAAACAAGACAATTAATAACCTACATGAGTTCAAAAAACAAAACAAAATAAATAAATAAATAGACAACTTAAATAGAAATAAGACAAATAAACAATTGTGAATCTTAAATAGAAATTCGATCATAAAAAAATGTGCAAAACTCACCAAAAAAGACAAATGTAATAATAAAACTTTTTTGTAATAATATAACTATTAAATCAGAAGATAATTGAAACAATATAAATTAACCAATCTCAATCTACATAGTATCACTACATAGTATAAAACAAAGTCACTTTTTCTGTCCCTATATCCCTATGTACGCTTAAATCTTTAAAACTACGCAACGGATTTTGATGCGGTTTTTTTTAATAGATTGAGTGATTCAAGAGGAAGGTTTATATGTATAATAACCATATGTTTTGCTTTGTAATTTCAGATAAATCACTACATAGTATAAAACAAAGTCGCTTTTTCTGTCCCTATATCCCTATGTACGCTTAAATCTTTAAAACTACGCAACGGATTTTGATGCGGTTTTTTTTAATAGATAGAGTGATTCAAGAGGAAGGTTTATATGTATATCCATTAAATAGTGGAGAAATACTGTTATTTTTGAGGTTTTTAATGTGATGTCGTAAATAATTTCATTTTTTCCGCTTATAGATTACAAACGCAGGCTGAACCCTACAAGATTTATCAAAATAATGTACTAATTATTGTACACATTAAAAAGGTCTACAGAAAACACAAAGACATGAAGGTTTTCAAGGTTAACCCGAAGCAAAGCGAGGGAGGGCCGCTAGCTCTGAAATTACAAAGCAAAACATATGGTTATTATACATATAAACCTTCCTCTTGAATCACTCTATCTATTAAAAAAAACCGCATCAAAATCCGTTGCGTAGTTTTAAAGATTTAAGCGTACATAGGGATATAGGGACAGAAAAAGCGACTTTGTTTTATACTATGTAGTGATTAGCATATTCTAGTGTTTGTTGCCAATAAATATGTGTAGGAATTTACTGTTTTTACAGTATTGAAACCGTTAAATTTAAAAACTAATATTTTGAATATTTTATAGACTATTATCCTTCTGCATTACTTAACATAGATTTCATACTACTTCATTACCTCATAATTTATTTTATATCCTTAAACTTAATATCCAAAATCATTACTTTAAACTCTCTATATAGACATCTATTAGACTATATATTAATAGCTTATTTTTAGTATTCTGCCAAATTCGTTTTATTTATTTTTTTAAATTAGATCTCCTAAATATGATATATATATATTTAAAAATGAAAACGCATGTGAAAAACAAAGGATAAGACATTATAAAAAGCAATGGAATGGACACCGCATGAATGATAATTGATATGATGAAAATGCAAAAAAATGGAAAACAATGAATATCCTATCGAATCTTCAGAAGGGCTTTATAAGAATATTCATAGTAAATATATGTTATTTCATCAAATATTGTCAGCATTATGCCTAAAATCGACAATATTAAGCCCCTAATAACATATAGATGAGAAACAAGACAATTAATAACCTACATGAGTTCAAAAAACAAAACAAAATAAATAAATAAATAGACAACTTAAATAGAAATAAGACAAATAAACAATTGTGAATCTTAAATAGAAATTCGATCATAAAAAAATGTGCAAAACTCACCAAAAAAGACAAATGTAATAATAAAACTTTTTTGTAATAATATAACTATTAAATCAGAAGATAATTGACACAATATAAATTAACCAATTATAAGAATCCAATAGAAAATATATATGCAATATTGCTAAATGCACTGATTATTTTTTTTAAAAGTATAGTAAGAAAAGATCTAAATACAGAATTAGAATTTAGCTATCAAACCGAAATTACTATATTCACATTGCCCGATCACCTGCGACATCACATATGGAAAAGTAAAAAATTAACAGTTTATCAATACTAAAAACCATATAAGAAAAATGGGAAATCAATACCCGTTATGGAAAAAGATAAAAAAGATTATTAAAAATAAAATGCAAATTAAGAAATAAAACGAAAAACCTCAGCAAAACAATTTAATGTTATGATAAGGATCAAATATTGGTATAATCACATGGAATAATTATATGATATCAGTTAATATATATATATATATATATATATATATATATATATATATATATATATATATATATAATGATCTAATTACTATTTAAGTTGAATAATTGCTTATTTATCTAATTTCTATTTCAGTTGCAATTTATTTATTTATTTTGTAATTTTAAGCTCATGTCGGTTATTAATTTTCCTGTTTCATTTATATATGTTATTAGGGGCGTAATACTGTCGATTTTAGGCATAATGCTAACAATATTTGATGAACTATTTGGAGACTGCAGGTGTGCATTAATATTGCCATGATCTATTGTGAGAATTATCTAGTACATATTTTTATTAAGTCCCCAATAATTAGAGGAAAGTAGAATATAATGTATTAATATATCGGACATGTATTAATATATCGGATATATATCATTCACAGTACATATTATGATATCGGATATTTATTAGTTGCTTCTTTGTCGGAATTTCTAACAGAATTCAATGAAACATTACGTAAATATTCTGCTTTTGTCTTTGTACAATAATATCATTATAAATATATTGTTTGTTTATAAAATTTTTATTAATGAATATTTTTCTTTCTTACCTCACCAGTGTATTTAATTTTTAGATAGTACTATATAAGAGTTATAATGGTTTAGTTATAACAGTTATAATGATTATAATGGTTTAGTATTAATAGTTATAATAGTAGTAATAGTTATCTTAACCATTTGATTACGGGCTCGGGAAATATGTTGCCCAGAGACTATTTTTTATTCTATTCGTACCACTATTTTAAAAATAATATTCGACATACACTTATCCTAGGCTATATTTAAGAAAACTCTACCATGATTTTTTTTTTTTTTTTTTTTTTTTTTTTTTTTTGTAAATTGTGGTAGTATTGGATATAACAATAGTCGCTAGTCTTGACCCGTAATCAATTGGTCAATTATATTAAGTATTATTAAGTAAGCATATTTAATTCAAATATATTATAAAACATTTTATTTCATATACATATATGACTTAAATTCAATTACTGTTTAAGAAATAATTCTATAATTAAGAAATAAAACGAAAAACCTCAGCAAAACAATTTAATGTTATGGTAAGGATCAAATATTGGTATAATCACATGGAATAATTATATGATATCAGTTAATATATATATATATATATATACATATATAATGATCTAATTACTATTTAAGTTGAATAATTGCTTATTTATCTAATTTCTATTTCAGTTGCAATTTATTTATTTATTTTGTAATTTTAAGCTCATGTCGGTTATTAATTTTCCTGTTTCATTTATATATGTTATTAGGGGCGTAATACTGTCGATTTTAGGCATAATGCTAACAATATTTGATGAACTATTTGGGGACTGCAGGTGTGCATTAATATTGCCATGATCTATTGTGAGAATTATCTAGTACATATTTTTATTAAGTCCCCTAATAATTAGAGGAAAGTAGAATATAATGTATTAATATATCGGACATGTATTAATATATCGGATATATATCATTCACAGTACATATTATGATATCGGATATTTATTAGTTGCTTCTTTGTCGGAATTTCTAACAGAATTCAATGAAACATTACGTAAATATTCTGCTTTTGTCTTTTGTTTGTTTATAAAATTTTTATTAATGAATATTTTTCTTTCTTACCTCACCAGTGTATTTAATTTTTAGATAGTACTATATAAGAGTTATAATGGTTTAGTTATAACAGTTATAATGATTATAATGGTTTAGTATTAATAGTTATAATAGTAGTAATAGTTATCTTAACCATTTCATTACGGGCTCGGGAAATATGTTGCCCAGAGACTATTTTTTATTCTATTCGTACCACTATTTTTAAAATAATATTCGACATACACTTATCCTAGGATATATTTAAGAAAACTCTACCATGTATGTTTTTTTTTTTTTTTTTTTTTTTTTGTAAATTGTGGTAGTATTGGATATAACAATAGTCGCTAGTCTTGACCCGTAATCAATTGGCCAATTATATTAAGTATTATTAAGTAAGCATATTTAATTCAAATATATTATAAAACATTTTATTTCATATACATATATGACTTAAATTCAATTACTGTTTATGCATTATCTGAAATCTTAGTACACTATCTAACATATTAGTTTTTTTAAAACAAAATTCTTTATGGAATAAATCTTTGAAAAATTTCCAAACGAAACATAAATATGTTATACATTACTTTAAAATTATAGTTGATATTTAGAAATAATTTTTATTAAGAATTGATTTAATGAAAATATAGCGAGCTGCTGCCTTTCTCCTGTATATTGTGTGCACATGCATTTTTTCTGTATCTATGCATTTGTGCGCTTATTATCATATATAAATGTGTTTTCAATATGTATTATGAAGGTAAATTGCTAGTGGTTAAATTAATTTTGATTTCATGAATTATTAAAGTAATAGAGATATTGTTCTAAATAATTAATAACAATAATTTAAGCAAATAATAATAAAATATACATTACTTAATACTAATTCCATACTTTTTTAATTACTTTTATGCTTTCAATGTTGAAATCAATAAATGTATAGATAAAAAATGTTTTAAAACCTGCTACTTACACTATAAAATCAAAATTATAGCTTTAATCTATAATTGCTTTACGAAATTTATTATATTATGCTTTCTTTAATATAAGATTTTTAATGTACAATGATTAAAAAAAAACATTTATAGAGAATTTCTTTATGTAAAAGAATTGGAAACTGCTATTGTTGTTTTCTTTAAAAGAAAGAAACAAACCATTATTATTTCAAATAAATCTAAAATAACTGGGTATTATTAACAAAACTTATGATAACGTTAAGAGGGTTTTATGGAGGTAATTAGCTACATTCTTTTATTCAGACCCAATTAATTTTCCTATTATTAGTATCTATAAAAGTAAAAAAAAAAATCACCTTATCGAAGACCATTATATTTAGAAAAAAAATCTGAAACCATTCTGCGATAACACTAATTATCGTAATAAATTCCGCAGTAGTATTTCGTAAACAAAAGGTTTAATTAAAAAAAATAACGCTAAAGATAAATAATATCAAAACTTAAACGTTAATTGCCGACTTTAAAACATTAAATTGAAAAATGACAAAAATTTGATTCTGCAGCAAATTTTAATAAAATAATTTACAGTGCGGCTATTTACGTTTATGTAAAAATTTGATAACTATAACAGTAAGTTTAAGAACATAAATCACCAGCTTACAAATTAAAATTTTAGTAAGCGTTAAGAGGAAATATTTCTTTCGTTTTCTTTTTTTTTTAAATCTCTGTAGAAAAGTATTAAAGTACTGTTCTTTAAATTCGGTACTGTTATATTTTGAATTTTTACTATTTAAATTCTCTCTCTCTCTCTCTCTGTATATATATATATATATATCTGTCTATCTAATCTCTCTCTCTCTTTCTTTATATATATATATATATATATATATATATATATATATGTATACATCTTTATATTATATTTGTATATTTATTTCTATTTGTAATATATTGTATCTTGAAAAGTATTATTTTTTTCACACTATTAAACTCCAGTATAATACCGAATTATTTTCCAAAACATTTCTTTTATGTTTTACATTTTTTAAATTGTTCTCTGTAGAAAAGTATTAAAGTACTGTTCTTTAAATTCGGTACTGTTATATTTTGAATTTTTACTATTTAAATTCTCTCTCTCTGTATATATATCCGTCTATCTAATCTCTCTCTTTTTCTTTATATATATATATATATATATATATATATATATATATATATATATATATGTATACATCCTTATATTATATTTGCATATTTATTTCTGTTTGTAATATATTGTATATTGAAGAGTATTATATTTTTTCACACTATTAAACCCCAGTATAATACCGAATTATTTTCCAAAACATTTCTTTTATTTTTTAAATTTTTTAAATTGTTGCATATAGAAACAATTGAGTTATTGAATTGTTTGAACTATTGGTTGAATTGCTATATTATATTTGCTATATTGTATCTCCATACTGAAACACATAAAGTAATATTTTAAGCCATTCAAGTTATAAAATATCTTTAATTAATTGGTTTTACTGATTCTATATAAATCTGTATAATACACTCATTGAATATAAGATTTTAATGTATATTTTCTATTTTAAATAAACATTTTTTAAAACTTTTCTTTAGATAAATATTTTGAAAATCCCTATTGCCTTTTCTAATAAGAAAGAAATACGCCATTAAGTTTCGAATAAATCCAGAATGGTTGAGAACTATATCTCCATTTGTTGATAGAGAATATGATAGAGATAGGCATATTATTCACACTGCCTCATCTTTTATTGAAGCAATTATCTACATGCTTTTATTTATACACAATTAACTGCGGCGTTATTGCTACATGTAAGAGCGGAAAAATGTCTTATCGATGAATATTATGCTAAAAAAAATAAACACTGTTGCGATAACGCTAATTAACGAAACATAATCTGAAGTCATATTTCGTAAACAGAAAATATGTTTAAAAAAATAATCACTAAAGAAAAGTAATATGGAAAAATTAAACGTTAATTACGGTCTTTATAAAGATAAAAAAAAATAAGATTCAGCAGCATTTTTGAAATAAGATACATTTAATGGATGTTTATGTAATCACATAGTTTCAAATTTAGTTAAGAATTTTTCAGTTTCTAAAATATTATCTGCTGAATGTATTTTTTAGTTCACATTAACAAAATATATCAGCAGTGATTTAGCTCTGTACTGTAATAAAATTTTACAATAATTTCTCAGCAATTTTCAAATAAGTGGGGCTTTTATAAAGTTACTATAACAAGCTTCAAATGTTATTTTGCAGAAATTATGAATGCGATAAGAATGCATTAAAATTTATAATGTCTCATCTTTTAATAGGATAAGTAGTCACGTACTTGCAGTCTTACTTATATTACTCACATTAATGACATTACAGGCATTACTTACAGAATTTGTGAATTTACTTAACTCAAATTAAGACTGAAATTTATTACCTTGCTTACTGCTCCATTAAACATAAATAGATTTAGACGAAGATATCATTATAATAAAATATAACACCTTGTAATAGTATATTACTTTTAAATGCTAAAGGTGTAAAATTAACAACTATAATATAAATTAAAATAACTTTTATTAGTTGTTTTACATGTTTCGACTCTTCTGAGTCATTTTCAAAAAAAAAAAAAAAAAAAAAAAAAAATCATATAATATAAGTAAGTTTTTTTTTTTTTTTTTTTTTTTTTTTTTGAAAATGACTCAGAAGAGTCGAAACATGTAAAACAACTAATAAAAGTTATTTTAATTTATATTATAGTTGTTAATTTTACACCTTTAGCATTTAAAAGGAAGATATCATTATAAAGTGCTGCAAAAGTTTACAATGTTCAACACTTGGATGAATGTTTTTCTGCTGTTCTTCAGATTAAAGATGGATCTTCAGACACATTCTTTAAAATCGCTTTCTAAAATTCCACATTCACTCCTTATTGTACATCTAATAATAAGTTACAAAATAGATTGCATTAGAAGTAGAGTCAAACAAGAAAAAGATATATGCTCCTTCTTTTCTGCCATTAAAAATATGTCCCCTTGTTTTCTCAGCAATAGTCGCAAGCTGGAAATTTAATAGCCTAAAATAATCGCTGTTCGCTATTAGAATATTTACCCCACAAAAATGAATGTTAAGTAACCCACCTAATGTAGCCTGCCTTGTATGGAGGTGTGTCAACGTGGTGAGCGATGGCAGTGGTCATGAAAAAGCTGAGAGTCCTCATATAATTTCTGACTGTGACTTTTACAAAGTAATTTTCAACCAACTATTCAAAATAAAACATAGTAATATCTTAATAAGTGCTATTTAATCAAAGTGGCTTGCTTTGGAAGTAGAGTAAAACAACAAGAAGTTTCTTTATTTCTATCATTAAAAATATGTCTTATTGTCTTCTCAGCAATATGCGCAACCTGGAAATTTAATAGCCTAAAATAACCGTTGTTAGCTAGTATAATATTTATCCCGCAAAAATAAATATTAAGTAACCCGCCTAATGTAGCCTGTCTTGCATTGAGGTTTGTCAACGTGGTGAGCGATCGCAGTTGTCGTGAAAAAGTTGAAAGCCCTCATTTTATTTCTGATTATGACCTGTACAAAGTAATTTTCAACCAATTATGCAACATAGTAATATATTAATAAGTTCATTTTAACCAAAATGGCTTGCATTACAAGTAGAGTCAAACACTAAGCAGATGTATGTTCCGTCTTTTCTATCATTAAATACTTATCCTGTTGTTTTCTCAGCAATAGTCTCAACCTGGAAATTTAATTGTATAAAATAAGCGCTGTTCGCTATTAGAAAATTTATCCCGCAAAAATGAATGTTAAGTAACCCGCTAATGTAGTCTGCCTTGAATGGAGGTTTTTCAACGTAGTGAGCTATCACAGTGGTCATGAAAAATTTGAAAGTCCTCATTTTGTTTCTGATTGTGATCTGTTCAATGTAATTTTCAACCAATTATGCGAAATAAAACATAGTAATATCTCAATAAGAGCAATTTAATCAAAATGGCTTGCTGTAGAAATAGACAAAAACAACAAGAAGTTTCTTCTTTACTATCGTTAAAATTTTCTTAGCAACAGTCGTAGCCTGAAAATTTAATAGACTAAAATAACCGCCGTTCGCTACTAAAAAAGTTTCCCGTAAAAATAAATATTAAGTAACCCGCCTAATGAAACCTGCCTTGTATAGAGGTTTGTCAACATAGTAATCGACTGCAGTTGTCGTGAAAAAGCTGAAAGTCCTCATTTTATGCGTGATTCTGACCTGTACAAAGTATTTTTCAAAACTTATGCAAATTAAAACATAGTAATAACTTAATAAGAGAAATTTCATATTTCTTTTGTTTTTAAGTTTTATATAATACCTTACTTTTTGCCGTTTAAAATCCTGAACCGGAATAACTGCGCCGTTTGTTCTCTCCTAATTTCGTAACTGCAAGTAATTAGCAATTGTTTAAAAGAAAGTATATAAAGGTTTTAATGACGATTTACTCTTTTTTAAAATTTACAGATAGTACATATCCCTAAGTGCTCTGTCAAACAATTATGAAAAATAAAAGTAAAATTTAATTTAGCACATAGGTAAGGTAGTTGTCATAATGTGTAGAATATTTATTATTTTCAATCAGAAAATAAAAGCTTTTTAAATTTTTCATTTCAATTAATTGGAAATCAACAACTTTATTAAAAGAATATTTTTTCCCTTAGAATAAAGATGTTCATTTAGTTTTAAAATATATTATCTTTCTGTAAGAAATATAAGGTAAAGCCAGGAGAGATGGTGCGGTCCGAGGGATTGCGCACATAGAGGTTCGAGGGGAAGGAGTAGAGTGAGAGCGCAGCAACTCCAGGTAATTGTACAACAACAGTATTGGAGTGTCTACTTGAAAGTGCACGTTGATTGCTTTGAGCTTCTAAGATAAAGTAATGCTATTTTGTTTTGTTTTCTCAAAGTAAGTGCTTGAATTTTCATAGCTATTCGTCAGAATTTCTAAACAATGTCAATAGTACAAAATATTTTAAACAACGATTTCTCATAAGCTACTAATCTAGACTAACAATGTGAACATCAACGGTTCGTTTTAGTAGCGGCCATGTTTAAATAAAAGGCCGCGCAATCTTTCCTACCGAAATTGGAGAGTTTGCGCATCTGCTACTTAGGAGAGATGACGCATTGTTCCCATTTGTTTTCATGCTAGGAGAGATTACGAAGCTTATTGGTAAATTTGCAGAAAAAAAATTAAAAATGAAAATGGACTAATTTTAAGTTAAACGTGTTGTTAAGTTACATAATTTTATTTTGTAATCTTATCTGGACTTGCTTTTTCTGATTCTTTAATTTTTTTCTCTTTAATTAAATTTTTTTAATCTTTTTTAAAATTATTTCCTTTTTCTGATTCTTTAAGCATTAGGTTGAAATATTCACTTCCAATACAATAAAATTTGTTCACAAAAACCTTACAGCAATGTCATTGAAGTGTAAATATTATTGTTAACAATTTAATTGTAATTATTATTCGTAACAATCTCTCCTACTCATGTGCGCAATCACACCAACCGTCTGTAAGGACAGATTACGCAAAATACCTTTCTTGGTTTTATTACAACTGTTCTATTAAATTTCAACATAACAACAAAATAGCAATGGAAATGCATAAAAAACAAATGAAGTAAAAATTATTCATGGACAGTTTAGCAAAAAATTTATATTTAGATTTTTTATTTCTATTCTTTTGAATTGTACGCAAACTCTCCTAGCTTTACCTTATACGAGTTTTTTTTTTTTTTTTTTTTTTTTTTATTTCATAATATTGTTGTAAAGTGTCAAATGTTCTAAAAATGTACAGTATCGGGTTTTTAATAAAAATTAAGTTAAAATTATGAATTATTAAGAATAAAATTTATTCTAATAGAGAAATATTACTTCTTTAAATTCTTAATGTTAAATCGTACAATAAATGATTGAAATAGTTTTGTGCAACTCATGAACTTTTAATTCCATGCAATGTAATTTATTTGTTTAATTTTAAATTAATAAAAAATAAATTGATGTAAAATTCTATTAAATATCCATGGATAATTATAAGGAACATAAATCACTGTGGAATTCATTAGGGAAAATGTTGTGAAATTCACAAACCATTAACAAAATTAATATAAATAATAATTACGCATGGAAACTCATAAAACTGTATTAAGTAAATATACCATTACATCTATTAAAATACACTTGTTATAGTTATAATGGTTATGTTATTTATGTAATCAAGAATATTTAATTGAAGTATTTTATAAAATTTTATGTCATATAAAAACGACTTAAAGTCGTTTATTATTATTATTTTTTTTGTATTCTTTAAAATCTTAGTACATTATCTAATATACCATTATGAAAAAAAAAATTTTTGGAAGAAATGTTTGGAAAATTTCCCAATAAAGGAGAACCATATTTTACATTACGTTAAAATTATAGTTGATATTTAGAATTCAATTTTTATAACAACTTGACTTAATTAAAATATAGCGAGTTGATGTCTTCCTTGTGGATATGCGGATGCATTTTTTTATGTTTTTTATGTGTGTCTGTGTTTTTATACTTAAATACTTATTACTCACAAACATACACACAATTAAGATATTACACAAATATTAAAAATGGAAAAAACGTGTTATTTTAATCCCTTGAAATATTTCCAGGAATTTTCAGCATGAGCTTTTGGAAAGGAGGTGCTTAAAAATGAACACTTTTATCACAATTATGTTTTACAACTACGTTTCGAACATTTATCCAAATATTTTGCGTACATATTTTCAAAAATCTATTCAAAATTAATCTTGGTAGAGAAGTTTAAAGAGGCTTAATTTAATAATAATAAAAAACATCATTTCATGTAACTTTTCCTCTACTTTTTAAGTTGCTTGGTATATACAAGAACAAGGTGGCCATTATTAAAGTATAGTTATTCAGAGGTTGATTAGAGTAATTTTAATGAGGCAAGCGCTGCAAACCAGCGAGTAAATTATATTTAACACTAGCTGATCCACCTGGCGTTGCCCGGTCCCGTCAAAAAATAGTATGAAATGCGCAAACACTCTAAAAATCGCTACATCTAAAGCCCTTCCTCTAATAACCTTTTCGTCTCTCGGAAAGTAAATAGAGAGACCGACCCCGAAGCGGAAGTAAATTCAATACGATCCCCTCAAATGTCTGAGACATTTTATTCACGGCAGGTCTGTTTTTGATCAAAATTACGAAAAGTTACCGTCCGATTTCTACAAAATTTGCATTTTCAGAATCGGGAAAATAAACTACGTATGTACTGTGTGTTTCGAATAGATACCTCCAATAGTTTTCATAATGCAACAAATAATGAAGCAGGCTAAAGGTAGAAATAGCAGGTTTGATTTTCTAAACAAATCACTCGTTTCCATCGACAAAATGGAAATAACCGCTTTTTCGCCTCCACGTACGTTAGCGTTTTATATATGCAGAAGGTAGATGTGGTTTAGCCCAACAAGTGCTAAACCACTTTTTTTTTTATAACCTTTAATGTGTTTTTTTTTTCTTTTAAGTTTTTGGTGATATTCAAATGATGGCATACATTAACAATAGATTAATAAATATAACATGTCAATATTCATTTTTAATCTTATGATTCACAATATCGATTATTTGTTTGCCGTAAAATATGTTTTGTACGATAAATTACATATTTTGCATTGTTAAACTGGTAACAATATAGTTTGTTAACAAATCTTTTAGTGTTTCGCCAAAATCATGAAAAAATATCGTCCGATTTTCACAAAATGAATATTTTCGGAATCCGAAAAATAAATTACGTATATACAGCGAGTTTCGAATCGATAGCCCTAATAGTTTTCTTAATACAAC